>CM051828.1:117859802-119059802 GCA_028451465.1 Erethizon dorsatum | reverse complement strand
GAACGTCAAAGAATGGAAAACAGTACTCCATGCAACAGGATCCCAGAAAAAAGCAGGGGTAGCTATTCTATTCGCAGACAATGTGAACTTCAAACCAAGACTGATCAAAAGAGACAAAGAGGGTCACTACATACTTGTTAAGGGAAGACTCCAAGAATAAGAGGTAACAGTCATAAATATATATGCACTAAACACTGATGCACCCAACTACATAAAACAAAAATCAAATAAGGGCTGGTGAGATAGCTCAGCAGCATAAGCGCTTGCCTGGAAGCGCAAGGTCCTGAGTTTGGTTCCTGGTACCCACAAACAAAACAAAACAAAACAAATCAAGTGAGCATTAACACAGTTATAATGGGGAACCTTAATACCTCACTCTCACAATTAGATAGATCAACCAGACAAAAAACCAACAAAGAAATGTCAGAATTAAAACAAACCTGTGAACAAATGGACTTAGTAGATGTCTACAGAGTGTTCCACCCCATAATATCAGAATACACATTATTCTCAGCTGCACGTGGGACCTTCTCAAAAATAGACCACATACTACCCCATAGAACATGCTTAAGTAAATGCAAAGGAATTGAAATTATCCCAAGCATATTATCTGACCATAGTGCAATGAAATTGGAAATCAGTGGCAAAAGAAACCACAAAAACTACATAAACACGTGGAAATTAAACGACACCCTCCTGAACAACCAATGGGTCACAGAGGAAATTAAAGAAGAAATTAAACAGTATCTACAATTAAATGAAAATGCTGATACAACATACCGGAATTTATGGGACGCAATGAAAACAGTCATACGAGGGAAATTTATAGAGGTAAACTCTCACATCAGAAAAACAGAACGAGGGCCGGTGAGATGGCTCAGCGGCTTAAGTGCCTGCCCGGCACGCGCGAGGGCCCGAGTTCGACTCCCGGAACCCACATACGAAAAAGGGGCCGGTGATGTCGCTCAGCGGCACAGGCGCCTACTGGTGCACGAGGTCCTGAGGTCTACCCCCCGGTACCCACAAAAAAAAAAAAAAAAAAAGAAAAACAGAACGAGCTCAAATAAACAACTTAATGTTGAACCTCAAACTCCTAGAAAAGGAAGAACAAACCAAACCCAAAGCACGTATGAGAGAGGAAATTATAAAGATCAGAGCAGAAATTAATGCAGTTGAGACTAAGAAAACAATACAAAGAATCAATGAATGAAGGAGTTGGTTCTTTGAAAGATTAAATAAAATTGATAAACCTCTAGCCAACCTTATCAAAAAGAGGAAAGAAAAGACCCGAATTCAATCGATTAGGAATGAAAAGAGTGAAATCACAGTGGATTCTGTGGAAATCCAGAAGATTATCAATATCTACTTCAAGAACCTGTTCTCTAATAAAATGGAAAACACAGAAGAAATGGACAGATTCCTGGACACATACGAATTACCAAAACTGAATGAAGAAGATATAAATATTCTAAATAACACGATATCAGTCAATGAAATTGAAAATGTAATTAAAAACCTACCAACGAAGAAAAGCCCAGGCTCTGATGGATTCACTGTTGAATTCTACAAGAAATTTAAAAAAGAACTGATGCCTGAAACTAATGCTGAAACTCTTTAATAAAATTGAAAGGGAAGCAATACTTCCAAAGCCATTCCTGGAAGCAAGCATTACTCTGATACCTAAACCACAGAAAGACACAACCAGAAAACAAAACTACAGACCAATATCCCTAATAAACGTAGATGCACAAATCCTTAATAAGATACTGGCAAACAGAATACAGCAAATCATTAAGAATATTATACACCATGACCAAGTAGGATTCATCTCAGAGATGCAGGGATGATTCAGCATACACAAATCAATAAATGTAATACACCATATTAACGGAGCCAAAGACAAAAATCACATGATCATCTCAATAGATGCAGGAAAAGCATTTGACAAAGTTCAACACCCATTCATGATAACTCTACAGAAAATGGGAATAGATGGTCTTTACCTCAATCTGATAAAAGCCATCTATGACAAGCCAACAACCAATATCATACTAAATGGTCAAAAACTGAAAGCTTTCACTCTAAAATCAGGAACAAGATAAGGATGTCCACTATCACCACTCTTATTCAATAATTCTGGAAACATTATCCAGAGCAATTAGAAAAGAGAAAGAAAAGGAATAAGGATAGGAAAGGAAGAAGTTAAACTATTGTTATTCACAGATGACACTCTACGTAGAAGACCCCAAAAACTCCACCAAAAGACTTACAGATTTAATAACCAAATTCAGTGGCATAGCTGGATTCAAAGTCAACACTCAGAAATCAATAGCCTTTCTATACACAAGCAACAAACTCACAGAGGAATTAGGGAAACTACACCTTTCACAATAGCATCCAAAAAAATGAAATACTTAGAAATCAATCTAACAAAGGAAGTAAAGGATCTATATATTGAAAATTACAGTACTCTGAAAAAAGAGATCAAAGAGGATATCAGAAAATGGAAAGATATCCCTTATTCATGGATAGGAAGAACCACCATAATGAAAATGGCCATACTTCCAAAATTGTTATGCAGATTTAATGCAATCCTGATCAAAATACCATTAGCATACCTCACAGAATTAGAGAAAACATTCCTAAAACTCATCTGGAATCAGAAGAGACCTAGAATAGCAAAAGCAATTCTGGGCAACAAAGGCAAGTCGGGGGGCATCACAATCCCTAACTTGAAATGATACTACAAAGCTACTGTGATAACATCAACATGGTATTGGCAAAAAAACAGACCTGAGTATCAGTGGAACAGAATAGAAGATGCAGACACAACTCCAAACACACTTAGCCATCTTATCTTTGACAACGGGGCCAAACACCTTCATTGGAAAAAAGATAGCCTCTTTAATAAATGGTGCTAGTAAAACTGGCTTTCCACTTGCTGAACACTAAAACTAGACCCATGTCTATCACCATGCACTAACTAGAGTCAATATGGATCAAAGATCTAAATATTAAAACAGAAGGACTAAATCTACTGAAGAGAAAATAGGTAGAAATCTTGAAGACACAGGTATAGGCAGAGACCTCATGAACAAAACCCAGACCATATGGGAAATACTACAAAGAATCAACAACTGGGATCTCATCTTATTAAAAAGCTTTTGCACAGCAAAAGAAATTACCAACAGAATGAAAAGACAACCCACAGAGTGGGAAAAAATTTTAGCCATTTGCTTCTCAGAGAAAGGACTAATGTCTAGAACATACAAAGAACTGAAAAAAATCAGATCCCCCAAATTCGAAGAACCAATCCAAAAATGGGCATCCGAGATGAAAACACACAAATGGCAGATAAATATATGAAAAACTGTTCACCATCATTAGTCATTTGAGAAATGCAAATTAAAACAATACTGAGATTCCATCTCACCCCAGAAAGAATGGCTATCATCAAGAAATCAACCAATAACAAATGCTGGAGGGGCTATAGGGAAAAATGAATGCTTCTCCACAGTGTAGACTGGTGCAACCACTGTGGAAATCAGTATGGAGATAACTCAAAAAACTAGGATTAGAGGTCCCATTCGACCCAGCTATTCCCCTTCTGGGTAGCTACCCAGAAGAATTAAAAACATCACACCACAGTGATATATGTGCACCCATGTTTATAGCAGCACAATTTGCCCTTCAACAGAGGAGTGGATAAAAAAGGTGTGGTATTTTTCTACAATGGAGTACTACACAGCTATAAAGAAGGATAAATTTGAGACTTTTATAAGTAAATGGATGCAACCTGAGGCCATACTCATAAGTGAAATAAATCAGACTCACACGTATAAACATCATATTGTCTCCCTAGCATGAGAAGCTGAACAAGATCAAATAAGATAAAAAATGTACAATAGATATTGTGAAATGGGAAGAAACTGTTCAAAAGGAAAGAGAAACTGGGATAGGGGAAAGGAGTAAAGAAGGAAGAAAAAAGGAAAAAATATATATATACAAGATAGTTAAGGTAGTCATAATACTAATTTCTCTTAGTTCATTGAAAAGAAAGGTTTGTGCTAATACTGTTTGGACAATTTTTCATGCCTGTATCTTGCACTTTGAGTAACTACTTTGAAGATAACAATATGCAGAGTATAAACCATTCTTACTCTCCTATTATTTTGTTTTGAATTTTTTTTGTTTCTTTTTATTTTTTTTTTTGAATGAAGTCCAAGCATTTATTCGCGGTCCATCCTACTCTTCTGTCACTCATGTGAGGTTTTGTAACATACCTTTTTGTTTACTAATTTACCAGTTATTTATATTGATTCTCTGTTCCTTGAATCCATACTTTACCCAACATTTGTTGATAGATAAGAAGACCATGTCCCAACAGAAAGATCATGATCAAAGTCAATTTATGGAAGCCAGGGATGATCTGTGTACCTGTAATTCAAGGCCTCTGGGGAGGCTGAGGCAGGAGGATCACTTGAGCCCAGAACTTCAGCCTGGGCAACATAGTGGGACCTCCTCTCACCACCCAAATGTGTTCATTTGCATTCAACGTGTGCCCCAGTGATCAAGCGTTTGCCTCTTAGTTAGCATTTCCCAGGTCAAAGTTCCATCCCGGCCCCAATGAAATAAATTTATAACACGTTTAAGCGAACTAGCCAAACTAGGCTAAGGCACAATAAAGCAAAGGGTAGTGATATAGGGGAAATGCTAGATGTCAAATACACCAAGTTCATGTTCTCCGAAGTCAAAGAATGAATTCTAAGGAACAATGGAGGTGAAGAGTAGGAAAATTCATTGGAGAATAGGAATGGGGAATAGGAATAGCTCCTGAGAGACAGGAGGGGTCCCGATTGGGTTGCCCATTTGTTTCTTTTTAAAATGAAATTAAAAAAAAAAAAAGCAGTATCTCAAACCTTTTGCACAGCTCCCTCTTCACTGGTGTCACTGTCTGGTTTCAATTAACTGCAGAATTTCCTCCTGGGGAGACAGTTGCCTCTCTGAAGCTTTGGGGCGTGTTGTTCCCTCCTAACTCATGGAACTCATGGAGTTCCCTCCCAATCATTGAGCTCGGGGCAGGCCCACTCCAGACCTTTGTGGATCTGGTTATCTTGATTGATTTGGAGGGTAAATATCCTGGATTTCCCTGTGTCTTCTCCTCATAGGTTTTTCTTGTCTGTTATATGGCCTAAGGCCGCTCTCCCAGGTGTTGATTGCAGTTATCTGTTTCTGCTTCACCCATAGAAACTACCCGAAGGCATTCTTTTTCTCTCCTGGCTCCTGTTGCTGTATTGTTTTCTGATTGTGTCACAGAACTAAGGTTCACTTCCTTGTTACCTTCTCTGCTAGGCATTGCGGGGTGTCCCCTCCCTCAATGGGCAGCCACCAACAATCATGGGTAGGGCGCTGAATATTCCACATACCACACTCCCATTGTATGTGGGAGAAATAGGTGGGTGGTGATGATGATGATGATGATGATGATGATATTATTAAAATTGTGTTGGGGGAACCTTCTCGCCCTCCTTTTGGTGTCTCACTGCCTGCTGACTGTGGGTACAGGAGCCATGGTACATGCAATGAAATTTTACACCATTCTGATTGAGGCTTCTGTGAGTCCCTAGGTTGAAGTAGTTCAACTTTACCATGCCCAGTAGGGAGGATAGCTTGTCTGTGGGTTTATTTAATATGGCAGACTGTCTTCAGGGCTAACTTGCTCCCTCCTTCAGTCAACCAGGATTTTAGACCAGCTGGATTGTCTTTTCATTTATTGTTCAGTATCAGACTTTATCTTTTGCCCTGCCTCAGAGTAGCTGCTTTTCTTCAGTACCAAATCAGAGGTACCCACTGTTGCTAGTGCCCTGTCTCACTTGCTCAGTTATCCTGTTGTCAGATTTTTAAAAAATATTTCAAAGCATTTTTATATAAAGTTGGCCTTATTTCTTAAATTTCTGATTTGTTAAATAAAATCTACAAACATAGCACTCCATTTCCCAAAAATACTTCTGCTTATGTCAGTGACTTTTTTTTAAGAGAAGGTCTTGCTATGTAGCCCAGGCTGGCCTTGAACTTACTTTGTAGCCCAGGCTGGCCTCAACTCACCTGTACCACCATGCCTGGCTGTCAATGATTTTTTTGTGTTAATTAATATCTCTCATTCTCTTTCATCACATAATTTCTTTCACAATTAATTGCAATACTCACTTTTAGTAAATTGAGAAATGAATTTGGGTTTTTCTGTTTGTTGTGGGGTTTTTTTGTGTTTTGGCAGGGGGGTTTTTGAGACAGGGTCTCACTGTGTAGCCCAGGTTGGCCTTGAACTCATGACGATCCTCCTGCCCTAGAACTCCCTCCCAAGGGCTGGGATCACAGGCATGCGCCACCATGCCTGGCCAAAATGAGTTCGTTTTTATACCTGGTTAGAATTCTATACTTGGATTTTCATAGAAAACTTGTTCTGTATCTTTTCCTTTTTATTTTTTTTTATTTTGAGACAGAGTCTCTTTATGTAACCCGGGCTGGCCTTGAACTCTAGATCCTTCTGTCTCAGCCTTCCAGTGCATGCATCACCATGCCCAGTTCCTGTGCATCACTTGACTGCTCCTTTACGTTGACTTGAGGCAATAATAAATACAGGCGTCCTCTTTGAAATTAAAGGCCCTTTAAGCTTATACTTCAGAAACTAATTCAAAGAATTTCCTGGTACATAATTCTCTTTCTCTTTCAGGTGGGAGGTGTTGCTGTTTTTCTCCTGATGGAAAATCTTTAGCTGTTGGTCTCAATGATGGGAGTTTCTTAATGGCAAATGCGGATACTCTAGAGGACCTTGTGTCCTTTCATCACAGAAAGGATATTATTTCAGATATTCAGTTTTCACCTGGTAAAATAATATTGAAATTGTTTGATTTCAATAATCAATAAGTTTGATTATTAACTTTGGTCTGGCAGTGAGTGATTTTTTTTAACAACTTATTTTGTCTTGGAATTTTATTTTTTGACTAGAGGAGGCCATATGGTGAGAGATAAAACTTCTGTATTTGATTAGTGCAAATATCTTGCTTAGTGCCAATTCTGTGTCACTACATTTTCCATATGAGTTGGACCAGGGTATTTCTCTAAGCCTCTGTATTTTCATTTGTAACATTAAAAATGATTAGATCACTGTTTTTATGATATTCTTAATAGACTTTGAAATTGTATTAATTTTACTCTCACAATTTTCTCACATTCATTATCTACTAGTAAACCTACTTTAACATAGGAGTTACTGATGTTAAGGCAAAATTTACTTCTGCTGATTTAATTTCCTTTTTTCCTAAATTTAGAGGGTGTCTTTAATATGATGTGCATCTAAATTACAGTGTATATAATTTTTGGTAACCTGCTCTCTACTGAACTAATTTGTTATAGTAAAATATACTCCATTTTGTTTATTATGTGCTTGAAAAATGTGTCATTTGACATTTGACACATCTTTCTTTAATGTAACTTATGAAACACCTAAGATTTCTCCAAAAATATATTAAGAAAATTAACCCTAGTTGCAGAGTATAAAAAAAAATTTCCACAAGTACAAAATATCAAGCAAATATGTTTCTGTTGTAGGTTCTGGGAAATATCTAGCAGTGGCATCCCATGACAGCTTTATAGATATATACAACGTAATGAGCAATAAGCGGGTAGGAATATGCAAAGGCGCGACAAGTTATATAACTCATATTGATTGGGATATTCGAGGTAAGACTTAATATTTGAGAAAAGTTTCATTTGACGTAATGTAGTTTTTGGATTTTTGTTTGTTAGTTTTTTGTTTTGTTTTCTGAGACAGGATCTTGCTATTGTAGTCCAAGCTAGTCTTGAATTTGCTGCGTAGCCCAGGCTGGCCTTGAACTTGAAATCTTCCTGCCTCAGCTTCCAGAGTGCTGGGATTGTAGGTGTGCAGCACCACACCCAGCAGTGTAGCTGTTAAAAGAAAAAAACTGCAGTATGATTTAACAGGTTCAGAAGCCTTGTGAAAAATACATTGCTCTCAAATTATTTTCCACTACTTTATTTTACATCTGAACATGAGCACTGTAGCATTTTCTGTGCTTTTTAATACTTAATGTCATTATAATGGTAGTTGTTTAACTTGTAAAGTTATTTAGATATTACACAAAAATATTTTTAGTCATGATAATGCACTAGTTTTTGTCAGATTAATTTGACAAACTTCAAATTTGGAAATAAAAATGTTAATGATGATTTTAAGTTATTTTCCCTAATAGTTGGTATAAAATATATTTCCTAAAAATAGTCACATAATATAAAGAATTTAATGAGCATCTTCATGTTTTGGCAGAATGCATAGCATATTACAGTGTTTGATAAATTTGGATAAATGTTAAATATTTTATTTTATTTATTTATTTATTTTTTGTGGGTACCGGAGGTCGAACTCAGGACCTCGCGCACCAGCAGGTGCCCATGCCGCTGAGTGATATCACCAGCCCTTTTTTCATATTTGGGTACCGGGAGTCAAACTCAGGGCCTCGCGCTTGCCAGGCAGGCGCTTATGCCACTAAGCTACCTCACCGGCCCAATATTAAATATTTTAAATGCTCCCTTTTCTAAGGATTATATTTTACATTTTCAACTTTATAAGCTTAATACTGTAAATTAAGGTTTTTCCAAATACTGTTAAATGAAGTATTTGTAATTACTTTTTTAAAAATTCTAGCATTTGTTTCTAAGAATTTTGCATTATGCATAACAGAAATATTTTTATGTATTTACATACACAAAAACCATTAGTTGGGTGTGGTGGTGCACGCCTGTAATCCCAGCACTTGGGAGGCTGAGGCAGGTGGATTGCTGCGAGTTCGAGGCCAGCTTGGGCTACAAAGTGAGTTCAAGGCCAGCCTGAACTGTATAGTGAGACCCTACCTCAAAAAGACCAAAAAAAAAAAATTAAGCCATTAATGAATTAATTGACTATAAAGAGGTTAAGAAAATATAATGCTCTCAGTATATATTGACTGCAGAATAAAATGGTTTTTGTATTTAAGCTTAGTTTTTCCCATAAAATGTAAACATTATACTAATGATATATTATTCATACTTTTATATTTCTGTGTTATTTTAAGGAAAGCTTTTACAGGTCAACACTGGTGCTAAAGAACAGTTATTCTTTGAAGCTCCTAGAGGGAAAAAACAAAGTATCCCCAGTGTGGAGGTAGGAAGAGACTGGTGCTGATAGTGGTATTGGCAGAAAAGTGCGAGTAGTTAGAAAACTGATACTTGCTTTCCATCATTTGTTTACTTAGGAAGCTTGTACTGATCGCATTACTCAAATTATGGCTTTTCTTTGGATGCGTTTATTTTACCGGGCTAGAACCTGCAGATGAATAAAGGAAGAGACATTGTTTTACGAAGTGGAATAAATCACTAGTGGCTGTGCTTGAATCATTTCCTTCAAAGGACAGAAGCATCCACTGACAAATAGAGAGCATGACATCTAATTTGAAGTACTGCACGTCTGCCACATCTTTTAGAACCGATATACTTAAGATGCTTGTTAGCAAATTCCTACTTAAAAAAAAATAAGAAAAATTGTATTTAGCTTTGTGCCTGACAATAGTAATTTTATTGGCATGTCCTAAGAAGAGATGCTTACCAAATTTAACATGAAATGGCTTAATAAAGGGAGGGACTCTAAGTAAAAGTTGTTAATTTGGCTGAGTTTGGTTGTCAATTTATATATTACAAACTTAGAGCAGTTTTTTCTCTTTTTTAGGTGGAAAAAATTAGTTGGGCATCATGGACCAGTGTGCTTGGTGTATGCTGTGAGGGAATTTGGCCAGTAATTGGAGAAGTCACAGATGTAACTGCCTCTTGCCTCACCAGTGACAAAATGGTCCTAGCTACAGGGGATGATTTGGGATTTGTGAAGTTATTTAGATATCCTGCTAAAGTATGTTTTTCTTTTACTTTTCTAATGATCATAATTACAAAAACAGTTAAGGTTATGTCCTTTCATAACATTTCATTTTTTAATATGAATATGAGGTATGATTAAAAACTACATTGCATGTTTAAATTTTTTCAAATTTATTACAGAAGACATGACCATTAATTCCCCTCAACATGATTCTTGCTACTTTCTTAAGCAGTTTTGGAAGTCCTCCCTTGTGAAAGTGTTTAGTTGTGCTGTAATGGCTGACTCAATGTCCTGAATCCATTCAAAATGTTTACCTTTCATGATCATTTTGACTTTGGGAAAGAGCCAGAAGTCCCATGATGCCAGGACACTATGAATGAGGACACAGTGTAATGTTTTTACAAGCCAGTCTTTCCACTGGATGGTACTTGGCAGCAGGATATACCATACATTTTTTTTTCACTTTTGTTCACACTTCATAAAGACACTAGCAAAAGAGGACTTCCAGAACTACTTCAGAAAGTGGCAAGAAATGACATGATAAGTGTATTTGAAATGAGGAGTGGTATTTTGAAGGTGACTATGGCAGTGTGTCTATTACTCTAATAAGTTTTGTAAATTTAAACATTCATTGTATATTTGGATCATACGTCATAGTGCATATGAAACATGCAGTGTTGTATCTTGAAAGGTTCAGAATTGTTTCCTATTCTTGGCATATTTATACTTATACCTAGAATATCTATTCTAATATATGATCCCATGCCTTAAGTTATGTATTCTACAGTGTTTTTCAATACTGAGTAATGTAAATACCCCTTCTAAAAGAAACATTCCTTTTATCCCCCAATATTAGCTTAAATAATTTTACTATTTTTACTAAATATATAACATTAAGAGTAAATACAGGGCCGGTGATATAGCTCAGTGGCATAAACGCCTACCTGGCAAGCGCGAGGTCCTGAATTCGACTCCCGGTACCCACATATTAAAAAAAAAAAAAACAGTAAATACAAACTTTATAGACATTGCTTTTAAATGTAAAATGTTTTAACCATTAAATACAAAACATTTAAACATCTATAAAATTAAAATAGGCAAAATTAATTTTCTGTAATGAATGGTATTTTTGCTGAAATCAGCTGTACAGATTCTTTGGAGTTGTGTCTACCCACACTGCATTGCATGATTACTGAATTCCTTTTTTACTTCCTTCTATTTAAACTACTATAGAACACTTAGCACAAAAATATCACATCCAGATGTATTTATTTTAACTGTCACAAATGAAGTTATATATTGTAATCTGGCACCAACATGAACATAAACCTAAGTATGAAATAGGATACTGAAATCATATTATGGTATTCAGTTGTTATGGTTGTTTTAAGTAACTGCTCACATATTAATATTTTTATATCAGCACCGAAGTAAAAACAGGAAACTCAGAATATTCAAGAAAATATTCTACAGATCCTGTTTTAGATACATAGAAGTGGTAGAACCTTGGTTGACAAGAATGTGTTCCACTAAAACTTTATTGTCAAAAACTTCACTTTGAGGATTACAGATCATATGAATGCCTTAGGAACAGGTGAATCTAGGATATCGGTCTCCAGATTCCTTCCTCTCTTCATTATAGCAAAAATCATACAATCTTAGAAAAATGACATTGTACAGTATTTTGATGACAGTCCCATTCGCTTTTATTGTCTTTTTCCCAGAGGGTGTTCTAATTTTACTATTCATTACGTTTTGTTTTCTCAAGGCATCTTATTTTAACACCCTTAAAAATGTCCATCTAAAACCTGCTTATGATACATTGGTCTGAAATTTACTTACGCAACTTGGTAATGCTGATGTTCTAGATTTAAAATTTGCCAACATCTATAACTTAGAGTTGTGTGGGGTTTTTTTTATTTTTTTAATATTGAAAAGGAAAATACAAGGCTAGGGATGTGGCCCATTGGTCAAGTGCTTGCTAAGCACGTGTGAGGTCCTGGGATTGATCCTCAGTATTGCACATACACGCAAAACGGAAAATTCACTCCCAGGTGTGGTCTCATAAACAAAAGCACTAATGAATTAGGAGGAAATATATTTCATACCCCAAAGCAATTGATAATTTTGTTACTATAGCCATGCTGTGCAAGGGATTTATGTACTTTTTCAGCTGTTATGTTTCCAGCAATAACATATCTGCAAAACATTGTTTTCAGCACATATACACTACTGCATAGATGTACACTGCTATTAACTCTTATTCTTTTGACTACTTAAGGTATTTAAATTTTTTCACTACCATAAGTGAATACTATGGTAAATACTTTTGCACACATAGCAGTTTGGTAGCGTGCAGAATGCCAAGTTGATTTCTAAAGGAGTTAATGATACCAAGCGATGTGGAAACTATCAATTTTATTATGTTCTCACCAGGTTTTGTAATTGGTATTCCAGTAAATTTCAGTATTTTCTCATGTTTTTTGTATGTGTTGCACTTGGGAATAACTAATTTCTAATGATATTTTAAGAAAGAAAATATAACTAAAATAGAATTCACTTAATTTTATAACATAAGTTTTCAAATAATGAAATTTCTCTGAGTTTAGTTTTTTTATCTTTAGGGAAAATTTGGAAAATTTAAGAGGTATGTGGCCCATAGTACACATGTCACAAATGTTCGCTGGACTTACGACGACAGCATGTTGGTTACCCTTGGAGGTGCAGATATGTCTTTAATGGTGTGGACAAGTGAAATGGAGAGCTATCAAGAGAAAAGGACTTGTGATAGTGAAGAGTCTGATACAGATTCTGAAGAAGACGGAGGTCTGTCATCTTAAAACATTTCAACAAAGTCATAGAAAAAATTTAGCACAGCTGATTTAAACTGCAAAAGTTTAAAAAGTAATAATAATGTTTGAATAATTGTGATGTTAATTGGACACTAAAACTGGTTTTGTGACTCAAGAATAACAGGTTAGGGGCTGGGGATATAGCTCAGCGGCACAGCATCTGCCTGGCAAGCGCGAGGTCCTGAGTTCGATTCCCAGCACCAAAAATAAATAAATAAATAAATAATTAAAAAAGAATAACAGGTTGGCATGTATTGATGATTTAGATATTCATCAGCTATAAATGTCAGATAATCATATTTTTTAAAAGTACTGTTAAAATTTATTGAACTTTATATTTTAAAATAATTTGGATATTTCCCTAAGATACCAATAATACCAGTTCATTATGGAAAATACATTTTACAATAAAAAATAAACATAGTATCTATAATTCAGCCACTCAAAAATAAACTTGCTAACATTTGGGGTATATCCTAAGGTATATGTATATTTAGGAATACATAATACTTCTTAATAAAAAATTGGTTTCTTTGGTAGTTTTACACATTACTAATATGTAATTTTTAACAAAAAAAGGACCATATTAAATTTATTTTGTACCTTGTTCTTATCTCTTAGTGATAGTTCAAAAACATCATTACATATCACTAAATGCTCTTCGATGTAATTTTTACTGGGTGTATATTATTTCATAATTTGAGTATAATACAATTTATTTCATATTGTTAGACATCCCTATATCTAATTTATAAGATCATAATTGATCTTTTCAATTTCATTTAAATATTAACTTTTATATTTTGATGGTAGGCTATGACAGTGATGTTACAAGGGAGAATGAAATCAATTACACCATCAGAGCCTTATCAACAAATATTCGCCCAATGTTTGGAATCAAGCCTCATTTGCAACAAAAAGAACCCTCAATTGATGAGAGGTAATAATCAAGCTTAAAATTAGATGAAGAAACAGATACTGACATTAATGATTTAATTTTTTATTTAAATGGATTTACTACAAAAACTAAGTAACAATGGTATTCTTGCTTTATGCAGTTCCCAGCAACTCTTAGAAAACATGCTGGTCCTTCAATACTTTTTTGTGATAATACTGTCTTTATGCATAGTTTAGGGAATGTTACATACACATATACAGTTGATATAACCTGGTTAAAGTAACCTTACTTGCTAACTTTCATACGTATATTTGATGGAGTAAAATCTGAATTCAGTGCCTTTTAAGAAGCCTATGAGCAGAGGCTTGATTCAGTTTTTAAAAGACCTATCTATCCATGTGCCCTTAATCAAGGATGGACCATCATTTCAAAATTTTCCATAACAGGATGGTTGAAGTATAGCTTACCTTTAGTGGGACTTATTATTCTTGATCTGTAATTATCAAAACAAAAATAAATAGATATACATAGCAGTTTTATGAGGAGAGAACTTTTAATAAAGTCTCAGAGCTAGAACACAGATAGAGAGAAATTATGGGCATGATGCTTTTAAAATTAAAGCTGGAAAACAGTTAAGAGGCTTATGGAGGCTGTGTAGCTCATTGGTAGAGCACTCACCTGGCATGTGTGAGGCCCTGAGTTCTATAGTTCTGTCCCCCGAACTGCAAAACAGACGACAACAACAACAAAAAAGAGGCATATGGCATGTACTTGAGAAGCAAATGTATTTTCAGAAGTCATAATGGATATATTATTCAGAAACAGTAGCAAGAAAGGAAGAGGGAGTAAGAAGTGGGTGCAGCAGTGACTTCTGTGGAAAGCTGTGATGGGGAAAACTCGATTGTAAGAAGTTGGTAAGGGTATCCATGGAAAAGCTGAGCGTGAAACCTGTGCGTTTAACATTGAAGGTTGGGTTGCACCTCAGTGATGGTCGAGAGGACGGCTAGAGGTTGTGCTGAACTCACTGACCCGAGTGTTGCCCGGAGAGTCTAGGAAGAATGGTGAGGTTGTGTGGTCTCCTCAGTCCTGCTTCGGGTGCTCGGTTTGCTGACAGGAGACCTCAGATAACTGCAAGGGGAGGTCCCCTAAAGAAGATGGCTAGAACGGTCATCCGTTTTGTTATGTGCAGAGGCAAAGTATAAAATATGTTTTAGGAAAGTTGATCATACTGTAGTCTAAATACTTGTACAGAATTCTAGGTTGAAGCAGCTTGGTAGAAGGCAGAATCATACAGTGCCAAGGACATGGATTCTGGAGCCAAACAAATGGTCTAAAATACTCACTTTTATAATTTACTGGTTGGGTGACCTTGAACAATTATCCATTCTTTCTGAACCTCAGTTTCCTCAGTGGCAAAATGAGCATTATAACTCCTAATTTATAGATTATTTCAAAGTTAAAATGAAATATTGTACATCAAGAATTAAGATAGGGGCCAGTGATATAGCTCAGTGGCATAAGCGCCTGCCTGGCAAGCGCGAGGTCCTGAGTTCGACTCCCAGTACCCGTATATAAAAAAAAAAGAATGAAGATAGGTCTTAACCAATGACATCCCTCCCTTAGAGTAAAATACAGAATAACCTGAGGAGGCAGCCAGTAAAATAGTGAAACACTACTTCTGAAATTTAATATTCAGAAAGTAACGAGTACTACCTCTGTATTTATTGAATAGAGGAATACTAATAAATATTGAAATGTCAGTGTTCCTAAGAATATTTGCAGTATAACACTTAGTATCATGTAAGGGAAAGTATATGTCCAAGTAATGAAAAGTGTCCTATAAGGAAGAAAAAATTCTAAGCATTCTCACAAATCTCTTTCATATGTTATATTGATTTTTAAAAGAGAAATGTTACCATGCATCAGATGAGTTTATTATATGACCTAATTTTAATATGTAGGCCATCATTCATGATACGACACTTAAATTTCCCCACTTATTGCTGAGTGACTCATATTCTGACAGATGGAAATACTTTCCAGGTCATTAAGCGATTAACACTGCCATAATTGTCATCTGTGCTGTTAGCTTGCCTTTTTAGCTTCTAAGCTTTTCAAAATTATTTTTGAAATTATTTTGGTTATTCTCAGTTGTTTTACAATATCAGTTCTGCTGAATTCTTTTGAAAATGCTAAAGCAGACGCCATTAATGTGGCTCATAAGTCTTCCTTTTTACAAAATGATAGAATCAAAGGAGATAAAAAAATTAAGAGATTTATTTTATCAATTTTGAATATATTACCGAGGAAATAATATAATATAAATTGGTTTTGTATTTTAAATAAAGATATTTTTGTCATCAAATGTGAGAAAGACGCCAGGCATGGTGGCTCACACCTGCAATCCCAGCACTTGGGAGGCTGAGGTAGAAGGATCACCGTGAGTTCAAGGCCAGCCTGGGCTAGCACGAGACCCTGTCTCAAAAACTAAAAAAAAAAAAAAAAGTGAGAAAGACATAAAACATTTTGTAAACAAAACAAATACTTACCAAATACCTACTTTTTAAAATGTTTCTCATGACAATTGGTACCTATACTTTTTGGTTGGTACTTTTGTAGATGTTTTTCTTAGACAATTTCAATAATTTTGGTTTTTTCTCAAATGTTTTTATAGCAAGTCTTATATATCTAAAGAGTAAATTTTGCCAAATTCCCAATAGTTTTAATAAAAATATTCAAAACAATGTGACATAAAATTTAGGTGCTTTGTATTTCCTTAGAATGCTATTGATATATATATAATACATTTACTCTGCTTATAAACTGCTATATTTACTCATGATCAATTTTCATATGTTTCTCTTTTTTCCCTTTATTCCTTTCAAAGACAGGGAGTAGTAAGGTAAGTTTTATTGAAGAATATATTTTATTTAAATATTTAATATTCTGTTTTGATCTTTATTTATTTGTACATGTTTGGAATACATAATGTTTGTATTCCTTATGAGGAATTGGTACATGTACATAAGACATCTTACTCCTTTTTTCATCCCCTTTCCCTTCTTAGAAAGATCTACCTCCCTACTTCC
This sequence comes from Erethizon dorsatum, assembly GCA_028451465.1. Classification (NCBI taxonomy): domain Eukaryota; kingdom Metazoa; phylum Chordata; class Mammalia; order Rodentia; family Erethizontidae; genus Erethizon; species Erethizon dorsatum. The sequence continues at coordinate 119,043,041 of CM051828.1, read as the reverse complement.
TATCATCTGTCTTATTTTGCTCTTTATTTATACTTTGAGTTTCTCATGTAAGAGAAACCATGCAATATTTAAGCTTGTGTGTCTGATTTATTTCACTTAACATTATGGTCTGAAAGTGCATCCATTTTCCTACACATGACTCAAGTTTATCTTGCTTTATGGCAGAGTAGTACTCCATTGTGTGTAAAATATAGTAGTTTAAAGTATTTTTTCCTAGAAAACTTTTAAATACATTTGTCAAGAAAGAATTAGAAAATGAAATATGACAAATCTAACAAAAGAGTTGGAATTTTAGGTATAAATACATAATTGTTATTATGAAAGCCTTCATTATAATTATTTTTTAATGACTTTATGAACTACTTACATTCTACTTTTAATTTTTCCTTTCAGGGGATCATAAAAACAAACTTGGCCACACACATTTATAAGTGAAGTATCAGTTTGTAGATCTTTTACCTTCATGTAATCGACTGATTCACATAGTGATTCACTTAAAACATTAAAATAGGGTAATTATGGTATTTGTGTCTTCAATGAAAGGACATGAGTAAGGCAGACTCTTGGGATACTTTTATAGCTACCTATAGTGACATGAAAATGTCGTCAGAGAGTTTCCAAAATAAGACAGTGTGGAAAAGATAGTGAATTTTAGAAGTGAAAAAGTTGACATTAGCTAAATGCTGAGAGATAAAGACAAAAATAAGTAGAAGTGAGACCAGACTGTGCAGAAACTCCAGTAGTAGGCACCACTAGATATACTTGACAGCAGGAATAATCTGTGAAATTCGTGTATTTTAAGCAGGGTAATGTGTGCAAAGATAAGTCCAGAGCACAATACAACTTCTAAAGAGGCCCACGTAATCTTACACTAACTGAAATAAAGCGTCCAGATCTAGTCTCATATTTAGAGGAGGTTATTCCCTACTGATCTCTGTGCTAAAAGGGACATTGCCAGTTTACTGTGGTGTGGAAGAGAGAAGTGATGTAGATGAAAGAGAGTTGGGAGGTCTCTTCATATGAAGAATAATCAATTGTTTAGGAATCATTTGTTTTCAAAACAAGAAAACTAGAGAGATGATCGCTATTTTTGGATATGAATGGTTTTTTTTTATTTTAGAACACTAACTTGTCATGGGTGCTATAAAAGGATGTTTTGGACATGTGAAAAAGGATCCTGGTTTCAATGGAAAGTGAATGAGATGACTTCTGTAATCTCTTCCAGTTCTGTTGCAATCATTATGCTATTAAAGGAATTTTTTAAAATACCACTTCCTGTACGAACCAAATCCCAAATCCAGCATGAGCCGAGTGATCCATTCTGCCTGCTCAGACTGATTGACTGGGGTGCCCTCTTAGCTCAGAATAAGGGGCCTCTTAGTGTCCTTAAAAGCAGTATAAAGTGCAGCCAGTCTTTTAAGTTGGTTAAGATTTTATTTCCCATTCTTAAGAACAAAGATAAGGGCCGGTGAGATGGCTCAGCGGCATAAGCGCCTGCCTGGCAAGCGTGAGGTCCCGAGTTCGACTCCCGGAACCCACATACAAAGAAAGGGCCAGTGATACCGCTCAGCGGCACGGGCGCCTGCTGGCGCGTGAGGTCCTGAGGTCGACCCCCGGTACCCACAAAAAAAAAAAAAAAAAAACAAAGATAATTATAAATATATATATATAGCGAGAGAGAGAGAGAGGGAGATTGAAATTCAGATAATACAGTCTGAAAAAGAAGAAGTAAGAACAACAAGCTTTGGATGCTTGTAACAACATGTTGAATTCTCTTTTTTTCTTTTTTCACATGCTTCTTCTGATTCCCTGTCGTTAGAAGAATAATTTAAGCCTTCTCTTACATGCAGTAATAAACTAAAAATAATAGGCCTTTAATATAGTTTATCTGCATTAAATTTGTAAAAATAGCCAGGTATAGTGGAACATACCTATAATCCCAGCACTCAGGTGGCTGAGGCAGGAGGATTGCTATGAGTGCAAGGCCAGCCTGGGCTACATACGTGAGTTCAAGGCCAGCCTACACTGCATAGCAAGACCCTGTCGAAAAGAAAAGAAAAAAAAAAAAAAAAAAAAAGTACAAATATTTCACTATAGATGATATTTTACTAGTGTCTTAAATTTGAATTTGTGTTGTAATCTTTTCCCCTTTCTTTCTTCTTTTTTTTTTTTTTTTTTGTCTACTGCTGAAAAGAGGTTCCAGGTAATCTTCTCTTAACTGTGTTTACAAGTCTGTATAGCATTTTTTATATTTACCATTAATGAGGTATCTTACTTAGTGTTATTTATCTATGCTCACAGTTTACTACATTTTTTTCCCTCTGTAGTTAGTATCCTGAAATGAATTGCATCTTAATTATTGGGCATATACTATATAAGTAGTTGCTTTACTAAAACTTTATACATTCATCTTGTATAATTTTATATAAGCTGTATAATTTTATTTTAAGCAGTAATATACCTTATGTATATGATCCTTACAAAAGTTAAAATATGCTTGTTACATAGTTGTACAGATAAAAATTACTTGCTTATTATGAATTACACTTAGTGGAAGACACTAACATTGAGTAAAGTTATCAAAACAATTAAAATAAAAGCCCAAGTTTCTATCATTCTTTGAAATGGCCCTATGAGAAATATTTTAATGTTAAATATAAATTCAGTTCTATTTTTATGTATGGACATTGAAAACATTTAAAGTGTGAAACCAAAATTAATGTGATAACTTGAAAAGTTATTTATATATTTAAGGACATTTACTTTTTATGCCATCAGTCATGCTTATATATTCTACATATTTCATATTACAAGTGAAAATCACATTTGTTTTATGTTTCACATTAAAGGCAAAACACTTTTTAGTGTATAATGACACATATTTTGAAATGGAAATATATTTTATGGCTTTAATCTTAGGACACCTATTCATAAATGTTGGAGTTTTCCATAAAAATGCTAATATGTATCATTTCCTGATTTAGTTGTTACAAATTAAATATTAACTAAAAATTTAGAGGGAAGTTGTTGCATGACTGATTTAGATTCAGTTTTCAAATTTATTAAATATTTGAATAATGGTTATTCAAGATAAAAAAAATAAACTAGTCGATTTTTAAAAATGAAAGTATTATAGAGAAGTGCCTCCACATTTAAACGATCCAAAATGTGAATTCTATATGCCCATTAGGCTGTGCGATATTATAAACAGATTCTGAGCAGATAAGAGAGGTCTAGATCTCAGAACTACTGTGTAAGCACCATTGATAAATGTTTGGTAGATAGAGGAGTCGTTTGAAGCAATATTAATAGTAGTTACCTTTTACAGAGTGTTGCATAGTTTACAATGCTTTTTGATTATAAGATGTCTTCCTTGAGTAACTGTCTTATACTAATGCCACTAGCTAGTACTAGGGACTTCAGGAAGCAGAGAAAGTAAAGGGCATGAAAGAACAGGAAATGAGTACAAATTTGAACTCACATGTAATTTATGTTGTCAACAGTATAAAGCTCATGGAAATATTATCAAAATTGACTGTCAAGAGTGTATTTACACCTGCCATGTGTAGATAATGTTAGATGCTTTAGAGCAATAATCCAGGTTTTTGTTGGTAGGGCATCCATCAAGAAATTTTTGAATATGTCAAACTAACGTTTTTACACTTGTTTATAAACATTTTTCTCTTGTTCTATTTACATTGCAAAGCATACATCAAAAAATTGAAAGTAAAATGAATAAAAGTTCTAATTATTTTCTACCCTTCTGCATTAGAAGCTATCAAGAGGCCGGGCATGGTGGCACATGCCTATAATCCCAGCACTTGGGAGGCTGAGGCAGGAGGATTGCTGCGAGTTCAAGGCCAGCCTGGGCTACAAAGTGAGTTCAAGGCCAGCCTGAACTGCATAGTGAGACCCTGTCTCAAAAAGACAAAAAAAAAAAAAAAAAGCTATCGAGAAGTAGAGGGTACAGAATGAGCTCCCTTTGGGGAAGATGTGACCTCCCTGGAGGGCAGGTCTAAGAAGCCTGGTGAAGGCCCCCACAGGTGCATGCCTGTCCTCTGCCCACCTCTGTTTCAGGCCTCCAGTGAGCAGGGCCCCACCACAACCAGAGAAACTTCAAACAAACAATGTTGGCAAGAAGAGGAGACCCATAGAGGTAAGGAAACCCACTCCTCAGTGTTACTGAAACGTACCCATAGTTCACTTTTATAAAACACCAAAGTTTCGTCATCAGTGTTCTTAAAATAAGTGTATTGAGTAATTTGGTTGTTAAAATTGACTGCTTAACTCTTACTCAATCTGAGTTTTGGGGGCCGGGGATACAGCTCAGCAGCACAGCGCCTGCCTGGCAAGCACGAGGTTGTGAGTCCAATTACGGGTACCAAAAACAAAACAAAACCAAAAAACCAAAAAACCAATCTCAGTTTTGGGTTGCTATCTTCTGTTTCCCTTAATTTTTTAAGTGTGTTTTTCCTTTAACTTTTCCATAAGTAATACCCTGATTTCATCTGTAACTCAGAGAACTTCTAAATGTGAATGAATGTGAATAATCTATTGCTTAGAGAAGCACAGGCACCTTGGCAGTGTTTACATAGTGGGCTAAGTTTATGGGTTAAAAATTAAATACTTAGGGCCGGTGAGATGGCTCAGCGGCTTAAGCGCCTGCCCGGCAAGCGCGAGGGCCCGAGTTCGACTCCCGGATCCCACATACGAAAAAGGGGCCAGTGATATCGCTCAGCGGCACGGGCGCCTGCTGGCGCGTGAGGTCCTGAGGTCGACCCCCCGGTACCCACAAAAAAAAAAAAAAAAAATTAAATAAACCACATCAGGAACTTTTACCCCATGTGATATATTTAATGTTTGAAGACTTTTTCCTCTGTGTTTCTTTCCAACCAAGAAACCTTCCGCAATAATTGAGAAATAAGAAAATTTCTGCCTAGTGTGGTGGTACATGCCTGTAACCACAGCTACTCAGGAGGCTGAGGCAAGAGGATTATAAGTTCAGGCCAGCCTGGAAAACCTAATGAAACCCTGTCTCAAAATAAAAGATAAAATAAAGGGCTGGTGATATATCTCAGTGATAGAGTGCCATTGGGTTTAACCCCCAGGACTGCAAAAGGAGGAGGAAGAGGAGAAAAAGGGTTCCCCTGGGCATTTCATAAATCCCAGCATCAGCACAAACAAGCAAACCATTCTAAATGAGGCATGAACAGGGAGTAAAGCTGTTAGGAGAGTGTTATAACTTCCTCTTCCATCCACCCCCACAAAATCAATAAAAATGGACCATTAAAATTGCAGGATTCTCTGCCAGAACTTTAGTATGAGTTCTCAGAAACAACTTCAGATTCTCCCAAGTACCTAAGTAGAATTGGACATAATTTATTCTGAATTGTGTGTGTAAAACAGCTATTTCAAGTAACAATGAACATAAGTAGAAATTTTCTTCTTTTGGACACAAGAACTATCTCAATGTTTAACACATGGAATCTTAAATCTAAAATTATCAGCATCAGGTGACCTTGTGATTCCCTTTTCCTTTTTACATCTTTATATAGAAAAGTATGGAATGTGGAATGTTTCAGTTGTCCAAAAAAGGTTACATAAACTAGAAAAATATATCTAGCTTAATTTGTGTTTGAAGTTTATAAAAAACATGAAAAAGCACCCTCCATTTTAAAGACAATATTAGTATATCACAGAACACTGGTGAACATTTAGACATGAGGAAAAATATAATTGTGTAATGGTTTTATCATTATTGTTATAGGACCTTGTGTTGGAGCTTGTTTTTGGTTATCGAGGCAGAGACTGCAGGAATAATGTACACTATTTAAATGATGGTGATGATATAATTTATCACACTGCATCCGTTGGAATTCTTCACAATGTTGCTACAGGTAGGAAACACTAATTCTCCACATTCCCATGCACAGTTTTTAAATTATAATTTTTTAAATAGCATCTTAAAGCTGTTAGTTAAAACTGTAGTATTTAAATATGGTCCAGAATTTAAAATACTTCATATTGCAGCACTTTCTGGTAATCTCAGTCTTAAGAGAGTATGATATAGCAGAAAAGTATTTCATAATGCAAAGTGGTCATAGATTCTATTAAAAGTAAAGATTAACCATATATTAAAACCAAGTTTATTGTAAAACCATTCATACCTTAAATTCTGTTTTCCCATAACCTCATGAGAACAGATGGTTTGGGTGGTTGTCCCTGGCAGTTAAGCAAAGTTACACACTGTATAAGTGGTTACTGAGGTTGGAAAGCCAAAGAAGAAAGCTGCTTATCTGAGGTTCTAGTAATGATCCTTTGTTTGATAGAAGAAGGTGAGAAAAAATTTCTTGATGTCATTTAATTGATTGGTTTGTTGCAGAGCAAATGAAGTTCTCTTAGCGTCATTTGATGACCAATGTGATAATATTAATGATGTTAGGATTTTAATTTGGAATTGTTTTATTATACATAGTTGCAAATTTCATGTAATCTGAAAGTTAGAACCAAAACCCAAGATTATCTAGGCCAAACATTTCTGGCTTTTCTTCTGATAGTTTTGCTCAGAATAAATAAACAGTAGATTGAGTGTGTGAATCATAATCCCTTTCCCCTGGTTAGTATTAATTGTTAGTATAGTCTCCCTGTTAGCTTTCCTGAAAAAGAAAATTAACCAGGATCATGTGAAATCAGTGGTAATTTTCCACTTAATAATGTGGACCATTTAAAAAGCATTCCTTTGGAAAAAAATCTTTTGCAGCTTTACGTATCCTTCAAGAGAATAGGGAAGAGTAAAATAAGAAAGGAATAAATATGTAAATAAATTGTCGTGTTTATACTTGTAATTTTGTTTAGTTTTGTTTGTTGAGACAGGGTCTTGCTATGTATGTAGTCTAGGCTGGCCTCAAACGCTCCACTTGCCTAAACCTCTCAAGTCCTGGGATTACAAGTGTGCACCAGCCATTTAATTTATTTGTAATTAATCACTTTTCTAATAGTAGGGGTTAAAAGAGAGGGCAGAGGAAGACTAGGCACTTGCTTCAGTTCTCAGTACTTGGTTTCTCACTGGTTTAGGGACGCAGTGTCATGTTCATAATAGGAAATCTAGTTCATTTATTTATTTTTTTTATTTATTTTATTTTTTTGTGGGTACCGGGGGGTCGACCTCAGGACCTCGCGCGCCAGCAGGCGCCCGTGCCGCTGAGCGATATCACCGGCCCCTTTTTCGTATGTGGGTTCCGGGAGTCGAACTCGGGCCCTCACGCTTGCTGGGCAGGCACTTAAGCCGCTGAGCCATCTCACCGGCCCTCTAGTTCATTTATTTTTGAGGCACAATCTCACTGTGTATATTGCAGGCTGGCCTTCAACTCAGTATATAGCCCAGGATGGCCTCAGATTCAAAGCAGTCCTTCCTTCTGCCTCAGCCTTTCCAGTGCTGAGTATGGTACTACCACACCCAGCAGGAAATCTAAGTCTGTTAATAATTTTCTACCAATTCATCCCCCAACCCACAATTAGTTGTTTGCTCTTTTAACTGGACCAACTCTCTGCCCTGTGAAGTACAGAGCACATTCCACTTTGAAGATTTTGAAAATAATAGTAGACCTGCTAAATATACTTGAGAGGTTTGTTGTTGTTGGGTTTTTTTGTTTGTTTGTTTGTTTGTTTTGGTTTTTGGTATTTTTGGGGCAGAAAGGGGCAGACTTGGTATTCATGATCCTCTATAACTAGATCAGGCCTACTTTTCTGACTTCCTTTCCTGTCTGGTCATTTATTTGCACAAGCCTAGTTTTATTACCTATCTAAAATCTCTTCAATGTCAATGCTGCTAGATGAATCACATTAATGCTTTGATCAAAAAACTTCATTGCCCCTTCACTGACTACAGAATACATATGAAATATGCATAAATATGGCCCAGTTGTTAAGTGAAAAAATTATCTCTGGTTTCTGTGTGACCTCAGTGAATTTTTTTTTTTTTTTTTTTTTTTTTTTTTAGGAAACCAAAACAGAAAGATCATAGGCTAGTGTTCAAAATCTTCCGTAATTCTAGACCCTATTTCCCTTTCAAACCATATTGCTCACTTTTCTTTTTCATAACTTCTCCTTCAGCCAGAGTTTTCCTGCTTGTGTGCCTTTGCTTAAAATGTCCTCTGCTTAAAATACCTTTCCCAGGGCTGGTGAGACGGCTCAGCGGCATAAGCGCCTGCCTGGCAAGTGCGAGGTCCTGAGTTCGACTCCCAGTACCCCCATAAAGGAAAAAAAGGGCCGGTGATATTGCTCAGCGGCACAAGTGCCTGCTGGCAAGCACAAGGTCCTGAGTTCGACTCCTGGTACCCACATTAAAAATAAAAATAAAAAAAACCTTTCCCTACCTACCACTGTCCAGGTGACAGTATAGGAATGCCATATTCCCATGACAAGAATAATCTTTTCTGTGCTGAATTTTCATAGCATTTTTGAGCCTTAAATCTTTGTGGCACTTGGTAGGTTCAGCCTCGTGTTACACTGTTTATCCCTTTCAGGGCTCTGTCCCTTTAAAACTTTTGGTTCTTTTCTATCCTTGTGATGATGTGCCCAGAGGAAGGGCTCAAAAAATATGCACTGAATAGGCAAGTGAGTACATTATTGCACTAGCTAAGTGCGTTTGGCTGTCACATCTTAAAATTTTCAACTCAGTTTTCAAATTCTTTCTTTGCAGGAGCTCAGAGTTTTTATGAGGAACATAATGATGATATTCTGTGCCTCACTGTAAACCAGCACCCCAAATTTATCAACATAGTGGCAACTGGCCAAGTGGGTATGTTTCTGTATTTTAGAAAGACACAAACTGAAGCATTTGTTTTGTTCAAACGAATTCAGTATCCTAGGGAAAATATTAAAATATAATTAATGGATTTTTAAGAATTGATTTATGTGTAAAGCATGCACCCAGTTATACCGTATGACTTGCTTCCAAATCTTTCTCTTACTTTGCTTGTCTGAGTTAGTTTAGACTAACTTAAAATAAACTATTGTATAGGGGTTGAAATAGTTGGGATTAGTACTTTATGTTTAGCCTGTACTTCCATTAAGTTCTTTGAAAGTAAAGTCTTGATTCACTCTACAGAGAGAAGGAGGCCTATTTCCTGAAGGAATAAGGACCACCTGGCTCTGTGCCTCTTGGATCATAGTTAATTGCTCTGTAAATTTTTATCAAGTAAATTTATTTTTTAAACAGATTTATTACACACCTGCCATGTACAAGGTACTGCTCTTGGCATTGAGGATACAAACAGTTTGTGATAAGACAAAATCCCTTTATTAGTGAAATTTACATTCTGTAAATAAATTTTAAGAAGATACTGTTCTTTCTTTGCTTCTTTTCTTTCTCCTTCTCTCCTTCGATTAAGCAGTTTTACTTAGGTCAGTGCTATAGTTTTCTTTTAGTAAGACTTCTCATGGTCATAGATTAATCTCTCAGAAATTTGGCCCTTTTTCCACTTCTTCCCCTTTATTTTGAAAGGCATCAGTATACAGAACATGGAACAGCTAATTATTTCCCCTCTGTCTTTCCAAGGCAAACTCTAGCAGCACAGAGGTGGATTTTAGATGCTATATGTTGCCCTGTGGTTTGCCCTATTTATATCTTTGTACAAAATGGACAACAAAAATGCTTCATTGATAACTAATTGAATGTAAGATAAGTTCGAGAAGACCAATGAATGAAGAGGCACATTTTTTCTTCTGAATGTAAAAAGAACTGATCACTAGGTACTTTGCTGCCAAACTTACTTAATATCCCCAAGGCACAAAACATGGTTTAAATTGCTTATGGTTGTTTTTATTAAAAATCATACAGATCGTAGAGGAATTGAAATATTTGGTTTTGTGATATTTTAGCCAGTTATATATAGATTTTATTTTTTCTTCGCTAGAATCTTGGAATCTCAGGGTCAGACATAACCATTTTATCCAGTTCATCATTATGTACTTGAACCCCACTACCGTTTTATGCCTAATGAAGTAGTCTAGCCTTTCCCTAGTAAGCTCACTTACAAAGTAGTTCTTCATGTACAACAAAAATCTGTCTCTCTGTGATTGTTACTTACTGGTCTTCATACTTGGAGTGCCTGGAACATTTAATCACTTATTGCTGACTTTATATTCTAGTTTTAGAGACAACTGTCATATTCTGAGTTTTATCTAGTACTTCCTTTTAGAAGGCCCATGTTAGACATCTTCCACCTGTAATCTGGCAGTAGGACATGAGAACAACAGATTATTTCCCATGAGGGAGACTCCCTCTCTATGGCACCATGTTTTGGGTATTTGAAATTCCAAAATTATCTACTTAGTCCTGAACCTACTCAGGGGCCCGAGTCTTTTCTCGGAGTTCATCCTCCCTGTAGCACAACCCATATGTGCACCCTAGAGGGGTTGCCAAGGGTGCCTGTTCTTTGGAACTTCTCGATGAACTGCCTCAAACTTCAAGGAATTCTCACTTTGTACCAGGCCTTCCAGATCGTTATAGGGACATATTCATCCAGACAAGAAAATAAAAAATACTTCATTTGATAATGCTGTCTTGATCAATAACTGAAATATTTAGGTCTGTAATGTTTTGCCGTTCATCTGTACTCGTGTCCCAACCTTGTTCAGGGTCAGGCCTGATCTCGCTCATCAGCCAGTCTTCATGTGAATAATTGCAAGTCCTCTTGCCATTTTGAGGTTGTCTGGGTAGGCTTAGCAGTAAAAGCAGTGTTTCTGGTGTGGTCTGTGCAGCAGAGTCAACTGCTTTATTCTCTCTTCCCCCGTGCTGCAGGTCAAGACATTATGGGCGTATGTTATCAATATATCCTGGAAATCATTTCATAGGGATATAAGGCTTGATCAATGCAAAACCAATCACTAATTTTGAATGGATTCCTAAATTTTTACTCCTTTCTTTCTTGTGACTTACTTTTCCAAATTTTGTTAATAGATATTTACACCACAGATATAATAAGCATTTTTTTCTTGGCAAACTTTTAGTCATATGGAAAATCTTTACTTAAAAGAACTTTTTTCTTTTTAACTTTTACAGCAACCTTTGCTGTCATGTCCTTCAAGAGGGTTAGATCTAATTCTTCCCTGCAAATAGAAATGCACTGAAACTCCAGAGGACCCATTTAGCAATGCATTTTATAAACCAAAATAAGAGTCATATCAGTTTAAATCTTATCAATATTATTTTAAAAGTTGTTATAATTAAATTTTCATGGAACTAATTAAATACAAAGAAAACAATGTCTTTTTTATTTTAAAGAGAAAAAAACAGAACAAAACAACATAATAGGAGGGTAACAATGGTTAATACATTCCATATTGTTATCTTTAAATTAGTTACTCAGGGTACAAGATATCAGCATTCAATTGTCCAAACAATATTAGCACAAACCTTTCTTTTCAATGAACTAAGTGAAATTAGTAGTGTATCTATCTTAACTATCTTGTATATATATATATTTTTTTTTTTCTTAAGAAAACAATTTTTTATCCAGCGAAACATTGAAAGGTCAAACATACAATGTTGACATGTATATAATTAAAATTTACTCAGTGTAATAAAACTAATTTCATGTTTTATTTAAATTACTTAAAATTTTATGATAATTAGGTATGCAAATTTTATTGGTACTATTTATGTTACATATGGATAATTTTTTTTCCACTGCTTTTCTATTATAGGTGATTCAGCAGACATGTCAGGTAAGGAAAATTAAATATTATTTATTTTAGTTACATTGCTTGGTAATGATAGCCCAAATTTTTATAAAGTAATATGATACTTGGGTATGTCTTATTACTTGCATCTGAGTCTATTATTTCTGTGTAAAAAGCTTGTTAATTTTTTAAAATGAGGAATACATCATTTTAATGCCCTGATACTGAACTGAATCTGTAAAATTGTAGTTTTTTAAAAAACCAATACGTTATAACCTTTTTAGTGTGCCCATACTCTAAGCACTTGACATATATTACCTCATTTAGTCATCACAAGAATTCTTCATGGTGGTTAGTGACTTACTAACATGTAGCTGTAAAAGTAGAGGTGGATGGGGCTTGGGAGTCATCTGAGTGGTAGAGTTCATGTGTAGTATCTGAGAAACTGTGAGTTGACCCTCACCAAGGTGGGGTTAAAATTTAAATATAAATCAATAAATATGATTATACACTTAATATAATTTAGTACAAATCCCTTGTTCTTTGGTACAATCAATATAGTGAATCAATATAGTGAAAATGGCCATACTTCCAAAATTGTTATACAGATTTAATGAAATCCCTATCACAATACCAATAGCATATCTCACAGAATTAGAGCAAACAATCCTAAAATTCATTTGGAACCAGAAGAGACCTAGAATAGCAAAAGCAATTCTGGGCAACAAAAGCGAGGCAGGAGGCATCACAATCCCTGACTTGAAACTATACTACAAAGCTACTGTGATAAAAAACAGCATGGTACTGGTAAAAAACCAGACCCAAGGATCAATGGAACAGATTAGAAGATGCAGAAACAACTCCACACACACTCAGCCACCTTATCTTTGACAAAGGGGCCAAACACCTTCACTAGAAGAAAGATAGCCTCTTTAATAAATGTTGCTGGAAAAACTGGCTCTGCACATGCTGAAGATTAAAACTAGACCCATATCTTTCATTATGCACTAAACTAAATTCAAAATGGATCAGAGATCTAAATATTAAAATAGAAACACTAAAAAGCTGCTGGAAGATAGAATAGGTAGAACTCCTGAAGACATTGGTGTAGGCAAAGATTTCGTGAACAAAACCCTGTTTTCATAGCAAATATCACAAAGAATCAACAGCTGGGATCTCATCTTACTAAAAAGCTTTTCTACAGCAAAAGAAACCACCAACAGAGTGAGGAGACAACCCACAGTGTGGGAAAAAGTTTTGCCAGCTGCTCCTCAGAGAACTGTTATCTAGAACATATGAAGATCTCAGGGCCGGTGAGATGGCTCAGCGGCGTAAGTGCCTGCCTGACAAGCGCGAGGGCCTGAGTTCAACTTCCAGAACGCACATACAAAAAAAGGGCCAGTGATATCACTCAGCGGCACGGGCGCCCGCTGGCACACGAGGTCCTGAGGTCGACCCCCGGGACCCACAAAAAAAAAAAAAAAAAAAAAAATCTCAAAAAATCAGACCTCCCCCCCACAGATTTAAAGACCCAATCCAAAAATGGGCATCTGAAATGAATAGACACTTGTTAGATGAAGAAGTAGAAAGGGCAAATAAATACATGAAAAAATGTTCAGTGCCACCAGTCATTTGAGAGATGCAAATTAAAACAACACTGAGATTCCACCTTACTCCAAAAAGAATGGCTTTTATTAAGAAAACAACCAATAACAAATGCTAGCAGGGCTGTGTGGAAAAAGAAACCCTTCTCCACTGTTGGTGGGAGTGTAGACTGGTGCAACCGCTATGGAAATCAGTATAGAGACTCCTCAAAAAACTAAGACTAGAGGTTTCATTTGGCCCAGCTATGTATCTTCCCAAAATAATTAAAAGCATCATGCCAGGGCCGGTGAGATGGCTCAGCGGTTTAAGCGCCTGCCTTGCAAGCGCGAGGGCCCGAGTTCGACTCCCGGAACCCACATACAAAAAAGGGGCCGGTGATATCGCTCAGCGGCACGGGCGCCTGCTGGCGCGCGAGGTCCTGAGGTCGACCCCCCGGTACCCACAAAAAAAAAAAAAAAAAAAAAAAAGCATCATGCCACAGCAATATATGCACACCCATGTTTATAGCAGCACAGTTTGTAATAGCTAAATTTTGGAAACAACCCAGATGCCCATCAACTGGTAAATGGATAAAGAAGATGTGATTTTTTTATACAATGGAGTACTACTCTGCCATAAAGAAGAATAAACTTGAGATATTTCTAGCTAAATGGATACACCTTGAGACCATACTCTTAAGTGAAATAAATCAGACACACATGTTTAAATGCCACATTGTTTCTCTGGTGTGAGAAACCAAAAGTGTAAATAAGGACCAAAATGTATAATAAATATTGGGAAATGGGAATGAAATATTTAGATGAGAAGGGAACAAGCAAGGGGGGAGGGGGAAAGGAAACAAGCAATGAAAAAAAGAATATATGGAAAAAATGGAAATGAAGCTTTCATAAATAGGGAAGAGAGGTTGAAGGGAAGGAGGGCAATAGGAAAAAAGTAGATATATCATGTACAGGTACAAATTCCCTATGATGAATGTTATCATTATGTATATCTAAAATGTACCAATAAAATTTTTTAAATGCAAAAAAAAATTTTTATTGCCTAAGAATAAAATCTTAGGTTAAGGCATATTTGCCTAGCATGTTCAAGGACCTGAGTTCAACCCCTAGTACTACAAACAAATAAATATTTTTGAAATTTATTTTTATATAGTATCAATTATTATATTTGATCAGCAGATCATTTAAACCTTTAAAAACAACTTTTTATTATTTATTTTGACTGTACCTTTATGAATGTGTATCCATTATTCTTAGGTATTATAATAACTAGACTTTTCCACTGTATTTTAAATTTATGTAATATGATAAATAGTAAGAAAACATTTTTCAGAGATTTGTTTCTATTTCCCTTCCCTCCATCAGGATTAAGTATGATTTTGTGCTTTGACTAACAGTTGCTAATTTAGTCAACACAACAGGTACTGTCCTTGCTCTCTTGGTTACACTTGAGAGCAGGGGTTTGCAAACCATGGCATATAGACAGTATCCGGCCTGTTACCAGCTTTTGTATAGCCCATGAGATGAAGATATGTTTATTAATTTAAATAGTTGGGGAAAATCAAATGAAAAATGAAATTTCATGACACATGAAAAATATGTGAAATTCAAATTTCTGTGTCCAAAAATACAGCTTTTTTTTTGGACACAGCCATGCTCAGTAACAAATTGTCTGTGGTAGCTTTTGTGCTATAACAGCAAAGTTAAGCAGATGCAACAGAGACTGAATATGACACTGTCATTACTTCGGACTGCTGCTTGGTATACTACAAGTTACAGTGACACATTGTAACTTCACAGGTTTTAAGTCCTGTACTTATTCCTGTGCCACAATGTTTTACTTTGTTTTTTAATCACTTCATCTACATAATGTCAAAACAAGGGGGCAAAAGAAAAATGAACTTTGAATGTTATCCTTTAAGGCACAGTGAAGGAAGGGTTATGTTGTCATCAAATGAGATGGTAAAACACTGTGTATGTTATGGAATGACATTATAGCTGTGGTAAAAGAATACAATATATATCAGGATTTTGTGTGTGTGATGTTAAGGACAAAACTCAGGGCCTCATGCATGCTAAGCACACGTTATTCCACTGAGCTACATCCCCAGCCTTATATCAACATTTTCATACTAAGTTTCATCCCGTTATTCCCAACATACAGGAAAGCAGCAGTCTGAAAAATTAGAAAATTTGAAACAGAACCTCTTAATGACAGCAAAATTTCTTCACAAAAAAAAGAGGGGATGAGGCATTGTGGTACACTCCTGTAATCCCAGCTGCTCTGGAGGATATGGCAGGAGAGTTACAGTTTTGAGGCCGGCCTGGGAAAACTTGTGAAACCCTGACTCAAAACATAAAGAGCTGAGATGTAGCTCAGAGGTACAGTACTTGCATAGCATTCATGGGAGCCTGGAATCAATACATAGTACTGCAAAGAAAGAAGGAAAGAAAAAGAACATCAGGCTACAATCAAAATAAGTGTGAGTAGCTTATTGTATAACCAATCAAGAAAAGATATTTACTAATGCTGAGTTAATTAAATCACAGTGAGTTAACTAAATGATGTTCGATTGTAGTACATAAAGAAAGGTGTCCAGAGAAAATAAACTTACTTGTTACCTTTTGGGCAAAAATAGTTGCTAAAAGACTTGAGGACATTAGAAACAGCATCAGAAGTCAATTAAAAACAAGGCAAAAGGGGCTGGGGATATAGCTCAGTGGTATAGCGCCTGCCTGGCAAACATGAGGTCGTGAGTTTGATTCCTGGTACCCAGAAAAAAAAAAAAAGGCAGAAGAGTCTGATTGGTCCAATTAAAAGAGCACAGCATGAGACCTAGTGCAAGAGCCACACATATACCTCACAATACTGGGTCTAAGTTGTAGATTTTATCAACGACTTGGGTTGTTAAACAGGATCTGTGCCAGCTTGCGGGAATATAACCACGTTGAAGACATGATTCTTCTTAATGACTTATCCAGAAGACGTGTCCATTCCATAAAACAACCCCATCCAAGTTAGCAGGGATCTATATGTGGCTCTTGTGGACAAAGCAAAAAGGATATATTGATTTGTCAGAAAAAAGAATTTCTGCAGAGCAATCAAATGTGCAAAATTCACAAAATCCAAAACCATTTATAGTTTTCTTTGTTATGTTGCTGAGGTGTTAGAGAGTACACCAGGGATGAGCAGCTGGAAAGCCTGTTCCAGAGGACTGCCTGGGGCACTTGAGGACTGTAATAGAGACCTCATTATGGTGCTGATTATGCTTTTATGTGTGCAGTCCCAGACTCGTATATTTTCGATAGTTTATATTTGATAGTTTATATTTGAATGAAGATAAACAGGAAGTACTCATTAGTATTAATAGGCATTAACCTAATAGGCAGATGCTGATATGGCTCATTATGATTAAGTAGGTATTGATGCTGTAGAAGAAGCTCTGAGAGCAGACTTGAATTGTTCTACAGAGACCATGACCGCCAAGATTAATAGTGCCTGGTCAGCATGTAATTACTGCAGCAATCCTGGAGAGAACAGAAAGCAGTGAATTTTCCACAGAAGCATAAGTGCCTGCCCGGCAGGTGCGAGGTCCTGAGTTCGACTCCCAGAACCCACACAAAAAGGAAAATAGGGCCGGTGATATCACTCAGTGGCACAAGTACCTAGCAGAGCGCGAGGTCCTGAGTTCAACCCCCAGTACCCACATTAAAAAGAAAAAAGATACTTGAAAAAGATACTTCAGGCAGCTGTAATCTGAAAGTAGGCAGGAGTAACTGTACTTATATCTGATGAAGCAGACTTCATATTAGAATTAGTCAGAAAAGACAAAGCCATATTGGTAAGAGGAACTATTCACCAAGATGAGGTAACAAGTATAAATATATACACACTGAATGTTAGAGCACCCAGTTTCATAAAATAAACACTACTTGACATGAAGGGATATATTAGACTCCAGTACAATCATAGTGGACGATCACAGTACTTTAGGTCATAAAGGAAATCTTAATAAGTACGAAGAAAAAAACTAAAGGAATTACATGCATCCTATCAGATCACAATGGAATGAAATCAGAAATCAACAGCAAATAAACCATAGTACACAAACACATGGAGATTTGAGTAATACACTTTTGAAAGATCAAATGGGTCATTGAAGGAATCAGGAGAAATTTTTAAATTCTTAGAATCAAACAATAATGGAGACAAGGTAACAGAATCTGTGGGGGAGAATGAAAGCAATTCTAAGAAGGAAATATAGTTATGAGCGCCTGCATCAGAAAAACAGAGCGATCCCAAATAAATAGTGATGCATCTCACGGTTCTCGGTCACCCATGACCGATCAGAATTGAATGAAGAAGATATAAAGATCTAAGTAGGTCAGTGACCAGCAGTAAGATTGAAACCATAATAAAAACGCTCCCAATAAGAAAAGCCCAGGACCCTCTGAATTTACTGCTAAAAAACAAAAAAAAATTGGGCCGGTGAGATGGCTCAGCGGCTTAAGCGCCTGCCCGGCAAGCGCGAGGGCCCGAGTTCGACTCCCGAAACCCACATACGAAAAAGGGGCCGGTGATATCACTCAGCGGCACGGGCGCCTGCTGGCGTGCGAGGTCCTGAGGTCGACCCCCGGTACCCACAAAAAAAAATAATAAAATAACAACAATGCTCCTCAAACTTTCCCATCAAATACAAAGAGAAGAAATGCTTCCAAATTGATTCTACAATGCCAACATTACCTTGGTACCAAAACCAGATAAAGACTCAGCAACAAAAATTTAAAACTACAGACCAATCCTTAATGAGCATAATTGCAAGAATTCTTAATATTTTTATTAGTACATATTTGTGATACGTAATTCATTCATCATGGGGAGTTGGTACCTGTACATATCACATTTTAATCCTTTTTACTTTCCCTTTCCCCCTCCCTTTTTCCTTCGTCTCAAGATGCCCTTCCCATCTGCAAAAGGTCTACCTTCCTATTACCTGACCCCTGTTTTGCTCTTTATAATTTGGGTTTCTCATATAATGCAAACCATGTGATATTTAATCTTTTGCATCTGATTTAGTGTTATGGTCTCAAGACGAATTCATTTTCCTACAAATTATACAAATTTATCCTTTTTTATGGCTGCATAGTACTAGTGTGTGTGTGTGTGTGTGTGTGTGTGTGTGTGTGTGTGTGTGTGTGAGACATTTTCTTTATCCATTTGTCTGTTGATCCTCTAGGCCGCTTCCAAGATTCAGCTACTACGAGTCGTCCTGCTGTAAACATGGGTGTGCATGTGTCACTGGAATATGATGGCTTCAACTATTTAAGGAAGATAGCTGCCTCGTAGAGGGATAGCTGAGTTGAATGGAATTATTATTTTTAGTTTTTTGAGGCATCTCCATACTGATTTTCATAGTGGTTATACTAGTTTACATTCTCAGCAACAATGTAGAAGACTTCCTTTTTTTTTTTTTTTTTTTTTTTTTTTTTCCCTGCTGCCCCACCAGCATTTGTTGTTGTTTTTAAAGTTCTTGATAATAGCCATTTTTTCTGGTCAGACAGTGTTGTTTTGATTGCATTTCTGTAATGACCAAAGATGTTGAACATTTTTTTCATGAATTTATTGGCCATTTGCACTTTTGAGAAGTATCTGTTCATTTCAATTGCCCATTTGCTATTGGGTCTTTTATTTGGGGGGGGGTCTAGTTTTTTTAGTTCTTTATGTATTCTATATATTAGTCCTCTGTGTTTATTCTTGGTGTTACTTCTTTTTTTTTTTTTTTTTTTGTGGGTAGTGGGGGTCAAACTGAGGACCTAGTATGCCAGCAGGTGCCCATGCCACTGAGCGATATCACCAGCCCTTTCTTTGTATGTGGGTACTGGGAGTCGAACTCAGGACCTTGCGCTTGCCAGGCAGGCGCTTACGCCGCTGAGCCATCTCACCGGCCCTGGTGTTATTTCTTGTGCATTTGGTGTTGTGTTCTGAAAGTCCTTGCCTCTGCCTATGTCGTCAGGAGTTTTACCTATTTTATTTTCCAGCAGATTCAGTGTTTCTGTTTTATTATCTAGGTCTTTGATCAATTTTTATTTTATTTTAGTGCATGGTGAGAGACATGGGTCTAGATTCAATCTTCGGCACGTAGATGACCAGTTTTCCCAGCAGCATTTTGCTAAAGAGGCTATCTTTTCTCAAGCGTATATTTTTGGCTGCTTTGTCAAAGATCACATTGCTAAATGTGCCTGTGGTTCTTCTGCATCCTCTAGTCTGTTTCATTGACCCACATGTTTGTTTTGATGCTAGTACCATCACTCTAATGTAACTTAAAATCCAGGATTGTGATGCTTCCTGCTTTGCTGCCCAGCGTCGCTTTTGCTATTCTGGGTCTGTTCTGGTTCTGTATAACTTTAGGTTATTTTTCCTAGTTCTGTGAAGAATGCTGTTGGGATTTGGTTGGAACTGTGGCTATTTTGACGATATTTATTCTGCTTATCCAGGAACAGGGGTGTTTTTCCATTTTCTTATGTCATCTTCAATCTCCTTTTTCAGAGTACCGTAGTTTTCATTGTAAAAGTTTTGCACTTTGGTTAGGTTAATGCTTAGATATTCAGTTTAGTTTAGTTTAGTTTTTGAAGCTACCATGAATAGAATTGTTTTCCTTATTTCTTTCTTGGTGAGTTCATTGTTGGCGTGCAGAAACATTATTGACTTTTGTGTGTTGATTTTGTATCTTGATACTTTACTAATTTTGTTTGTTCTAGAAGTCTTCTGGTGGAATTTTT
The DNA here is from genome assembly GCA_028451465.1 of Erethizon dorsatum. Lineage (NCBI taxonomy): Eukaryota > Metazoa > Chordata > Mammalia > Rodentia > Erethizontidae > Erethizon > Erethizon dorsatum. The sequence continues at coordinate 119,022,972 of CM051828.1, read as the reverse complement.
GGGGACTTATATGTAAAGGATCATGTCATTTGTGAATAAGGATACTTTGACTCCTTCCTTTCCTGTTTATATCCCTTTTATTTATTTCTCTTGTCACATTGCTCTGGATAAAGTTTTGAGTTCTGTATTAAACAAGAGTAATGAGAGCAGACGTCTTAGTCTTGTTCTTCATTTTAAAGGGAATGCTTTCAGTTTTTCCCCACTTAATTTGATGTTGACTGTGGGTTTGTCATAAATGGCTTTTATCAAATTGAGATAAGGCCCTCCCATGATTATTGTTTTCATGGTTTTTATCATAAATGCATGCTGGATTTTTGTCAAGGCTTTTTGTCTGTTTTGATGATCATGTGATTTTTGTCCTATGTGTTGTATTACATTTATTGACTTACATATGTTGAACCATCCTTGCATCCCTGGGATGAAGCCGATTCGGTCATAATGTATGATCTTTTTAACGGTTGTATTCTGTTTGCCAGTATCTTGAGAGTCCTTGCATGTGTTCATTAAAGAGATTGGCCAGTAGTTTTCTTTTTTTGTTAAGTCTTTGGTTGTGGTATCAAGGTAAAGCTAGCATCCAGGAATGAGTTTGGCAGTAGTCCTTCCTTTTCAGTTTCATTAAAGAAATTGAGAAATATTGGTGTTACACCTTCCATGAAGTTCTTATAAAATTTAGTGATGAATTAATTCATCAGTTTCTGGGGTTTTCTTAGTTGATAGGTCTCTTATTGCTTCTTCAATGTCATTGTCTGTTTTTATACTGCTCAGTATTTTTATATCTTCTTGGTTCAGTTTTGGTGATTTATATGTGTTTAGAAATTTGTCCATTTGTCCATTTGTAGGGCCAGTGAGATAGCTCAGCAGCATAAGCAACCTGCCTGGCAGGTGTGAGGTCCTGAGTTCGACTTCTGGTACCCACATTACAAAGGAAAAAAAAAGGGCCAGTGATATCGCTCAGCAGCACAAGCGCCTGCTGGCAAGTGTGAGGTCCTGAGTTCGACCCCCAGTACCCACATAAAGGAAAAAAAAAAAAAAAGAAAATAAATTTGTCCATTTGTAAACTCTCCAATTTATTGGAGAATAGGAGTTTTAAGTAGTTACTTATAATCCTCTGGATTTCAGGTTGTTTGATGTGGTGTCACCTTTTTCATTTCTAATTGCTTTGATATGAGTCTTCTCTTTCCTTTTTTTGGTAAGTTTGGCTAAGGGTTTGTCTATTTCATTCTTTTGAAGAACCAGCTCTTTGATTCACTGATTCTTTGTATTATTTTTTTAGTCTCAATTTCATTAGTTTCTACTCTGATCTTTATAATTTCCTTCCTTGCACTAATATTGGATTTGGATTGCTCTTCTTTGGTTGGTTGGTTGGTTGGTTGGTTGGTTTTTTAGATCCTTGAAGTGCATCATTTGGTTATCTATTCAGAATCACACTTTTTCTAGGTGGACATTCAGAGCTATGAGCTTTCACTGGGTCCCATGGGTTCTGGTATGCTGTAGTGGCATCATCATCTGATGCGGGGAACTGTTTAATTTTTTATTTGGTTTCTTCTGTGACTCATTGATTACTCAGGAGTACATTGTTTACTCTCCGTGTGTTTACATAAATTCTATGGGTTTTTTGCCATTAATTTCTAGTTTCACTGTACCGTGGTCTGCTAATACTCATGGGATTCTTAAGTCTTTTTTTATTTATTTAAGGAGGCTTTGTAGCATAGCATGTGGTCCATTTTGGAGAAAGTTCCATGCGCTGCTGAGAAGAAAGTGTAGTCTATTGTTGTATTGAACACTCTGTAGATATCTATTAAGTCCATTTGGTCAGAGGTATGATTCGATTCTGATATTTCTTTGTTGATTGTTACTAGTTGATCTATTTGATATTCAGGTCCCCCTTACCATTGTATTGATGTTTATCTGATCTTTTAGATGCAATATTTTTTATGAAGTTGGGCGCACCAGTATTTGGTGCATATATATTTACAGTTGTTATCTCTTCCTGTTGAATTGTTCCCTTTATTGGTGTGTAGTAACCTTATTTTGTATCATTTTGGTTAGTTCAGCTAGCTTTTCGTCTTTCAGCTCATTAATAATTTTATGAAGTTCATTATCTGCTTAGTGACATCATCTAGGAGCTTGATGAACATCTTATTGCACTGTTTTTTGTTTCCCTTATCACTTTCTACATTTTGCTGTTCAGTTTTTTATTTCTTCCCCATTGATGCCCACTGGGTTAGCTTTGGAGAGTTCGGAGTTTTGGAGGCGTTTTGCTGCCTTTTTTTTTTTTTTTTTTTTTTGTGGGTACCGGGGGGTCGACCTCAGGACCTCGCGCGCCAACAGGCACCCGTGCCTCTGAGCGATATCACCGGCCCCTTTTTCGTATGTGGGTTCCGGGAGTCGAACTCGGGCCCTCGCGCTTGCAAGGCAGGCGCTTAAGCCGCTGAGCCATCTCACCGGCCCCTGCTGCCTTGTTTTTGCACCCATCTTTCTTGCGTGTGCGCACAGGGTCGAGGGTTGGGGATCACTGGATTGAGAAGACTCCGTAGCCAACGTGGTGAGCTCTTTAAGTGGTCTCTGCTTCGCATGATGTGATCTTGGCTTGGTTGCTTTTTGGTGCTTATCCATCTCTCCCACCTAACTCAGTCCAATAGGGTCAGACCTGGTCACCGTGTTCTGAGGAGAGGATCCCTACTGGTCATGTCAACATCAGCAGATACAAACATACCTCAATTATGGGATATTAAAGCTTGCTGTAACAACCTCATCCTTTTATCAATGACCCATAAAAACAGTAATACACTACTATCGACAGGACGCGGTAGGGGAGAGAAGGAAGAAGGAAGGGAAAGGGGAAGTGGGTAGATCAGAAAGATAGAGATAAGGGGCCAGTGAGATGGCTCAGCGGCGTAGGCGCCAGTCTGGCAAGCGCGAGGGCCCGAGTTCGACTCCCGGAACCCACATACAAAAAAGGGGCCGGTGATATCGCTCAGCGGCACGGGCACCTGCTGGCGCCTGAGGTCCTGAGGTCGATCCCCGGTACCCACAAAAAAAAAAAAAAAAAAGAAAATGAAAGATGATGATAAGAGAAATAACAATTGAAAGAAATGGGAGATTGAACTCTGTCGATATTTTTTGATAGCTTGAATACAGAGCTGATGGAGAGAATATTTGGGAGCAGGAGAAGGAATGCAGAGGAAGGGAAATGGAATTGGAGATTGAAGGAAGCTGTGAAAAGGTCAGAAATGATTAATATGCTTGTATGTAGCTTGTGTTTGGACCCTTTGTATTTAATTTTGTTGAGGGTTACCCTGACTTGTCCATGAAAGTTACTAGAGTATTGCTTGTTTAATGACCTGCCTGTTTAGCAACTGTTCAGACATATGACCCACCGCTCAGACTTACAACTCATCTTTTTTGTACAGTTTCTACATCTTGTTTATAGAGCCTCGATGTCTTTTTTTTTGTACAGTTCACCTTATTTATACAGCACTGTAATTTTTGCTGATTGTACTGTGCAATACAATGCTGTAGTTTTGTGTTCTGTATACATTACAGTACTGCATATAAGTTATGCAAATAAAAGCAAAGTCAGGTTGGAGTTTCCTTTGACCACTTCTTTGTTCTGAATATTGTAATGCACATACTATATACAATTCCTCAGCAGCTAATTCATTTAACAACCTACTCACAAGAATGTAACTTGATCGTTAAACAAGGAATGACCGTATTTGGATTAAAGCACTGGTTAACTCTTTTTCTCCTTTGCATGTATACAGAAACCTCCCATATATGTATAAGCTAAATGAGAGGGAAGAGAAAAAGAGAGAAGATAAGGGAATAAGAAAGAAAAAGGAAAGAGGGAGGGAAAGAGAGAGCCAAGAAAAAAGGGAAAAGCCAGGCGTGGTGGCACATGCCTATAATCCCAGCACTTGGGAGACCGAGGCAGGAGGATCACTGTGACTTCAAGACCATCCTGGGCTACAAAGTGAGTTCAAGGCCAGCCTGAACTGCATAGTGAAACCCAGTCTCAAAAAGACACACACACACACACACACACACACACACACACACACACACAAAAGGAGAAGCAACAACCCTCCTCTGAAAGAAACCCACACAGTTGCAAAAACACAAAATTAAAGCATTCTCAGAGTCCTGTTTATATTGCAGTCTAAGTTCAGCCAGCGTGTCACAAACGGGGAAGCTTTGATCTATATGGGGGAGGGGTCTGCACAGATCTTTCCCATACCTCTACCATCCTTGGAGAATCACTGTGACTGTAAGGCACGGCTTCTTACACTCTTCACTCTACAGCCAGCTTCCGCTGGTCTCAGAGCTGCACACCCCCATTATTTGTTCAGTTGCCTGGCACCTGGGTGGTAGGCAGCACCCAGTTTTCTGCTGATTTACGCATAGGCCTTCTGAATCTGTTTTCACCTGCGTGACAAACCCCTTTAGCTGCTTCTGTGTTCTCTCTCCACAAGGCTTCTAACCAGTGCACTGCAGAGCGCCCTCTCGCTTCCTTTCTTGCTTTCTGCAAAGCATCACTCAGCAGCCCCTGAACTCGAACTCCGTGGTGCCTCAGCGCCCACTGTATTCAGCAGCCCCCAGCTGGGGGGCAGGGGCGGGGCTCTTGTGTGGGTACCTAATGGCAGATGGTGGGTAGTGAGCAGGATATCCCATGGGCGCCCTCTCGGCGTTTGGGGGAAGAATGGGCAAGTGCATATTCCTGGGCTGTTTATCTAACTTCCCAGGGCTTTGCAGTTAGGTTCACAGTCGCCACCAGCTCACCTCACCTCACCTCACCTCACCCTGCAGTGTAGCTTTTTCTGCACCTACTCCTGGTCCTGCACTTGTTTTCCACTTTCCCAAGAGCCTGCTGAGACTCTGCTCGCAGGTATTCAGTTTTTCCAGTGCCCTCGTCTGCAAACATCCTATTCGCTGTGTTCCTTTTCCCAGTGAGGAGGGTCAGAATATCGTGACGCTGTCCCAGCGGACTGGTCTCCACTGAGGCGAAGGCTGCCTCCCTCAGCATCGACCCTCTCCCTAGCGGGCGTGTATGCTGGACATGGAGTAGGGGTGGCTGCGGTCCAGGGCTGGCACAGCTTCCCTTTCGAAACCCCCTTGCTTCTGGCTTTGGATTTGATGGGCTTCTTCAGTTTGCCTTCCCATAGCTGGCTTTCTTTGCCACCCCTTCAGAACCTCCCTCACGTAGTGCACCAGTTGTCAGTCATCTTTAATAAAATTTTTGCAAACAGAATTCAACATGTTAAGAAGATGGTACAGCATGCCTAAGGTGATTTCATTGCATGCATGTAAGACATAAATCAATAAATGGAATACACCGTACAGTATAAGTAGAATCAAGGATTAAAAATCACATGATCGTTTCAACAGATAAAGAAAAAGCCCTCAAAAAATCCACATCCCTTTATGATTAAAAAAAAAAAAAAAAAAAAACCCGAAGAAAATAGTTACAGAAGTGTAACTCCCTTTGGGTCCTGGTTTGGAGATAACACAAAAGGAGGTGACAAAATAGCAAGCAAGCAAGCAATGGGGAATGACTGGTGTGTGAAATTAAATTTACCTGTGCTGCAGGGTATTTGGACTTTGAATGAATGAACAACATTCTGATTTTAGTCCAGTGCTTAAGTTATTGTTATAAATTTTTCAAACAAATAACCTGTTTTAGCTGGGCGTGATGGTGCGCACCTATAATCCCAGCCGTTGGGAGGCTGAGGCAGGAGGATTGCCAGGAGTTTGAGGACAGCGTGGGCTACATAGTGAGTTTTTTTATGGCCAGCCTAAACTATATGGTGAGATGCTGTCTCAAAAAAAAAGTAAACTGTTTTATGTTTGGAGAACTTTTCTGTTTCCCCATAGTTTTGATATTTTACACTGGAACAATTTCTCCTTGATGATGTTTATGTTTTAATATATGTTAGCTGCTTTATTTGAAGAATTATCAGATTTAACTTACAAATAGCAAATGATATAAAATATAGAAATTTATCAGAATATATTTTAGTGACCAAAATTTATTTCTTCATCAAATAATTTAAGACAGCTTGTCTTGTTTAATGTTACTCAATTTTTCTAATATTTATCACATAATCTGAAGTAAATACACTTTAATATTTATTAATTATGCTTTGAAACTGAATTAGTTGCTAAATTAACTTAGGTATTCATTTTTATAAGGTACAGATCATTGAAAAAGGACAATACAGATGTGTGATGTTTTAAGGTAGAAAATACAAAGAACTGGGCTGAGGATGTAGCTCACTGTGGAGCGCTTGTCCAGCATGTGTGAGGCCCTGGGTTAGAGCCCCAGCACTGGGGAAAACAACCTGAAAGAAACTTTTAAAGCAGCAGAAATGACAGATAATGTATTTTTTAAAGATTTGAATTTCCATGAAATTCTGTTTTTAAAAAGTTATGTTATATATAGGTTTTTATATAGGTAGCTGTATCATTAAAAATTTCTTTTGCGATATGCTCAGGTCGCTTCCTGTGTATTGCCTTCTCAATTGTATCTGCGTTTCATTTCTCCTCTGGATAACATCAGTATTGAATGTGTGCCTACATTTAACATATTTCTTGTGTAAAATATACATAGGTCTCTAGTTATATAAAGATTTCAAATGCCTTCCCCCCTGGCTGGGGCTGGGGATCAAACACAGGGCCTGGTACTTGCTAAGACCCAGGCTGCCACTGTGCTGCACTTCCCGCCCCAGTGACCCGGTCAGCTTGTCTAAATGCTGCTTCCTCAGAAGTCTGGCGTGTAGCCTAGGGATGTGTTCTAGTCTATACATTTTTTTCCTTTTCTTTCCATCTCCTTCTTTTCCTTTTTAAAATTTAAGCTTAATTCGGAGCTATTCTTTACAGTTTTTTGGTTCATATTTTTCTTTTTCAGAGATTGATCTGTATCACCTTCGGAAGTGGAAACATCATAATGGGTCACTTACAGCTTTTGAATTTTATCTTCGTTTAGCCACAGCCCCTTCTATCCACATCTGGGACGCAATGAACAAACAGACTTTGTCTGTACTCCGATGTTACCACTCGAAAGGTGTGTGCGCCGTCAGCTTCAGTGCTACTGGCAGACTGTTGCTATCTGTGGGACTTGACCCAGAACATACTGTCACCATCTGGAGATGGCAGGAAGGTAGGATTCTTTTTGTAATTTTTTTTAAACAAGAATGCTTAAAAAAAAAAGAATGCTAAGGCAGCCGAGCACGGTGACACATGCCTGTAATTCCAGCGCTGTGGAGGCTGAGATAAGAGGATCAGGAATTCAAGGCCAGCCTAGGCTACAAAGTGAGTTCAAGACCAGCTTGGGCTATGTAGTGAGACTGTGTCTCAAACAAACAAACAAACAACAACACACACACACTAGAGTAATAAGAATTCTGTATTTAAATTGGTGAAACCATTATTCACTATAGCCCTACACAATACATCCCACAGGGTTGGTGGTACTGTAGGTATGTTGCATTTTAAAAGCCCAAGGAAATAGCCCACAAAACACAAATTAACAAAACTATTAGTATTAAAAATGATTCATGGGCTGTGGCAGAGAAGAGATTCAGCAAGCAAATGTGTCATTTGTGTCTGGGTACGAAAGTTAAACTCTACCTGGTAAGTGACAAGAAAGCAGGCTCAGTACTTTTGTTCCTTGGGTAAGAAGAATGAAATGAGTGCTTGTAGCTTCCAGGTTCCCATCCCTGCCTCAGAGTTTTGATCAGACGCCAAGGGTCCAGTATACTCTCTGTACAGCGCCACATGGCAGACATTTTTCACCTTTGCAGGCCATTTAGTTTGTGTCAGCTACTGAATTCTGCTCTTGTAGTTCAGATCAGCAAGACAACATATAAACAGATGTTCTAATAAAAATTTATTTGTGGATATCAAAGTAAGTCACTGCTGTTTCATTTATAAACTGTTTCTTTGCTAATTAATAGATATGGTTGATTCTGGAGGATCTTAAGAATGAAGATGAAGTGTGTTTGTATCTTCTGTTCAGGTGCCAAAATTGCCAGCAGAGCAGGGCACAACCAGCGTATTTTTGTAGCAGAATTCCGACCAGATTCAGATACCCAGTTTGTCTCTGTGGGAGTAAAACATGTGAAGTTCTGGACGCTGGCAGGAAGGGCTCTTCTTAGCAAAAAAGGGCTGCTGAGCACACTGGAAGACGCTCGGATGCAGACCATGCTCGCCGTTGCTTTTGGTGCAGTATGTCTCTTAAAATGTTACAGGGTGCTATCATTTTGCCTACTTTAAATTGTATTCCCTTGGATAAGGCATGTTAAATGTTGTCGATGTGGCACTATAGTCGCTAATCATTACATGTCCCGGTCTTGCGTATATTTCATCACTCAAAACATCTGATACTTTCAGAAATTAGGGAGTGGGAAAATTAATGAGAGGATTATGATGAGACTTTCTTTTCATTGGGCCATTGCTATTCTCCAAGGCCTTCATTAGTATTCTCACCTTAAGAATCCTAAATATACCTTCCTAGTAGCTCATGTATCTAAAAATTTGACAGTAAAAGGAAGTTTTCATGTCTCAAGGTCAGACTTGGGTTTAGATTTCCCTTGCTTTCTGTAAGTCCCTGCTTATATGTATGTTGAAAGTGCCCTAGGCCAACACCTCTAATCAAGGCAAGATGGGAAGAGACACAAACGGAGAGTGCGAGCACCATGCCTGGTCTCAGTATAACAGTGTTCAAAAGCTGTCCTCCCCCAACTCCTCCAGCCCACGTGGTCCTGCGGTACATGATCCCCATCGCCTCCCTTCAATACCTGCCCTGCCTAGGCTTCTTAAATCCTTTGGTGCAATAAAAAAACGCAGTGGGATTTCCCTATTCAAGGGTCTATGTGAGAATGAAATATTTGAAGGAAGAAAACTGGAAGTTTAGTACACTTCAGTTTTTGAGAAAAAGGTTACTGAAAATGTTGGTGATAATATGTCAAAGTTCAATTGAACATTTTGAGTATTCGTAAGACCAGCAGTTTGCTTCTGGAAAAAACTCCGCACATTCACAAAGGTCTTGATTATGCTTCATTAATTTGCCCATGTAAATGAACTTTCTTCAGTTATAAAATTCCTGTGTAGTTAACTGCCCGTTCTCAATAAACTTGATGAGTAAAATACTAGAAAGTGAGTTTTTATATACGCAGCAACAGTGCAATCACTGAGAATGCGTTTATACTTACAAGTTTATATTGGTTTAAACTTTAAAAATTCAGTTGATATGTAGAAACATAAAAATTGTACACAGTTGTGGGGTACTACATGATGTTTCTTACTTTACACATTTAGAGTCTGTGCTAGGGACTATAAAAAGAAGAGGCTCAGCACTCAGGAGGCTGAGGCAGGAAGATCGCTGTGAGTTCAAGGCCAGCCTGGAGTACACAGCCAGACCCTGTCTCAAAAACACAAAGAAAAAAGAGAAGGAAAATATTGGTCTCTATATCTGAAGCATTTACATTCTAATTGCAGATAACTCAGATTCCAGATCTGAGTTAGAAGTTCTGAAAAACCCCTACGAATTTGGTAGATAGTAGTTTTACTTCCTATGACAAAATTGTACCACACCTAATACAAAGTTATCTTCACTTCCTGTTCCTGTTTTCTTACTCTCAAAGACCTTTAAATTATTTGTGGGCAACCAGAGGGAAAGCAATTTCAAAGGAACAGTGTAAACTAGAATTAGGTATTTTAGAATTGGAAGAAGATTATCCAAGGTTATTCCAGCTGCTAAGTGACAGCCTTTGAAAAGGAAAAGGCCCTGAGATGCTGGTTTCCCTGCCTCAAGAGTCGCTTCCACCACGTCCTGCATGCGCTTTGTATCAAAGTGGAGATAGTTTTACACTCACATAGACAACTGCATCTATTTGAATTCTCTGAACTTTTGATGAGTTTGTCCCCCTCTCCCCACTCCTTTTCAGAATAACTTGACGTTTACAGGCACCATCAGCGGTGACGTCTGTGTGTGGACAGGTCACATACTGTGTAGAGTCGTGGCCAGAGCTCACAGCGGGCCTGTGTTTGCCATGTACACCACCCTGCGAGACGGACTTATTGTGACTGGTGGCAAGGAAAGGCCGTGAGTCCCCTTTCTTTTCGTAGCCTGAGTACTTAGGCACCTGTGCCGGGCCTGAGGTTTGCAGTTAGGTATTGCAGTTGTTTCTCGGCTCCACAGGTTATTCTGTCTGGCCTTCCTCCACACGTGCTTTCCCTGTATTGCCTGTTACTGCCTACTCTGGCTTCTCATTCCTGATTTTAAATCACATCCACTTTTTTTTAAACCTGAACTCCAAGAGGGGTGGTGCTTCTTCTGTCATGTGGCCAGGCGACTGTCCTACAAACTCAGAACAGATTTTCTTTGCTAGCCATGGTGATGCATGCCAGTCAGCGAGTCTGAGGCAGGAGGATCTCAAATTTAAGGCCAGCCTGAGCAAGTGAGGAAGACCTTGTCTTAAAATTTAAAAAAGAACCGGGGGATATAGCTCAGAGGCAGTGTTTGTACATTATGCATGAGGCCATGGGTTTAATCCCCAGTACACAAAAACAAAACCTGATTTCCTAATGCCTGTATGCCTGCATCAGTATCTGCTGAGACATAGGGAACATGCAGGGGAATATTTACCACCGAACCAGGCTGTACCTTCTGTGCTATATCGGATGCTGAGAGATACAACGCACAGTGGCATGAGAAAGCGACCAGGGGATGCTAGACAGACTTTTTTTGCTTTTTGCTTGAGGCAAACTTGTTACATAAATTGCTTCATGTAAGACCTCAAAATGTAAATATGACTGAGTGGTTTTCAGATCTTCCAACAGTAACCAGACACAATCAGCTTACAGCATTGTCATCTGCATGTTGAAATGTGACGCATATGACTAAAACTACAAGTTAAATATAACTGTATGTTTCCTTTTCACGTGAAAGATAACTATCACGGTACACAAGCATGTTTTCTCCTAAGACAGGCAAATTCATCTAACAAAATGAAGGACTACATTTTTGAGTTCTCTAAAGAGAAAATCCCTAAATAAATAAAAACAAAAGCTGAGCGTGGTGGCGCATGCCTGTAATCCCAGCACTCAGGAGGCTGAGGTAGGAGGATCACCATGAGTTTGAGGCCAGTCTGGGCTACACAATGAGTTCAAAACTAGCCTCAACTACATAGTGAGACCCTGTCTCAAAAAAAAAAAAAAAAAAAAAAAACACACACAAAACATTATGTGGGCTATAATTTCTCTCACATATTACTCCGAACACCTGTATTTCCCACATCTAGTTTTGTACACCCCTACTCATTAGTAACCTACTAACCTGTTTCAGCAGGATGTTTTAACCATGTAGGAGAGAAAAAAACTTTTTCCTCAGTACCTGAGGCTTGACCCCAGAACCTTCATACTGAGATGCATCTCCAGTCCTTTTTGAGACGAGGTCTCACTGATAGCTCCCCAGGCCGGGCTCGAATTTGCTTGAATTTCCTCCTGCCTCACCCTTCCAGGGTGCAGGGATCATAGTTGTGTGCCATCACACCCTTAAAGACACTCTATAGCATAGCATCTGTAATCTTACCTCACTTTGCATTTCAGTTATCCTTTTAATGTTAAAAACTGCTTTGTATCTTAAGTATTACAAAAGGATAATTTATGGTAAAGGCTAAATAAAATTATTCTCGTGTCAGAAAAAAAAATTTACAAAATAAAATTTACTGAAACTGATTGTTCTTCTGAGATGCAGTATATCCTGAAATTACCATTGGAAGTCTAAGATAGTATTAAATTATAAGAATCAGGGCTTTTTAAAACATTCTGCCTATAACTCAGTATAATGTTCATAATGAAATTTATTTGTAATAGTCAATAATAAGCACTTCTTTGGATTTGGTTTTTTATTAGATCAAAGGAAGGAGGAGCAGTTAAACTGTGGGATCAGGAGCTGAGGCGATGCCGGGCCTTCAGGCTCGAGACGGGACAAGTCACAGACTGCGTTCGTTCTGTGTGCAGAGGCAAAGTAAGATGCTCCTGAGCCCACCCAGTGCAGAAGAAAAGGGAAAAGCTTTTCCTCTGATTCCCTCACCCTTGTAACTTAATGAGCGATAATGATACAGAATGACGATTTGCTTGGCAGTTACTCTGCACTTTCCATAGCTGGTGCCAGTGCAGTGCACCCCGAAAGCGTTCTGTCTCAACACTGTGTCTGAACCCCTGCGCTCTCTTCAATCTGCCGAGTCAGCTGCGGTAGACAGAACTGAAAATCCTTGCCAGTTAACTCATTTGATTAGAGCAGCTGTTTCCATTAAAAAAAAAAAAAAAATCCTATAAAAATTGTTGAGCATGTATGCTCTCATAAGCATTTATAAGTCATACTCATGTATTAAATATTTAAATATTAAGCTTTATACATTTCCACTAAAAAATGAATTCCGGTTCTTACATCCCAATGCATTTATACCCTTTTAAAAAACCTAAGGTTATCATAATCAAAATCAAAACTTTGATTATTGATGAATCCAGGCACAGTACCATAGAGAAGAGTTCTGTCTTTTGCATGAACTCTGCCATGCAACCCAGACCAGTACTCATGCAGATGTGTTCCTTTGGTCATAGAAAAATGTGCGTGAGCTAATCATGTTTAGAGCTTGTGACTAAATCAGCTCAAAACACAGAACTGCTGCACTACAGTGAAGATACTGGTCCCACTTGTGTTTCAGGGCAAGATACTAGTTGGGACAAGGAATGCTGAAATAATTGAAGTTGGAGAGAAAAATGCAGCGTGTAATATTCTGGTTAGTGGTCACGTGGATGGACCAATCTGGGGGCTAGCAACACACCCTTCCAGGGATTTTTTCCTTTCTGCTGCAGAAGATGGGACAGTGAGACTGTGGGATGTCGCTGATAAAGTAGGTACAAACAGTTTTTAAAGAAATCATAGTTTCAAAAAAAGAAAAGTGGAACTTTTAAATTGGCAGCACATAAAGAACTTATAAGTGAGAATAGACATGGGGGTTGGGGGGAGACTGGCTTAATTTCTACTACACAATGTAATTAGTACTACACAATGCAGTCCTGTGATTGTTTTGCTTCTTATGCAGAAGATGTTAAACAAAGTGAATTTGGGACATCCTGCTTGTACTGTGTGCTACAGCCCGGAAGGGGACATGGTGGCTATTGGAATGAAAAATGGAGAATTTATTATTTTACTGGTGAGCTCTCTAAAAATATGGGGAAAGAAGAGAGATAGACGATGTGCAATCCATGACATCAGGTTAGTCAACAAATTGAATAAAATTTCTAATTTCAAATGGAATAAATGACCCAGCTTACATCTGGGAATCTTCTCTACTCATAGCTTCAAAAATGTTCTGACAGTCTCTAGCATTTTATATCATTGTACACTGTGGTATGACTGTTCGTATGCTTATTTAATTGTACTTGCTAAATTATAAATCTACATGGGCTCTAGCTATAATGTTTTATAACAGCAAGTACTAGGTAATGTTTGATGAGCATCACACTAGACATGCAGTAAATTCACTGTGCCAAAACTATCTCCACTAATACAATAGTTCGTTCACCTGCCCTTTAGAACTTGGAAAACCAAAGTTACAACTCCATGCAATATACCTTCTCTTAACGTCGATTAAACTTTATGCTTTTCCCTTGTTGCCTGGTATGAGCTTTCGGACTCTCATTTCTCGTTCATTTATTCAAACCAGTATTGAGTGAAAGAACATTTACTGTGTTGAATTAAACTTGTCATGAACTTTTCTTTTTCAGTGCTTAATAGCAGCTACCATTTACTGGGCATTTCTTTGTGATCAGTAGATAAGACTGAATCCAAAACCTGAGCCCTCTTCAAGTACAATCTTTTTATAAAGGAAACCTCCTCAGAACCTCACCATCTAACAATGTAACAATGCCTTTCCTTAGCCCCTACATATCCCTAAAATACTTCACTCGTGGGACATTTTCAAAGACTGATTTTGACCCTAAAGTACCTCATAAAACATTTCCAAACACTGACTTGGTCCCATGCTGCCTCCCATGACTGTATGCAAACAGCATTTCACCCTAATAACCTGGCCTGCATTCTTTGCTATCTATAAAGGCTTTTTTTTTTTTCTTGAGATGAAAAAATCAAGACTGTCTTAACACATTTTTTACATTTTGTTATACATTCAGATTTAGTCCAGATTCCCGGTATCTGGCAGTGGGTTCTAGTGAGAACTCAGTGGATTTTTATGACCTAATGCTGGGCCCCACCCTTAACAGAATCAGCTACTGCAAAGACATCCCGAGCTTTGTCATCCAAATGGACTTCTCCGCAGATAGCAGGTATCTCCAGGTACAGCATCAGCACTTGCACCTCTTTTACAAGGGTACTTGTACATTTCATGTGAGTGCATTTAGGTCCCTCAGCCCTGCCCTCCCACTTCCACAGCTTCAACTTTTGCCTTTACTATTCAGTTTCTACATTAGTTCTGTAATCTCATTCTTCGGGGGCAGGGAGTTTACTGGGGATTGACTCCTGGACCTTTAACCTGAGCACATCCCACCCCTTTTTGAGGGTCTCACTTAGGTTGCTCAGGCTGGGCTTGAACTCTCCAGTCCTCCTGCTCCTGTTCTCTTAAATTTTAACATAAAATAATGTGTAGAAGTGTATGTTATAGATACATATACAGTATAGTAAAAAAAAGTTAACTATATGAAGCAAATTAATATATCCATCGTCTCTGAAACCTGTATTTTGGTTTTGTGTGAATTACTGACACAGTGTGATTCCCTGTATTCCTTATATTGTACCTCAGATCTTGAACTTTACTCATCCTTACGGATCTGCTGCCCTGATCTCCATCTCCTCTCCACTTAATCCACGCCCGTACTTCCTTGTATTTGTAGTGATCTTTTTTGCGTTCTTCAGTTAGACACGTAACCACGTAGCAATCTGCTAGTATTCTAAAGACCCCTGTGGACCGTGCCTTCACCTGACAGAATTCTTGTCCTGCTCTGCTATGATAAAAGGTCTCCAGTGGCTGCTATAAACGGCACGTTTATGAAGTGCCTTCTGGGAAACACCTTCTGGATCATGCTGCCATTGACAGAATTACTTGGGCTTCGTGGACGAGGTAAATACTAATACTCAGAAAAAAGTGACTCTGAAGGCCAGGAAAGTTGGAAATATCTACAGTTAGAGCCATTCTCTAGGAAACAGTAATACAGTTCATGTTTTTATTCACTATCTTGAATTATTAGGAAGAGAATAATGTATGTTCAGAGCTGGGACCCCTTTTGATTAAACATATTTCCATCCTTTATCATATCTCTAGACTTAAATTCTTTTTTTTTTTTTTTTTTTTTTTTTTTTTTTTGTGGGTACCGGGGGGACGACCTCAGGACCTCACGCGCCAACAGGCACCCGTGCCTCTGAGCGATATCACCGGCCCCTTTTTCGTATGTGGGTTCCGGGAGTCGAACTCGGGCCTTCGCGCTTGCAAGGCAGGCGCTTAAGCCGCTGAGCCGTCTCACCGGCCCTAGACTTAAATTCTTATAATGAAAAGAAAGTAAAGTAATGACTGATTCCCTGGTATCTCCCTGAACATTAAATTTAGGAACAGGCAATAAAAACATATTGGGTGTGGTTAAGAAATGTATTACTTTAAAGGAATGCTACCTTAAAGTTTAGAAGTACAGTTTATAAATTTGTTCAAATTTGCTGACACGACTATGATATCCATTATTTAGTTACTGGAAAATGCCATTAAATTCCCATTAAGCACTACTTCTAATCTGAAAAATAATCCAGTCAGCTTTCATAAGATACTGAATTATAACTTCAATCTTATAAACCCTTTAAGTTATAAAATTTTTGAAAGATGAGAGGGAATGAACATCTAGATGAAATTCAGGCCTCCAACCTGCCTTATAATTTGATTGTTGTATTTTAAATAATAATATTTAAATAGGGTAGAGATTGACAAATCAGTATGGTAAGCCTGCCAGTGTTTGCTGTGGTGGATTTGTTTTGTCTTTAGTATTTTAGGGGATGAAGTTATGGGAATCTGGTCGAGACATGCTGAGAAAGCTGATGTCAACTGTGCCTGTGTGTCTCATTCAGGAATCAGCCTTGTAACAGGAGATGACTTTGGCATGGTTAAATTATTTGACTTTCCATGTCCAGAGAAATTTGTAAGTTTATATTGTTTTGTATTTTATAATCACGTTACTCTGTTTAAAAGTCTGAACATTAATACTTTTTCTCATATTTAACATGTTTTATCCTGATTTGAAAAATACTGTACTTTTAAATTCGTATAGCAAAAAAATGATTTTCAGTAAGAACTACTAAAAACGAATCCCTCCCTCCAGCAGTACTATCTTTGGAAAAATAAAGTTCTAGTGAACTTTTTATCAAATCATTTATCAGACTTTAAATGCTTTTCCTCAAAGAAAAATTTTCAGAGACCGAGAGATATCCGACTGCCCAAAAAACCTGGTGTGTTAAGTGCAGACACTCGCCGCCTGTGGCCCCAGCTCCACTCTCTCCGCAGCTCTTGTACACTTTCTCGTAGGAGCCTCTGACTTGTGTGTGCATCTGACTCCCTGAGCTTTGTTACTGTTTTTTTAGGCAAAGCATAAGAGGTTCTTTGGTCACTCACCCCACGTGACAAACATCCGATTTACCAGTGGTGATCGACATGTTATTAGTGCTGGAGGTGATGACTGCAGGTTAGTAACTTTCTTAGCCCAAGAAATGTAGACTTTTACTAGTTAAGAGATGGGATATAACACCTTCTATAACCTTGTTAATGAACTTATAACATTATCAGAAAGTAACATAACCAAATGGCTCCTTGGAGCCATATATGCGAATACAGGATAAAAGGAATTGTTAACACAGAAATATTTTATACCTGTATGATCTGAAACCTCAATTTAAAAAAACATTAAATTGTTCTGAAAATCTAAAAAATGTAATCAACTCCCTGCATTTTTTATTGCAGTTTATTTGTCTGGAAATGTGTACATATGCCTCACTAAAAGATATGAATGCTCAGAAGGCTACATAAACTAAGAGCACTGAGAGACCAGAATTACTGAGGAGGAAAAAAAACCAAAACCAAACTCTGCATGGACAAGTGGTGCTAACTGAAGATTGTAACAGGGAGAAGTGCCCAGGATGATCAAAACAGACTGATAAATTCAAAATGTTTGCCATATGCATTAACTATCCATAATCCATACACTGCCAGATAATCATGTTTCAAGGAAGGACTGAATGCACAATAATAAACCCCTTTTATTGAGTATATGTGCGACTTTGGCAGACCTGTTGGGGAGAACTAAGGTTCAGCACTGCTCCAAAAATCTCCCAAAAGTGAAAAACTCAAGTTGGAGGGCTGGAGACGGACCTCAGTGGTAGCATGCCTGCCTAACACGTGAAGCCCTGTGATCCAACCCAGCACTACCAAAAATGACAGCATTTTTTAAAAGCCCCAACTTGGAAAACTTAGCAAAACTGTTTCTTTTTAGCACTTACATTTTATTTTTAAGGTTCACCATCCAATGAAATATTTTGTCCTTGCATTTCTATTACGAAAGGAAAAACCATCACCCTAAAGGATCAGTTTTGAAAACACAAGCATTTTCCATAAGGAAACAGCTTTCCTAGAGAATGTTTCTTAGGCATTTATAAAGTCCTTTTGATAAGGACACTTTTTTCCTTGCAGTTTGAGTTCAGGAACAGATCCAAAGTTAGTGATGGATGAGTGACTGCCACATTTTCATTTTTGAGCTGTTAATCTTTTTATGTTTAGAACCCATGTCTATAATTGAAATTATATAAACATGACTGTAGCCTCATGAATGGGAAAGTAGTATGATGAATAACCAATTCTAACAGTGTACAGTTTAAGGTTTTCAGATAGCAGTAGTACTTCATGGGAAAAGAATACTCCATAAAGAGTAGTCTAATGCATAAACCAGTGGTGACGAACCTATGGCACGCAGGCCACAGCGGGCTGTGTATGTCACTGAAAGCTCCATAAGGTTCACCATCACTGAAAATGCATTCAATTCACGAAATTATACAATTTAGTCATTCTTGGTATAAAATTTTTATAGTTTTCTATTGGGAAAGTTCGTTTAGGTGTATGCCACTCCATAGGCTAATTTCCAAAATTAATGAACCCAGGTTCATTTGAAAAATCTGTCAAATAGGATTTTTCAGTGGACTGGGGCTAAATTCTTAGATCCTTATTCTTTTTCACTTTAAATGCTGCCAAAGATCTGTACTCATCATTCAGAAATTTGCTCTTTAGCCTATATGTACTTTCCTGAAAATTATGTAGACTGATGTTGAAAAATATTTTTTCTAAGCGTGAAGAAGTTGGAAGATGCTTTATGGGTACTATTTTTATTGTGTTACTCTTTGAAGCATAATAAATCCCTGGAGTTTCTGGAATGGCCCAGTTTCGTTTGACAACACACATCACAACTCCTAAAATATAGTTTCTATGGCCAACACTTTGGGAATACTATAAACAGACAGTAACTAAATTAATATCACAGCCTAACAAATGATTGAACCAGATCAGTTTTAAAGCTGAACAGCTGTGTCAGTAGGACTGATTAAGGAGTCAAAAAGCTTGAAACAGAACTATAGCATCATTATTCACATCAAAGGATTCTGCTAAATTAAGCTGTATTTTAGAATACAGTAGTATTACATTTCTATTCAGCAGATTTTATAAAGTAGTGAATTAAAAGGGAAAAATGTCCATGAACCACCCTCTCACGAAAAAAAGTCCAAATTTCAGCCTGTTGTTTTTAATTTTCCCTTTGGGTCAAGTTTACCAACTTTGGGCTACAGAGAAATTTCAGTTTCGTTATAGTGCAGGTAGTAACTATAACCTTAATATATAGCATAAAATTGGCTCCCCTGCATTTTTAGCCTTCATGGTGGTCAACTTATGTCCGCCTTAACCAACACTGTGGTCAGTTTCATGACGGAGGGTCATGCTGCTTTAGTCATCATGTGACCACCTTGTTGTGTCATCCATCAGCTAAGGTGAGCAGACACGACAGACCATACAGAATTTGCCATGTATATGTATTTTAACCTTAAAAGGAAAACTATTTTTGCGTCGAGTATCTATAAACTCCTGAATTGACAACCTGCGTCCTGCTGGGCATCCCGTGTCCCACTGGTTTTGTGTTAATAAACACACACCAGAGCACGCTGTGCACTCGGGCCCCTCACCTCATCACTGCCAGCCGTGCTCACCCCCTTCCTCTGGGATCCTTTATGGTGGCTCACTTCAGACCATTTTACCCAGCAGATGTTTTCAGGTCAGCATTAGGTTGCCCATAAACTATAGCAACTGAAAGATAAACTCTTCTTGTTTCCAGCCAATGTCAAATACTGCAACAGACTCGGATTTTTAGCGTGTAGAAAGGCGACGTAAGCCACTTTAGCCCTTGTTCCCCACTTGCTGTATGGTCTTATAGTTGCGTTCCCACGTTACAATATGAAACAATTTAAAACGAGTTTCTTCTGCAGAGAAGCGAAACATCTCAGCACTGGAATGAAGAAATGCCTTAAATCCCTGGAGTACACGTAGAATGAAGTGGGACTGTCATTTCACTGAAGCCTGATGTGACACAGTAGCTTTATGCCCTGTGTGCTGTCTTTGTCCTCTCGGTGTTTCAAGTCTTTACTTTGCGATCAGCACAGCCAAGTGCAACCTACTGGAAGGTTCAGTGACTGGTTCTCGAATGGAAAGGCAATGATCACAGGAGGAGGCTGGCTTTAAAATCATAAACATGGACTTTTACAGAGAAGGGTTTATTGTCCATCCTGTGGGTGTATAACTAAACAAGGAAATGAATTTTCTGTTACAGTTAATTTGGTCCTGAGAAAGGTTTGAGTCTTTATTATCCCTTTTGTATTACTCTTTACTAACCACCTTTTAACCTTTAATCTTTAAATACTAGTATATATAAAGTCCTTGAAATCAGTTTGTTACTTAATTCTAAAGCATTTGACACTTCTTGCCTTAACACTTTTAAAAACACACAAAACTATGTAATACAGTAGGACAAATTTCATTCTATTCTGCAGTTTACTCATCTAATCTGTAATTATATAGTTCTGCCATTTAAAATACACTAAAATCTAGTTTTTACTTTCCAAAAATTATCTTCAGTAGTAACTAAGTATATTTTTCTGTGGAGTTATTTCTGAGAATGTTACTTTTCAGAATGTGGGAATATATATGTATATTTATAATCTTGTGAGTTTAAAGTCTTGTTTTCTGGTATCTTATGTATATACTTGTAAAAAATTTTGGATAACTTTGTGATAATGTAGTTCTCCCCCAAAATTAAAAAGTATACGTCAATAGTAAATGAAAGCATTTTACGGAACTGTTCATATTTTTTCCACTTGTCACTGCAATTGTTTTCACCCTGCATGCCCGCTTCACTCCCTTCATAGAAGGCACAGAACTGAAGGACAATTTTACCAACGCGACACTCAAACTGAAATGCCTGTATTATGCTTTTCAAACTAAATTCATTTAAAATTTAAAAAGCATAATTTGAATGACTATTTAAAACTGCCTCAATACTTTCAGCCACTGCTGTTTTCACGGTGGATTACAAACATCATACGATCTTTGGGAGCAGTGAAAGCAGCATCAACTTTGGGGATGACTGCCTCGCTGCAGTGGTGCAGCCCTGGACTGCAGCACCGTCACTCACAGTGACGGCCCTGTGTAAATGCTGACCCTTACATGGAGGGTACAAACACGCCCGAATGCAGCTATTCCTTTAAACTCTTTTCATACTAAAAACAAAACAACAGAAGAAAACACCCAATGTTAAACCACTTAATAATAAACTTACAAACTTGAAAAATTAGACACTTCAGATAGGCAATAAAGTTCATATTATGAAAGCAATGTATTCCAAGTTTCAAAGATTTGACAAGTCCTGTAGATTATCTTTCATCAGTAGGAAGAACCTTTCAAACTGCATGATCTTCTGCCAGGTAGGACTGGGTATCATTCGCTGAATAAACAGAACCAAAATTTTTTTTAAATTAACTGTTTTGCATTCATATGTACCATATATAAACCTCAGCTAAGAGGTGAGTACTTTCAAACAACAAATACTGTTCATCAGATTACAGTATAAATACCAGATTGTATAAAAGAACTGAAGTACATATAAAGCAGTTAAAATCTGTAATTCAATTTATAGGCCACATTAAAATATTCTAAGGCTTCTTTTTGATAGTTTACAACTGCTGATAACCAAGAATTGATCTGACATAAACAGTACACACATACATATATTCCTGCTGGCCTTCGTATATGTCTGCATAGTATGATCAGAAGTTAAAAAAGAAATGAGATGATTACTTTAAAAAAAAGTAATCACTGGGTAAAATTAAACAGGGAAAAAAAAGGGATAAGTCTAACTTCCCCCAAGTCTGTGTGCTTACACATTTATAAGCATCTACATATTAGAAAAGTATCTGAAAATAACCACAAAACTTATTTTAATCTTTACCTGGTTTGAGGTCGAATCCATTTCAAGGCATGTCTTGGTGGCACAGTAATGGTGGGATGATAAAATGTGCAGTCTGGTCTTGTACACTGAGTGTTAAATCTACAGTGCTGAATAGAAACAACAGAGATTCAACAATATTCCTAAGATTAATACACGTGAACCACCCCACCCTAACCAATACTAGAGTAAGAGACCTCAACAACATCCATATTAATACTACTGAAGCTTAAGAAATGAACTTTCCCCGAAGACACACAATCCCAAAGAATCACAGCAAGTGAAACTTTAAAAGCAAACTTAGCAAACAATACAAACTTGTGCTCACCGCCCACTCTTCAGAAACAGCTGGGGAAATGATACCTTTTTGGAATGGGGGCTCTTGGGATGGAACTCGGGGCCTCATATGCATGCTAGGCAAGCACTCTACCACTGAGCTACATCCCTACCCTATAAAAACCTTTCATATACAGTAGTCATCTTCAGGCTGCTTATTTCAGAGAACAACCTGGACAGCCAAGCAGTCGGAGAAACATCTATCTTTAGCACACAAAACTCTCGTAAGTGTAGATGGTGTTAAGCAGTACTACTGGATTTCATCTCAGTGCTAGCATGAGGTTAAAAAAAAAAAAAACCCACTTGCTCAGGAACAGAAAAGGAAAAGATGACAGCGCTACACCCCCTCCCAAGAGCTTAGGACATTTAATACAAAGCATTCAGACCACTTTGCCTCAAGGGCCAGACAAGACCTCAGCAATAACTAAGGAACAACTTATAGATTTTAAAGACCACGAAGTTAACTCTGAAAAGAACTAGGTAGGAGGGGAAAAGTAAGACACAAGAGACTGAATGTCTTAGTGAGCTTCCAGACCTCAGAGTGAGAAGCTACCACTTAACTGATTTTTGGGAAAATAAATGTTCTTACTTTTGGATGATAGAAGGGACACTCCATTTTCTTACAAGCTGGGAAGTAACGGCAGAGCTGACTGGTAGAAGGAGATGCTGGTGTTGTAACTGCTGGCAGAAATAAGAATGACGACTGGTCACATCTTGTTTGTAGGTCCAGAAATTGAACCCAGAGACACTCTGTCACGGAGCTAATGTCTCCAGGTTCTTATTTTGACAGGTTCTAACGTGCCCACATTAGCCTTAAACTTGTGATCCTCCCCAATAGCTGGTATTATAAATGTTCACCACCACACTCATATAAAATAATTTTTAATGCTGTCTACTGATTTTTCATGGAGGTGACAATCACTTAAATTAGAGCTTTATGTTTTATGTATGCTTCAGTCAAGATAAAATACTTCAGAGTACTACAGGATGGGCACATTTGCTTTTCAAAGACTGGAAAGAATAGCCAGCATGGAGGCACATGCCTGTAATCTCAGTACTTGGGAGGCTGAGGCAGGAGGATCACCATGAGTTCAAGGCCAGCCTGGGCTACATAGTGAGTTCAAGACCAGCCTGAACTACACAGCACAACCCTGCCTCAAAAAACCAATGAATGAATGAATAAACAAATACTGATAACATTAACGGATCCAGTCAAAATTATTTCTAAAATGATTCCTTTTTTTGTTTAATTCCATTTACAGACACAAAATGTCATTTTCTATTTCTTTACCCAAATGCAGTAGTGCACAAAAATCACTAACCTGGTTTTGGAGGCAGTACTGGAATTCTTCTATTGATATGAGTGAAGGGACAATCTGGTTTAGTACACTTTGCATCATATTTACAATTTGGATGAACAAACAAACATTTTTCAGCAAATTTACAATTGGGGAAGGCTCTACAAAACAAAAGCATATTATTCATAATTAATATTTTCAATGCATTATTAGTTTTCTGTAGATAGTCTTTTTAAACTCTATTACTACTTGGAAAAAAATGGAAAGTAGTTTTGGAAAAAAATGTCGAAGTAATAGAAAAAAAAGAATACTCATTTTTAAACGAGGCCAGACAATAAATACAATGGAATTGTTTGTATCAAAGCCTGAAGTTACACAAAGAGGCTTCCAATTCAAGCCAAAACCTTAATAAAAGGCAGGTGCTGTTTTGGTGATGAGAGCTGAGCCACTTTATCTGTACGAGCTGCATCTTACGAAGTATATTCAGTACAGCACGCACACCCTACATGCAAAGCACTGCGCTCTGAGATTCATCCCGTGGTCTCATGTGCATAACCATATTATTACAACATCAAAATTTCTTTGAAGTAGTTGGAACGTGGAGATGTTCCACCTGGTAAAGCTCACTACATTAAACTAGCCAGCTAGTAAGGAAAACCTTAACCCAAGTGTAAAGTTTTTTTTGTATACCCCATAACTTTCTTCCCAATCCTTCAATATAATCGTGATGTCTGCGAACAAAATGCATACTAACTGGGGGAGTTAACAAATACTGCACCTAACTCCTTAAACGCAGAGAATACTCAAAGAGGCTCAACACTTCCGTATCTCACAGGCCTGAGGCACCAGAAGCCCCTCCCAACACAGGCATGGCTGCTCCAGGGAGGGCAAGCGTGTCACTGCATTTAGTTACAAAACTCCACCACAATAAATAAAGTAACCTGAAGGATACAGAAACTGAAAACCAGCATCAGTTTGAAGTCACTCACTTGCAAGGCGAAATGGGATGGTGGTACGCGCACTCATCTCCATTTTTACAGGCAGGCCAGTACTTGCAGCGCTCCAAAAGCTTTTCTGGTTTCTGTGCCACACTCAGTTCACTCATCTCCACTACAAAGGGAAAAGAATTAAAAGTGTTTCATTAACTATCATCGATTCGATACACAGACCCCTGAATAAATCTCCCTCCAACTGCAGTCTTAAAATCTTAACATTGTTTTAAATTCAGAGTCCTACCAAAAAAAAAAAAAAAAAAAAAAAGAGAGAGCCCAAGTAAACTATTAACTGTGGTGAAAGAATCCTATAAAAGATTACCAGAAAGGAGACTACAATTCTCATTTTGAAAAGGAAAGTGATTCTGCACCAAGGGCCTGAGTTTTCACCAAGAACTCTAATTCTTAAATTTCAGCACTGAATTAAATACAAAAACAGGGAAGGATATCAAGTAGGGAGCAAAAAAACTGCACGTGAAGTGAAAACACAGAACAAGCAGCTAAGGAAATACGAACTAATTCTCACTCCAGCAAGACTATGAGTGCTCAAATAATAAGTTTTCCTAATTCCTGAGGCATACTCAGTAAGTCCAGATGCTAACCTCACAGAAATGTCCAAAAAGAGAGAAAAACCGTTTTGCCTAAATGGGTCACGAACATCACTGCCTCCAGGGAGTGGGAAGGTTATCCACCAAGTAAGTCTGCCAGGAGGGAGGATGACAAATGAACCCACCCTCACCACCCTCAGAGCTCGCTGCCCCTTCACTCAGTCAGGGCCAACCACAGGCTCCACTGCTGGAAGACCGGGAGTGGGGCCTCTGCTGCCGGATGATCTCCCATTTCAGTAAACCAAAAACTCTACCCTTTTATATGACACTGAAATTTTAAGTGCTGATAGCTAAAATAGGGACACTAAACGTAAGAAGTAAAAGTCTACCTACAGGGCATCACCAGCTGCCTGAGACACCCTACTCAGAAAGGAGCGTCTGGTATTCACACACCGTACTGTGGGTTTGTGTTTGTGTTTAGGAAAGTAAGTTTCACTTTAGCTGCTGTAGACAGCACCCAAATCTGCCTCTGCACAGCAGTAAGCTCAGCTATAAAACACTTTGGGCAAGTGTTGTCTAGCATCTCTAAGCTTCAGTTTCCTCACCTATACAAAGAGAAAATCATGTCTTCTTTAGATGCAAGACCTGAGCTAGATCCCTAGTGCCATTTAAAATCAGTAAGTTGGGCCGGTGAGATGGCTCAGCGGCGTAAGCGCCTGCCTTGCAAGCGCAAGGGCCCGAGTTCGACTCCCAGATCCCACATACGAAAAAGGGGCCGGTGATATCGCTCAGTGGCACGGGTGCCTGTTGGCGCGCGAGGTCCTCAGGTCGACCCCCCGGTACCCACAAAAAAAAAAAATAAATAAAATCAGTAAGTTGCTTATTTTTGCTCTAGGATATAAAAGAACTCAAGTTCTTAAGGAAACCTGCACAGCAGAAAAAGGCATACACAGTAGCTTTTAATTGACTTTTTGTCATCCCTGCAGAAAAACAGTGTCTTGCCTTCCTCCTAAACAACATACGTTAGGCTATGGCATACACACAAGGACACAGGACAAACGCAAGATTAAAATACCAAAGAGTGACTCAGCTGGAAAACGGCCTGAAGTAGCTAAACACCCAAGAACAATATTTAAATACAAAGAAACTTCGTCTTGCTGATGGACTTGCACACAAAGGTCAAGCCTCTAGTTTCCTCAACTGACACTTACTTTATAAGCTATTAAAACTACTTCTGTTTAAGTTTTAAGAGGCAAACTCACTTTTAATTGAAAACTATAAAAGTTGTGCTGGTATATGATGGTGGTCAGTGGTGGAGGCTTAACAGAGATGCTGCTGTTGGCCGCATCCTGAAACTGAGCAAACTACCAACCTGGAAGCTAAGCTCCCCGCACGGAGCAGAAGAGACAGAGGCAGGACGCTGCCTGCGGCTGCTCTGCAGGAAGCCCTGCCATGTGCGGCAGCTGCGCACTGCAAACCCCAGTGAGAGCCGCGGGGAGGGAGGTTCAGCACGCATCTGGAGCTGTGACTACCGCGTTGTTGGTACTGTCACCACCCCCACACACAGCAACTAAGCCTCACCAGAACGTCCACTTTTACATGAAACTAGATCCTCACAGACTCAAGATATTAAGTTATGAAAATGAAAATCAGGAGTTGTTAAAAACACCAGAATTTCCACTTATTTTAGACAAAACATACAAGGTCAAGAAACCTGACTGGTGCAGTTATTACTATTTTCCTGTTTCTCTTCCTGTCAGTTTGCAGCTCTCTCCACAAAACATCACACCATGTCACAGGTTCACAGCAGGGCAAGCACTCGAAGGTAACAGTCTCTCTCAATCGCCATCTCCCAAAAACTCTATTACACTTTTTTAGTGACTGAACATAGTATTCAAACATTTCATATCTCTGCCAAGAGGATCTGTTGAGAAAAATTTCAAAATCAGTTACTGTTTTTTCTTTCAATGTGCTCATTTTTAAGTCTTAGTGATTGCTGGCTATGGTGGTATACACCTGTAATCCCAACTATGAGGGAGGCTCCAGCAAGAGAACAGCAAGTTCATGCCTGGTCAACTTGGCAAGACCAAGTCTCTAAATAAATAATGTATGCATGCTGGCGCACACCTGTAATCCAGCAGTCAGGAAGGCTGAGTCAGGAGGATTCTAAACTCGAATCTTGCCTGGGCAACTCACTGATTTGGTGAGACCCTGTCTCCAAATTAAAAAGAGAGAAAAAAAAAAAAAAGAAAGAAAAAAGGCTGAGATGTAATTCAGCAAGAAGGCCCTGGGTTCAAAATCCCTAGCATGAAAAATTAAGAAACTAAATTAAAAAACAGAAAGGGCTGGAGACGTAACTCATTGGTGGAGCACTTGCCTGGCCACTGGGCTCAAACCCGAGTACTGCCAAAAACAATCTCACCTTTAAGAGGCATCTGTACAAATTCTTTCTCACAAATGAAAAGGATCAGCAGTGCTGCAGCTGGCACTGGTGTCCATGGGATAAGAGGCAGTGATGAGCACTCGTCTGCCTAAAAGCACGGTGCTGTATGAACTGAGCTGTACTAGGTGTTACTCTTCAACAAGAGGTCTTTTCTACACTTCCAAGAAGTATCCTGGCAGATCAGGTGAGAAATTCCTTTCAAAGAAATTTTACTGAGGTACAAAGAGCATCAAAATCCAAATTTATTCTTCTCTAAAGTTAATTATTAGATTATTGCTGGTACAAGGGGAGAATGACAGTGGTTTCCAAAGGGGGAAGAAACAGAAGTAACCAAGACATCAAGAATGATGGTTCATCTCTCAAAGAGCACAATGAAGAGGTATTTTCGAGGCCACGGCTGACCTCCAGGATTTTAGCTCTGGAGTAACAGCCTACCTACGAAACATGCACGGTGGTTTTGATTCAAAGAAGAAAAAGGGCCACTACTGAATACAAACATATGCAAGACCACCAATCAGTACTCATTCAAGATAGAGAAGTCAGAGATTCCCTTCACGAAGTCTGGGCTCTCAACACACCGCAGGAAAAGCTACCATCTGGGTCACCGAGCTGCCTGTTCATCAACTGCAGCTGCTGTGGGTGGAGGAGACCTCTGAGTCCCTTGTTTGAGGCTGCAGTTTGGTTTACGGATTTCACTCCTTCAAAGCACATGTCCTCCTCTTGATCTGACATGTATCCTGGGGGGCTGGGGACACCATCCAGCGTCACTATAAACTTGGGACTTGCAGGTTTATCTGGTTGTACAAGATCTCTGCCAGACAGATAAAAAACACCATAGAATTAGGGAAGCGAACACGAAACGCCGAGACTCCTAAAGTGCTCTCGAGCAGAACTAGTCCTCCCTTGCTTTGCGTTTGGTTCAGTTAAACAAAAAAACAAAAACAGAACAAAGACTTGGAAGGACTTCCAGGTACAAGACCATGGGTCCAGTCACTGCGGCACGAGAACCAGTGACCTTGAGGCCTGCACTGAGGACCATCGCCCCTCAACCCTGACCCCACCGTCCATTTGATCCTCACCGGACCAACGCGGAAATGAGCTGAAAACTTGGCACAGACGCTCAGAACACAATGACCAGAAGCTCTGTGTTCATGCTGGTTTTATCTGTATGTTTGTTCCTTTAAGGAACACGGAGTCCATTTTCTAAGGGAAGAATGACCGAAACCCAATCTAATTCTCATTAGAAGACTGACTGTGGCCACCTGGCTTTTAAAATTTCATTTTATGAGGCTGAAGCAGGAAGATCACTGTGAGTTCAAGGCCAGCCTGGGCTACAAAGTGAGTTCAAGGCCAGCCTGAACTGCATAGTGAAATCCTGCCTCAAAAAAAGACAAAAAAAAATTTTTTTTATAGATGTGTATTAAAAAAACAA
Source organism: Erethizon dorsatum (assembly GCA_028451465.1). Taxonomy (NCBI): domain Eukaryota; kingdom Metazoa; phylum Chordata; class Mammalia; order Rodentia; family Erethizontidae; genus Erethizon; species Erethizon dorsatum. The sequence goes on along the minus strand of CM051828.1, from coordinate 118,994,332 downwards.
TCTTATTAATGGAGTTAAATGATATGCTGAGTTTTTATTTGTAGATTAACAGATTTCTGAACAAGTAGAATATACTAGAATTTTTGAAAACTGAACTTGGCTAGCTATTCATGACCTAGCTACTCAATAAAAACACTTCTACTGGATATTGATGCAGGGAAGAGGGAAACTGGGAACTAATAGCCAACCTGCACTATCTAAGCACACAAATTAGCTACACAAGAAAAAGAAACCATCTACCGTGTCTGCATAAGGTGTCCTGAAAGTACCCGAAGGGTATCTGCAGTCTTCATCCCCGACTCTTGGTTTGGTGCCACTACTACTTCCTCAGACAGCTTTGGCTTCTTCAGAATAAATGATCTTGTGTCTGCATGGACCATGGACTCCATGTCATAGTAATCTGAGCCAAAAAAATTGGCCATAAATGTTTGCCTTTGAATAAATCTTTTATTCCCAACATCACACATGTGACACGAATGTCAGTCTTTTATATATTCATAATTATTTATTAAAAAATCATAACTGAGTCTATCTGGGCATAGGGCTGTACTGCTATTCCAAACACCTCTGGAAAGAACTCAGGTGGCCCTTTCATACAGGGAGCATTACAAGTGATTCAAGTGAACAGCCCTGGCCTGAGGTAGAGAAAGGTTCTCCTGGGAGGCTGCTGTGGGATAGTAACATACGCACTACAGACATAGAGAATTTAAGAATCTTACTGTTTTCTAGAATTCTGATCCACACATTATTGAACTATTTTTCTAAAATCTGCTGTTCAGTTTGCACAGTACCACGTACAGAAGAGAACACACTGAGAGAAAGAACTCACATGACACCATGTCTACCCGGTTGTAAAGAGAGAACTACTATGAAAGAGAATTTTAAGATAAACGGGCATAACACCACAAAGCTCACGTAATCTACACATGGCTGATCTGTCAACCTGCCACCAACTGACTAATGCCAAGGCACTTCTTTCAAAGCTAGGAGGTAATTAGGACAAAATTCACAGGACATTCATTCAGGGAACAAGTGTTTACTGAAAAACTAAGAGTAATAGTGTAACTAGTTACACAAGAAGGAAAAAGAAAAACAGCTGAACAGCTGCAGAGCAGCATGACCCAAAAGGGGTATGAACAAGTGCTGGGAGACGAAAACATGAACTACTTCGGCTGAGGAAAGCTGGCTGAGTATGAACACGTGAAGTGATTATTAAAGGAGGGAGCAGGAATAAACCAGGAGAGAGGGAGCAGAAAGCAACCGCAGCACCTCAGGTGGAGAAAAACACATAGCAAGGCAGGGGCTTTTCCATAAGGCATCTGAGAAAAAGTGAGAAATCTGGGATGGCTAGAAGAGTGTGTGGTGAGCTGAGCGGCGAATGGCAAGGAAAGCTGAGAATACATTGAAGGATCTTGTCTCCATACTTTGAATTTTGGTCTGTAAGAAGTAAGAAATCAAAAGAGGTTCCTAAGCAGGGAAGTGATACGATCAAATTGGCTTTCAGGAAAACGACAGTAAGGACTTGCAATGGTGCACACCTGTCACACCAGTACTCCGGGGACCTGAGGCATGAGGGTCACAAGTCTGAGGCCAGCCTCGGCAAGCAAGCAAGACCCTGTCTCAAAATGAAAAAATGCAAAAAACGAAATGAAAATGGCTAGGGATGTAGCTCAGCACACCCAGGGTTCGATCTCCAGGCTCGAAGGAGGAAAACATTTGCGTCGATGCGGGCAGGACAGATTGTAAAGGGAGACAGACATGGGGGCAGCAGGAGAAGTTGAGACAGGAAGCACAAGAAAGGAAGAAGAGCAGATTTTAAAGGTAGCAAAGATAAATTTCAATTTTTAGATTTTATTTAGTTTGAAGTCTTTTGTGGGGATTTTACATGTTATGAGAAGTCGAAAACTCAGATTTGACTCTGAGGAGGAGGAGATTTAAAAGCAGTAGAGGAGAGATGAGGGTTTAACTGTGCATATTTCATTGCCACCTCACTCAGTGTGCCCAGGAAGCCTAAGAGGGGGAGTCTTCCTCCGATCACTGATGACCAACTTGCACCTCAAGCTTCTCAGCAACTCACTGGGGTCTCCAGCTGGCAACAGTAGAGCCTTGAACTGATCCAACAGGTACTGCCTGCCTTCCCTCCAAATGTACCTTCTGAGCTCCAGCACCTTCAGTAGCTCATGTCCTGGGAGGATACTGAAGAGATGCACTAATGCTGAGGACAGGACACAGGGCAAAGCTACCCTTTTAAGGAGAAGTGGAGGAGAAAAGTTGACAAAAAAGAATGAAATGCATGAGAAGCGCTGTTGTGGTGGTACACATCTGTAATTCCAGCTACCGAGAAGGCTGAGGCAGGAGGATCGCCTCATGTTCAATGTGAGGCTAGGCAACTTAGCCAAGATCCTGTTTCAAAATAAAATTTTAAAAAGAGGGCCGGTGAGATGGCTCAGCGGCTTAAGCGCCTGCCCTGCAAGCGCGAGGGCCCGAGTTCGACTCCCGGAACCCACATACAAAAAAGGGGCCGGTGATATCGCTCAGCGGCACGGGCGCCTGCTGGCGCGCGAGGTCCTGAGGTCGACCCCCCCGGTACCCACAAAAAAAAAAAAAAAAAAAAAAAAAAAAAATTTTAAAAAGAGCTGGGTGTAGCTCAGTGCTCCCTGGGTTCACTCCCCAGTATCATTTAAAAAAAAAAAAAAAAGGGCCGGTGAGATGGCTCAGCGGCGTAAGCGCCTGCCTTGCAAAGCGCGAGGGCCCGAGTTCGACTCCCGGATCCCACATACGAAAAAGGGGCCGGTGATATCGCTCAGTGGCACGGGTGCCTGTTGGTGCGCGAGGTCCTGAGGTCGACCCCCCCGGTACCCACAAAAAAAAAAAGAAAAAAAAAAAAGAAAATAGAAAGTGAAATCCCGAAACCCAAAGGATCAAAGACTGAAGAAAACCTGGGAACACATATATCATATGTACAGTTTGGGACAAGAATGCACTGAAGCCAGGCGTGGTGGTGCACGCCTGTAATCCCAGCACTTGGGAGACTGAGGCAGGAGGATCGCTTTGAGTTCAAAGCCAGCCTGAACTACATAATGAGCCCCTGTCTCAAAAAAAAAAAAAAAAAAAAAAAAAAAAACTGTAAAAGGAGAGAACCACAATTTCAAAATAGAAAACAGATCAATAGGAACTAACTTAGTAGATCAGCAAAAACTGAATTCTAAGGCAATAATGAAGCAATCCACTTTGGATCACAAGAGGCTCCAAAGGCTGAAGAACTGGCAGCAAAGGGGATCCTGGCAAGGGCAAGAGAGACAAGTGTCAGGGGGTCCGCTTCAGCGGCGGCAGGCAGTCCTTTCTAAACTCCTTGGCACATCCGCCCCACCCATGCCTTACTGGAGACACTGCCACGAAAATCTGTTCCAGAGGCGGTTCCCTGATAACCTCCTGTCCATTACACACTTCCTCCCTCGGCTCTTGACAAGATCAGCACCACAAGTCTATGCACCAGGCTCACCAGCCGCCCTGCAAGAAGCCAGCACGGACCCGGGAGGGTGGCAGCTAAGCACTGCACCAGGATTACTGCTGCGCTGCCTGGCCCAGGCTTCCTCCTCTGAGTTACCTGAACCTCAGCATCCAGGCTTTTACTTCAAAGACCCTTGGAGAAGCGGACCAGCCCGAAAGGCCTATAGGCATCGACAGCAGTGTGCCAAAAACTAGACCAGCAAATCACTCTCCACAACAATACCCACATTCAGACATGAAGCCTAAAGGTCCCGCGCCCCAACTCCTGAACCCAGAACACCCGCCAGCTTTTTAGTGCTCCACTCTTACATCCCCGATCACCAAGACCCTCAACATGTAGAGCTTTCATCAAGAAACAAGCTGAAGCAAACGAGACAGGAGGGAAAAGAACTGTCAAAAGCACCTTTAATATCCCAGAAAAACAAGAATAAGTATATATACAGGAAACAAAATCAGTCTGTTAAAAAAAAGGAGTTGTGTGTGGTGAAACATGCCGACACCCCAGTCCTCCAGAAGGCAGAGGCAGCAGGACCGAGACAGGAAGATACAAGACAGAGCCCGGTCTGGGCAACTTAGCAACATGGCAAGACCCTGTCTCAAAATAAAAAATTAAAAAAGGGCTGGTGGTGCTCACCTGTAATCCCGGCACTCTGGGAGGCTGAGACAGGAAGATTTGAGCCCAGCCTGGCAATTTGGCAACTTGGTGAGACTCCGCCTCAAAATAAAAAATCTTTTAAAAGGGCTGCAGATGTAGCTGTGTGAAAGGCCCTGGGGTTCAATGTTCAATACTGGGGTGGAGGGGTAGTAAACTACAAATTATTTTTAGGGATAATGAAGTATTCATTAATATACCATTAACGTGACACCAGGTTGTGCTTTGTGGATGTTTCATTAAACATTTAAAAATGTTTGATTTTGCAGCTGGCTGCAGCGGTGCATGCTATGATCCCAGCACTCCGGGAATCTAAGACAGGGGGATCAGAAGCTGCACCCAGCCTTGCCAATTTAGTGACCTCACAAGACCCTGTCTCAAAATAAAAAATAATAATAAAGGGGGGCAGTGAGGATGTAACAGTGTTAAGGCCCTGCAGAATATACGAAAACAGAAGGGCTCTCACAAATAAAAAACACGATGGGAGTTAAGGACTGCAGTCATTCACTAGCCTCACGGAGCTACTTGATGCTTCAAACTGTATGTGCAACAAGTGTAAACAGAAAAACTAAAGAAAAGTTACAAAAGAGTGCACAAGAACTGACAGAGTGAACGTAACACACGCAGACCCTGACTGCCACACTCTTTGGAAGATACTCAACGAAAACAGAGTGGAAGGTCAGAAGACGAGAGCGCAAAATCAAGGATAAAGATTATCTAAACACTGTACAGGCAGAAGAAAGACGCCAGAGGCGAGGCAGACTGTGGGACGTGATCGTGTTCATCGATGGGTAGGACCTGGCATCTGAGCGGAGTTTCACCCCGAAGAGGAAAATCACACCTGCCTCAGACAGAAAGCCTGGATGGGTGGGGAATAAAGTCACTTACTGGAGTCCTGGCAGACAGAAAGTTCAGGAAAGGGCTAACCAAGGAGGGATCAAAGGAACACAGGTTCCAGCAAAGGGCAGACTTTGGGGACACGGAAGAAAAAGAGAAAAAGAAGATTTCCACTGTCTAATGGTTCCCTGCACTGATCAGGCAGCGGGGCAGGGCCTGTGCATCTGCCCCAGTCCTGAAGCAGGCTGTGATGTGTCTGGGGCGGGAGAGAGAATGACGACATGAAAGTGGCTCCAGGCAGGGGTGGCCTAAGACTCTAAGGAAGTGAAGTCGAAGTGAGGGTAAAGATGAACAGGGGAAGCAGAGGACACGAAAGCAGCTCAGGACAATGGCAAAGGCAGGGTAGAGGGGGACAGCATGTCAGGCGAGAGATTCAGTGGTCCACGACAGCGACAGTGAGCAGCCAGGGGTCCAGGAGAAATGGCATTTAACAAAAACAACGTTTTCAAATACACAAAAAAACAAAACACCACAACATGAAGAACATGCAGAGCTTCTCTCTTGGCCCTAAAATATTTTCACAGATCTGTATGTGGCATCTTAGGGCAGGAGCTAAATGATGAAAGATGCACTGAATGAGGTGTAAGCAATGAGAATGGCAACAGAAAACTGCTAGTTTACAACGAAAATTTAAGTGTCACCAACCTTGACTCTGCAGCGTTTCTGCCATAACTGGGTCAATTTGCAGTCGGGATAACAAGGGCCTCTGTTGAGTTCCTAGAATACAAATTTTAAAACTTCACTAAGCTTAAAACACAAATACCAGCATTTGTTACCCAGAAATTAATCTTGCTGGGTTAACAGAAAGTCTTAAAAATGAAGCTTCAAAAATACAAACTGTCAAACCACAGGCTCATCGCAGCACAAAAAGCTACAGTCAGGGTTAAACCAAAAATGGCAATGCGGACGCAGCCCTGGCCCTTCCTTGGTGAGGTGGCCACATTTCCTGGACTAGAAGTAAAGCCTACCAGAGAAGTAAAGGTAAGGATGGAGTCATCAGGAGGTCCTTGAGTGCCAGCACTCAGGGGAAGGGTCACAGTCAACTGCAAGATAAACACAAGAAGCATCTCCCTCATCGCCCGGGCTTCACCATCCCTACTCCCTTCTCTACACCAACCCCCATTTCTCAAGATGACAAAACAAAATACTACAGAGTTATCTCATTATGAAATTCCCAAAAATACAACTATGGGCTCAGGAGGGTGCAAAAACAACAACAAACAAGTTTAACACTCAAATATGGCACTCGAAATTCTGAAGTCCAAGGCCCTACATCAGCAAAACATGAAAATATAGTCACCGTGCTGTGTAATGATGGATGGGCTGGCCTGTACACAGGACGCCGGTCCTCTAGGATCGTATCAGCTAGTGAGGCTGCAGCTATCTTAGTTTGCGTTAAGTACACTCATCACCTGCACACTGGTGAAATTGCCTAAAACGCGTTTCTTGGACCATCCCCATTGTTAAGTGATGCATGAATGTAATTATCTGGATCTGCTACAAGAAAAGGTGCTCAGAAACTGGACATGATAGTGCATGCCTGTAATCCTAACACTCTGAGAGGCTGAGGCAGGAGGATCACAAATTCAAGCCCAACATCACAGGCAACTTAGTAACTTACCAAGATCCTGACTCGAAATAATCACAAAAAGGGCTGGGGATGCAGCTCAGTGTGAAAACCCACGGTTCAATCCCTACTACCGCCAAAAAAAAACAAAAAACATCGGCATTTCCTTATAAAACTCACAGAATCAGTTCTCGATATGAGGTCCACAACGTTAATTCTTACTAATATTCCTAATTGCCAAATGCATAAAGCAGTAACGAACTATCTTCGCAAGCTGCTTGAAGAATGGGAAGGATCTCGCCCTTGTCTATATGCCACATAGTGCTTAGCAGGTAGCAGGCACCACGTGCTAATACAGAAGAAAAGCGTTAAATTATGGTGCAAAAAAAGGGGACATAAATGATAAGGTTTCAAACACTTCAATCTTAGTAAGATGTTTACACGCTGATTTTTAGTGTGTATCTGCTATGTGCAGCTTCACAAGGACAGGTTTTGTTCATCTGCAAACATGTAAGTGGTCGATCTCACCAAGTACCTTTCATTGCAGGGCACTTTTAAATTGCAAAAATTATATTCAATTTGACATTTTATTGATTATTTTCTATTAAAACATGTTATATTACATTACCCTGTAGTGGTTTGTCCAAAAAAGAGTAAATTTCTTCCAAAATTATCATGATAAAAACGCATATACTGAGGAAGAGACCTGAAATGCAAGTGTCGTTCAGTCACGTTGTATTCTTTGGGACAGCCTGGGAAACTGACATATTACAGGGTATAGAAAGAAAGCTCTTAAATCCAAGTACCAGGTTCAAATACTACAACAGGTCTCTTCAACATATTTAACTAAGGAAAAATCATACATTTTAAAATAACTTCATACAGATATTTGAAAAAGGACTGTTACGTCACACTTCAAGGGTTTCATCTTCATCAATTGTTTCAAAACATCACTTTAGAGAGCTCCCCTAGAGATGGAGTTCTGATAAATTCTAGGCTTTTAAGTTGAATCACATGCACTCTAAACCCATGAAAACTTCACTTCTCTATGACTTGCTGCCTCTGTATCAGAACTACAGTTAAGACACCTGGAAAGATACAGATCAAAGGATAAATATCTAGAAAACATAAAGGGTTTACCTTTCTCAGTATTTCTAATGAAGTCGATTATTTTTACATCAGTATCCCTTGACTGTGATTCAAAATCTATTTCAGCTTGAAAATCTTCCAACTGTCTATTGCATTCAGATGTTGATGCTGAATACTCGTTCATTTTTACCTCCAAAGAGGAAATTTTTGCTTCATTCTGTGACACTCTAACATTTAGGTCAAAAAGATTTGCTTCTACTGTCAAAATTGCTGCTTTCATTCCTTTAATTTCATTGACGTCAGTTGATATTTTTCTTAAAAGGTGGGAAATATTATCTAGCTCATTTAGTGAACAAGAGGAATTTGTTACAGAGCCTACATCAGCTGGTTCCGGTGAGAGGAAAACTGGTAGAGATGGTGACTGAAATCTTGAAGACATTTTCATAAAATTTGTTCTTAGTATCTGTTAATTTTTCCTTCACAGCCCATTAAACTGTCTCATCAAAAGTAAAAGCAGTGATCACTGCTGTTACCTTAGGAAGTATTAAGAGTGGCTAACATTTTAAAACCTGTAACTGGAAAAATAAGGTTGTACATTCTAGAGTCAGAAAATCTGAAAATGCTAAACACAGCAGATCAATTTTTCTGTTTGCTACAACTGAGAAGTCCTATTAAGTAGCCACTGTATCCTCTCTAGGTCCTACTTAAAACTCCTCACCTAGTAAACTCATTATTACATACAAAATAATTCTTGCTTCTGATTGGCTGAAAAGAGACATGTGACACACAAAGAATTTTCTATTATTTACCTCACGTGATGGGAACACTAAAAAGAATACCATAAATAAAGCAATATATTAATGTTATGCACTTCGTCTGAATGATATAAATGTACTTTTCCCCTTTTGTCCATTAAACCATAACTTTCAAGCTTCAGACTATTTTTGCTTTATGGTATCTTATATTTCATTTACCCTTAAAAACAGTACAGTGATACCTCAGTTGTCAAACTCAAGTCATTCCAAATTTGTGTATGAACACCGAAAAGAAAACTGCACATATTTTTCCCATAAGAAATGATGGATGGGCCGGTGAGATGGCTCAGCGGCGTTAAGCGCCTGCCTTGCAAGCGCAAGGGCCCGAGTTCGACTCCCGGATCCCACATATGAAAAAGGGGCTGGTGATATCGCTCAGCGGCACGGGTGCCTGTTGGCGCGTGAGGTCCTGAGGTTGACCCCCAGTACCCACAAAAAAAAAAAAAAAAAAAAAGAAATGATGGAAAACCAAATAACTGGTTCTGAGGCCCCAAAATTACACTTCTAAATTCATTTTTCCAGACTTTAACAAAATTTGCAATGATTTCTTTCTTTAACTATCATGGTTCTCACAGTTTTCCTCTTAGCTTTACTACTGGTATCACTAACTTTCTTTGGAGCCCTGGTTATGATATTTTACACGAATAACTCACAAAAAAAAAGCACCATGCCAAATGTTTTAATGCACTAACACAAGCAATATGTGTTGTCCAACTTAAGAGTGGCACTTAGACTGAAGTGTCACCCTCTTGTGTCCACAGAGGGACGGGATGCCTAACTCGCTCTCGGGCCATACAGGTTTTTTCAAATCAGACTTTCAGTTCGACTATCGAGCAAAGTTACAAATACCAAGCGAATTTTTTTTCAAACTTTGCTGTTTTTTTTTTTGTTTTTGTTTTTGTTTTGTGGGTACCGGGGGGTCGACCTCAGGACCTCGCGCGCCAACAGGCACCCGTGCCGCTGAGCGAAATCACCGGCCCCTTTTTCGTATGTGGGATCCGGGAGTCGAACTTGGGCCCTCGCACTTGCAAGGCAGGCGCTTATGCCGCTGAGCCATCTCACCGGCCCAAACTTTGCTGTTTTTAAGGGAAAGTTCAAGCTTAGAGCCATCTGACAACTGAGGTTTTGCTGTATGTAATAGTACTGCATTAGCACTACCTTTACAGGGAGAGAGGTGACTGAACTCATGATCACAGACTAATCTCTTTAAAAACCATATGCAGTAATAATGGAAATCTACCATACTATTATGAATTTAAGGATAGGGAAATAAGAACTCTGCCTTGTTTTGATACTAGACTATTACTAGATATGTGATTCTCACATACTTTCTCCCATTCTGTGGGTTATTTTTTCACATTTCTGATAGTATTCTTTGAAACACAAAGAATTTTAAACTTTGTTGAAATTCAATTTATCTACTTTTTCTTTCACAGCCTGTGCTTTTGGTGTCATAGCTAAGAAACTGAATCCAAGGGCCATATAGATTTATGCCTGTTTTTTTTCTCTAATGGTTTAACAGTTTAGGCTTTTGTTTTTTTACTTTCACCTCTTAAATGCAAGTGTTTGATCAATTTTGAGTTAATTTCTGTATAGTTGGTCAAGGGCCCAATTTCATTCTTTTGTGTGGACATCCAGCAGTCTCAACACTATGTGTTAAAAACTATTCTTGGGCCAGTGATATAGCTCAGCGGCATAAGCACCTGCCTGGCAAGCGTGAGGTCCTGAGTTCGACTCCCAGTACCCACATAAAAAAACAAAAAAACAAAAAAAAAAAACCTATTCTTTCTCCATTAAATTGTCTTAGCACACTTGCCAAAAGTCAACCAATCATAAATATATGGGCTCATTTCTGGAATCTTGATTCTGTTCCATTGGTATGTCAGTACCACCCAGTCTGGATTACTATATTACAACTTTATATTAAGTTTTGAAAAACAAACCTTTGAACATTATTCTTTTTCAGTAATTTTGGCTCTTTGAAGTCTCTATTTCCATATAAATTTTAGGATCAGCTTACCAATTTCTACAAAAAGTCCATCTGGAATTTCAACGGAGACTGATCTGAAACTGCTGATCAACTTGAGGAGCACTGATATCCTAATGGTATTAATGCCTTCCAATAATCCATTTACATGGAAAATCTTTCCATGGCCTCAGTTTCAGAAAAGCTGTTTTCACTTTGGTTTACTCCCCAGCCACCAAACATGTCAACTTGCAAAGATGCAAACTTGTAGATTTACTTATCACCACCTCTTCAAAAGAAAATCTCTTTGGTTTCCTCGTCGAATTGCTATTGCTCATAATAACAAAGAAAAAGCTAACTGTTGGAATTTATATAACAATACTTATTTCTCCACTCTACCCATAAATTAATTCTTCAGAGTTCAGACCAAGTATGTAAAATTTACCAGACTTCAAATTCATATAATTTTTAAAGAGCACTAGCTGATGACATCTATCGTCAACATTAAGAACAGCACGTACTTAGCCAAGCACCACCTGCAAACCAGCTGGTTCACTAGAGGTCAGCAAACCAATGAGAAAAGCAAGAAAATGGTCGGAGGATACGTCACAAAGAAACAAGGTACCTAAAAGGAGCCCAGAGTACCTAAAAAGATGCATCCTGCCCACTGTACCCAGGCCAACTTTAGAATGCAAAATAAGCAAAGGCTCTTCCAAAGATTTTAGTGTAAATACCCATCAGCAGATAAAGTTTACCCATTTTAACATTTACTCCTCACAACAGCACTGAGGTGAGTGTAACAGTTACCTCTAATCACAGGTTAAGAAACTGGGGCACAAAGGGGTTAAAATCAGCCAGTAAATGGCAGGGCCTGGATTAACACTCCATCGTTAACTCCATCATTACACTGCTGTACCTCCCTGTCCATGTCGCATGAAGTGGAGCAAAACATCAAAGGACTTCATGTGGTATAATCCCCATTTTATATGGACATATATGTATGTATATACAGAAACATTCATATATATAATTCCACTTTACACATCAAAATGCCTAGAAGACTAAACTAATTAATACATATTAGATTAAATTTCTAAGTGCAGTACTTACCTCCTGGGAAGGGGGCGGAGTTCCCTAATTTGGTCTGAATAGAAAAGTTCCTATCTACTAAGCATCTTTCACAGTGTTTCCGGTTCAATATGATCTATATCGAGCACAGATGGGAACCAAACTCAGGATGGTTCGACTTTCAACTTGTCACCATATACAGACCATGCTCTGAACTGTTCCTGGCCTTGTGATAGGTGCTAAGATACTCTCTTGTGAAGCTGGGCAATGACAAGCCACAGACCCCAAGCAGTCACATGATTAGAAAGGAAATGAACCAATACCGTAGCCTACAGTGTGCTATATTCAACACATTCCATGAGATTTAAAAGCTTTATTGTAAAATAAGCTTTGTGTCAGGTAATTCTGCCCAACTGCAGACCAATGTAAGTGCTCTAAGCAAGTTTAAGGCAAGCTACTCTACATCTTAGACTCCTAAGTTTCAATTTTTGGTGGGTTTACTGGGATACAACCCTATCAAAAAGTCCAGAAGCATCTACATATGCAAACTCTCTTGCTGGAGAACCAATACTGAAACTGCCAGGAGTGCTGGCATACACCTGTAATCCCTGCCCTCTGGGAGGCTGAAACAGAAGGATCCCAAGTTCAAGCATACCCTGGGCAACTTAGTGACAGTTTGTCTCAAAAATAAAAAAATTTTGAAAGGGCTGGCAATGTAGCTCAGTATGAAGGTCCTGGGTTCTATTTCCAGTACCCAAATAAACAAATAAATATTTAAGAAAGGCTGGGGATACAGCTCAGTGCAAAGGCCCCAGGTTCAATTCCCAGTATTGGGGGGCAGTGGGCCTATGAAAACATAGTTTTCATATATTTGCTGACAAAAGTACTGCGCAGAAAAAGTCCTAGGAAGATAGGTAGGGAACATAAAGATGGGAGGCCAGGGAAGGCCCACAAATGTTATTTGAGTGAACTATGTGAACATCTGGAAGAAAACATGCCAGGGGCAAAAGACAAGCATCGGGCTTGCTCACCTTCAAATGTCCTAAAAGATAACAGGGAGCCACAGACAGAGGAAGAGGGCGGCAGGTGATGAGACCAGAGAGAATTTGGACATACACTCGAGTGTGTGACACGAAGCCACCAGAAGGTTCTGGGCAGGGGAGCAATGTGATCTTAGTTTAAAAGCATCACCCTGCTGCTGTGTGGGATAGACTGAAGAAAGGCAGGTTTGAGAGCACACACACCTGTAAGGACACTATTCTAACAACCAAGGCAAATCATGGATGGTGACAGACTAGGACAGCAGTAGAGAACACGAGCAGTGGTGAATCCCACATATCCTGAAGGTAGAGGCTGACAGGTGGTAGAAGGGAAGGCAGGAGATGAAGGAAAAGACTAGGAAGACTAGGAGGGAAGACCAGCCCTAATCATAAAGGAAAGACGAAGGGAGGAGTCTGGCCTGAGCAATTGGAAAGGGGGAGCAGCCATTATCTCAAATGAAGATGAATGCAAGAACAACAGACTGGAGAAGCAAACTAGCTAAGTTTTGGACAAGTTTGCAAAGACTTATTAAATATCCAAGAATAAATATAAAGCAAGCAGTTACATAGGAATTAGAAATCCAGGGGTGAGGTCCACGCTGGAGATGATATTTAAAGCCTTAAATTTGATGCAACAAAAGACATCAGTGCAATGAGGCAAGACAAGAATGTGCGGCAGAACATGAGGTCCGACACAGGCAGACACTTGAAAGACCAAATTTAAAAAGTGCATGTAAAAAGGGTTTTCTTTAAAACACACACACACACACACACACACACACACACCCAAGAACAACAACAACCAAAAAAAAAAAAAAAGGAGCAAATTATCTGGGAGAACCCAGACAAGTGGTGGGAGCACAGGCGCAGTAACCTGCTCTCCAGGAAACTCCTCCACCACAAGGCTGACTGCTGCATTCAGCACTCAGCCCGCCTGCAGGGCATCGGCAAGCACCACAGCGCCAGGGCAGCTTCTGTCCTGCCTCTTCTTAAACTATAAACCACTATCGGCAGACACTGCTGGAGCAATCCCACAAAGGAAAGGGCAAGAATAAGACAGTAAAAACTGACTCTAAAAAAAACCATTAGTTAGAAGAGTTCTTTAAAAGTACTCTCTGTAATTAGAATCTTCAGACAAATTCACGGTGATACTGTACCCACAAAATAAAATACTATGAAAAGAAAAAACAATACTATGAAAAACAGAGTAAGAAAGCTTGTGGAAATCAGAAAAATTACTTATCACATTAAGAAAAAAAAGTCACATGGGGAACCTGGAGACATAGATGGTCCCCTGACTTATTTTGCAATAGTGCAAAATACAAATTCAACAGAAATAGTATAGTACGTCAGATTGTGAATTTCAACCTTTTCCCGGGCTAGCAATATGCAGGATGATGCTACCCTCCTCATGCAGGGCAGCAGGAGCGAACTGTGGCCTCGTCAGCCAATACAATCACGAGTCAACACTACCACTCTGCAGTGTACTGTGCTAAGTGCAGGTAGGTTATTGTGTTCAATGCATTTTCAACCTATGATATTTATCAAGTTACAATGCATTAATCAGGGTGTAACCCCATTCTAAGTCAAGGAGCATCTGAAAAGTCAAGTAAGTATTCCAAGAATAGAACAAGATGAAATAAAAAAGATGTGAGACTGATAGAAGATCCAAGTAGCTTATCACCCAATAGAATTTCCAAAGAAAACAATGAAAACAGAGTACGTTTTTAAAGAAATAATGCAAGACTTTCCCACACAGAAAGGAACATATTTTCAAATCTAAAGTATGCACCAAGCGTTAGTCCCAAAGTGACTGTCTAGCACGTAGGCAATCACAGTGAAATCGTAACACAACACTGGAGAAGCCAGGCTCGGCGGCACGTACTGTTAACACCAGCACTCAGCAGGCTGAGGTGGGAGGGTGTAAGTTGGAGTCCTGCCTGGGCACCTTAGTAAACCTCTGTCTCAAAACAAAAAGACAAGTCATTTTACTGTCCCTTCCTCTTTTTAACTGTCTGTATCTAAGGTTACTTTTGCAAATGAGCTTGTCAATCTCCTGCGTGAGTATTAAAACTATAATGAAGAGTAAGAATGTCCCTGTGCTGAAAATCCAGGACTCTAAGATGGGAAAGGATCCTAAGTGAATTTTTTCCCTGCAACAAGAAGGAAAAAGACCCCAGGTCAAATATCCTATAAATTCTTTTTTTTTTTTTTAATATGCAAGTACCGGGAGTCTAACTCAGGACCTCACACTTGCCAGGCAGGTGCTTATGCCACTGAGCTATATCACCGGCACTATAAATTCTAATAAAACATAGAATTCTCAAGAAAAAAAATAGGTTTAGATGGTAATATGGGTAAGCAATCCCAGAAAGGAAAAGAAGAAAGAAAAAGTTATGTAAGAAAGAGCTAGCACTATCAAGCAGAAAGGAAAAAAAACTAAAACATCTATGTACCAAAGAAAAACTTCCAGGGAATCCTTGAACAAAAAAAAAGCAAAAAATAAAATGTAAACTATGTAATGGATAATACTTAGTCTTTATGTAAGTGCTTCTTACCAGTTTTGAACTTTCAAGTGAATCTGCAAATCATGGTAGCCTTAACTAGGAAAACAAAACAAAATGTAAATCTGATCAACTTAGACAATATAAAAGTAAAAAAATTTAGGTGGGCGTGAAGGAGGGCAAAATGCCCATCTTTTGGGGGGTTATGGGGGGGTAGAGCCTTGCTATGTACTTCAGACTGGCCTTGAACTCACTATATCGTCCAGCCTAGCCTCAAACTTGCAGTTATCTTCTGCCTCAGCCTCCTGAGTGCTAGGACATCCAGCTATCAATGCACATCTTTTACATGTCAAAATACACTGAGAGCCAAAATTTCCTGAAATATAGTTGAACAGACAAGAAAGATATTTAGATGCATTACTTAAAATTACAAATGTAACCAATAAATGAAGAATAGTGGTTCTTACTATGAGTTTAGATCAGGTAAAGATACAGGTTAGACCCTGCCATATCCCAGGAAGAAATCAACAGATATCATCTGTAACTGATAAATGAAGAAAGAGTGGATTACTCATATTATCCGACATGGAGAAAAATAAGAAAAAGTCAAACACAAGTGGCGATTTTGGAGAGTGGAGAGCAATGGAGCAAGGAATGTTGCCTTTTTGTTTTAAATCTTTCTACACTACTTGATTTTTTTCTAATTTATTACCAGATGTTACATTACAAATTGGTTTGTTTTTCCAAATTTTCTATGGTAAGCATATGCTTCACACCATAAAATCTTTTAACTTTTTTTTTCCTGAGATAGGGTCTTGCTATGTAGTTCAGGCTGGCCTTGAGCTCACAGCAATCTTCCCACCTCAGCCTCCTGAGTGCTGGGATTACAGGTGTGTGCCACCATGCCCAGCTTAAATGTTTTTTGTATGTAACATATATCAAACAGGAAAAAATAAAAGTAATCCACACCTAGACAAATCATAGTAAAACTGCAGAACACCAAAAACAAAAAGGTTCTTGGAAGCAGTCTTGGAAGAGAGAAAGGACATACCACCTACAAAGGAAGAAGAGACAGTCAGAATAACAGAAGTCCACTCAAGAGCAATGGAATCCAGAAGACAGTGGAATACAGAGTCTGCCCAAAACATGTACACACACTTCAGCAGTTTCCCATACTACCAAATATCTGGAAGCTGATGGCCACCACTTTGAGCACCTCTTATAATTGTAGAAGCCAAAAGTAACTTGTATTAATCTCATGATGGCTCAATAAATTTACATTTTACTTTTTTTCTTTTTTTTTGGTACCTGGAATCGAACTCAAGACCTTGCACTTGCCAGGCAGGTGCTGTGTCACTGAGCTATATCCCTGGTGGCTCAATAAATTTAGTATTAAAATATTTATACAAGTTTTTCTTTCCCTGATTTATACAATTTTTTTGGCAGATTCTGAATATAAGGTACTGACAGCAAATAACTTCTGTTAACCTAGATTTAGATCTACAGCAAAAACTACCACACAAGAACAAGAAGAAATAAAAACACTCATAAGTAAACAAATGGGACATTTACCATCAACAGTAAGTTCTAACAGGAATTTCCAAAAAATATACTTCAAAAACACTTAAAATATTAGAAAATTATGATCCCCAAATAATACTGAGATGTGAGAATGAATAAAATGCTAAACATGTACTTAAATTCAAACAAACATACCCTGGAGAAAATAATAATTCTGTTCAACTTATGTATTTAAAAAACACCAGCCCAGCGTGGTAGTGCACACCTATAATCCCAGCACTCGGGAAGCTGAGACTAGAGGACCGCCATGAGTTCGAGGCCAGCCTCGGCTATATAGTAAGACCCTGCCTCAAAACACAACAACAACAAAAAAAAACGAACTGGAAACATAATGTTAGTCAAGAAGGTAAAAACTAAAGCTAAAGTACTCTAAGTCTTTTTACTATTTGGAAATGGGGTCAGGATATTAACTTCTGGAATGTTAAGTTAAATTTCCATGATAAAATTTCAGTGATAACCACTAAAAAATAGAAATGAAGAGTTTAAATTATAAACTACTCAAAAAATTAAGAACCAGGGCTGGTGAGATAGCTCAGCGGCATAAGCGCCTGCCTGGCAAGCACGAGGTCCTGAGTTCGACTCCCAGGTACCCACATACAAAAAAAGGGCTGGTGATATCGCTCAGTGGCACGGGCACCTGCTGGTACACGAGGTCCTGAGTTCAACCCCCAGTACCCACAAAAAAAACAAAAAAAAAAAAGAACCAGGACTATTAAAAATAAAAGTAATCAATGAAAATATAAAAGATGATAGAAACTAGTCCAACTATATCACAAATTCTAGTAAGTGGTCAAAATGCTCCAAAAAAAGGTAAACTCAAGCCAGGCATAGTGGTGCCTGCTTGTAATCCCAGTACTTTGGAGGCTGAGGCAAGAGGATCACTACAAGTTCAAGGCCAACCTGAACTACATAGCAAGACTCTGTTTCAAAAAGCCAACAAATAAATAAACTAAGGCAAATCCAGACTGGATTAAAAAAATAAAGCCCAACTTTATGATATTTAAGTAAGACATATACCTAAAGCACAGAGAATACTGAAAACAAGCCACAAAAATATATAAGGCAAATTCTACATAAATAGCTATGTAAGACAAAACTGACTTTATGATAAAAGCATCCTTTGTGTTGAGTCGCAGCTCAACACAAAAGTGATTCAACCTGCCAGAAAGATACAGCACTTATAATTATGTATGTACCTAATAATACCCTCTAAATAAAGTAAAAACTGATAAAGATACAGAGAAATTAAGGTAAATTTTACATTATAATAGGCAGCTATAATGCTCTCAATTATGGATTGGTCAGGCAGACCCAAAACTCACCATGGTTTGAACAGTACAGCTTTATCTACTGAATAAATGCAAAACCTGTCCTCCAACAACTAGCCTACTTTTTTCTAAAATGTACATGAAGATATACAAAACTGATTATACATTAAGCAAGTGTTAACAATTTTCAGACTACGCATTATATAAATCACTTTATATAAGAATTAGAATATAATATATAAGAATTAGAAAACAAAGACTAAAAGACAAAAACAACCAAAACTTCCATATCCTGTATATTCTTAAAACACTTCCAAAAACTCTTGAGTGAAAGAATCATAATGGAAATTAAAGACACTTTTATAATGAAGACATGTATCAAAACTAGTAACATGCAATAAAAGTGGTACATCAAAAGAAATGTATAACGTAAGTGTTATACTGGAAGTTACAGGCTAACTTAGATAAACTAAGAAAAAATAGGGACGGATGTATTCAAAATAAGAGCAGAAATCAATGAAACAGAAAATGAAGACACTACGTGAGAATAAATAATGCCAGAATTGTTGTGGTGGTAAATCTTTCAAAAAACTGACAAAATAAATGCTGGTGACAGACTGACCCAAGACAAAAGGTGAAAATGCACTCACAGTAAAGTGGGCAGGCTAGTAAAACCAAAGAGGCAGCAGGGTGGTGGTGCACACCTGTAATACCAACACTTAGGAGGCTGAGGCAGGGGGATCTGTATGAGTTCGAGGCCAGCCTGGGCTACATAGTAAGACTCTGTCTCAAAAAAAAAAAAAAAAAAGAAAAAAAGAAAAGAAAAACCCAAGAGGCCAGAAAGAGAATACTATCACAACTCATGTCAATACATGTACATTTTTAGATTTTTAAAACGTGTCAGAAATAACTGTAAAACTGTAAACACATTAATACATAATGATTGCTTACTATTACTTTACACCTGTGAACAAATGAATCTAGTAAGAGTCCTTACACAACATTTCTACTTGATACCATTTCAATTTAACCTTTTTATTTTAAAACATGACAACAAAGAACCCCTGCAAACCAATCCATTCACGACCTAATGAATTTTCATAAGGCAAAACACCTCCTAACCACCACCCAGTTCACGCAGAACTTTCTGCCAATCCCTCTAAATGCCTCTCCACGTGTCCCATCTTAAATCATTCCTCCCCAAAGGTAGCCAACAAATGTCTTTAGAGTACTGCCCAAGGGGTTCTGCATGGTTTTATACATCAGTGTGCATTCCTGGATACTGTAGGTTAAACTGGCTCCCTTTATTTTGTCTTTTAAGATTTTTGCAAATTCTCAGACCACCTAACCTATAAAGTGACCCAGAGACTTAAGTCTACCTGTTGCATACTTATGATGCAGTTCTATCGACATTCTTCTGGCCTCCATACCTTGCAAGCTGACTCTTGGGTTGGAGGCTTGATGACTTAAGATTCAAATCCTTTGGCAAGACTAATGCAGTGTTTTGTTCTTTCCTCAAGAGGCATGAAAACAAATGATTTTTATTCATTCAAAAACAAAACAAAACACCTCAAAGTCTACTCTTCTGTTTTCACTTATTAGCTGAATTAACTTTTTTTAAAAAGATGCTTCCCTCATTTATCATATCAAGGGCGGATAGACATTTCTGAGACCATGCAAGGCTATATATGTGCAAGACTACTCAACTAACATAGTAATACAAAAGCAGTCATAAAAAATCCGTTCATGAATTGGCATAGTTTGATTCCAATAAAACTTTATTTAAAAAAACAGGTGCCTACTCCTGTACTATTTGGTAACCAAGTGGTACTGCTTTACAGGAAAATATAAATGCTCAATCGTTTTACCAAGTTTTCAAGATGAATATCCATTATGCTCTGTAAGAGTGGCAGCAAACCTACGGCGCACATGTTCTTTGTTTTTAAGACAAGATGTTAATGTACGAGTTGTTTTTTCTAAACTCAAACATCAATATTCAGGTTTAATTGCAGTGCTGGCACTCTGTGATAAAGAAGTCAGTTTAGGGTGGCAGTTTGGCCACTTGTCTCTAAAAGGTTCACCATCACTGCTCTAGAAGGTGATCAATTAAGGTTTACTTTTGGTGGGGGTAAGGAATGAATCTGACAGAGCCTCATCCACTGCCATTTTTACTATTGGAGCTCAAATGGTTCCATGTGGCCAATGGCAGCCGCTGAAAAGTTGACTCCTGAATCCTTCTGTCATGCCTGCCACACACTGATAGTTTCTTTGCTACATATGATGTCTAGACATCCTAGGATCACCTTAACCTTTTCTGCCAGACAAGGAATAAACACTTCTCAAGAAGCCTAAGCTGTTTACATAGGAAGCGGTCCAAGATCACAATCTATGCACCAGGTACACCAGGCCATGGGATGGTTCAATGATTCTGTGCTTTCCTAGGAACCTAAAGAAAAATGTATGCATGTACTCACACATAAAACACAACGTGAGTTTGTAAAAACTTGCAGGACAGGGTTTTTACTTGTCTGAAGCTCATACTCCATTAGATTCTTTAAGAAAAAGTGAAAGTCATTTTTGTTGGACATAAAATTCTTGACTCATATTTTCTTTCCAGAAGTATCTTAAATCTGCTAGTCATTTTCCTTCTATCATGAAGTGATACTGTAAAAGACCTGAGGATAAACTAGTTTTTAAGTTACGTGATTTTTTTGCCTGTGTACCTGTGTTTGTTTTCTTTTTAAAATTCCATTAATTCTTGAATAAACTTAAATGTTTCTGGTTGTGGATAGATATTCACCAGTATACAAATGTAAACTTTCTGGTAAGTAGCTTCAATTTTTCTTTTACTTCAGAAGTTGTTTTGTTGTTGTTGTTGTTTTTGCTTTTTTTTTGAGACAGGAGTCTCACTTTGTCGTTCAGGCTGGCTTCAAACTCATGGCAATCCTCCTGCCTCAGCCTCCTAAGTGCTGGGATTACAGACATGCACCACTATGCCCGGCTTCAGAAGTTTTCTTAGAAGATTAGTCAAGGTGTTCTCTTGTTCCCCACCACCAACAGAGATTCCTATTATAAATACTTTATATCTGTGTTGCTCATACTATCTGCCATTTTCTCTTGAATTCTTCTACTTTTTGATTTTTATAATGATGTTCCATCTTCAATGTCTGAAGATATTTCAGGTTATTAAAACGTATTAATTACTGGGCCGGTGAGATGGCTCAGTGGCGTAAGCGCCTGCCTTGCAAGCGCGAGGGCCCGAGTTCGACTCCTGGAACCCACATACGAAAAAAGGGCCGGTGATATCGCTCAGCGGCACGGGTGCCTGTTGGCACACGAGGTCCTGAGGTCAACCCCCCGGTACCCACAAAAAAAAAAAAAAAAAAAAAAAAAACCATATTAATTATTGAGTTATTTCTAATACAGCTTTTCTATTATTTTCTTTTAGTACTAGGGATTGAACCTAGGGCCTCACACAAAAGTCTTCATTTCTAAATAAATTTTTACTTGTAATCTTCTCGATTCATTTCAAAAGTTGTTCCAATTCTGTTTAAGGGAACAGAAAGAACAGGTTTGAGAGTATCATGGATTTTGGGGGATTTGTTTGTTTGTGTATGGTACCAGGGTTTGAATCCAGGGCCTCAAGCATACAAGGCTATCAGGCACTCTTGCACTTTTATACCTCCAGACCTTTTCAAGACAAAGATCTGATAAATTTCCCTGGCTGGCCTTAAATTTGTGATCTTCCTGCCTCAACCTGTCAAGCAGCTGGAATTAGTTATGTAACACTACACCCACCCATGTCTTGTATTTTCTCAATGTCTTTTAGCTCATTCTACAATAGTATATCTTTTTGTTTCCCACACCTGAGCTGAGGTGTAGCTCAGTGATAAAACACGTGCTTAGCAAGTATAAGGCCATGGCTTAGCAAGTATAAGGCCATGGGTTCAGTCCACACCATTTGGGGGCGGGGGGAGAGGAAGACACAGGATGCAATCCTAAAACTCCATGAAATCTACATAACTGAAAGAACACAAGTTTATAAGGGTTGAAAAAATGTATTCCAAGGTTAGACCAAAAAAAAAAAGTGTAACTGGAAATACCAATGTGAATACAGATTTTTTTATTTAGGCAAAACTTTAAAAATCAGATCTTTGGGCTGGTGAGATGGCTCAGCAGCATAAGCGCCTGCCTGGCAAGCGCGAGGTCCTGAGTTCAACTCCCGGTACCCAAATTAAAAAAAAAAAAAAAAACAGATCTTAGTAGAAAGACAGAAACAAATTGTAATATTTTCTGAAGGGAACAGAAAGAACAGGTTTGAGAGTAGTGGAGAAGGGATGAGCAAGTTTCGGGGTCAGATAACTGAGCTGTTTACAGCCCCAGCCGAGGGCATTAGTCCTGGAAAACAAGGATGGGGGAAAGACACTCTCACGAAGGAGTCACACAGTAAGCCACACTTTGGAAATCAGGAGACTATGAAGTCAGGGTTGGGGAAAGAGGCAAACAGAAGGAAACAGAAAAATCAACCAGAAGCTAACTACTTCCAGCATGTTAGGTTCAAGAAGGAAGCTCACTGGGACAGGTGTGATGGATGATGCTGCGATGATCCCGCAGGAGGCAGCACACTAAGTGAGGGGCGATTTAGAGACCAAGATTTCAAGGCAGAGAGAACAGGGGTAAGAGCAAAACAAGGAAGGTAAGAACACAAATACATATATAAGTAAAAACTTTTTGAAAACCAGCAAAATTCATTATAGCGAGTGACTGGATTCATGGGAGTTTATTGCACTTCTTTCCACTTCTGAGAACATTAAAAATTTCCATAACAAAGTCTTTGTGTGTCGGGGGGGGGGGGTGGGACTGAATTCAGGGAGCACTGAGCTCAACCCCAACCCTTTTTATTTATTTTGAGGCTGGGTCTCACTAAGTTGCCCAGGTTAGCTTTGAACTTATCCTCCTGCCTTAGCCTCTGAGCAGCTAGGATTACAGCTTTGTGCCAACATGCCTGGTTTCATAACAAAATTTTTAAATTTCTTAAATGTGTAGGTATGCGCATCCTTCAAGACCCCTTATTCTTTTTGGGTCTAACATTCATAGCGTAACTAATACTCCATAAAAACCCACTTGAAAATAATGCCTCACGAGAAAGTTTAATAGAAAGTGAAATATTTAAATCCTTACCTTGATTTTTCTCTGTATTATCTCCTTTTGTTTCCTCTTCCTTAATAGGGGGACTAACTCTGGGGGTCCTGCTTTGCCCCTGCGCTGCTTCCGCTAGCAATTCTTCTTGAGATGTTCGAGTTCTGGGAGCAACTGGAAGTGTCTGTTTCTGCGGGACTTTAACATAAAATTAAGAGATGGAAACACAGCAAATGAGCATCAGAACACATGGAACCTCAACAGTTAACATCTCATAAATGCCCCTTGAGTTTAGAACACTCGGGAGTTCACAAGAGTCCAAAGACTCACCCCCCAGCCCGAGATAGATATCCAACTTATTACCAATATACACATAAACAATGTCTACACATCTTAAGCCATATGCCACAAAGAGTATAACACAAAGTTGGTTTTTTTTTGTTATACTGGTTAACATTCATTTTTTTAATCAAATGCAGTATAGGCTTTGCTTCATGATCTTACATAATTTTGAGTTGTAATTTAGGTAACCTAGATGAAGAAAGACTGTTTCAAAGCTATTTCTTAAAACTTTGGGATCTCCAAGTCAGGCATGGTGGCCCACACCTGTAATCCCAGTACTCTGGGAGGCTAAAGTAGGAGAATCACAAGTTCGAGTCCAGCCTAGGCAACGTAGCAACACCTTGTCTCAAAAAATTAAAAAGAGGGGGCCGGTGAGATGGCTCAGCGGCGTAAGCGCCTGCCTTGCAAGCGCGAAGGCCCGAGTTCGACTCCCAGAACCCACATACGAAAAAGGGGCCGGTGATATCGCTCAGCGGCACGGGTGCCTGTTGGCGCGCGAGGTCCTGAGGTCGTCCCCCCCGGTACCCACAAAAAAAAAAAAAAAAAAAATTAAAAAGAGCTGGGGATGTAATTCAATGTGAAAGCCCCTGGGTTCAATCCCCAGTGCCCTACCCCCACCCCAGAAAAATACCTGGGGATCTCCAACTATTGGAAGGTATTTCAAGGTCATAGAAATTTTCTAAATTTGTTACACCAAGCATCAGCCTTTGCCTGATAACTCTTATTCTACATGCCAAAACTTGTTTAAAATTTACGTTCAAGATTGAATTAGACAGATGAATATCAGGATCAAAAACTGATGGCTAATCAATCATTCAGAAAGGGGTCAAAGATGTAAGAGAGAATGGAAAGCAGAACAATACTCCAGAGAACACTGATCAAATCCATAGTAAAAAATTAAAATAATTTGAAAGTTAAGTACCATCAGCTTGTTACCACAAAGGTTTAAACATTGGCTACCGCAATGGGACATAAAGTATAGAACTCAACACCACGAAATGGCACCCACCATTTGTACTTCAGAATTAGCTTTCTGCAAGAAAGTTGCTTTTAAATACATGCAGTATCTTAATAGTCTATCAAAAAATAATGACGCTCTTCTATCAGTATTATGACTATTAGGGCAAGGCCATCACAAATAATTTTTTTTTTTTTTTTTTTTTTTTTTGCAGTACTGGGGAATGAACCCAGGGCTTCATACATAACAGGCAAGTGCTCTATCCCTGAGCTATATCCCCAGCCCTATCATTATTACTTTTTATTATTATCATCATCATTTTGACACAGGGTCTTACCAAGTTGCCTGGCCTGGCCTTCAACTTGCAATCCTGCAGCCTCAGCCTCCTGAGTAGCTGGTATTATAGGTGTGAGCCATTGCACTGGCTCCTCTTTCCTATATTTGATTAATGGATTCCCAGGTAAAGAAACCAAGCTGCTTGTTTGTAAGTTTTGAACAAATTTCTCCTGGGGACTGGGATGTAGCTAGTGGCAGAGCAGTTCCCCAGCACACACAACGCCCTGGGTATGATCTCCAGCACCACATAAAAACAAAGCAAAACCAAAAACACAAACTTCCCTAACTTCAGCTACTTACTTTACCCTATTTCGCTACATTTCACCTATCATAAATTTATATCTAATGTTGAATTTAATATGAAAGTCTCATTTTTCTAATCAATACTTTCAAGCCAGAATTAGTGGTACCTATCTATAATCCTATCTCTTTGGGAGGCTGGGCAGTAGGATTGAAAGATCAAGGCCAGCCTGGGCAACATGAGAATGAACTTGTCTCAAAATAAAATAAAAAAGGGTTGGGGTATAGCTCAGTACTACAGCCCTTCACTAGCAAATGCAAAGCCCTGAGTTCAATCTCTGGTATCACCAAAAACAAAAAAAAAACAAAACAAAAACCCTCCCTTTAAAGTTTGTATTATCTGTTTCATACATTTTGGAATGAAGGTGTAAAAGGTACTAAATGGTGCCCAAAAAACTAAGTTCCAATGACACTTTCTCAAACTGATCAAATTTCCTTCTAAAACCATTCTCTATAGAGGAAATTCACTTTGATCTTGACTTCTGACAGACACTTTATTATAGCAAAACTCAGGGAGCAAGTATTCTTAACTTACTGAAGAGATCTCTTAACCAATGTAAACATACCGCACTTAAATTACCTGCAGAATAGTTGGTTGTTTTTGTTACAGATTCTTGAGCTTCAGATATAGCCTTCAAAATCAGATTCTTGTTAGCTTGTTTAGAAGGTGGAAGAGAAGGTCTAAAATAGTTTAAAAAAGGTATTTTTTACAAAATTTTAAATTTCAGTTCTTTACATACTAACCATCCATTACGCCTTTACGACAGCCTTCTCTGTGTTTCAAATACACCAGCTGTAGTTTTTGGAAAATGTCAACTAGACTGGCAAAAACCTTATTAACTTTTAAAAATAACAAATCTGAATAAAAGTTTTTCCCCTTCATCAAATTCGTTTTCAATTCTCTGCAATCCTCTCCAATGTTAAGCAAATTCATTCTCAGTAATATGTGTCTCTAAAAAATTCAATGGCGGGCTGGTGAGATAGCTCAGCGGCATAAGTGCCTGCCTGGCAAGCGCGAGGTCCTGAGTTTGACTCCCAGTACCCACATACAAAGAAAGGGCCACTGTTATCGCTCAGCAGCACGGGCGCCTGCTGGCACGCAAGGTCCTGAGTTCGACCCCCAGTACCCACAAAAAAAAAAAAAAAAAAATCAATGGAAAACCAGGCATGTTGGCACATGCCTATAATCCTAGTGCTTGGGAGGCTGAGGCAGGAGGATCGCTGCGAGTTTGAGGCCAGTGTGAGCTACATAGTGAGTTTAAGGCCAGCCTGAACTACATAGCGAAACCCCATCTCAAAAAAAAAAAATAAGGGACCGGGGATATAGCTCAGCGGCACAGTGCCTGCCTGGCAAGCACGAGGTCGGGAGTTCAATTGCCGGTGCCAAAAAAAAACAAAAACAAAAAAAATAAAAATAAAAATAAATTCATTTATTCAATGAAAAAGTCTTACATGGGATTACATCAGATGTTTTTTCATGATTGTCCTTTTTAAGAAATCCAGAAAGGGCCAGGGATGTAACTCAGTGGTAAAGCATTTGCCTAGCATGCCCAAGGCTCTGTGGTTGATCCCCAGCATGGAAAGAAAAGAAAAAGAAACCCAGAGGACTCCACCAGTTACAACCTATGTGTTCGGATACCTCCTCTCAGGCTTTGCTGGCACTGACACGCTGCTGGACACACTTCCTGTCCGGGCGCCATAATCGTCGTCTTCCTCCTCCTCCTCTCCATCATGACTGAATTTCTTTACTTTAACAACTGAACTTACCACAGGTAACTTTCTCTTTCGAAAATTTTCTTCCTGAAATCAGATAAGTTTATGTTTACCTAGTCTCAGAAAATAACAAAATTCTATCACACATTTTCTCATTTATTAAAAAAAGACAACTGTATTAAGAATTCACAGGGTACTTATTGGTTCCTTATAAAAATGTAAATACTTCAAATGCCAACCATTAACTGAAACAAAACTTAAAGCTTTATATTCATTTTATAAACAGATGCACAGCATTGTTGAAGAAATAAAAGGGAGTTATTTGGTTATTACCATAAACAATCTAAAATTTACCTATGGATAAAGCTATTTCAAATGCCAGAAATCAAAGAAACTAAGAAATGGGAGTAACTTAGTTGCTCACTAGCAATTACCTTACACACCCCAAAAAAAATTATAGGGTAAAAATAAAGCTAAGTCAAACATCAGACATCCCAGCAACTAAGAAAAGGGAGTTACTTGATTGCTTACTAGCAATTGCCGTGAACAATCTAAAATTGATCTAAATCCTCTCCCCAAAGTTATAAGATAAGTGTAACGCTAACTCAAATGTGAAAAATACTAACAAGGTATACAGATGTGATATAAAATCTCTGGAAGTCAGCCATGGAAAGGCTAGTATAGCAGAAAAATCAATTTAAAATACACTTGTAATATATGTTTAGCTAGTTTACATACTGTTTAGTATCAAGAACCGCCAAATTTCAGCCTAACAAGCCAGGATTTAAAAACATATACAAGCCAGGTGTGGTGGTGCATGCCTGTAATCCCAGCACTGGGGGAGGCTGAGGCAGGAGGATCACTGCAAGTTTGAGCCAGCCTGGGCTCCACAGTGAGTTGAAGGCCAGCCTGAACTACACAGCAAGACCTTATTTCCAAAAAAAACAAAAAACAAACCTCAATAATCATTTTTTCTGAGTTGTTTCTGAAGAAGGGACTGTAAGTCTCTTCTAAACTGTTAAGCACTTCTGGTTCACATGTATGTCCCGTTTCATACACCCTACTGTTCTGTATATCCAGTTGCTTGGCAGCATGAATACTGTTTTGCTGCTGCTGAAATTGCAACCTGTTTAAATGAACATTACTCTCTGCATTTCGACTTGCAGGTGGTCGATAAATTTCAATAGAAGGGCGAGAAGAACCGTATGTAAGAGTCACTGTAGGTTTTTTCTGAGATAAGGGATTCTCCTGCACAAAATTGAGGTCTTCATCAATGAGATCATCTGGTTCTGGCTTAATATCAATCACATCTTCAGAGGGCGCTGGCTCCCTCAGAGGTTTCACTGTTGACATAAGTCGGGTTGCAGCTCCATCATCGTAAATCTGTCTATTAAAAACAAAAATATTCCACAATCAAATTAGATCAATCATCTCTAAATCCTCAAAATATGTTTGTTTTGTTTTTTGTTTGTTTGTTTGTTTGTTTTTGTGGGTACCGGGGGGTCGACCTCAGGACCTCGCGCGCCAACAGGCACCCGTGCCACTGAGCGATATCACCGGCCCCTTTTTCGTATGTGGGTTCCGGGAGTCGAACTCGGGCCCTCGCGCTTGCAAGGCAGGCGCTTACGCCGCTGAGCCATCTCACCAGCCCCTGTTTTGTTTTTGAGACAGGGTCTCACTAGGTAGTTCAGGCTGGTCTTAAACTCACTATGTAGCTAAGGCTGGCTTCGAACTCATTGCGATCCTCCTGCTTCAGTCTCCCGAGTGCTGGGATTACAGGCATGCGCCACCACACCCAGCAAAAAATGTTTACCTTAAAATTTTTAATGAAAAAGTGTGGCTAATCCCTTTACCTCATATTACTTGTTTTCTGCTCCTGTGAACTTGTAGCAACTCTGGAGTCTCTTTTTTCGAGTCTAGTGCCAGAAATAGCAAGGGGAGGCACTGTAGCTTCATGCCTTCTCTCATCTCCCCGACTGAAACTGCTCTTGTTTGAAGGCACATTATTATCGAAGATGTTGGTATCAGAAGATTTTAGACTAGAGGGTTCTAGAAAGAAAAATACATAGTCTCATAATCTACTTTTATTACTTTAAAACTTTTTCTCTCTGATCACCAATTCAAAAGCAATATATGCTCATTGTGGAAAAGTTTTAAAATATAAACAAAGTAACCAATTACCTCAAAGGTGTATTTTTGGTTTTTCTGCAGTACAGTACTAAGAACTGAACACAGGGCCTCACGTGTACTAGACAAGCACTCTTACCACTGAGCTGTATCCCCAGCCCTTTTTGCCCAGGCTGGCCTCAAACTCACAATCCTCCTGCCTGAGCCTCCAGAGTGGATGAGAATACACATGCATCCCAACACCCAGCATCAAAGGCTATTTTTTGAGGAAAAGTATGTAAATACATATATATGATGTATATATATACATAGATATATAGTGTGTGTTCTCATACTACTCCACATTATTTTTAATGCTTGAATATTATTTCACAAATAGTAATGAAATAATTTAATTTATTAGTAGTGGATGTTGAAGTAATTTTCAATTACAACACAGTGAGACACCCTTGGAGTTAAACCTCAGCATAGGGCCGGTGAGATAGCTCAGCGGCATAAGCGCCTGCCCGGCAAGCGCGAGGTCCTGAGTTCGACTCCCGGTACCCACATACGAAAAAAGGGCCGGTGATATCGCTCAGTGGCACGGGCGCCTGATGGCGCACGAGGTCCTGAGGTCGACCCCCGGTACCCACAAAAAAAAAAAAAAGAAAAACCTCAGCATACATCTATAATTTTTCCCTTAGGATAAACTGCACCTACACATACTGAAATTATCATTGAATAAATTTACTGCTCATAAAGTTCATAATATTGTGCTCCAAAGTTCAAATGAACACTCTTTTCAAAGTTTCAGGTGTTTCCAAAACAGTGTATATGACTTTCAAAAGAATCATACGCTACAGCAAACAGCAATTCCAAACAAACCTCAATTTTGTAAATCTTACCAGTTGTAACAGAGCGAAGTTTATCTAATACACCATGAAGCCTAAAAAAAAAAAAAAAACAAAAAAAATAAAACCTCCCTTAAGATTTTATTTCAACTGCCACTCTAAATGTGATGACATTTTATCCAGATAAATACTGACATATGGTGGTATTTAATGGATAAATAATGTTAAAATTAGCCTTCTAGTTTCCCATTTTAAAAGACTGTATAAATATCACAGAAGTGAATCAAAAATCCTTCTTCTTCTTCACTATTTTTAACATCTAGCCTCTGCAAATAAGCACAAAGGAGCTGTGGGTACAGCTCGGTGGCACAGCAAGTTCTTAGCATGCACAGGCTCTGGGCTCAATCCACAGTACCAAAGCAAAGCACAATAAACTACGGCAAGGACATCGCCTCACCAGAATCTCAAGTCACTTTGCTTCCTGAGGAATAAGACTGAGCAGAGCTTACAGTAAAACAAAATTATGTAATAACGTCATTGTCACAATGGTTTAATAAAAACTTTTATATTTATTTTGATGCTAGGGCCTCAACCTAGAGCCTTCAGCATGCTAAATATGTATTTTACCACTCAGCTTCACCCCTAGCCCAGCAGTTTATATTTATTTAACTACTTACATGGTTTTCTGGACAACCTAATTTAGAGAGCTAAAAAAGAAAAAGTTAATAACCTCAGAAGATGGTGTACAATTTCACTGTAACTATTATTTTCAAAGTAACTGCTATAACCCAACATAGGCCATAACCCTCCTTAGAGCCTATTTTAGCAACTATATACAAGGCAAATTTGCCTGTAGTCCTTCCAAGAGGCTCCCCCAAACACCAGATTTCTCATTGTACTGTTCACTGAGAACCCTAGTCACATGCCAACAGCACACACCAACAGACATAACTATTCCAGGGCTTCAAAAACATCATGACAGTCTGCTTGGGGCTGGTGTTCATGAACACTGAAGTCAGGAAAGCAAAGTGCCAAAATGAAGATACCATACCTTGCATCAGTACACATTAAGACACTGAATTTGTGGCAAGGACAACAGTTTCATTTTAGCTTAAATTCAGATTCAATTAATGGTATGTTTGTTTAATCAATTTCCCTGAAGTATTCCATCAAGTTATCTGGTAAAGCATCTACTAGGTCAATCTCCCATCTAAGAGAAGCTGGACTCAAACCCAAGGTGATCCAAAGGTTACACAAAAAGGTCAGGTCATGAAAAATGTTCATTAAACAAAACAAAACAAAGAAATACTTGCATGGGTGAAGCCTAAAGCACCATGACCACTTTTATTTGGAAAGCAATGAAATACACTGTCCTAAGTAGGTTAGGCCACCTACACTAAAGCCATGTGTGAGGACCTACACTCTAACAACAACATATAAACCCAGAGAATTCCGTGCAAAATTTCAAGGTGGCTGCACAAGAGCTGTAAAGCACATAGTTGCCTGCTAGGACAAAAACACTATGAGAGTTTTGAGTTAAGGCAAGAGGTTAACAGGCATCATCTCTGCTTAGTGCCTATTTGTTATCCAAGTCTTTTGCCACTCAAATTAAAGGCATGTGCTCACCCTACTCAGTTCCACCAACTTTCACAGTAACTGGCTGCTCCCAATCTAAGAGCTCTTATGAATGTTTCCTGCCTCTATTCTCAGCTGTATCATTATCTTCTCCCATTCTCACTCTACCTCAAACCTTATATCAGGACCTGACTTTCTTTAATCGATTCTTACTGTTTTAGTCAACATTCCCAATTGAAGTCCCATGTGGCCTGGAGAAGGAAATTCCAAATCATAAGAGTAATTTATGTTAAAAAACAAGGCTGCTGGGCCGGTGAGATGGCTCAGCGGCGTGAGCGCCTGCCTTGCAAGTGCTAGGGCCCGAGTTCGACTCCCGGATCCCATATACCAAAAAGGGGCCGGTGATATCGCTCAGCGGCATGGGTGCCTGCTGGCGCGCGAGGTCCTGAGGTCGACCCCCCAGTACCCACAAAAAAAAAAAAAAAAACAAGGCTGCTTATTTTAAAATTCCAAACTTTAAAGATGACTGAAATTTTCATTTATCAAATTAAAGAATGAATTTTAAAAGTGAAAAAAGCCAAAAAAAATTAAACATGCCAAAAACTTTCGCCCCTTATAAGGTAACTTGGAAAAAACAAAACAGGAAATTATATCTAGTCCAAACTACATCTGGCGCTTGGTGTTTATAACTGGCTTTGTTTGGGGGAAAGGATTAAGATGTCGTTTACAAAGGAAACAGAAATTGGAGCTGACATACATTAGGGTCTCCTAGGGGTCAGGCAGACTGCAAACACTTTTATGTATTCACTCTTTTAACCCTCATAATTCTATAAAGCAGGTGATTTACTGTTCCCATTTTATGGACAGAGAAATACAGCAAGATGAAGAGCCAGGATTCAACCTGGCACCAGCTCCACAGGCTGTGCCTTCATTGCTCATAAACCACCTCTCCGTGCCAACCTAACGACCATCAAGAACCGCTGTCCAGACAAAACACCTACTCTGCAAACTGTGAGGCATAGATATTCAGAAACATACCATACGGTGAATCGAATTGTGTTGTTCCCTAGAAACAGGGACAGGTCCTCTGTCATTTGGTCCTGACTTTTCTTGTTGGCCACCATCACCATAATGTAATCAGGAAGTTCTTCATCTATTTAAAAGGAAAAGTTTATCAAATCTTTTTTGTTTTTCTTAATATTCATATTATAGCTGATGTGCATTAATATATAGATGTCGCTATAAGAACTAATATGTCTGTTGG
Source organism: Erethizon dorsatum (assembly GCA_028451465.1). Classification (NCBI taxonomy): domain Eukaryota; kingdom Metazoa; phylum Chordata; class Mammalia; order Rodentia; family Erethizontidae; genus Erethizon; species Erethizon dorsatum. The sequence goes on along the minus strand of CM051828.1, from coordinate 118,961,791 downwards.
AATTGTGTCAGACAAAAATGCTCAGCTATGCGTTTTTCCTCTTCATTCCACAAATAATCCAATTGCTAGCAGAATAGGAATTAGGGATAATTGATGAAATCCTTGGAACAAAACTAGGCATCTAGGATTACAGAATCAATTTCAAGAGTGTGTTCATCTCCTTGAAAGAAATCTTTTCAACCACGAGTATTATTGTCAGAGAAGCTTCTAGAAAAGAATATGGACACTTCCCAGGAATAATAATTGAGTTCTGTTTAGTTTTGTTTATAACGTTTCAAAAATACTCATTTCTCCAGATTATATCTTTATCCTTGGTAAAACCAGATTTCAATTACTCAGTATAATAAACTTGGAGCAACATCAAACTAAAATCACCCAAAACTCTACATAAATTAACAATTTCAATCTTAAGTAGCAGTTGGAGGTGTTGCAGGTAGAGTGCTTGCCTAGCATGTGTGAAGTACCGGGTTCAATACCAGCACCACAAAGAAAAAGAAATCCAGTTAAACAATGTCAACTAACTTCACTCACTGTTTTACCTTCACAATGGTAACCTTACACAATGATTATCAGGGTAAGGCCCAGGACAATGAAAAAATTTAAGAGGAAAAGAAAAACCCTCATTAAGATTGCAGGTATTGGGCCGGTGAGACGGCTCAGCGGCTTAAGCGCCTGCCTTGCAAGCGCGAAGGCCCGAGTTCGACTCCCGGAACCCACATACGAAAAAGGGGCCGGTGATATCGCTCAGCGGCACGGGTGCCTGTTGGCGCGTGAGGTCCTGAGGTCGTCCCCCCGGTACCCACAAAAAAAAAAAAAAAAAAGATTGCAGGTATTGGGCCGGTGAGATGGCTCAGCGGCGTAAGCGCCTGCCTTGCAAGCGCGAGGGCCCGAGTTCGACTCCCGGAACCCACATACGAAAAAGGGGCCGGTGATATCGCTCAGCGGCATGGGCACCTGTTGGCGCGCGAGGTCCTGAGGTCGTCCCCCTGGTACCCACAAAAAAAAAAAAAAAAAAAAAAAAAGATTGCAGGTACTGTACACCTGTAATCTCAGCTACTCAGGAGGCTGTGGGTGAAGGATTGTTAAGTTCAACGCCAGTCTGGGCAACTAAGACAGACTATCTCAAAATAAAGACAGCTGAGGATATAGCTCTGTGATAGAGTGTGTGCCTAGCATGTGCAAGGCCCTAAGTTCAATCCCCAGTACTGCCAAAATAAAAAAATAATAACAATAAGCAAAACAAATGCATTACTGGAACTCCAATCCCTACCTCCCCCCACACACCCACAAAAAAACCCTTAAAACACTCATATTTCCACACAGACATAAAGGTTCGTTTCTAAAGTACTATCAGACATTTGTATCCAAGATAAATTTGGATCAAAAATGCTATTCAAAAGAAGCACAAATACACTGAGAAAGCATAACCTATGAAAGGAAAAAACTCAGACTATTTAACAGATGCATGCAGTGTGTGAGAATATACAAAAACAAGCAGCCTGGGGGTGGGGAGCATTAACGGGCTCTCACTGCTTTCTAGCAAGTGTAAGTAAGATGGGAGATTATTTCTGCATAGTTCGTACTATACAAAAACAAGCTGGCAATATTTTGGCAGTCTTTTGGTAATTTTTCCCCTTCATAACACCAATGGTACAAACAGACCATGCTTGCTGTCACTACGTATCAGTTTCCATTCTCTGAAACGTTGTTATGAGGTCAGTGGTTGTCTGGATATTGGGTTGGGGGCTGGGAAAGATGTAAGGGAGAGATAGAAAGCAGGTCCTAAAAATTTTTGGGGTGATGTATATGTTCATGATTTGGTTGGGTTTCTGTTGGGTTTTTTTGTTTGTTTGTTTTTTCTTTATGTGGGTACAGGGAACCGAACTCAGGACCTCACGCCTGCCAGGCAGGCACTTATGCCACTGAGCTATATCACCGGCCCTGGGTTTGTTTTTTTTTTTTTTTTTTTTTTTTTGGCAGTGCTGGGGATCAAACCCAGGGTTTTGTCTATTCTCTACTAACACACTACATTTCCAGGCTAATATATCCATTACCCTGATTACTGTGATGATTTTCATTTTTTCAATGTGTGCAATTTAGGGCTGGAGTTATAGCTTAATGGCACAGCATGCATGAAGCCCTGGGTTCAATCCCCAGCCCCCCCACACACAAGTGCAGCTTAGCATATGCCGATTATATCTCAACAAAAGCTTTCAGAAATTCTGAGGTTTGTTTTCTAAGTAAACATACAATGAAACATAAGAACTTAATGAAAAATTAACATGTCATGATACGTTCTTCCAGAATTCCAACAGGCTTATCAAGGTCATTTGAAATCAGCATAGCATACTAGGAAAAAAAAACCAAAGTTGTGAAGGCTTCTGAAAGTTAACTGTAATTGCCATCTCACTGAAGTACTCCATTTTAAACACAAATGAGACATTACTACCTCCTTTAAAAAAGGTTTTTTCATCTTTGTGTCCCAGCCGATACCTTGAAAACAGACATCAAATATTTCCTGCAGGATTGTTTTCGCAACTTTAAAAGAGGTCCAGGACTCTCTCTAGGTAAAGAGAGACTAGAGATCTGGGAGTGAAGCTCAGCAGAGGGGCACTTGCTTAGCACGCACTCGTTCCCAGGTTCCATCTCCAACACCACAAAAGGGGAAATAAGAAAGTCACCCTTTTCAGAAGGACAACGATGTATATACACATAATTAGGTAGCTAACTGGAGACATAAATAATGCACTCTATTTTATTTCAAATGGAGTTGAAGGGTGACCTGTTTACCCTCTTAGTATTTATGAAATATCAGGCTATCTGCTGTGTCACTGGAACACAGAAAACATAAAACCTCTGCCTTTAAGAAACTTCTAAGCTGGGGGTACAGCCCAGTGGAAGAGCAGGTAGAGGCCCTGGGTTCCATTCCCAGCGCCAAAAAAAATAAATAAATAAAACCTTCTAACACACAGACACGGACACGAGAGCGTCTCTCAAGCAGCAGTGACAAGCTGAGAAAGTTGTGCTAATGTGCAAATCAGTGAAGTTCTAGAAGAGCATTCGCTCCAATCCAGTCTTCAGCTTGCAAAGTTTCTATTATAAAGTTAACATAATAAACATTAAAGACTCAAAAGGCCCAAGTTCCTTGGCCTTAAATCTGCTACTGATGAGCTCTATATAGCCCCACACACATTAGTTTTTGTTTGTAAAAAGACTACTACTACTACTGCCCCTCCCACCCTAGCACAGTGTTCAGGAACAAAGGGAACTACATGAAAGTTTTCAAGACTATTAAAATATGGTGTCTTTACTACAATTAAAGGTGTTATCAAAAAATACAGTGAATGTTTTAAGGTTTTTAAAATTTATTATAGTAAAAGACACATTGCCATTAATCCCCCTCAAAATACTCTCCTCTTTCTTTCAACACAATTTTCCCATCATTCGTGCCACTTTCTGAAACAGGTCTGGAAGTCCATGACTGCCTTTACAAGGTGTAGTAAAAAATGCAGTGAATACTATTGCCAAGTGCCATCCAATGGAAAGGCAGGCTCCTTAAAATGTTATGGTGTGACCTCACCCACCTGTTCACCAGATCTGGCACGATGGGACTTCTTACTCTTTCCCAAAGTGAAAATGACCAGGAAAGGTACATGATTTTCAATTGATTCAGGACATCAAGGCAACCACAACATCATGATTAATGAACCTCATGAAAGAGGACTTCCTGAACTACTTCAGAAAGTGGCAAGAAGCCAGGCCTGGTGGCGCACACCTGTAATCCCAGCATTCAGGAGGCTGAGGCAAGCAGACCACCACCATGAGTTTGAGACCAGGATGGGCTACATAGTAAGTTCAAGGCCAACTTGACCTTGTCTCAAAAAAAAAAAAAAAAAAAAAAAAAAAAAAAACAGTGGCAAGAACAACAGGGTAAGTGTGCTCTAAGTGAGGCTGGTTATTTTGAGGGCAATTAATGGCAATGTGTCTTTTACTGTACTTCATTTGTTAAGTTTAAGCATTCACAGTAGTTTTCAATCACACATCATACACATCAAAATAGATTAGATGAAACGTGCAACCAGGGTCTTAATGAGCTCAAAATTCTTGGTTTGCAATTTCTGACTAATGACAAAGCCATCAAATTCAAACTTATTGGTAAGTTTTAATTTAGACTCAACATGTGTTTGTACTTTCAGATGGTAGAATTAAGAAAAGTTCTTACTAGGTGTTCTGTGGATTTCTCTTTTTAAGCCAAAACGAACTTTTGGCTCATAGCTACTTCTGGCGTCCTTTCTTCCCCCAGTAACGGGTACTGAAGCCAGGTCTCTGCGCTAAGCTACATCCCCTTTCTCCCGTGAGACAGTGACTCACTAAATCACTAAGTTGCCCGCGCTGGTGCCAGTGCTTCTTGCATTTGGTCTTCTGTAGTGTTCCCAATGAGGAATGTGAAGAAAATCTAGTGTCAGTTATATAACTAGAAAAGGAAAGAATATATACATATAGTTGGGGGAGGGGTGCAGTACTGGGGACTGAACCCAGGGCCTTTGTACACAGAGCTACATAACCTTCCCTTTAAAAAGAAAACTTGGGCCGGTGAGATGGCTCAGCGGCGTAAGCGCCTGCCTTGCAAGCGCGAGGGCCCGAGTTCGACTCCCAGATCCCACATACGAAAAAAGGGGCCGGTGATATCGCTCAGCGGCACAGGTGCCTGTTGGTGCGCGAGGTCCTGAGGTCGACCCCCCGGTACCCACAAAAAAAAAAAGAAAACTTTTTTTTGAGACAAGGTCTCGCTAAGTCACCAAGTTGCCCAGGCTGGGCTTGAACTTGCAACCCTCCTGCCTCAACCTCCCAGAATACTGCAATTACAGGCACACAGTGCTGGCTAAAAAAAACAGTATGTTAACAACCTATACAAGTAATAGGGATATTGTGATAAGATCCTAAAACTCAACAAATGGAAACCTCTTAAATGTTAGCACCAATATGTAATCTATAACTACATCAATTACCTTTTTGTACCCTGTCACAAGAAAACCCACTGATCTACCCTCTGGTTTTAATGGCTCTTTTTACCACACATAATTTTTTAATATTATGCACTGGTCACTGGGAAAATACTGGTTCACTAAGCTAGTGAAGCAATGACATATTTCATTAAACAACATAAAAATTGTATTTATCAGTAGATACATAATTCCATTTTTCATTTGAAAGTTCAACAAAGCCTGTCAGTTGTTTTCTTATGTCTGCCAAATACCCGAGTGCACATAACCAGTTTATCAGTTCTTACAACTTGAAAGTGATACTTCATGAAAAAGATGGCTAGTTCCCAACTCAACCATACCAATGACTTTCCTTAAGATAATCATCATTGGACCGGGCATGGTGCCACACGCCTGCAATCCCAGCACTTGGGAGGCTGAAGCAGGAGGATCGCTGCGAGTTCGAGGCCAGCATGGACTACAAAGTGAGTTCAAGGCCAGCCTGAACTGCATAGCGAAACCCTGTCTCAAAAGGACAAAAAAAAAAAAAAAAAAAAAAAACCCCAAAGATAATCATCATTGCTCTATGAGCAATTCTATTCCCTCAGAAACAGAATATTAAAAAGATGTAATGAAAAGCCAGAGTTTAAAAAATATTTTTACTGCTCCACCAATGACATTCTTCTTTTAAATTTTTATTTATTTTTTGGAGATGCCAAGGATTGAACCCAGGTCCTCATTACTCATAGGCAAGTACTACATTACTAAGCTATATCCTCAGCCCTTTTCATTTTTGAGACAGAGTCTCAAACTTTCAAATCCTCCTGCCTCAGCCACAGCTGGGATCAAATGTGTGTGCTCACCAATGACATTAAGTGAAACAGGCTTTTCTTAAATCAGGTGTGATGTATCCCTGTAATCCCAGCAATATGGGAGGCTGAGGCAGGAGGATCAAAAGTTCGAGACCAGCCTGGACAACTTAGCAAGACCCTCTCTCAAAATAAAATATTTAAAATAAAAAACAAAGAAACAGGCTGTTTTAAAATCTGCAAGCAGGGAGTGATTTGAATATAACCTCTAGTAGTCTGGCATGACTATTTTGATTCACACTAAATTACTAATTCCTTTTGTATAATCCAAATTCAAACACTATGAAAATGACTGTATTAGTACTGTATTAACATAGCAACAGTTTTGACTTCAGAGTTCCTTTGGGTCTCATGCACTTCGGGGACAGCTCTCCTAAGTGGTAGATATTTTGTTTTGCAGTACTGGGGTCTGAACCTACAGCCTTAAGGTTATTAGGCAAGAGTACTGAGCTACATCCTCAGCCCTTCTTTAAAAAAAAAAAAAAAAAAAAAAAAAATTCTTCTTTTTGAGACAGTCTAGCCAAATTGCCCAGCCTGGACTCAATCATAAACCCTTGATGAAGTAGGGAAACCCTCACTTTTCTTGACTATACAATTGGGAATATTACCACTTACCTTTCAGTGTTCTCCTGAGAATTATCTTAATTTAATTGTGTACATACACACACAATAGCTAGGCACAGTGCCTGGTCCACAGTAAAAATGGCAAGACCACAGAGAGAAAAAAAGCACGCCCTACTATTGCAAAGAAAATACATAAACAGTTTGAAAATAAAACTCACTGAGCCTTTACAAAGGCAAATGCCACAAAGTAACATTCATATACAAAGCGATAGTTCTGAAGATACAAGATAAAAAGAAAAGTAACAGAAACAGGAAAAACAATAAAATTCAATCAAAAATTATGGAAAATTACAGCCTTACCCAAGGAAACCATTTCAAAACAGTGCTGGGTTTGGGGGGTGGGGGCTGCCCACACACCGTTCAATGAAATGACGGCTAAACAAAATAATCAGGGAGTATCAGATTTAAAGGCGGCAGGGTAAAAGGTTACAGTACACTGTATGTCGAAAGATGGGAAAAGTTCGATCACTAAAATCAGCTTGCAAACTCTTAAATTAGGCGAACAACAATAAAACTTACCCACATAAGCTCCTAATTCTTGCAATTTCCCTTTAATGGCACTCTGAGGGGGGGAAAAAAGCAAACGTGACCATGAGAACCGGGGCCCCAGGACGCCGAGCCCGAGCGCAGCGCGCAGGCGACGGGCGGCGCGCGCCTCCCGCAGCTCGGGCCGTGAGGGCGGGGAGGGGCCCGGGCCGGCGGGCGAGGGCGGACGGCGGAGAGCGGCTCGCTGCGCCGCAGCGGGGCTCCCCGCCCGCTCCCCACGGCCACTTCCTCTGCCGCAGCCCCACCACCCGCCGCGCTCTGCGAGGCCGCATCTGCGCCAGGCCTGAAGCGGCCTAGACGAGGAAACGCCACAGGCCGGGCCCACCAGCCCCGTTACTCCTGGCAACCGCCCGCCCGCCCCGGCCCCGCGTCTCGTCCCCGCTCGGCGCCGGCCGGCGCGGGCCTCACCCGGATCTTGCGGCTGATCTCGGTGCCGATCTCCATGGCTCCGCGGCGGCCAGCGAGCTCCGCACTGCGCAGCGTCTCGCTTACCTGGAGCCCACCCCGGGCTCCCGCTCAGCAACCACCGCCGCTCCGCCCCTGGCCGCGCGCACTGCGTGTCCCCGCCCCCGCCGACCCAGAGCCCCGGTGCAAGCCGGAGTTCGTACACATGCGCATGCGCCTGCGCCTGCGCACACCTGAACTCGCGCAGCCCATGCTCTGGCGACCTCTGCTGCCCTCCCTGAGGACGGCGGCGTGTGCTGGGCCTGACTTCGCCTGGGGACGCTTGAGAGTTCATTCTTTGCTTTCCTAAACCTCATCTTACTATTTTTGCTCGCCTTTGGTTAATAAGGATGAATTAAATGTGTAGCAGAAAGATTTCGGGCTTGGATGTGATACCTGAGTTCAAATGCAGCTTTCGCTTACTGCTAGAATGGCATCGCTCCAGGTATTTCAATCCAAGCCTCAGTTTTCTTTCCTGTCGAGTGCCTGCCGAAGGTTACGCTTGGAGGGAAAATGGGGCATCCTGGGCAACCGAACCCATTCCCTACAGGTTTTGCTTTGACTCTGCAAACACCCTGGCTTTCCTGGGTTTGTTTCTCCTTCTTCCAGCACACCGTGGCATTTCCCTCGCGCGAATCCTCATCTTCCCGCTCCTTTCTGAAATCCCTCTTTGGGCGACTTTTGATTTTCAGGCCCTCAGTTGTCACCTCTAGGCTGATAATGGCTGAATTTCCCATCTGCCTCTGTAAAAGACAGTTTAGTTAGCTTATACATAGTCAATAAGGGACAGGGCCTAAGATAAGTCCTCTGGTTAAAAAGAAAATAGCACGTACACCGAGTTAGGAGCTAATACAAGCCATACAGCTAGTTAAGCTTAGAAATGTAAAAGCAAACACGGAAAATAAAGTTCAGATAAGAACTCTAACTCTAGGAACAGAGCCACCTATGATAGGTGATCACTGGATAACTAAACAAGTTCCTGTTCTCTGCTTGTTATACAGGACCAAGACAAAGGAAACACTCTAGCAAACCACTCAGGACCCCCCCGGATATTCAGCAGGAGCCATTTCATCTTGGCTTTTCACCTGAACCCTGCTCTCAAATTCTATTTTTTTTTTTTTTTGTGGGTACCGGGGGTCCACCTCAGGACCTCACGCGCCAAGAGGCGCCCCTGCCTCTGAGCGATATCACGGGCCCTTTTTTCATATGTGGGTCCTTGCACTCGGGCCCTTGCACTTGCCAGGCAGGCGCTTATGCCGCTGAGCCATCTCACCGGCCCCACCCTGTTCTCAAATTCTAAGTGGCCATACCCACTTTATTTTCTCCCAATTAAGCACTTCACAGTTAAAGTCTTCATCATCATCTCCTCTTCCCTGCTCATTTTAGCTTTTCTTCCTGATTTTCCTTTTTCTATCCATAGCAGTTTACTTCTCCCTGTTTTGATCACAAAACCTTGGAACCAGAGTAGGCATAAAGAGAGGTCTCTCTCCTCCCCCACATCCACCTATTTCCTCAGTGGTTTCTATTATCTATTGCTTCCTAACAAATGAACATAAACTTAGTAGCTTAGAACACAAACATTTCTCATCTCATGGTTTCCATGGGTTAGCAATCTGAGCACATTTGCGCTGGGTGGTTGGCTCAGGACTGCAACCCCCTGCATCAGACAGGTTGTGTTCTCATCTGAAGAATCCCTTTTCGAGCTCATTCAGATGTTCAGCAGTGTGTGGTCCGGGTACCCAAGGTGCCTGGGCTCAGGATTTTTTTGCCTACATCTTACACTTGCTAGTAAGTCAGCATCTGTTATGTGGCCTGCACATACACAGTGAACATGAAAACAGGTAGTCTATGTGTCTTTGTTTTTCTCATTGCTGAGACAAAATACCCACAAGTTACAAAAGGAAAGGTTTATTTCGGATCACAGTTTATAGAGATTTCAACCCATAGTTAGCTGGCTCCAAGGCAGGGCAGAGTAGGGAAAGTTGGAGGACAAGCAGGGAAAGTCAAAGGGCCTCGGTGAGGTTGCTGGCCAATAAAGAGTTAAGCCCCTGCTAGAGAGAGAGAAGCTAAGAAAACAGAGCGCTGATAAGGCTGGCCAGTCTCACTTCATGCCAAGACACAACTCCCTCCTCCTTCCATCTTCAGTCATGCACAAGAAAAACAAAGTGGGGAGGCAAAGGACTATATCATAAAAACTCAGTATGTAAATTATACACTAACATCTAAACACTCACACACCCATATATATAAATACACATATATTATTCTCACAATATTAATGCACTAACATGCACATGTATCCTTTTTAGTAATTCAGCCTTGAATGTAACTCTGCTATAAACCTCACAAGATAAGCACCTGGACAACACAAAGAGACCAAAGAAGTGCTTCCACAAATGTACATGTAGGTAATGGAAGGGGCAATAGCCAAATAAGGGGGTCTCAGAGTTCAAAATAGCCAATCAAGTTATATCAGCTCTCAAGGAGGATAGTCCCTTTCTTGCCATGTAATAAAAAATGCTTAGAACAAAGACCCCCGAGTGCCAGCTCTGGGTTCCCTACAAGGTAGCTATCTATCTACTTATTTGTTTCTCCTTCTAAACTTATATCTCTAATTATTTAATGATACAGGTTTTTTTTTACAGACCCTAGATAAAAATCTATCCTCCTGAGACATAACAGCAACATGGCAAAGGGACATCACAGAGGAGAAATAGTCCATGGTGTGGCAGGCAGAAGGCAGAAAGCAACAAGAAGCAAGCCTGCCTTCTTCTCTGTCCCTTTATATTCCATCCAGGCTATAAGCCTTTTGATTGGTACCACCCATCCCCAGGGTGGGTCTTCCCATTATCCACACCCAGAACTATGCTAATTCCAATCAGTGGATCAATTTACTACCACACATCTTAATCCCAGTATCACAAGCCCTAGATCTAGCCAGCTCCAAAAAGCCCCACCTATAAGCACATGAAGTTTTGGGGGGGACATCCAGATAGAAGTCATAACACTGCTTCATAAAACTTCTTGGCAGCTTGCCAGCTTTGAGTGACATCATATAAGAGGGAGTGGGATCCTTCAGAGTTGCTCCCCACACCACTGAGATAGTAAAGGCGTGTCAGACATTCCCACGACTCCGTGTTCTTTCTTTGTGCTACCCAAATCTCAAATGAACCTTCCCAACCTGGACCGGTGGCTGAACAATATTTACAGCAGCCCAGTATGGAACCCTCTGCTCCCCAAGGTGGGATTGAGGAGTTGCCACACTCCTCTTGACATGGGCCCCTTCCAGGCCTGGGCAGAGGTGGATAGGACACCCATCTTGATAGAGAAAGCTTTGCATGTCATGGGAGAGGTCCTGGAGAAGACTGCCCTTACTGCTGCTGAGCCAGTGCAGTAGTTGCTTTTTACTGCCCTTAGGACTGAGACAGAAACCTCATTAAGACGAAACACCTATATCAGGGAGTTGGAAGAAGAGACAGCTGCTGCTTATAAATTGTGTTCCAAAAAAATGCATGTCAATCATATAGTAGAGCTCACAGACACAGGCAACTCAGAAGCTAAAGATACTGAGCCATGGGCCGGTGAGATGGCTCAGCGGCATGGGCGCCTGCCTGGCAAGCGCGAGGGCCCAAGTTCGACTCCCGGAACCCACATACGAAAAAGGGGCCGGTGATACCGCTCAGTGGCACGGGTGCCTGCTGGCGCGCGAGGTCCTGAGGTCGACCCCCGGTACCCACAAAAAAAAAAAAAAAGTTACTGAGCCAGTTCCATGTAGGAAGGCCCATCCAGTGGTGAGGCAAAAAAGAAGCAGCAGCAGCCCATTGTACCTGACAGGGTCGCTGCAGGTCCTGCCTAAAAGACTGAGTTCACCATGTACCTCCCCTATGCCCAGGCTGAACTCGTAGATTTTTTTTTTTTTTTTTTTTTTTTTTTGGTGGGTACCGGGGGTCAACCTCAGGACCTCGCGCGCCAGCAGGCGCCCGTGCCGCTGAGCGATATCACCGGCCCCTTTTTCGTATGTGGGTTCTGGGAGTCGAACTCGGGCCCTTGCGCTTGTCGGGCAGGCACTTAAGCCGCTGAGCCATCTCACCGGCCCTGAACTCATAGATTTGAGGAGGCTGTTTAAACAACCCCAGCGTGGCTGCTTGTTTGTTGCAACTGTGGCATTCAGGGATGGATGGTGTTTTGTATACTAGGCAAGAGGGTGGAGAAGTTAGTCTCAATCATTAGCTACCCCTCCTTTAGACAGTGGCTGCAAAACAGCTGCTGGTATGGACAGGGGAACCACTCTGTGCTTGATTGGCTTATGGCAGCCATTCATACTGTGTGGACCAATATGAGGCATGTGACAGAGACAGTGAGCAAATGGCAGCCATTCACTGACCTTCTACAGGTCCCATGGGAGTTGGGTATGTGACAGGTAATGTTTTATCTTAACACACAGGGCCCTGATGATGAACGGTTCATGGAAGGCAAGAGGGTTGTGGTCCTTCAGAATGCCCCCTCATCCTCCTTTTGGGTCACTCATGGCCATCCTGGATCCCTGTGTGAGGTACCAGATTAATGAAGTGATTACTATGGTGGCCAGCCTAGTGGAGGCTGAGACTAGAAGGCAGGGCCTTAACGTCTGTACTGTGTCATGGACACCCCTGACAAAAGGGGGAAAGGGATGATGGGAGAAGCCCATGAATGTCACAGATAGGGATAGACCTGTTGGGAGTTATGGAGACAATTGTGAAAGGATCAAAGATTCCCCACTCTGCAGAGGGGCATAAATGCAGAGAAAGGTAATCATCCTACAGCCATGGCTCAGGCCATTAATTTGGAAAATCATCCCACTCCCTGCCCTCTGGACATTCTGTTCACCTTTGAGTAGGGCCAAAGTCAAGGTGCTCGTCCAACAGGGACCCATGGGGACTAGAGACCTCAAGTGGAACTAGCAATCCACTGGGCTCTGACCAATGTCCAGTGGGTTCTAGCTGTAGTAAACACCAGGGCTGAGTACACTCTGTTGTTTGGGAACCTGGAAAAGTTCCAGGGCCCCACTTTGTGTATAGATGGCTATGGTGGTTGTAGCACCAAGGTAGTAGCAACCTTTGCATATTTAGAAGTAGGTAATTGGACCCTTAGGTAATATAAGGTGTATGTGTTTCCAATACCAGAGTAAATCTTAGAAGTTGATATACTCCATGAACTGTGACTCCAGACTAGTATGGGGGAATTCTGCCTGTAAGTACACACTGTAAAGATGGTGGTTGGAGGCCATGTAAGACTTCCCCCTTTGACATTTCACTATCCCAAAAGGTCACTGCTGTGAAGGAGTTCTGCCTGCCAGGCAGACATGATGAAATCAGTGGATAACCCAGGAACTGGAAAAGGTCGGAATTATCTGGCCAGCACGTAGTCCCTATAATTCGCCTTTGTGGCCGGTGAAAATTTTTGATGGCTCCTGGATGGATTGCCTTTGTCAGGGGCTGGGTACTTATCACTTTGTAGCAGATTTGGCTAATGCTTTCTTTTCTATTGACATAGCCCCTGAAATAACTTTTACATGGAACACTCATCAGTGCACTTTCACAGTGCTCCATAGGGATATCTGCATAGCTCCATATCGTGTCACTGTTTGGTGGTGTAGGATTTAGCTCAGTGGCCAAAACCAGCATCCATACAAACGTATCACTATATTGGTGGTATTCTGCTTACCTGTGACTCTCTGACAGACCTTGAGGCAGCTGCACGAGTGCTTCTAGCACATCTCAAAGCATGGGGTTGGGCAGTCAACAGGGACAGACTGCAGGGCCTGGATTTTCTGTCAAATTTTGAAGGGTTGTCTGGTTGAGTAAGACAAGTTATCCCCGATGCGGTCATAGATGGGATCCAGGTCTATCCTGTCCCTACCATGGTGTGGTGGATTAAATAATGGTCAACTTGTAACAGCCAGCTGAACTGAATCAACATGGTTCTGGGTGTGGAAGGCCCACCTTAGGATTGTCACCAACAACATAAAAACAGAACTGGAGGGGAAGATGGCGTGCTGTTGATTCTCCTGGAGAAGCTTGTCGCACTGATTTTCCTGATGTGAATTTGGCTGTTCTCATCATCAGAGGAGCTCAGGAGCTCAGGACCTCGCTGTTGCTAAGGATGGCTGCGGTTCTCTTCCGGGAAGCTCTGGTCCTTACTTTGAGTGTTGCTTCCTGTCTCCAGTGCAGATTCCTCAGCCTGCTGGCACAGATCCTTCACCCTGGTGGCACAGACTTTCCAGCTTCCACCACCGACCTTTGGGCCTTCCCAGTGCAGATCTGTGATACAGACTTGCATGAGACATTGTCATGAGCTCCAGGCCTCCAGCGGACTTGTGCAGGACATTGCCATGGGATCCAGACCCTCAGCTGGATTCTTTGGGTCTCTAGGGTGTGGACAGATCTGCACTGTTTTGCATTTGACTCTTTGAGTGACTATTATAAAATAACCCTATAAATTATGTGTCCTATATTAAATCCATGCCCTTGTAAACCCTGACTCCAACACACAGTAAAGCAGTTGCAGATTTTCTTAGGGTTGCTGGGCTATGAGAGAGCTTTTGTGTCTCATCTGGCCCAGGTGCTATGCTCCCTATATAGGCTAACAGAGAAAAGCAGCCCTGGGACTGTTCTCCAGAAGAATAAGTGGCCTTTAAGGCTGCAAAAAGGACCATAAAAACGGCTCAAGCCTTGAATGTCTTTGACTCAGCCCAATAGTGTGAGTTGGATGTCTATGTAACCATAGATGGTTTTAGGGGAGCATTATAGCTGGTAAGAACAGTTGTAGCACTGATAGGTTCTGGTTCCAGCTGTGGAAAGGGGCTGAGAGCCAATACTCACTGATAGAGAAACAGTTGGCTATCGTTTGTGCTCTGATAGCCACTGAAAGAGTTACTAAGACAGCTCCTGTGGTCATTAAGTCCCCTACCCAATAGCGGGATGGGAGATTAGACTGCTAAACCCAGGAGAGTACTGCCCAGACCTTCCACATTGGCAAAGTTGGGGGCATACCTGCAACCAGCACAGTAATCCACCCACCAGCCCCCTTCAGGAGGAGCTACAAGAGGTTCTAGAACTGGTGACATGTTTCACTGGAAGCCCAAGATTCTCCACTTTTGGAGGGGATAGAGCCACAGGCAAGCCCCTAGAAGGAGGGGTAGCCCCTATTCCTGAAGATGCCTGGTATACCAATGTCTCAAGTGGTGAGCAACCAGCTGCTTGGACAGGTATGGCTATGCAGTCCTCAACTGGCACCTTATGGTTTGACACAGGAACGGGATAGAGCACCCAATGGGTCAAATTGCCCACCATCTGGGTTGGTAAAAACACATCAGTCATCCATGCTCACAATCTGTTCTGACAGTTGTTGGTATATAAGGGACTAACCCTTTGCTCACCACATGGCACTTGACTGATTAGTCATGATGCATCACCCTCTTTGGGGCTCAGCCATTTGAAAAGACTGGTGGGCCTTGGGCTATCAAAAGCAGGTAATGGTGTATCATGTCACTGGTTATAATCCCTTAGCATCCCCTGGGAATGATGAAGTGGACACCCTGGCCAAGGTGAGATGGCTAGAAAAAGCCCCGGGGGTGGACACAGCCTCATGGCTACATCACCGATTGTTGCATGCAGGGCAAAAAGCCATGTGGGCCACAGTGCAGGATTGGGGTCCACCTGTGATGCTGGCTGAGGTCCAGGCTGCCTGTGAGCAATGCGTGGTGTGTTTGGACACACACGCCCTGGAGACCTGGTGACCATTGGGCAGGTGCTCCAGGAATGAATACCCTTGACTACGTAGCAAGTCAATATCCTCAGTCCCTTACCAAGAAGGGAGGTCCCACCTGGTTACATGTGTGGATGTGGCTATGGGACTCCTGGCAGCTTATTTGGCCTTGCATCCTGATCAGGCAGCAGTGTTGCACACCTTGGCTCGGGTATGCACCACATATGGCTAGCCCAAGATTATTGAAAGTGACCAGAGAACCTACTTTACAGGCATCAAAATACAACTAAGGATATGAGCATTGCATGGTCATTCCATGTGCCTTATAATCCTGAGGCCACCAGGATGATCCAGTGCTACAATGAGCTTTTTTTTGTTTTTTGAGACGGGGACTTGCTATATAGTTCAGGCTTGCCTTGAATTCGCTTTGTAGCCCAGGCTGGCCCTGAACTCCCAATGATCCTCCTGCCTCAGTCTCCTGAGTGCTGGGATTACAGGCGTGCACCGCCATGCCCTGCCTACAGTGAGCTTTTAAAGCAAGGTCTGAAAGACACAATCCCGTACCAGACACAAATGCTCCACCAACTGAGGGATGTGTTACACAGCTGAAATGAACAAAGCTGCAGAGGGGGCGTTGCACGAGTGGAGGTGTTACTGCACCATGCAGCACCCTCCATTCAATTACAGGTGAAAACCACTGATGCTTTTGAAGCCTGGGGTAGATCACCAAGGTAATATTTTGCTCCCAGTACCAACAGCCCTGCACCCAGGACAAACAGAAGACTGGACCTGGCCGTGGACAATACAGGCTCCCCACATGTGATGGGGGGTGCTTCTGGCTCTGTGGGGAGCCAGGTTAGATTGTGATCTGCAAATAATCCCCTGGGTGACTAGCACTTGGTACCCAAATGTCACATACCCCCACAGTGGGGCAAAGTCAATTCTGAGAGGTATTTTGTATTGTCTCTGTGGTCCATTATGAGCTCTCCCCTCCTTTTACATGTTGGGTCTCCAGACTCCACAGTCCTAGCAAGGAAGGTTTGGTTTGCAAAACGAGGTAGCCCTCCTTTACCTGCTGCCCTCTGGTCCTCAGATGAGAAACTTGCATGTATCTTGCTGGAGGTTAAGAACCTACTGTTACCAGTCCCTTTAACTGCTGTGTTTTTTCACCCCTAAAACCACCCATGGCAACATATTAGTTGCTTGGGCTACACATATGCTGCTGTTGACAATCAAACAAGCTGTTGGGCATGTACTGAACTGCCTCCAGCCTACTGTCAGCTTGCCATGGAAGATCAGGACTGCGACAGTGCAGAGTCGGACTTGGCTTACCTCTTGATCCAAGGACAATCTGTCCACTGTCTAGAACAAAACCAAGGTGCAGGTGTTTGCTATGCTACTGGAACAGGTGAACCGCTCTCATCCCTGGACTGGCTTTCTGTGTGGACGGTTTAGGGTGGCTCACTGCAAAGGCAGTGGAACCAACAAGGCCTGCCCCTCTGTGCATACAACGCTTGGCGTGGGCGCAGCGATGGGCAGACTCCTGTTGTTCAATGTACAAATGTTCCCCAAAGGGATGAGGAGGAAAAATGGGGTCACAGAAATGAAACTAAATCACTGGCCTCCCTGGTGCCAAAAGGCAGCCTCCATGGGTGGCCTTATCTGCCTGTCAACTGGACAGAATGCTGTACAAGGGCATGGCCATATCACCCAGAACAAATGCTGAAAACTTGCTCTCCTGTGCCCAGTAACTGGGAGGCTTTCAGAGCAGGGCACCGCCTATCACCTGCTTGCCATTTTTCCCCAGGGCACTACCACAGTTACTCAAACAGAAGTTACTGCTCTTGCCTTGCTTACCGCCCATTTGTTCTTTTAATTATACTCCATGGGCCTTAGAACTGTGAAATGATGAAGTGTGCCAGTTACGCAAAGTTGCTTTGCAGAGCAGGAGGGCCTTGGATATTCCCACAGCCTTGCAAGGTGGCGTTTGTGCCCTGACAGGTTTGGAATGTTGCGTGTGCACACCTGATAAACATGCCAATGTTGGTCAGGCATTACATGCATTGGCCTGGGGAGCTGTAACTACACACACATTCTCAGGGGATCCCTGCAAGAATGGTGGTTGTCCCTAACTTTACAATGGCCTTAAGCCCTAGCCATACTGGTGGGGGGCATTGCTTATTAGTAGCTTGATGCTGCAACCTATATTGCTGTGAATTATGCATACGATGCTCCACAGTTCTCCCCAGAGGAACCATGCAGAAGAGTCACTGGTAGATCGCGAGGTGAAAACCCCTGAGTGGGGTGGAGTGTGTGGTCAGGATACCCGAGATGGCCAATCTCAGGCTTCTCACCTCGGTCTTCCGCTTGCTGGTGAGTCAGCATAGGTTATGTAGCCTGCAGATGCACACTAGGGAACATGTAAACAAGTAGTTCGTGTTATGTAGCTTTTTGGCAACGCGCCGGCTTTGTGTGAGATTGTGTATAAGGCAGGGGGATTCCTCAGCGTTGCTCCGCATGACACTGAGATAGTAAAGGCACGTCAGGCATTTCCACAGCTCAGCATCTTTCCTTCAGGCTGCCTGAATGTTGAGTGAACCTTCCCGGCCTGGACCACTAGGAGAACAAACAGGAGCTCATTTTCTTAAAATATGTGAATAAGGGCACTATCTTTCTGCTGGCTGTCATCGGAGGCTGCCCAAGGCCTTGGAGACGGCCCACAGTTCCATGCCCAGGACTTCTTCAACATGGCTGTTCACATAATTGAGCCCCCCAAGAAGTTTCCCTCTGAGCTCAGCAAAGGCCTTAATTCTCTTTTAAGGGCTTTTATCTAATTAAGTTAGGTTCACCCAGGGCCTGATTCCAAAATCAACTAATTAGGACCTCATTTACATATGTGGAACCCCCTCATCTTTACCATATTCATTAGCTAGAAACAATCCACACTTAAGGAGAGGAGGTTGTTCAGAGTATAAACAGCAGAAATAAGAATTATGGGGCCAGCCGGGTGTCGTGGCACATACCTATAATCCCAGCACTCCAGAGGCTGAGGCAGGAGGATCACAGCAAATTTGAGGCCAGCCTGGGCTACATGGTGAGACCCTGTCTCACAAAAACAGAAATCAACAACAAAAAGAATTATGGGGCTCGTCAGGGGTGGAGGTGCACATCTGTCATCCCAACACTCTGGGAGGCTGAGACAAGTTTGAGCCCAGCTTAGGCAATTTAGACAGTTTCAAAAATAAAAAATAAATAAGGGACTGGGGATGTAGCTCAGTGCAAAGGCCTTGGCTTCATTCCCCAGTACCACACACACACACACACACACACACACACACACACACACACAGAATTATGTGGCCACCTAGGCTCTGTCTGCCACTGGCTCTTTCATAATTTCATATAATTCTTCCTTTGGAATTTCTATCATATCTACGTGGGAACTACCCACTCTGTAATGTTAATTTCAACTGTGTGCGTGTATTTGATGTTTGTCTTCCTTAACAAAATTATAAATTCTCTGTAGGTCTTCTATATTTTCAGAAATGTCTTCCAGTACTCAGAAGTTTGAGGGAGGCTAGAATTCCGAGTTGGAAGCCAGCCAGACCCTGTTTCAAAATGAAAGTTAAAAAGGGCCAGGGATGCTGGCATGTTGGTGCACACCTGCAGTGCCAGAACTGTAGGAGGCTGAGGCAGGCACCAGCAACTTGGTGAATTAGTGAGACTTTGTTTCAAAAATAAAAACTTAGCAAAAAAAATAAAAAAAAAAATAAATAAATAAAATAAGCCTAAGCCAGGCAAATACCTGTAATCTCAGCACTTGGGAGGCTTAGGCAGAGGAGTGTCACAAGTTCAAGGCCAGCCTGGACTGCATAGTGAGTTCAAGATCAGCGTGGACTACACAGGCAGACCCTGTCTCAAAAAACTAAAATAAATAAATAAATACAAACAAACTAAAAAGGGCTGAGGAGGTAGCTCAGTGGTAGAGTGCTTACCTAACAAGTGTGAAAATGAGAGGTCCCAGGTTCAATCCCCAGTACCACCCCCTCAAAAAATTCAAGAATACTAAACACACACACACAGAGAATACTAAACACATAGTAAGCACTTTTTAAATTTGTTTTGTTTTTGATACAGGGTCTTGCTCTGTATCCCAGGCGGGCCTTCAACCTTCTGCCCTCATGGCTCAGCCTGCTGAGTGCTCAGACAGCCGACATGTCCCGCCATGCCCGGCCGCAAGCGCTTACTAAATATTTGCAGGGTAAAAGAAATTAAGCCCTAACGTACACAAGCCTTCCTCATGGATAAATGCAATGATCACACACTCATTCAACACTAAGGAGCAGCAGAGCACAGCAACTGAGAACAGGGACCCCGGAGCCAGACTGTCTGGGTTTCGATGGGGCTCGGCCACTCCCTCCGAGGCCTTAGGCAAGTTCCTATTCTCTCTGTGCTTCGATTTCCTCATCTGCGGTATAGATGCGATATTGGTTTCTCCTGCAAACGTTTTTTACGAGGATGAAGTAAGCTGATATTTGTGAAGCATTTTGAACAGTGCCTGGCTCATAGCTGCACTATGTTTGATTAAAAATTACATGCCTATGCTGAGCCAGGTACTATGCTTGGAGCCAGAGCACAAAGATGACCAAGACCGAGTCTCTGCTTTCACGACATTCACAATCCTAAAGACAGGTGAGTAATTTCCATTCTGTTTCCTATCATTCCATAACTAAGAACCAGAAATACATTTTCTCATTAATTGTACCATTACAAAATTGGTGGTCAGTATTTAGAATTTTTTTTGTTTTGTTTTGGTGTTGGGTACTGAATCTAGGATCTGTTAAACCATGGAGCATGTTAAGCTCTCCCAGAGATTTACATCACTAGACTAGCATTTAGATAATACTGAAAAGACACTTTATAAAATAAGTAGAAAATATTTGCATGGGAATGTATCCAAAATAGGAAAATTTATTTAAATATATTCAAGAAAGAGTTAAGACTGCAGTGTAGTCCAGTGGTAGAGCTTTTGGCTAGCATGTGTGAGGACCTTGGTTTGATTGGCACCACCGAAAAGATGAAAAAAAAGTTTAACTTTTGGGACACTAAGTTTACAGTTATGGAAGAGACTTGCAGGGTATCTTAGAATCAAACACAGTCGGATGCCAGAACATTTGGGATTTGGATCATAGAGGGGGCAGGCACAAGAAGCTGATTGCTTCTGGGAGTTTGAGGCTGCTCTAGGTGATCTCCTGGAAGTTGCAGCTTCACAAACCACATCATGTCTCCAGAAAGGGGTTTAGGATGCTCCCAGGAGAGAATCTGTTGAAGGGGGTAGATTTTTTTTTTTTTTTTTTTGTAGTGCCAGGGATTCAACTCAGGGGTACTGTACCACTGAAGTAAACACCAGCCCACGTTGCTGGGATTACAGATGTGTACCACCAGCCTGGCTTGGGGTACATGCATTTACTAGGTTTGAAAAAAAAACTGAACTGGACCATGACAAGTGACATAATTTCCTCTATAGGATAGTATGAGAATTACATTTCAGAAAACCACCATGCCAGCTAAAAGGGCTCTGGGCTATCTTCCAAAGAGATAAAATGACTGAAAAAAAATATTGCCTTCGAAGTTGAGGGAAGCCTAAGTACTAATCCCAACCCACAGAACCTTAAGTCCTCCAACATAGCTTCCCTGACATCTCCAACCTCCTCTCAAGGTTACATTTCAGTTGGATTTCACACATCCTTTGCAAGTGTGTGCGTGGGGGTTGAGGGAAGTTTCTTCCAACCTTAATGCCTTTTTCTCTTTTCTTTGAGTGTTCAGTGAACCTTTATTTGTCCTTTCAGACTCAAGAAGCAATTAACCAGGCATTACCAATCCATTTAGACTATAAACCCACATACAAATTTCCTCCTTGCCTGTGAGAATTATACTTTAACCTGGTGTTCACCCGGTGAGTTCTTGAGGATAGGGATTCTTAGTCATTTTTCTCATCAGTGGGACAAAACTTCTTACTCTTGAAACTAAAAGGAGGAGCAGTTTATTTTGGTTCATATTTCAGTCCATAGTCAGCTGACTCCAAGGCAGGACAACATAGCAGAGGGTCGTGGTGGGGACAGCTGCTCACAGTATGGTGGACAGGAAGAAGAGAGTCAAGGGAGGAGCCAAAAAGGGAGATATAACCTTCTGGGTGACACCCACACTGACCTGCTTCTGATCAGATTTCATCTCCTAACAGCAAGTCAGCTATACTGCCCCCATAATCCAATCACCTGCTAAAGGTTTGATCTCTAAGCACATGAGGCTTTTGGGCAGACATCTGAAACCTGGGTGGAAGACTCCCTGACCCCACAACTCTCACATGCTGCATGCCTGTACAACCAGCACCACGGGGATGACACCAAGGTCTGCTGTCTGCACGAGCAGTAGCCAGGCCCTCTTGAGTCGTGGCTGCACAGGCTTCTGAGTGCCTGTATGGCAGAACACTGTGATCCATATTCTGGGGAACCAATTCCCTAGGTGCCCATTCTGGAGCACTGTGCCCTGGGGCTCTCTTTTCAAAGCAGTCTTTTACCTTTGTAGATTTGAGCCTGTGAAGGATGGGTCCTCGCTGGCTCCTTATATGTCCTCAAGGCATCCTTTTTTATTGTTCCAATGTAAAGTACTTGGCTTATTTTTTACACTAGTCTTTTAACAACCAAGTTTTTCTCTGCTCCAACTTCAAAGGTCTCAACTTTACAGAAGCTTCCTTTCTGGTGAAACGTGAAACTTTTAAAATCACTCAGCTGTGTCATTTTCTTGTGATTCTCGATGCAGAGCTGACTAGACACCCCCAACAGTATCCACGTCACAGCCTAAATATTAGTCTGCCTTGAAATTTCCTCTGCCAGATTAATTATTCTACCTCCCTTAATCTCAGTCTCCTGCAAAGTCACAGAACATGAGCAAAATGTAGGCAAATTTTCTGCCAGAGCATAACACACATGGTCTTTGGTCCAACTGCCAATGGAGTACTTGTTCCCAACTGAACTCTGACCAGAATCTCCCATCAAGCTCAATTTACAGCATTTTAGCACTGTTTTTCCAGCTGGCATCTCTAAACTTTTCCAAACTCTTCCCATGAAGCAGTTCCAAAGGCTTCCGAGCCACATGGTCAGGTAGCATCATGGCAACAACCTCACTCATTAGTAGCAAATTCTGTCTTAGTCACTTTTCTCATCACTGGGACAAAATACCCAACACCTACAACTAAAAGGAGTTTATTTTAGCTCACATTTCAGACCAAAGTTGGCTGGCTCCAAGGCAGGACAGCATAGCAGAGAGGGTCATGGCAGAAGATAGCTGCTCATAGCATGGCAGACAGGAAGTAGAAAATCAAGGAAGGAGCCAGGGAGGGAAACATAACCTTCTGGGTCATGCACACAGTGACATGCTTCTTCTGACGAGACCCCCCACCTCCTAACAGCAAGTCAGCTATACTGCCCCCTTAATCCAATCACCTTCCAAAGTTTGGGCCTCTGAACACACGAGGATTTGGGGATATCTAGATATAAACCATAACAGGGATGCATCTAATTCATCTTTCTCCTTGCAGCACTTGCCTTCCAATACATGTGGGATGAATGGGCAGGTGTTTCTCAACTGTGACTATCATATACCATGTCTACCCTTAAATCAAGATCCCTAAGTGTAGGGAATTACAATTACAGCAATCACTTTTGCTACTGAGACTGACATGCTTCTCCGTTTTCCTCTCCATCTGAACAAAAATATTGACATCATCATCATTTCCTTGAGTTCCAGGGAAATCTGTACACAAAATTCTCTTTTGCAACTGAAAAGGTGATATACCTCATGCATTGTTGAGTATGGCAGGAAGAGCTCAAAATGAACATTCCAAGATGAAGATTTCACTTTTCTAGTTCTAGCCCCACATTGTTGTCTTTGTGGTGGTGGTGGTGGTGGTGGTGGTGGTGGTGGTGGGGAGCAATCCTTGGATTCTTGCACAGGATGGTATATAGTGGGTTATAGTGGATATTCACCAAGACACCAAGTGGGTTTTTTTTAACTCCTAGGAAAATACTAGTTAATAATACACCATCAAAACCACAATACATTTCCCTTTTATCTTTTCACCTTATGTGTGGACTTTTTTTTCAACTTTACTATATACTGTAGAATTACCTTCCACTGTAAAGTTATGTATAAAATGCTGCTTTCTTGGTAACGAAAGAGGTAAAGATATGGTACATAGATGTAGTTATCTATATTTCTATAGATAATCTCCATAAAGATACATAGGAATGAGTTAAGGCTAGTTATCTAGCAGGGTAACTAGGTATCTAGCAGGGAGGGTAGGAAGGAGAATTTTCTCTCATACCCTTTTGTACCTTTTGGGGTTGAACTGTATAAATTTCCTCGCTCCCATACATAGAAAATATAAACCAATAATAATTTTATGTCTAACCTTTTGAAGGGGTTGTTTTCATGCCTTGCCATGGGAATGCTACCGCCAAATTAACATGACTGAGGGAAAACAGAGCTTAAGTTCTTGGTCTGTAAATGGCATCTGTGGACTGTGAGGGAGGAAGTTCAACTCAGTTGTCTAACATCACTTGGGTTTTATGATCATTTTCTATTTTTAAAATTCTTTTATTTTCTTCCCAATTCAATTAACAAGTTTTTATTTAGTGCCGACTCTCTGCCCAGTACCATCCTAGGAATTCTAGGAGATATAAAAGAAGCCTCCATGAGACAATTTTTAAAGTTCCTGCCAAGTGTGGAGATCACTGTGGAATGGGGTGGCTAGAAAGTTGTCTCGGGAGCAAAGTCTTGAGCGAGAAGGGCAAGGCTCAGACCAATGGAAGGGGCGTTGGAGGTGGTGCTGTCCAGGGGAAACTGCTTGATGGGGGGTAGAGGGCTCCCAAGAGCAAAGAGAGAAAAGCCAGTTTGGAAAGTCCCTAAGGGTAAGGCAATTAAGCTTAACCTTGGGAGTCCACTAGGGGACAGTGATAAACCCAAGAAAGAGGCCAGCCAGCAGTAGTATGGAAAAGAGAGAACAGAGGAAATAGATGCAAGGCAACCACCCTGGCTGCAATAATCAGGATGCAAAATGATGAGGGTTTGGATTAGAATTCACCTGAGAAACAGATGAAAGAGTTCCTGAGACATTTCAAAGGAGGACATATCAAATGGGGATGACAGCTGGAGATGACAAAGGCAGACCAGTCATACATAATTCCAGTATTTCTAGCCTAGGAGACCAGAAACGTGACTCACTTTCAGGTCTTTATTTTCTTTCCTTACATACAAATTGAGCCCTCTGTGGAGTCCAGTGGAAGTATCAATCATAAAAAGAACTGACCTATTTTTTTCCCATTAGAAATACAGGTAGTTTTGCAGCTGGCTACACGATCCACGCTGAATGTTGCTGGGCCTTTTCTTCAGTAGTACTCAGGCACCCATGACCGTGGCCCCAACTCATCCTTGCTCTGTGTACAGTACGCTTAGCACACACACCAGAAGTCCTCTGTGCACAAGGACTGTGTCCCATGCAGAGCACTCAGTAAGTGTTTGATAACTGTGGGGAAAGTGAAGTTTAAACGAAACACTGAAAAGCTTTCCAGAATCAACAGTATTGAAACAAAAGCATTGAAATTAAAGTTTACATAAATTTTCTCTGCTCCAATTCCTCAAACCACCTGCCAAGTAAAGATCAAGCACTATTGTAATGGTGGTAGGGTCCGGCCAGTAAGATGGCTCAGCAGCGTAAGCACCTGCCTGGCAAGCGCGAGGGCCCGAGTTCAACTCCCGGATCCCACATACGAAAAAGGGGCCGGTGATATCGCTCAGCGGCACGGGCGCCTGCTGGCGCGCGAGGTCCTGAGGTCGACCCTGGTACCCACAAAAAAAAAAAAAGCCATCAAAAACAGCATAATATGAAGCATTACTGGTAGGGCCTAGAATTAGATGAAACCATTCACATATTTTACACTAGTTGACTGGAAAGTTATTATTCCCCATTTTACAGGAAACAGGTACAGAGAGGCTAAGAAATTTGCACAAAGTCACACAACCCAGCTAGCGAGCGTCGCAGCATTTGAATCCAAACAACCGGTCATCATCCTTAGATCTAGTCTGTATTGCATTCGCAAACAGTTCTCTTTGGGGGACCACAGACTATTTGAAGCTTTCCAACTATTTTGTGGGAGGGGTCTTTTCCCACCCAGTCCTGACTGGGGTCGTTTTACAGAATACTGTACATCCTTTGGAGCAAGCACTATATGAATATATGTAACATCTGAATCGTCATTAAGAAAAGTACAAGAACAAACTCCATCAACAAGAGCATTTTGCAGAGCACCCCCTAATCATATAACCCAGGAACACAACACTTTCCCTGACAAGGAGCTAATATCCCCCTCCCCTCATTTATATTAAAAGCCCTGCTTTATTTGGAAACTCTTAAAATAAGTGGTCACACGATTAAAAAAAGCCGCGGCGCGCCCCCTCCCCTGCGGCCGGGCGCAGCTGTCCGCGCCTCCCCCGCGCCCCGCCGCCCGCATTCCAACTCTCTGAGGTCACGGCCGCCGCCGCTCCCCGGATCCGCCCGCCCGCCCGGCCGGCCCACGAGGAGGGACGCCCGGCCCCGGCCGCTCCGCTGCTCCGGCCGCCCGCCCCGCGTCTGCCCGTCCGTCCGTCCGTCCGTCCCGACCACCCGCGGGTCTCGGTGCGGCGCGCCCGCGGCTCCCCGCTCCGGGCCTCTGCCCTCGCCGCCGCGCGCTCTCGCCCGCCGGGGGAACGCGCTGCGGGCCGCGGCGCTGGAGACAGGAAGTGAGGCGTGCGGGCCCGATGAACGCGCCGCGGAGGGGGCGCGGGCGCGCGGCGGGGCCCGGGGAGGCGGGACGCTGAGCGGGGCGCGCGGCCCCGGGGATGCGGGCGCGGGTGCAGGTGAGCGCGCGGGCCCGCGGCGGGAGGGGCGGGCGGACGGACGGGCACCGCGACCCGCAGTCCCGGAGGATGGGCCGCAGCGTAACAAAGAGGGGAGTCTTCCTTCCCCAGGTTCGCTCCGGTCCCCTCGAGCGATTTCTAAAACGGGGCTCGAGCTTCTGAGCACCTCGGCGGATGGCTGCGGCTGAACCGTGGATCAGGGTTTTAAAAGTCTCGGGCGTATCTGTGCCTCTTGGAATAAGTAAGTGTGAAATGTGCCTGGTAACTCTGCCGGGGGGACCTAAGGAAGGACTGTCTGGCGGCGCCTTGTTTTGTATCTGGAGTAAAGCGTGTTTACACTGGAAGGAGAATTCTTGGATCTGCAAATTCCGACTTGTGATTTCTGCAGATCCTGAGTAGACTGGCCGCTCTTGGCATGCTCGTCCTATTTTCTTTTTTGCTGAGAAAGCCTTATCATAATAGCGTGTGGTGGAAAACACATTCAGCACTCCAAGTGACAATCGCTATATGCCTAATAGTTTTTTTTTTTTTAAGTTTGGGACGTGACAGTAATTTTACTCTGAAGATAGTTGTCTGTTTTGTTTCAAGGGCATTTTATGGTAGGCTGTATTTGCACAAATGTCGCGAGAAACAGGTTTGATTTAATGCAATGGATGTAGCTATTATTCCAAAAATGTCATAATACTGTCTCCTTTTAGTGATTCTTTTATGTTAAAACACCACTGGCAAATTACGCGTAGTGAGGACCTTAGCAGTAAGGGAATGGGAAATGCTACAAGCTTGAGTTAAAATGTGTTTGAGAAACTTTTGGAAGGGGATACGGTATTGAGAGGAAAAATTAAAATGAATTCACAAATACTGCAGACTGCTTTTTGTAAATTTGTACTAAAGCTGAATTTAGTATGGATCTGTTTTCTGACTGGATAACAGAATAGTGTTGTAAGCAAAGTATCTCCTAGGTTTTTTTTTTTAAAAGCTATTTAGGAATTATGTGTTTCTTTTAGTAGTTAAATTAGAATTCCATAAAATTAAGATGGGTAATCACTGATAATTTTATAAGTTAGTAATGTTATTTAACATAGTGGGTTTTATATAAGTAAGCAAAAGGCAAGCTATTCTTATGAATATATCTTGGGAGAAAATGTAGCTGATATGTACACACGTCCCTTCTTTCAATCACATGATAACACTTAACAAGAAAGAGAAAACATTGGCTTTTCCTTATCCCTGATGCTGTAAAACATTTCAAATCTCGGGAGCAAATGAAAGTTTGAGTTTGCATAATGAGCTTAAAATAACTAAATTATATAGTGTAGTATCTGTTGCCTTCAAAGCATAGTTCTATGTGGCAAAGAAACTACTATATTTGAACATCCTCTAAATCAAATATTTATCTTTCCTATCATATATGTAATATCTTGTCTCTTCATCCACACTACCTGTCCTGTTTCAAGTTAGAATAATTAGCATATCAAGTCAAAATCCACCACCTTTTCTCATGAAAGGGTATTTAGTATACATGATGTGTGTATATAATCTTTTAAAATTTACACAAACACTGTTGGTTACATCAGGCAGTCTTCTGCTTAAAAGCTTGTTATTTAATGTACTCCTTTCTTGATTCCCCCCTACCATTTTGCTTCATCTATTTAGTTTACACTCCTGAAACACCAGAGAGCACTGGAAACTTCTGCAAGTGGAGACCATATCATTTTATAGTACTTTTTTATTTCCTCTATTCTATCATGGTTCTAACTAGAGAAGGCACACCAAAAATGCTGTAACAGCGCTTTAGGTAATTTTAGTTTTTTTTTTTTTTTTTTCCCCCTAACTTATCTATTTGTAATTTTTTTTTTTTTTCTGGGAATAACCAGAGCTTACACACACACACACACACACACACACACACACACACAAAACAAACGACAACAACGAATCCGTGGTCGGGTCCTTATTAGAGCTCCATCCCTGTATGTAATTATAGCATGCTTGTAATCTCCTTAAGGACAGCGATGGCTTAGGATTCGTCTTAGATTTCTCGAGATGCTCTTTACGCTGCCTTGGGCTCAGAGACGCCACACACGTTTGTGGAGCGGGATCCCGAAATGTTGAGTTTGGCAAAGCCGAGGCTGATGGCTAACCCTGTTCTCCAGCCCGCCACGCGCGGCCCCGAGTGCTCACCCCCCAGGGCTGAGCGCCGTCCGGAGCGCGGCAGGAATGTGCGATCGATTCCCGGCTCAGCCGTGCGAGCGCGCAGCGGAGGACGCCGCTCCTCTCGAGCTCTGCCCGCTAGGGCTGCTGCCTAGTTTGTCTCTGCCCAGAAGTTACCATCAACAGGTGTGGTTTAAAACGTTGTAAATGGCGTGTTTGGGGGGCTCTGTGACTTCAAATCCGGCATCAGACAGCGGCTGGTCAACCTCTCCACAGCCTGCAGGGCCCGAGCTGGCCCCTGCAGAGGTTCCCCCCGGGGGCGTAGGGCTGGTCCCACCCGAGCGCTTCCGTCTGGAAACGCGGCGGTGGACCGAGAGTTCCGGGGCCTCTGAGGGTGCCCGTTGGCCCGGCAACGCCGCGAGCTCTTCTCTCTGACAGGGCGCGGTAGCCTGAGCCTTCACCGCCCACCTGGCTGCCTGAGCTGTTGAACCCCGTCTGCCCCTCACTCATCCAGCATGGCTCTTAAGGCCTCTCCCGCCTCCTTATGTGAATGCGCCAACCTAGGCACGTTTCTCAGAACTGCCCCTGCTTGATAACTGGCATTTGTAGCGTCATTCTATCCATCAACTATCGATCTTTCTGGTGATGTTAATATTTATAAACCAGAAAACGTCTTTATGAATGTTTGTTAAGGAATTCTCCTCCTTTGACCATCACAGCTGCCATATGTGATAGGGATTGCTTATTCTCATTCAGAATCCAGGGTGAATTTGCCGAAGGAGACTGGCCCTAGAGCCTGGCTCTTTTGCTATTATCTTATGGTATAAAGAATTCTGACATTTGGAGTATTGAGGAGTTCGAAAGAGTGAGATTTGGAGTTTCGGGGAGCTCAAAAGAGTTCATCCAAATGGATGACCACTGATGCTAACTACTGAATTTGGGATTATGGTGGAGCTGGCCTTTATGCGATTGCTATCACTGTTTGTAGTAGTGATAGAGTGAGGGGTGGAGTCTGACCCAGGGTCCAGCCCTCAGCCGTGCTGAGGATAAACTTCCCCATGCCTTCTTCTGACACAGTTAGTGCCTTCTTTTTCTAGTGGAGAGGCAAAGCTTATTCTACAGATGCAGCTTCCCTGAATTTTATTTTCGAAAGCAAATCCAAGAGTGACCGTGTTCCTGTAACTGGTGCTCCTCTTTTCTCAGCGCTGGCGTGGACTTCTCTTGGCCTTTCGAGACTCACTTGCTTTTTGATGGCGTCAGCGGCTGCTGGGTGAACAGCCAGGGACTGGAAAGCAGTCATCCCTTCAGGAGAGGGGAGTCACCGAGGCCATCCCCTCTGGCTTGGTGCGGGTATTTTTCCTTCTTTGGCCTGCCACTCTCAAAGGGAGAAGATGCCACTGCCATTTGGATTGAAACTGAAACGCACC
Source organism: Erethizon dorsatum (assembly GCA_028451465.1). Lineage (NCBI taxonomy): Eukaryota > Metazoa > Chordata > Mammalia > Rodentia > Erethizontidae > Erethizon > Erethizon dorsatum. The sequence goes on along the minus strand of CM051828.1, from coordinate 118,932,049 downwards.
CGCCGCTATACTGTGTCCAGCAAGAGCTGCCTGGTTGCACGGATCCAGCTGCTCAACAATGAGTTTGTGGAGTTCACGCTGTCTGTGGAGAGCACTGGTCAGGAGAGCCTGGAGGCTGTGGCCCAGAGGCTGGAGCTGCGGGAGGTAAGCTACAAAGCGGTTGCAGGCTTCTCTGGCCCTGCTTCACTACTTATTGCGTGTGGTGAAAGACTGTGCTCTAGGCATAGGGAGGGGCAGCAAAGAGAAAGCTGCCCAGGGGAAAGTGTGTCTGAACTGTGATTTTAAGGATGGGGCATGGCATTTTTTCCTAAAAGGGGCTGAAAAGACGGTCACAACAAAAGAACAGCGTGACGCCAAAGATGTGAAGGCAGCTGGTCTTGAAGCCCAAAGGGGTGGAGAGGACAGGCTGAGAGTAACAGGTCCATGATGCAGGGTTTTCGTTAAAGGATTTCGACTTGTCCTGATGGTGGGGAAGAGAATGTAGGGGGGTTTAAACAAGGGTATGTTGTGATTGTTTTTGCAATGAGTGAGTTCTGTGGAAAGAGACTAGAATGGAGACTTTCAGGAACAGATGGCGGCTGCCCGGATTTGGGTGGGGATGGAAAGCAGTGGGTGGGAACTGGAGCGTGTATTTAGGACCTACAGACCAGGTTTTGGGGTCCAGATTTACTCAGGTTTTCAGTAGATGGTGGGAGATATAATTGGTGTGGGAAACAAAAAAACGAAGAGCAGAGTTCAGTTTTGGGAATAAATACCAACTTTGAGGTGCCATTTGCTGCCATTTGCCAGGTGTTGAGCAGACGGGCAGATGCGTCTGTCTGGAGCTCAGGCAAGAGATCCAGGTTAGAGGCAAGAGGTTTGGGAATCGTCAGCTTAGGTGAGCCGATGAGAGCTGGGAGAAGTGACGAGGCTGTTCAGGGGAGAAAATGAGGATGTGGCAGACGCCTCGGGATTGATTAGAAGAGGGGAGAGCCTTCGAAGGAAACTGATGGAGCCCAAGAAGGAGAAAAAGAAAGTAAACTGGCTGAGTAGACCTCAGTGACCGGACCTATGTACTTGCATTTATTCATTCTCTCTTGCTTCCTTCAACCATCTCTCTTTTTTTTTTTTTTCCCTCTATTTTGGTTTCTCTTTTTTTTTCTATAAATGTCATCCAAATGCTTAAGGTGTGCCTATAACCTTTAGGGAACCAGCTTCTTGAGGAAGTATGGTTTATTTATTTTCGTACCCAGAGCACCAGGCATGGAATGCACTCCACAAACATGGGTTGAACTGAACGCAGGGCATTGCTTTCCTTCTGCTGGTCAGCAAGTGCAGGGGTAGGGAAGGTGCAATCTCCCATTAAATGCTAGCTTTTAATGTCTCGTGGAACAAGCAGCTTCCTAGAACTGTGGGTATGAGGTGTGTTTTCAACAGAAGGACAGAGTGGTTTGAGAGGGCACAGGTGTGTCCCTAGGAAATGTCTTCCTCGTGGAGAGACTATCCCGTTGCTTCCGACATTTAACTGCAGTCGTGTCTAGAAAGTTTGTGTAGGAAACGTTTCCTTTGAAAGCTCTACAAGTTCTGTAGCATGTGAACAGATGCTCAAGTGCCAGACCTAATCTTTTTTTTTTTTTTTTTTTTTTTGTGGGTACCGGGGGGTCGACCTCAGGACCTCGCGCGCCAACAGGCACCCGTGCCGCTGAGCGATATCACCGGTCCCTTTTTCGTATGTGGGATCCGGGAGTTGAACTCGGGCCCTCGCGCTTGCAAGGCAGGCGCTTACGCCGCTGAGCCATCTCACCGGCCCTACCAGACCTAATCTTACCATGTGACTGTTCAGAAATAATCTGAGTGGGGTACCACCTGTTCCTCATGTGTGTACATACAGCCTGTGTGCGATTCCTACCAAGAAGCAGCAGTATGTTGGTATCTTGTGCTATTCTTTCTCCAGGCAAACCTGTTATCGTCATAGCATGTAGAATTTGTCTGATAAAGCTTTGCCATTGCCCAAGTACAAATTGGAGGAAAAAAGGTCTTTACTCCTCTTGCTTACTTGAATACCATTTCCTTCTATAATGACAGTTACAAGGGCCACACAGTAATACCACTGTAACACTATCGCCAGGGCTCACCTACATCAGAAGTGTTTCATTTCTTACACTGGGTAAGTGAGGATATTGCATCCCCCCCCCTTCATATTTTTACAAATGTCTGGATTTTATACTAAATTAAGAAAATTTTTTTTGTTTTCTTTTTTGAGACAGGGTCTTGCCATGTAGTTCAGGCTGGCCTTGGAACTCACTGTGTAGCCCAGGCTGGCCTCGAACTTGAAGCGATCCTCCTGCCTCAGCCTCCCGAGTGCTGGGATTATAGGCATGTGCCACCATGCCTGATGTTAAGAAATTAAAACCAAAAGGATTGATACACTTATATCCCACTTAGTTAATTTAGATTATTAACTTTTATCCAAATTCACTGTATTTGAACTACGGAAAGTAACTTAAAAATGGGAAAACATTATTCCCTTAGGAAAATATTGCTGTTCATTATAGCAATAGCTTTTCAGAGCTGTTGAAATTCTCTGCCTATGACTCATTCTGAGTTGCACATTTTTTTTTTCTGAGAGGCTGTGAAAGTCTTTATGGTATTTAAGAGGAATTAGACCCTCCCCCATTTTGGAGGTATGTGTTGATATGTTGTAGGGGTTTTAAGGAAGCAGTGAGACAAGGTATCAGCTGGGCCGAAGCACTCCCACGTGGCAGTGTCAGCCTATGCCAGTGTCAGCACAGTCTAGAGTCCAGCGGGTGGGCTTAAAAATCCAACGTCACAGGAGGAAAACCTGTGATACCCCAGCTCAATAAAAATAATGTGTAAAACCAAGACACAAGTTGAGTGATTTTTAAAATTTTTGTTAGTATGTGTTTTTAGTACCTAATGGTTACATTCAGAGTGGGGAGTTGGTACGTGTATGTCACACGTCTCAATTCTTTTTACATCCTCTTCCCCTGTTCGTATCCCCGCAAGTTGAGTGATTTTACCTTGAGATATGGAGCTGCCAGGGACCCCAAGTTATGTGTGCTCCCAGAGCTAAGCTCTGTTCTCCTTGTAGGGAGGTCACACAGAGCCAGGGCCAACTGGAAGTCACTTGGTAAGCATGGAAGCAGAGGCCACCTTGAAAAGTTATGTGTTTTCATAAGGGAAATAGTGCTGCCTCCAGGAACAGACAGGTGCCTTCGAGTTGGGGAAAGTCCTGTTCAGGGGCCCTGGCCTCTGTTTGCCTCTTGAGAGGGCTGTTTGCCAAAGTGCTCAAGACAATCTCCAGGAGAGTCAGAAACACTTGTGGTCATGAGGATTTAATGTTAAATGTAAGACATGGAGTGGAACTCCTGGTGTAATTCAGGAAACTCGCAATAAGTGTTAGTCTTCGTTACTGTCATTATTGATGGCTCTGGTGCCCATGTTGTGGTGAATGATCAAAACTCTCTTCAGATGAACCCTTCTGTAAATATTGCTATTTCTTCCATTTACTGAGTGCTTGCTTGTTTTTAAAATGTTCTTGTAGTGGGCACTGGTAATCACACTTGTACATTACTGAACTGTTAAAGTGTTAGTATGCTACAAGGATTTAGTTGTCTTATTTATTATTTTGATTTTTTGAGACAGGGTCCTGCTATGTAGTTCAGGCTGCTCTTGAACTCACTATGTAGCCCAGGCTGGCCTCGAACTTGCAGTGATCCTCTTGCCTCAGCCTCCTGAGTGCTGGGATTGCAGGTGTGTGCCGTGGCTAGATGTCATATTTAAACAACTGTTTCCCTGCCAACTGAAAAAATTAATTTGTACAATGTTACTGTCCATTTCCCTCAAAAACAGAGCTTCAGTCGGGTTTAAGTTGCTCTGTTTGCCTATTTTCTTTCCTTTTCATGCTCAACCCACATTCTAGGATTAAAAAAAAGGTTTTATGAAAATTTTTGGATTAGATTTATTCTTCTTTAGGGTGTGCCTTTTTCAAGGATCCTATTCAATAATAGATATTTAAACACATTTTTATCATGGCATTAACATTGCAAACTCTTACTTTTTTTTTTTTTTTTTTGTGGGTACCGGGGGTCGACCTCAGGACCTCGCACGCCAGCAGGCGCCTGTGCCGCTGAGCGATATCACCGGCCCGTGTGTGGGTACCGGGAGTCAAACTCAGGCCCTCGCACTTGCCAGGCAGGCACTTATGCCGCTGAGCCATCTCACCGGCCCAACTCTTACTTCTTATGTACTCTGCCTTCCTTGATATTTTTTGGGGGGGTGCTGGGATTGAACGCAAAACTCACACATGTTAAGTCAGTCATTTTACCACTGAGCTGCACTTCCAGGCCTCTGTATATTTTTCCCCCATTTTTTATATTTTGAGATAGGATCTCTCTAAGTTACCCAGGTTGGTCTTGAATTGGGTGATTCTCTTGCCTCAGCCTCCCAAGTACCTGGGATTACAGGCATGTGCCACCATAACTGGCTGTCTTTCTTGATTTTAAGGTCTTTATTTAGCTTAAATTTATATTTGGTGGAGTTTTGAAAATTGTTTTAACCCTTAGGATATAGGGAAGTTCTGAAACTATGGAAGTCTTCAAGATCATATTTTTATGTCTTTATAATTTAAATCATAGAGGACAATTGTCTTTCAACTGTTTTTGAGGGGTACGTGTGTGTTGGGAGTATCTTCATTCTTGTTTCCATATGGGCTTACGTAACTATAATTTTGAAATTGAGTTAAATACTGAGCCACCCCCTAAATTACCTTCAAATTTTTTTGTTGAAGAAGGTAGAACATCTAGCACAATTTACAAGTTCTTTCTGTGACCTCTCACTTTTCATAAGCTCTGGATATTTGGTTACCCTTTTGTGATTTATCATGGATCTTCTTGAAATGTTTTTAAAATGGTATTTGCAGCGCAGTACACACATACATACCAGGTTTTGGTTCTTTAGCGTCTGAGCTGCATTGGAGCAGGACTGTTGTTCACTGGCACATCACTGGGGTCCAGAATAGTGTCTGGCACTTTGTAGTACAGAGTTGCTGAGTAAATGTGTACTTGGTTTAAAACTCAAGATTCTTGTTTTGCATTTAGATTGATGAGCAGGGACAGCAGTTCAGTTTGGTCAGCCTTTATTTGCCCTCTGATTTTCTGTCTGAAGAAAGTTGAAAGTTTTCAAAGCTCTGTGCATGGGTATAAAGGACCTTTCTTTAGACCATCCTTTTTCACTGTGGGGCTTCTTCTGAAACACAGGAAGTGATCTAGTTCCAGTAGCTTGTGCGTGAAGATTGTTTGTCAGGGTAGGCTCTGTGTCCCCACTGTACTTTGAACAGATTCTTCTCATAGCACCTTCTGGATGATGGGGACAATTTTTGGCTAAGGGATCTTGTGGAACAGAGAGGAATCAAAGATATGATGCAAGCCATTACTCTCAAGCACAACTTTAGAAAGTGTTCTTGGCCGTCTGAGTGTTTTATTTTAAATTAGTGTCGTAGGCATTCCAAGTATCCACTGACCTTATCTTGACTGTTATCTGAGTAGACTTCAGGAATTTCATGTGCATTTCCTTCTGTACTAGCTGTTTTCATTTGGATTCTAAAAATAGCTGAAATATGTGTAAGGGAAAAGTATATTACCTGCAGTCAGGCTGAGAACTTAGTAATTCAGGTATACATGTTATGAAGCTGGGAAGATTGATGTATAGACAAGGATCATTAAGTATTTTCAGTTAGTTATTGGATCATCTAGCACAAATAAAATATTAGATTGGCCTCTCCATCTAAATAATGTTTTTTCCAAAGTCTAAAACCAATTATAAATGATCAAGGGTTTTCTTGATTCCTAGGGTTTTTTGTTTTGTTTTTGTTATTTATCTTATTTGGTCTGGATACTTAGGGAAATTATCCCCAGCCCTTTTAATTTTTTCTTTTGACACAGGATCTCACTGAGTTGCCCAGCCTGGCTTTCAACTTGTGATCCTCTTGCCGCAGCCCTCTGAGTAGCTGGGATTACAGATGTATGCCCCTCAAGATCTTCATTTTTTAAATTGACGCATAATATTTGTACATATTTATGGAGTATAGTAGGAATTAGGCAAATAAAGTAAAGGAATTACACGTACAAACATAGACATAGCTTGTGTTTAAAAATATATGTAATAATACAAGTTATTGCAGAATTTGGAAACCTGTTTACTTAAAGAAATAGTATTGTGTAGCCTTAGTTTACTGACCAATACATTTAAGGACTAATAATCTGAGATGTTTGTTTTTAGTATTGGATTTTTCACTTAGGAGACAATGGAGCTGTCTTTTAATCTCTCTTTTATTTTTTTTTGGTACCAGGAATTGAACTCAGGACCTTGTGCTTGCCAGGCAGACGCTTGTGCTGCTGAGCTATATCCCCGGCCCTATCTCTTATTGTACCATAGTAGGGTGTCTCATGACCACATGGAATTAAGCATGAATTCGCTCAGCTGGGGAGGTTTGTGAGTTGAGTTCCAAAGGTGTTTTAGGGGCTCTCCCTCTGTTCTGTCATTGTCCTTGGTGTGTAGTTTCAGATTCCATTCCTTATAATAACTCTAGGTGCTTCGATGGCAAAATGGGTGTCCTCCATTTTGGTGAACGAGAGTGATTGTGCTGGAAGCTTAACTTGCCTTACCTCGTTTATTGTTCACAAGGGGTCAGGCGTTATCTTTTCCATTTTAAAATGAGCGAATTGAAGTTCTGAAGAGTTTAGGTGGTTTGCTCAGGATCACACAGATAATAAGCAAAAGAGTCAAAATTTAAGTTTTTATAAAACTTTCAGACTTCTGTTTAGTATTCAACCTTTAAATTTATGGGGGCCGTAGAATATGGTGAAAGATTTGCATGGAGTTTCAGGTGGCTCACTGATGCCCTCCCAGTCCATGCCTGAGCCTTCCTGGGTGAAGCAGTTTTTCCTTCTTGCCACTTAACGGGATCTTTCTTCCTTGATCTTTCTGTCTACAGAGTGAAGATACTGGGAGGTTGGAATATTTTTGAATAATTCAAGAACTCCTTTCTTTCTGTTTTTTGTTTTGTTTTTCAGTACTGGGTGTCGAACTCAGGGGCACTTTACCACTAAGTTACACCCCTAGTCCTTTTTATTTTTTATTTTGAGTCAAGAGTCTCACTGTTCTGTCCAGCCTGGCTTTGAACTTGTGATCCTCCTGCCTCGGCCCTCTGAATAGCAGGGATTACAGATGTATGCCCCTCAAGATCTTCATTTTTTAAATTGACGTATAATATTTGTACAGATTTATAGCATGTAATATGATAATTCAATATATAACATGTAATGATCAAATCAGGACAGTTAGCATTTCTTTTGCCCCAAACATTAACGATTTCTATGTGTTGGGAACCTTTGGACTCTTTTTTAATTATTTTGAAACATAGCACAGATTGTTGTAGATTATGCTGACCTAGCGGGCTGGACAGCTTGTTCCTGCCATCTGTGTTTCAGTACCCCTTACCTAACCTCTTTCCGTCCCTAGTCCTCCCCAGCCTAGCAAGAAGACCACCATATATTTTTTTTAACCTCCATATTTTTAAGAAAATAATTTGCATCTGAATATAGTTCTTCCTTCTCCCACACATGCCTTTTTCTCAAGGACTGTCATCTTTAGGTCTGAGGAAAGGCCATCAGGGTATTTATTGATGGGGCAACTTACTACTAAGGTAAAAGCTCCTTTCAGGTAAGAAGGAAGGAGAGGGTACAAGTGGGAATCCCTTCATTGTGCTGCTGGTTGTAGATCAATGTTTATCTTCGCTACCCAGCAGCACCTTTGTGCCCATCTTCATAGTAGGTGTGTGACAAATCTGCAGAGAATGAGTAGATGACTCATATTTATGTAGTAATCGCATTCCGGGCCATTTGTTGTGCCCTCCGTCTCATTCATCTTGTCTGATATACACTTTATCCAAACATGGCATTTTCTTTTCTACTTACAATAGGGCTCACTCATCATTTTCTGAACAGTATGCTGGGTTAGCAAATATTTTCCAGTTTGGTTCTCTAGGCAATTTGTTCATAAACAAATGTGGCTTAGATTTCCTTTATCTTTTAATGAACTGATAGGATATTTAGAGGCAGCTTAAACTTTTACTGAAGGTGCTAATTTTACTAGAAGAAACTCTGCATGTTGCAAATCCTACGTAAGAATTAACGAGTGGTAGAAATAACTTATTTATCAAGGGGTTTCTATAGATTACCCAAATGAGATCCCCCAGAGGTGTGAGGTATTTAGATTTATGAATATTACTTGATGATTTATTGTGTGAGGCAGTCTTCCAAGGGCTTACAAGTTTTTGCTTATATTGTTTCTCCTTCACAACAATCCTATGAGTGCTATACTGTACTTTCCTCCTTTATGGATAGGTAAACTGAGACACAAATGTTAAGTAACTTGCTCATGGTTGCACGGCACGAACCACCACTAGAGTAGTTCTGGCTTCTTGAACTCCTTGATTAGCGTCTTTTCTTCCCACTGTATACCCTTGGGCAGGAGATAGGTGGCCTGCTGTGGGGCCCACCCTTTCATGACAGCCTGGCACAGTGCGGCCTCCGGATTCAGTGGAGATTGTTCTAAGTACGTTTCAGACATTTATTACCATTAACTTCATCACTCTTACAATTTATTTTTCTGTTTAAAATGTTTTTGAAGTCACCGAAGCAAAGAAGGGTAAGCATGAGAAGGAACACGTGTCATCAAGTGCAGCAAGACAGTGCTGGGGAGTCCTGAGGTGCTCAGGGCGGAGCTTTTCGGTAGGAAGCCTTTGCGAGCTTGCTCCTGGCAGTCCGAAGGGGCAGGCTGCTGAAATGCACCCAGGAGAGTTCGCTGCAGGGAGATTTCCTGAAGCGATATATGGTCGTGCTACTCTTGGGTGAATGTGGGGGTCTTGTAGAATCAGAATCTGTACCCAAGCAAGAAAAAGTGGTAGAACCAGTGAGTCCACGAAGTATGTGCCGCCTTTATCCATGAGCTGGATGATTGTGATTAACTAGGGGATGCACAGGTGCGTTTGCACCTGTTATAGCAGTTCATGCCACCGAAGTGTTTCCATTCTACCGTCTGTGAATTACAGGCTTGGGAATAGCTGGCCTTGAATTCACTTTGTAGCCCAGGCTGGCCTCAAACTTGCAGCGATTCTCCTGCCTCAGCCTCCCCGATGCTGGGATTATAGGCATGCACCGCCACGCCTGGCTTACCTAAATTGTTAATTCCATTCCAATTCTTCTTCTGTTGGTCATGATCCTATTGCCTATCATTTATTTGTCTGTTTTTTCAGTGAGACTTTTTTTTTTTGGAGTAATGAATATTTTTATATGTGTTTATTTTTTGAGACAGGGTCTCACTCTATAGTTTAGGCTGGCCTTGAACTCACTATGTAGCCCACGCTGGCCTCGAACTCATGGTGATCTTCTTGCCTCAGCTTCCCGAGCAAGTAGAGATTTAATAACAGAAATACAGAAGTTTTTATTTTTTTATGTATATCTGTTAAGAATTTAACAACAAAAGTAATTTCCTTGATTTTTTTTATAACCCTCACATCTTTCATAGTAATACTAATTTAAGAACAACGCAGCTGATGTCTTTTTTAAGGCAATGGAAAACATTGGATAATATTCTTTCAAGCAATAGAAATTAACCTTGACTATGTTCTTTGTTAAAATGTGTTTAAGGTCACATTCATTTAGATCCCTAAAATCCTCTAATTCTTTTTATCTCTCTATTACCCTTGTTCCCCAATATCAAGTGTTTCTGTGTAACTCAAAACAACCGTAATTTTAATCTGACAAAAGTGACTGTCAGGAAAATAAGCAGCTATTTTTAAAGGTAATCATTTTAGTTCTTCTCATTTCCGTACTGTGCAGGTTGCGATTTCTGTAAATACTCATGCTGTTCACTCATCACTCTTACAATTTATTTTTCTGTTTAAAATGTTTTTGAAGTCACCGAAGCAAAGAAGGGTAAGCATGAGAAGGAACACGTGTCATCAAGTGCAGCAAGACAGTGTTGGGGAGTCCTGAGGTGCTCAGGGCGGAGCTTTTTGGTAGGAAGCCTTTATTTTTGGTAGGAAGCCTTCGAGATAATGTAGAAGGAATAACTAAGACTTGAGTTAAATAAAACATTAAGAATATTTTTCCCGTAACTTAACTGAAATATAAACACTAGAACATGGGCTGAATTAGACCGAAGCTACCTCACTTCTCGCTCGCTCTCTTTCTCTCTGTCTCTATCTTTTTCTTGTGCTGGCGTTGAACCCAGGGCCTCACGCGTGTCAGGGAAGTGCTGTACGCCTGGGTACAGCCCCAGCCTTGTCTCACTTTTCACTGTCTTCTCAATAAAAAGAGAACGGTTATTCCTTATCCAGTGTCCTAAAACATAGGCATTTGTGAAGTAAGCTAATAGGCAAACCCAAAGAGGCCCAAATTATGAGATTTGGGTAGAAAATCTTTCTAATTCATTTATTGGAATAAGGTATAAGAAATGTTCCTGTAATAGAACAAACTGGGTAACTAAAATGATTAAAGAAATGAGAGGCTCAGGTTTACCCTTTGTTTTGTGGGTTCTAAATAAATGATCTTTCATAAAATGATACACAGAACACATTCGCCTTTGCCTATATTGAAACTGTGTAGTAACATCTCAGTGACTTCTGTCATCCTTGGGGAGTAAAATGTTTATATATGTATATTATATATATTTATATATAATATGTAATATATTATCATTACTATATAAATCAATTATGATTAATATATGATACAATATACATAACATGTAATATTATATAAATATATTATATATAAATATATATATAATTTATATATATATATAAATTCCCATTTAATTCTACTTTATACTTTTTTTTTTTTTTTTTAATATGTGGGTACCGACAGTTGAACTCAGAACCTCGTGCTTGCCAGGCAGGTGCTTATGCCGCTGAGCTATATCACCAGCCCCCTACTTTATTCTTAAACATGTGTTGATACTTATAGTTTAAATCTTATGATTAAATATATTTCTCTGCAGCATTCCTCAGTATCTGGCACACCTGTATTTTGGATATCTTTCTTCACCCACAGGAATGTAAACTATGTGAGAGCAAGAATTTTGTTCTGTTATTCAGTGCTGTACCCAGAACAGTTATTGACACATAGTAGGTGTTCAGTCAGTACTGAATGATTAGGTGAATCTCAGACAGTCTACTTTCAGTAACCTATAGAAGACCGTATAGAATAGATTAATAAATAGGTATATCCATCGGTGGTGCTGTGAATCAAACTCAGAGCCTTGTACATGATAGCAAATGTTCTTCCACTGAGCTATACACCCCAGTCCAATAATAATAGATTATTTAAGGCTTTTATTCATTTATTTTTATTTTTATTTTTATTTTTTTTGTGGGTACTGGGGGTTGACCTCAGGACCTCGTGTGCCAGCAGGCGCCCGTGCCACTGAGCAATATCACCGGCCCTTTTCTCGTATGTGGGTACCAGGAGTTGAACTCGGGCCTTCGCGCTTGCCAGGCAGGCGCGTACGCCGCTGAGCCATCTCACCGGCCCCCATTTATTTTTTTTGAGACAGTGTCTTGCTATGTAGTTCAGGCTGGCTTTGATCTTACTATGTAGCCCAGGCTGGCCTCAAACTTACGGTGATCCTCCTACGTCAGCCTCCAGAGTGCTGGAATTACAGGCGTGTGCCACCGTGTCTAGGTCAGAAGAATTTTTTTTTTAATTAACTTATTATGTTTCATAGTCATTATGTTCTTTATAGCATCTGATTGTCCCGAATTATAAATAGAAAAGATACAAGCAGTTCATTTTATATGTAATGATCCGTTCATGCCTTGGACCTTCTTTCCATAAATCTTTGAAATGGCTTTCAAATCGTGCCAATTCATTTGACTTGTTTCCTTACAGTTAAATGCCACAACAATAAAAATCTGACCACTCAAGGAGTTCAGTTACTTGGATTTCAGTTTGATAAAATTCAGTATAAGCACAAGACCAAGATGTACTTTTGATTGTTATTTTCTTGAGTCCTCATTTATATGGGATAAGTGTAGTGATATTACGTATTATCACCTCGGCTGTAAAATAGTGTATTATTTGATCAAGGATGGAAGAAAATGGAATAACAATAAAGAGAAAAGGAAAGAAGGCTGCCTGCTTTGAGGCAATGTGACCACTGCCATCTGTCAAAAGGAAGCAGCACGATGCTTCATTATTTATGTCAGACTCAGTGTGGCGGTAAGCTCAGGGCTTGAATTTGGTTAATACTTGTTAACTACCCTTGTTAGATGATCTCTGCCTAGGATAGACTTTATCTAGGACTATCTCCTCTCATCTCCCTCCTGATGAAAAGTCTTCCAGCTTTTGGCCTAGTCTAAGAAAGGCATCAAGATAAAATTATATTTGCTTTTTATCTGCAACTAACTTTTATCAAACCCAGTGCATCGGTGACTTAAAAAAGTCCTCCAGCTAATTTGTGTGTCCTTGCATGCTGTTTTTAAAATAGTATGACCAAAAAGACTTTAGACAAGAAATGACTGGAGAATTAGGAAAAGGTTTACATTTTGTCAAGACGTGGACCTGCTTATAATAGTTGGTGTATTCATATTTAGGACTGTGATTCTGGACACTGTGCCTTTTTCCCAAGCTCAACTTTGCAAACCATCTTTTCCTCAAAACCAAAAGCTCAATTTTTGAATTACTTGTTCTCAGAGTCCATGTCAATTCATGAGAGTGAGTCAACTGAAAAGAAGCCAAGTTCTGTTTAACTTTTGTTTTTAATTGTAGTTTACATAGCAGGCACAGTTGTCTGTACACTTTTAGGGTAGCAGCTATGAAAAATTTTAAAGTTATGAAGAAATCATCGAATAACTATAACATCACTAATGTGATGTTGGTTCAGAACAAAAGAAAAGGAAGGGAGAATGTAAAATATCTGACCATAAAAAAAGTTTCATGGGCCGGTGAGATGGCTCAGTGGCTTAAGCGCCTGCCCGGCAAGCGCGAGGGCCCGAGTTCGACTCCCGGAGCCCACATACAAAAAAAAGGGGCCGGTGATATCGCTCAGCGGCACGGGCGCCTACTGGCGCGTGAGGTCCTGAGGTCGACCCCCTGGTACTCACCAAAAAAAAAAAAAAAAAAAAAAAAAAGTTTCATAAAAAACAGTGAACATTGCATGTGGCTCTAGAGGGTTCGAGAAGGTTTGGTGATTTAGAGGTTTCTGTTGGAATACATTTTTCACCAGTCAGATCAGCTTGCTTTGGTCATCGGTGAGAGCTGGCAGGAGAAGCCATCTGGAGGCGAAGCTTATCAAGATAGTGCTGGAAGTTGGATAACAAGGTGTGCCGAGAGGCATGAACAAAACCAGTAATTAAAGCCTGGTAATAAACTTTCATTATACTGCATCCAAGCCCATAAGTAGTTCCAGGATAGGCATAACCAGAAGATTTGGATTTAAGGAAAAGGGAACACGTGATTCTAGGAATGTATCCTGGAGACCAAGGAATGACCAGTGACCCATTGAGTTTCCCTTATCTGACGTGCTTGCGACCAGAAGTGTTTCACATTTTGGAGTTCTTCGGATTATTATAACAACTTAAAAAAAATGATTTTGATAATCACCATACGTTTCAATCACCCCTTGTACAATTGAATTTTTTTTTAAAAAAATGGGCGAAACTAAATAATCACTTAAAAATGTAATGATTTTCTAGTAGCACAATGCATTCACACAGTTTCCCCCATCTGGTCCTCATACGAAGTTGAGAGGAAAGTGTTACTTTATTTTATGCTTGAGAAAATGGAATTGAGCTTTTTTTTTCAATTCACAGCTAGTAAGTGCCTGCTGAAAATCCGGCTGAGAACTTTGACCTTTAAGTATCAAGCTCTTGGTAGTAAGCTCGATGTTTGTGTTCTGTAAATTGCAGTTTTCTATAAAGAAGCAATAGTATTTGTTTTCCATTAGTGTAGTACATTTTCTGTCCTTATGGCTAATATGCAATTCATTTTATAATGAATTAGAGCATCAGAAAATAATTAATACCAGGACTTAGACTTTTGGCTATAGTAAAATATGTTTGGATTTTGAAATATTTGATGTCCATGTAGCTTTTCAAGCATAATTTTTTTTTGAAACAGGGTCTCTTTGTGCAGTCCAGGCTGGCTTTGAACTGGCTGTGTAGGCCATGCTGACCTTGAACTCACGATCCCCCTGTCACATATGCCTGAGTGCTGGATTATAGGTGTGTGCCACCAAGCCTGGCAAACATAGGCTTTTCATGGAACTTTCTCCTGTGTAATGTTGGAGGGGCAGTGTGGTGTGGTGTAATGCTTTTCAAACTTTAATGGCACAAGAATTGCTGGGAATTTAATTGCTTTTTAGGGCCCAGAAAGCTCTCTAGGTAATTCTGGTAGAGGTGGTCCTGGCACAGTATTGGGAAACACCGATAGAAATACCTACTTCAAAAGTTAGTGGTAGTGGGCTGGTGATATCACTCAGCGGCATAAGCACCTGCGTGGCAAGCGCGAGGTCCTGAGTTCGACTCCCGGTACCCACATGAAAAAAAAAAGTTAGTGGTAGTGATTTGACCTACAGTACCTCTTCAGTTCTTGGCATAGCACTTGCTACATAGGTAATGTTCAAAATATTCTATTCATAGGTGATGGTATGGCTGGCAGCTAAGAAGCCAGAGAATATTCTTTTTTTTTTTTTTTTTTGTGGGTACCGGGGGTCGACCTTAGGACCTCACGCGCCAGCAGGCGCCCGTGCCGCTGAGCGGTATCAATGGCCCTTTTTTCTTATGTGGGTTCTGGGAGTCGAACTCGGGCCCTCACGCTTGCCAGGCAGGCGCTTATGCTGCTGAGCCATCTCACCGGCCCCTTCATTGTTTTCATTCAACCAAATATACTGTATTTTCCGTATATTGTAGGAGTTGGCGGATATGAAAGGACGATGGACAGTTCTCTTGTAGAATTTATTTGATAGACTAATAGTAAAGGTCTAATTCTTCCCTTGTAAAATATTATAAAATAAAAATTAATATTGAAGGCATGCTTGTGTAATCTTCCTCCTGCAAATTAAAAATTCATTTTTTATTTGAATGAGGCTTACAGGGCAAGGAAATGGACTGATTATTATTTCTGCTTTTTATTACTGCTCTAAAACTCTACTATCCAGTGCAGCTACAATAGCAGCTAAGTTAATTTAAATGAATTAAGATTGAATAGCAGTAGAAATACAGTCCTTGGAGCCATTAGCTACATTTCAAGGGCTCAGCAGCACCTGTGGCTACCGTGGCTGCCTTACCGGACATGTCCATCACTGCACAGAGCTCAGTTTGACAGTGGTGCTGTAGAGTCCAGAACAACGAGGCAGTGGTTTTCCAATGGCCTTGATTTGTAAATTGATTTTGAGGTGAATAGTAGCGGTGGATTGAGGCTGCCACTTTAACTTAAAAAAAATTTTTTTAAATTTTGAGACTGAGTTTTGCCAAGGTGGAATTCAAACTTGCAACCCTCTTCCCTCAGCCTTTCTCAGTGCAGGATTATAGATATGTGCCACGATACCCGGCTCTATTTCATTTTCTCTCTCTCTCTCTCTTTTTTTATCTTTTGGTGGTACTAGGGATTGAACTAGGGTCGTCACATGGATCTACGTCCCCAGAACTTTTTACATTTTTTATTTTGAAACGGGGTCTCACTAAGTCACTGGGGTCGAACTTGAGATCCTCCTGCCTCAGCCTCCCAGAGTGCTGGGTATATGGTGTGTGCCACCACACCTGGCTCCATTTCTTATGTGCTTTAATATCTTCAGATTGAATAGGCCCGGGGCCATTATTGATTTACATTAATAATGTCATTATATGGCAAATAGAGTCTAAATACTAATTCTGGGCTTTTTTTTAACTTTGGAATAATACATTCTACTGCATTAAGTATAGCTTTTCGTGTGTATGCGTGTATGTGTGTGTGAGTGTGCATGGGAGAGAGAAAATTCTACATTCTGTTAATTCAGAATTCATTGTCTACATTAAATTATAAAGCATTATACTGGCTTTAAATTTGTATCTAATGAACTGCTGGGAATGAAGAAGAGTTGGGTTTCATCTACGTTAAGTAGAATTTATAACATTTATATGAAATACTCTATTTATAGAAGCCAAATTCAAGAGTAGTAAAAAGTGGAGCTGACACTGTTGGTCAGAATTCTACTGGGTAGGACACCTTTTATGCTTTCTTTTGTGTGTGTGTGTGTTTTTTTTTTTTTTTTTTTTTTTTTTTTTTTGAGACATGATCTCGCTATGTTCCAGGTTGGCTTTGAACTTGCTATGTTGTCCAGGCTGACCTTGAACTAGCGGTCCTTCTGCAGCAGCCTCCCGGAGTTCTAGGATTACAGTTTTGTGCTATCATGCCTGGCTTTTTCTTTCAAAAAATTATGATATATTTGTATTTTGGTAATTGAAAAACTAAAAACTATTTTCAGTACTTTTTGTTCTTGTTAAAATATGTATGTAAAATTGTGTAGCACTCACTACACCCTGATGTCTAGGCCACGAATAATGCATTTCTTTTTCAGAGTTCAAGAAAGGATGTGCTGGTCGGGAATGTTGCTCAGTGGTAGAGTGC
This sequence comes from Erethizon dorsatum, assembly GCA_028451465.1. NCBI lineage: Eukaryota > Metazoa > Chordata > Mammalia > Rodentia > Erethizontidae > Erethizon > Erethizon dorsatum. Next base: position 118,915,379 of record CM051828.1, on the reverse strand, counting down.
TTGCCTGGCATGCTTGAGGCCCTGACTGCAATTGCCAGTACCACAAAACAAACAAAGAAACAGAAAGGAAGGAAGAAAAGAAAAGAAAGGATATATAGTTGCTTTGTTTCTTGACCTGTGTTTTCTGAACAGAAGTACTATATATAGTTAGAGGTAGATCCTGCCTTTTCCCCTCTTTGGATCTGATCTTGCTTTTGCCCCTTTCTGAGCAGAGAGGCAACAAAAGAGCTGCCACTCTGTCCCAGGTCATGGGTTAGAGTGACCGAAGTCATTGAAATCGTTTCGTGCTTTACTGCCGCCTCCTTCAGTGAGTTTGTCTTTCCAGGTCACTTACTTCAGCCTCTGGTACTATAACAAGCAAAATCAGCGCCGCTGGGTAGATTTAGAAAAACCTCTGAAGAAGCAGCTGGATAAATATGCGCTGGAACCTACCATCTATTTTGGAGTGGTGTTTTATGTGCCTTCAGTTTTACAGCTGCAGCAGGAGATTACCAGGTGAGAAAGTACATGCCTCCTGTTTTCTGAAAATAATCTAGTGAGATTAGAAAAGTAAAACTAAGGTTGAAGGTAGGAGATAAAAGTCTGAAACTTTGCCCTCTCACCCCACGCTTTTAGCCAGCCTATTACAAGGGCTTCTGGTATGCGGTATGTCGTCAGAGTTTTACTGCTTGTCGGGTGAGTAAGGGGTTCACTAGGGACAAAGGAATGATTAAAGGGGAAATGATGTTTTTACCCTGGCTGTAAACTCTTCTTGCAGTGGTGTTACCTTTTATTGTTTTGTTTCTGATCCTTTGTAACAAGTAAATGAGAGAAGAGATGTAAAAAATGTAGTCTCAGGCTCTGTGTTCATTCTTCAAGCAAAGGTGCTGAAGGTTCTTGCAGCTCTCTCACTCTAGAAGCTGCATTTGTAGACAACCAGAGAAAGAATATATGTGGGGGGAAGCACAGAGAGGGAGAGGGAAGGTGTTTACAGTCAGAAAATGTTGGCCAGTAAATACACTTTGAAGGCCCAAAAGCAGAAAAGGGGAGATAATATTAAGAAGGATACTAGAGAAACTAAATGTTATTTTAATTTTTTTTTTTTTTACCTGAAGACAATTAAAATAAAAAACAATGGAATAAAACTTGAATTCTTGGGGCCGAGAGTATAGCTCAGTGGTAGAATGCTTGCCTAGCATGCACAAAGCCCTGGGCTTGATCTCCAGCTCTTGAAAGGGGAAAAAAAAATTGAATTCTTGAGCTTGCCCAAGTTCTCTAAATCCACCAGTACTTTATCTTTTTAAGCCTCTGTGACATTGCTCTGGAGCCAAGCTGGACAATTTCCCATATGTTGAGCATACTGTGTGTCCTTCCATCTTTGAGTCCTAGGTCTTTCTCTCGTACTTATGTATTGGAATCATCCTGTTCATCTTCTGAGTAGGCTCCTCCATGAAGCTCTGTGGCTGCCAGGCTGGAATGAGTGTTGCCTTCGCCAGGCTGGCTTAAGATTGCTGTACTTTTGTGTAGATAGCAGTTATCACTGCCCCTCATGGTGGTTTTTTGTGTATATATCTTATCTGCTTTCTAGATTTTAAGTCCATGTTTGTCTTTAGCTTTCCATTTCTTTTGAAAGCTAGGCAGAACCTGGTACAGCCCCATGCTTGTGGAATGCTGTTTACGCTTGCAGTTAATTATTGGAGGAGAATGGAAAACCAAAGAAGTTGCAAGGATCAGGTGTAGGGAAAAACAAATACCGTGAAACTGGTCTGAAATATAAATGTTGAGAAAGAAGTGAAAAGCGGGAGGAAAAACATGAGCTGATCTCTTTCACTCATTTAAACATTTATTGAAGATATACTGTGAAGATCAAAGAATTATGTTGGGTAGTATAGGAGATGAATACACATTCGTGCATTCTTTATTTGGACCGTGGAGGAGTTGCTTGTAGTCTATTGGAACTGGCAGTTCGTGTAAATAAATAATTACAGTATCCTAGGATAATAAATGCTTTAATTAAAGCTCTGGGTTCCTAGGAGTAGGGCATAGAGAACTTGAACAGGGAAGGTAAAGAAGTTGACTTTTGGTTGAATAAGCTTTAGAAGGAATTTTTAGCTAGAGGGAAGAACTTGTGCAAAGCAGCAGGAATAATGAAAGTTTCAGATATTACCTGGAGAGGCGAGAGAAGGTTTAAACAACAAGCTTGTATTAGTCATAAAGTCATGGCCCTGTGAGGAAGACTTTCAAATTTTAATGGGATGCAGTGATCAAATTTGCATTGTACAAAGATTACTCATAATGAAAGGTCAATTAGAGGTCATAAGACCTCTAAATTAGAAAAGAGGTGGTAGCAGGAGACCAGCTAGGAATGTCTATACCAGAATTTAGGCATCAGTCTAGAAAACAGACTGAAACATAGGCATTAGCCATAGGAAGGGTTGAAAGAGAATGGGCTCATTAGATTCATTCGGTAGGATTAATTGGGTATAGGAGAACTTAATAAGAAGTTCTATCCGTAAGAATTAAGTATGGCCATAAATAACAAAAAGAACTCAAGAATTCTGTAAGAGTTCTCAAGGACCCTTACTTTCTCTTACTGGTGCACATTCTCAGCATGTTCTTCCATTTACTAGGTTACTGTGTAGTGCAAGACATCTAGAAAAGTTCCAGTCATCACCTGTATTGTACAGTGAGTGAGCACAGCAGTGGTTTTCTAGGGGAGGGGCATGGGTAGGCGAGAAGGATGATGAGCTATACAAAGAAACTGCAGCAGGTGGTTGGTGTGTTCTTTGTCTTGTGGCAATGATTTTATGAATACTTTGATACGTCAGAACTACATGTTAATTCTGTGCAGATAACCACATGCTAATTCTATTTCAAAAAAGGCGCCACCCACTCAGATACTTTAAGAAAGAAAAAAGGGGGAATAAAAATCTAAATACAGTCATACCTTGGTACTGTATTTGACTGCTTTGAAACTCATCAAATTTGATACTTTTACACAAAAGTTTCATCCAGGTACTTGTTGTTTGTTTGGTACTTGATACACAGGCTAGAACTTTTCCATGTTGATTGCCACGTGACTCACTTCCCTTTCTAGTCAAAATAGTTTGTTGGGTACTTATTGTTTTTAGTACTCATGGCACCTCTTGGAGCAAATTAACAATGAGTGCCAAGGTACCACTTTGGCAAAAGAAGATTTGCCAAAATGTATGTCTACAAACAGCAGAAAATGTACACCCACTATTACAAAATGAACTAAAGAAACTTAAGAAAATAACATGTATTTAAATCCAAATTAGATGAGTTTAGGAATGATCTGGTTATACAATAATAGGTGAACAGGCAAATAAAGCTAATTGCCGGTGAGATGGATCAGCAGCATAAGCGCCTGCCTGGCAAGCGCAAGGACCCGAGTTTGACTCCCGGATCCCACATACGAAAAAGGGGCCGGTGATATTGCTCAGCGGCACGGGCGCCTTCTGGCGCACGAGGTCCTGAGGTCGACCTCTGGTACCCACAAAAAAAAACAAAAAACAAAAAACTCTTGGGCCGGTGAGATGGCTCAGCGGCGTAAGCGCCTGCCTGGCAAGTGCGAGGGCCCGAGTTCGACTCCCGGAACCCACATACGAAAAAAGGGCCGGTGATATCGCTCAGCGGCACGGGCGCCTGCTGGCACGCGAGGTCCTGAGGTCGACCCCCGGTACCCATAAAAAAAAAAAAAAAAAAGCTAATACTGGCAAGAAAAGAATTAGAGATAATTTAAAAATGATAAAAACAATATAAATTTAGAAGGTAAGACCAAAAATTAAAAAAAAAATACATGCAATAAAATTCCCTAAAGGAGAAGGTCAAATCAATGAAAACAGATTCTTAACACTATGGTAAAACTTCTTTGAAGGACCAATGATTTGAAGCTGTATATTGAAAGGACAAACTGTGTGCCCAGAACTGAACCTAGAGTATTCAGTCCCAAGCCATATCCTGCAAAATCATTGGAAATTGAATATGTAGACAAAAACTCTTGTTACTCATGAATTAAAGAAAAGAAGATGGTATCAGACTTTTGGAAGAACACTTCATGACAACAGACAAAAGAGTAACATTTAACATACTCAAGGAAAGAGACCGTGAGGCAATATATCCAGCAAAATGACCTTTAAATATGTCTTAGCTCAGAATGCCATATTAAAAAACCACACGGTGATATCGCTCAGCGGCACGGGTGCCTGTTGGCTTGCGAGGTCCTGAGGTCGACCCCCTGGTACCTACAAAAAAAAAAAAAAAAAATACCACAGACCGGTGGCTTACCAGAAATGTATTTTCTCACAGTGTGGGCGTCTGAGCATAGTTGGCTCTGGCGAGGGCTCTCTTCCTCGGTTGGAGACCTCCTTGGGCTCTCACATAGCAGAAGGAGTAAACTCTCTGGTTCTTACAAAATACCAATTCCATCATGAAGTCTGTATCCTCACTGCTTCATCTAAACCTCATAATCTCCTAAGGGGTCCATCTTCAAGTATCATCACATGGTGGGTTAGAACTGTAACGTATGCATTTGGTGGTGGTGCTAAGTACAGCTACCCAGTCCCCAGCAGAATGTAAAGGCCCAAACATTTGAGGACATGCAGGAACATGGATCGTTTTGGCATGCTCTGAGGGAACTATCATAAACCCATCTTCAGTCAAATACTTAATGATTAAACAAGCTCCTATAAGGACTGGTGCTCTCGGACCTTGAAACAGTGACGAGTAGGTATTAGTGAACACCCTGACACATGATTTTGGTCTTAATACCATTTTCCATATGGAATTCTATGGGGGAGAGAGTTGTCTGGGCAAGTCTGAGACCATGGGAACCTAAGACCACCGATGTCAAAAGACCCAGGAACTATTTGAAGAAGTTCTTACTAGCAAAAGAGGAAATTTTGAGCATCATAAAGAATAATGACTGTATAGATCAAAATACAGGAAGTATATTTTTAAAAATTCATCAGTTCATAATATGTAACTTCTGAATTTTTATCAAAATTGGGACGTGATACAAAGGAAATATTGCTGATGGACCTAAAGTGCATGATTACTGATAATAGCGGCTGTTGTTTGAGTACCAGCTACGTGCCTAGTCTTGTGTTCACAGCTTTATGTATATTACTGAAAACGTTCAGCCCTTTGAAGGGGTTATGGTACGCTGGATTTACTTTCGACAAGTGTGCAGTGTAAGTATGGTCAGGGATATTGTTACTCTTCAAAACCATCTGGAGTTAAGATTTCATTTGACTGGTTTATGTTCTACCAAATTATGATGAAATGCTTTATCTTGATGGAAGATAATACTGACTTTATAAAATTGACATTTTTTTTTATAGATATCAGTATTATCTGCAGCTGAAGAAAGATATCTTGGAAGGAAACATTCCTTGTACTTTAGAACAAGCAATTCAGCTGGCAGGCTTAGCTGTTCAAGGTAAATAATGCATATTAAGTGATTAAAGTAATAGTTAATGTAATAGTTCTATCAGATTAAAATGTATTATAACAAAAACAGTAATGGTTTCTTAAAGTAGCTGGCTTTCTATGTATATCTTTAGTGGTGTTCATATATTTTTGAAAAAAATATGCTATTATTTAAGGGGCTCCCCTGTAGGAAGAAATGAATTTGAATTAGTTCAATGAAATATGAGACTTTTAGAAGGTTAACCATGTTATACGTCTAAAGATATAGCAGTCCAGTGAATAGAAGTACACATATTTTTATTTTATTTTATTTATTTATTTTTTTAAAGACAACAAGTAAACATTCTCATGTATTAACAAACTCAAGCATTAGAGAATAGTACACATATTTTTAAAACACTTAATATGCTATATATAAATCTAGCTCCAGGACTTGATATGCTATGAGCTAATATTTTAGGAAGAAATACCTGTCAATCAGTGGATTTGAGAAGGTTATATTCACTTTAAATATATTTCATTTGTTTGATTTTTAAATTTTTCCTGGCTTATAGAGCATCATCAGTCACAATAAATGATTTTGCATTTCCTAAGCTTTTTTGGGAGGTGCTGAGGATCAAGCCCTGCCTGTGCATACTCGGCAAGTCCTGTATCACCGAGTGACGTGCTAAGTCCTCACTTGCATTTTTGAATTGTTTGTTTGTTTATTTATTTATTTATTTTGTGGGTACCGGGGGTCAAACTCAGGACCTTGCGTGCCACCAGGTGCCCGTGCCGTTGAGCAATATCACCGGCCCTTTTTTTGTATGTGGGTACCGGGAGTCGAACTCAGGACCTCGCGCTTGCCAGATAGGCGCTTATGCTGCTGAGCTATCTCACCGGTCCATGAATTGTTTGTTTCATTTTTTTACATGTTTAATGTACATGTAGTTACATGTGTGTATGTACTCTGGGATGTCATTTCAAATGATAACTGGCATTTAAACTTGAGAAGTGAAATTTAATCCAAAGGATCATTAATAAAATTCCTCCAGATATTAACAGGCATGGAGATGTGTTCATTTTTAAATAAATATCTAATACATATGGAACCATATTCCTTTTGCAGGTACTTTTAATTTTCTTAAGTATCATCTTTGACTTTAAGAATACCTTTTCAGCCAGGCATGGTGGCACACACTTGTAATCCCAGCACTCAGAAGGCTGAGGCAGGAGGATTGCCGTGAGTTCAAGGCCAGCCTGAACTAATAGTGAGACCCTGCGTTGAAAAAAAAAGAAAGAAAAAAAAAAAACAACACTTTTTCTTGTTTTTTGCCAAACTCTTAACTTTTAAATTTATTTAATTTAATTTTTTTGAGACAGGATCTCATTGTATAGCCCAGGCTGGCCTCAAACTCACCGTTGTCCTCCCTCAGCCTCCCAAGTACCTATTCATTTTTTTAACAATTAAAAATTTCAACCCTCCCCCCGAAAAACCTAAATACATCTTTCTGTAACAAATGCAAATGATCTAATTCCATTCCCCAGCTTGGTTTCCTCCTGACATTTTTATGTGTGTAAGAGAGCATAGCCAGGTGTGGTAGTATAAGCCTGTAATCTCAGCACTTGGGAGGCTGAGGCAGGAGAATTGCTGCAATTTTGAGGCCAGCCTGGGCTACATAGTAAGACCCTGTCTCATAAAATTAAAACTGAAACAAAACAAAATCCCCAAAAACCAAACCCATACACACATCATTGGAGGATAAGTTTTATTTGGTTTTTAATTATAAAAACCAGAGTATATTAATGTAGTTCGTAACTTTTAAAAACTTGAGGGCCGGTGAGATAGCTCAGCGGCATAAGCACCTGCCCGGCAAGCGCGAGGTCCTGAGTTCAACTCCCGGAACCCACATAAAGGAAAAAAAAGGGGCTGGTGATATCGCTCAGCAGCACAAGCACTTGCTGGCAAGCACGAGGTCCTGAGGTCGACTCCTGGTACCTACTTAAAAAAAAAAAAAAACTTGATTCATAAGCATTTTTCCAAGTCATGACACATGAACCTACCTAATTAATATTTTAAAAGATACTTTAAATACACATGCTATAGTTTTCAGACAAATTTGACTTCTGAGTGATAAACACACCATCTCTATACTGCACATTACGCTATGCAGATTAAATATAATCAACATGTGAATATTTGTCATTTTGTATAGCTGATTTCGGTGACTTCGATCAGTATGAATCCCAGGACTTTCTTCAGAAATTTGCCTTGTTTCCTGTGGTAAGTCTTTTGGCATTGGGCCTTTGTGAAAGATTTATTCCTATACCCTTAGAAATTCCTGAAGTGAAGTCCGTACGGTATTGGTATATGCTTACGAGGCCAGAGTCGTGTGAAAAGCTCAGTTCCCTCTTACGAACATTGGAAATGTCAGTTCTTTCCCTATTGTAGTCTTCTTGGTACTTGGAAACTTACAGAAACTGAAGTCTGTAGTCACTGCTGTACCTAGAAAAATCAGTCTTCCATTTGAATGTGAGCCTAAGGAGGAGGATTTGTTTTCGGCTCCTAAGAACCACATAGAGGTTTTGGTTTTAACAGAAGGCCCGAAACCTCACAAAGTTAATGTTGAGATGAATTTGACTTCTTATCAGCAATCTAAAAAAGACATCACCTTTTGCTGTTTGAAGTCGTTACTGATGGAGGGGATGTGAAAACTGCGTGGTGTGCCCTTCGGAGCATCTACACAGCCAGCCAGAGCGGGTGCACGATATTTCCATGCTGGGTCAGGACTGGCTGGCAGGTACCCCCAACCTGAAATGACTCAGCTGAAATTCTCTCTGGAACGAGTTGAAAAGGGAGGGCAAGTTTCTTGGCTCCTGAGGAGGAGCCACTGAATTCCTTCGATCATAATTACACACACAGGCAAAGCTCCCAAATACTAATAGTAGTCGTGATTTTGCCTGAATCGAGAGTCAGTAAAAGTAGCAATGATTTCTCCTAAGAAATTTACATACATACTGCTGTGTGTTTTCTTCAGGGTTGGCTACAAGATGAAAAAGTGTTGGAAGAAGCAACCCAAAAAGTGGCCTTACTACATCAGAAATACAGGTAACACTAAGAAATAGGACAGGGCAGTGGTAAGGAATGGTACCTGTTTGAATTTGAAGTCTGTAAAGACACATTACATTGAGAACCTTAGTGCAGCTCTACAAGTAGCCAGCACTTCCGTGGCACTCACCCTGTGAGTGTGTTTAAGGGGGCACTGACCCACAATCAGTCACTTATCAGTCGTGTTTTACCACTGAGGAAATGAAGGGGATGAAAAGCAGCCAGTCATTGAAGGATGCCAGGTCATCACCTTATACATTAAGTAACAGTCCTTATACATTTTGTAACGTATAGAGGAAGGCAACCTTAGGGAGATTGTTTTCTTTTATAGTGCAGCAAGTGCAATTATTTCCCCCAGGATACTTTAAGAAGCAGTATTTCTGTCATCTGGGGAGCTATGATAAGAGCTCTGGTGCTGCTTGCACTGGCTTCTGGATACCTCCATGCTGGTGGATATAACTTTCTTTGATGGTGAATCTCTGTGTTGCCTATAACAAAAATCCTCCTGGAGGGAATGCTACCTCTTCATCTAAGCCAAATATCATACAGTTCCAAGTTCTTTATATACCGTTAAATTCTTATAACTGCAGTACTCTTTAAGGTAAATATTAACTCCAACTTAGAGATGGGGAAACCAAGCTTAAAAGGACTTTAGGGCCAGGGATGTAGCTCAGCGGCACAGCACCTGCCTGGCAAGTGCAAGGTCCTGAGTTTGATTACCGGTACCAAAAAAAAAAAAGACTTCGGTCTTCACATATGGTAGAGGTGGAATTTGAAAGCAAGTCTGCAAGTCTGTCTGATTATAACCTTTTTTCGTTTTTTGGGTTTTTTTATGGTGCTGGCAGTGGAACCATGGCCTTGCTCTTCCTAGATACTTTACCCCTGAAATACATCCCCATCCCATATTTCCCATAGTCTCTTCCGAATAAACCTTTTGCCACTAGTTTCTCTCCATCCCAATATATACAGTCATTCATAAAAGATTAAGCTTCCAAGATACCACTTTCCTTTTATCTCTCCCCCACTCCTTCCCAAATGTTCATGGATATTTTCCTGCTCTCCGTAAGTTGGTGAAATCCTGCTTTTCCATCTCTATTTTTCTGCTACCTAAATGACTCATTTTTTTTTCTCTAGCATAATTGACCCTTGAGGCATACATTGTCCTGCCCTGTGTCACTTTCATTTTCACTGCTTCTCTTCTCTTTTCTTTTTGTTTTTTTGGTACTGGGGACTGAACCCAGGGCCTTAACACTGAGCCACACTCCCAGCCCTTTTTTTAATTTTTAATTTTGAGCAAGGTCTAAGTTTACTAGATTGGACTTGAGTTTATGATCCTCTTGCCTCAGCCTAAGTCTTCCAGAGTTCTGGGATTACAAGGCATGCACCACCATGCCCAGTTCTCTTCTGCACTTCCTTAAATGATAGTACCGAGGAACTCATTTGTACTCTTACTCTGTATGAGGCAGAATGCTAGATTGGCTCAGAGATAAAAACAATAATTTCCTGCCTCCCAAGAGTACATTCCCAGCCTGGCAGTCCTAGGGATGGGCAGGGCAACCAATCAGCTGTAATTACAGTGCTATGATAGGATAATGGGTGCCCTGGGAGAGCTGCAGGCAGAATGTATTATGACTGCACCTGGGTGGGGGTGCACACTGGGGGGTCTAGAAGGTGACAAAGAGGGAGTGATATTGCAAGGGATATTAGGGATTGTTCTGGTCCCCATGTGGGTGACAGGTATGGGAGGATGAGGGAGTAATGTGCGAGGTTGAAAGGTATGTGAGAGTGTGGTACATTCAAAGAAATGTAGAGTTTGGAATGGCTGTAGCGTAGGGTGCCGTGGGTGCATGAGGGAGCAACAGAAGATGAGGCTGGATTGGTGAGTCTCCGTGCCGATGAGCACCCCTTCCTCCCCTGTGCTGCCTTCCTACCAATCTTTGTAGTGCTCCAGTCATCTGAGCTAAAAGAGATTTCTCTCTAGCCACCTCACATTGTTTCCTGCATTTATTATTTGACATCTAGCACATGATTCTCAGTAATGCCTGATATTTTTGGGTAATTAAGCAATTTTGGAAAAACTCCTAGATTTCACTTGATATTTTAGGGCCTGTTCCATCCCTTGCCTCTGCCCTCACATGCTTACAGCCTAAGGAATAGGATGTTCTAAATCTTGCCTTCTGCATTCAGCTCGGGGCTTGGCAGATAGTCAGTTTTTGCTAAGTATTGAAGCATTGATATAACCAATTATAAATGCTTAGAAGCCTGAAATGTTTATAATGTCTTACGCCAAATTTGTAGGTAGTCTTTAAGAAAAGCTTTCTTTAAAACATTTTTTATTTCTGAAAACAATCTCAGTAACATCTCTTGGGTTGCAGAGGGCTCACAGCTCCCGATGCTGAAATGCTGTACATGCAGGAGATAGAAAGAATGGACGGCTATGGAGAAGAGAGCTACCCTGCAAAGGTAAGTGTGGCTTGAGGCTGAGGCTCTCTGAAGTCAGGCAAAGGAGTTTGAGAGAATAGAGAGGAAGCTTGAGGATGCTCTGATGTTCAAGTCTGGAAACTTAAAAGCTGAGGTCCTTGTGTCCAGAATTTTGTAGTAAAACACATTACCATTTTGCAGTTCGTGCTTTGAAATGATCAGGAAATACAGTTCCAATTTTCATACGTGTTTACAATATGATCTTCTGAACATTTTATATTCGAGTTTAGGGGAACGAGTTTAAGGAATTGTGTGTAAAGTTATTGTAGTTCTTATGCCTGTACTTCCACAGTGATTCTTTCTCTGCTCTGTGCTCTTAGGATAGCCAAGGCAGCGACATATCCATTGGAGCATGTCTCGAGGGTATCTTTGTGAAACACAAGAACGGAAGGCCTCCTGTGATATTCAGGTATTTTTCTTTCCTTTTCATGTGTGCATTCTCTGGCTCCTATTGGTGATATTTTAAAAAATTGCTCACAAGTCTCACCCAAGGTCTCAGTATAAAATGGAAATATTCCCTTCCTAGACCAAAATGGCACTCGAAAGTAGTGAGTGGTTCATTAATATGCCACTCTCTGCAGTATCAAATGTGCAGAAAATAGTGCTTCTAACAATGGCCTACTTATGAAATGCTTAAAAATTGGTGACCCCTTTCTTGCCATATGGAGGTCATTCTTTGTTTTGGTCTGAATTTTTCATTTGAGCTCTGGTTTCTAGGGCTATTCATTGTGGAAAATTTAGACCTTTCTTTTGATTATACTTACGTAACAAAATTCCTCAAATACCAACATCTCAACAAACTTCAATTACTTTTTGTAATGTTGATTCCACCTCCCAGATTATAGATAAGTGATAGTACTATTCACTTGTGGAAACCTTGGAGCATACATAGTAGGAAAGACAGAACTGATAAATAAAGATGTCTTAATGGTGGCCGTAATAGGGGTAAATTTCTGAATGTTGAAGTTATAGTATTATCCTTTTTAGTATTTCATGTTCCAGTTACTATTTTTATTTATTTATTTATTTATTTATTTATTTATTTATTTATTTATTTATTTGTGTGTGGGTACCAGGAGTCGACCTCAGGACCTCGCACACCAGCAGGAGCCTGTGCCACTGAGCAATATCACCGGCCCTTTTTTCGTATATGGGTACCGGGAGTCAAACTCAGGACCTCGTGCTTGCTAGGCAGGCGCTTTTGCCGCTGAGCCATCTCACTGGCCCCCAGTTACTATTTTAAATATAGAAATTGGATCATATTGTTCAATTCTTCCATTATAGTTCCTTAAAATTCCTAATATTAGAAAATCTACAGTGTCATTTCATAGGAATATTTGCAGTTTTACTCTGAGAGTCTATCTTCTCTTGATAAAAATATTAAAAATTTATATTTTTTTATTAAGTATTAAACATATCCCATCACTTTTGGTTTTTGGTTCCTTTGTGTCTACCACTTATTGAATGCAGTTTATCATGTACTAGATGGTATGCTGAATGCTTTCTGTTTATTTTTTCATGTGATCTTTGTAACAACTCTGAACGGCAAGTGTTACTACCATTTTGCATGTGGGATATTTGGGGCTTATAAAAGCTGAGTAATTTGTCCATGGTCTCCCAGTTATTAACGGGCACAGCCAGGACTTGAACCCAGATTATCTACTTTAAGCCTGTGCTCTTAGTTACCATATTAAGCAATTCTCTTTTATTTTATTCCTCCTATCTCTTATTCCCTCACTCTTTCCCACCCAGCACACACTGTTCAAGCTTTGTAAGCCATACCTATCATTTTTTCTTGAGAAGCAGTTTTTCCTTTTAAAAACTTTTTCACTAACCAGGTGTGGTGGCACACGCCTGTAGTCCTAGCTACCAGGGAGGCTGAGGCAGGAAGATTGCAAATTCAAGGCCAGCTTGGGCTATGTAGTGAATGTGAGGCCAGCCTGGAACATAGCAAGACCCTGTGTCAAAAAACCAAAGCCCAAAAAGTTCTTTTCGCTAAGGTGGCATCTCCTCCTTCCTTTCCTTGGTGCTGCGGCCTTTGGGCCCTGAATTCTCCACAGTGACTATCACCACAGAGGGTAGACACAGTGCAGGGAGCAGTGCCCGTTCCCACCCCACCCCACCCCAGGCCGGCTGCCCGCCTTCGGCAAGTGTGTGCTCTTGTCCACAAGCCAGTCAGAAAGTTTTCCAAACATGCTGAGCTGGGGGACAGGGAGGGGAAAATGGATCTGGGCTGTCCTGCAGGGTAGAATGCTGCCAGTGTGAAAGGGTTACCAGTTGCCTTCATGGCCAGACAGGATGGATGGATGGATCGATTGATTTATAGTGATGGAGATTGAACCCAGAGCCTTCTTACTGATCCGCATCCCCCAGCCCTTTTTTTAATATATATATATTTTTTATGGGTACCGGGGGTCGACCTCAGGACCTCGTGCACCAGCAGGCACTTGTGCCGCTGAGCGATATCACCGGCCCTTTTTTCGTATGTGGGTTCCGGGAGTCGAACTCAGGACCTCGCGCTTGCCAGGCAGGCGCTTATGCCGCTGAGCCATCTCACCGGCCCAGTGTTTTATTTTGAGACAGGATCTAGCTAAGTTCCCCAGGCTGGGCTTGAACTTGTGATCCTCCTGCCTTAGCCTCCCAGAGTGCTGTGGTTACAGGCATGTGCCACCATGCCATGCTGGATGAGAATTTTATTAAAAATTGTCTTATTTAATATGATGTGAATAACCTTTAGCTTTAACAATTAAACATTGAACCACTACTGAATTACTCTTAAAAATTTACATAAATATAATACAGGTTGAACACTTCCAGTTCAAAACCCTAAAATATGAAATGTGAAACTTTTGAACTGCAACATTATGCTCAAAAAGCTTTAGATTTTGGGGTTGGGCATGTAGCTCACTGGTAGAGTGATTGGTTAGCATGTGCAGGGCCCTGGACTTGATCCCCAGCATCACATACACACAGAAAGTTTCAGATTTTGGAGCATTTCATATTTTGGATTTTCAGAATAGGGATGCTCAACTGGTAGTCTGTGCAAATACTCCAAAATTCAGAAACCGAAGCGCTTCCTAATCCAAAGCAATTCTGATGAGAGATGCTCAACTCCCACAATGAAGAAGTATAAAGTAGGTTACATTGTTTTCTTCCAGAACCATTTTCCCTTTTTATAGTTACACAGCTATGTAATAAAGCAAATGTTAATAAATGAAAGCTAAATATGATAAAACAGAATTAGAAAACATGTCATAGGATTTTGTGTCCTACTGCAATACCCAGAATAGTTCAGTCCTTGGGTTCCCAGTACTTGAGCTTCATCTTCACCCTGCAGTCTTTAAGAGCTTCCCCCACTTCTGTGCCTTCTTTGTCGTGTTTAACTACAACATTTAGTAGTACTTACTTGTTTATATCCTGTCTCGTGCAGCACCACCAGCCAAAGTGCCCCTTTGAGGGCAAGGAGCTGTACTAATGGTAGTGTCCCTGGGACCTATGCAATCTGGCATTGTTATGATAGGTGCCCTTTACAGTGTTTGTTGAATAAATAGTTATGGCACTGGGGATCTTGGAACATCAAGCTAACCTAGTAAACGAGGATACCATATTTTACATCTTTCAAATGCTGTCTTCCTTCATTGACTGTACATGCATTTATTTTTGTAAGTAGCTGCTGTTGCTTCAATTAGAAAATAATGCTAGGAGATTAAAATGACTGTTGTATTTCAAAATGGTTAACAAATACTAACTTCTGCACCAAGCTTAAGGAGAACTCACGTGTTCTGTCTCCTCACCCACACCTGAGCACTGACCTTGCGGCCCTCTGTTGTTTTGTAGGTGGCACGATATTGCTAACATGTCCCACAACAAGTCCTTTTTTGCATTAGAGCTGGCTAATAAAGAGGAGACCATCCAGTTTCAAACTGTGAGTAAAAATGAGGAATTTGCACGGAACACTTTTCTTAAAAGAGCATAGAGTTAGCATTTCTCAGAGCCTTTGGAGGGGAAGAGTGGCATTAAAATTGTAATGTTTCTTAATTGTATAAGACAGGAAGTTGTGTAATATAATGTTTTGAAAAATGGGGTTAAAGTGGTTGCTTGGTAAATATTGGTGAGTAAATGAATATTTGGATAGGTGCTATCTCTTTTTTTTTTTTTTTGTCTTTCAGTATTGGGGATTGAATCCAGAGCTTTCACACTGAGCTATATATCTCCAGCCCTTTTTTTAAATTTTTACTTGAGGACTAAGTAGGGGAGAAAACAAGCACCAATATCTTAATTCCAGTGATAATGAGTAGCTCTGCAGAAATATTATGTAACAGTTATTTGCTTTCGCTCTCTGAACAAAGGCAATATTGAGTCACTGAATCGAATGTTTTGTTTAAAATCTTTGAGAATATTTGCTAGGAATAAAAGTTGGTATTTTTATAAGTTTTAAATTTCCAAGACATTTTTAAACTGTTTGATATTAGACTTACATGGTTGGGACAGATTTTTTATCCTCATCATTGAAATCCTATTTGTAATATTCATGTAATAGGCTGGTGTTAGAAAATGAAAGAATCGCAGTGCGCAGGAAATGACTTTAACATGTCATCCAATTATACCTTGACCTCCGACAAACTGTGTGTTAAAAGAACCAAGTTGTACCTTGTATGTGTGCTTTCATATTACTTTATGCATGTTTTGTTTGCCAGGAAGACATGGAAACAGCGAAGTATGTGTGGAGACTCTGTGTTGCACGACACAAATTTTACAGATTAAACCAGTGTAACCTGTGAGTATCATCTGCTTGTGGGAATTGTAGAAAATAACGCACTTAAAAACTTAATCTTGAGCTTTCTTATATATCTGAGTTATCAAATAATATCTTTTCCTGATACTTTTATAATAATCTCTTTGTTTTGTTATATATTAAAATGACATTTGTTACCCAGGGCTGGTCTTGTATATGTGCAATCCCAGTACTCCAGGAGACTGAGGCAGGAGGGTTGCAAGTTTGAGCCCAGCCTGGGCAATTTAGTGAAACCCAATCTGAAAATAAGAAAAGAAAAAGAAAGGGCGGGGATTTAACTCAGTGCAGAGGCCCTGGGTTCGATTCACAGCATGACCAGAAAAGAAAAATTATTTTTTCATTTTGGCTTTAGGCCAAGTTCTAATAACTACAGCTAGGCCTCCAGAATTTAGTTATTAGCACCATTCTAATTTTCCAAAGTTCAAAAAGAGAATAGTATTCTTTATGTTTTTTCATCAATGCTCTGGTGAGTGTTTTGAGCAAGCATTATTTTCAAGCCAGGTGAAGAACTGAGGCCCCCTTTGCAGACACGCTGTGATCTCCCACCTGTGACACGTGTGTCCTTCACTCTGCCTTCAGCTCTAGCACCAGTAGTGTCTCTGGTTTCATAGCGGACTTCTGCCATGGTCAGCTGACATTCGCCCAGTGGGCATCGCAGGAGCTCAGTCCTATGAGCACTGCACAGCACTGAGCCTCTGGCTGCTCCTTCCTCCCTGGGCGGCCGGGACACTGCTCCCGCCCCTCCCATTTCCTCCCTTTAGTCTGGGTTAGTGCTGAGACTGCTTCTCCATTTTCGCCCCCAGAGGACTTCACCAGACCTCGGGTGAACTAACACCCTGGTTGCTTGGCAGATTTGCTCTCTAGCCCCATGTCTCCCTGAGCTCTAGAGTCCTGCATCCTGCCACCTATTTACTTGTCCTTTTGGGTGCCCACTGGGCATCTCACTGTGATATGCCTCAAACAGATCTCTTATTCTCCTCCTCCTTCACCGCCTAAGCCCATTTCTTCTCCGATGTTTCCCGTGTCAACAAAGAGGCAGCACCCTACTCTCACCCAGTTGCTCTGGCCCCAGACCTACAGTACTTGAGTCATACTTCCTTTTCATACCATATCCAATTCATCAGCAAGCTGCACTAGCTCCACCTTCAAAACAGATCTGACATCTGAGCATTTTTACCCCCCCATTAATGACTTTGTGCCAGCGCCATCATTTCTCATCTGAGACATTGCAGCAGCCTTCTGACTCTCCTTTCTGTGCCTTCATGCGTAGCTTATTTTCCCCGAGTCAGCTAAAATGATCGGAGTTTAACGTGAGTCAGATCCTATTACTCTTCTTAAACCCCTCCCTCCCTTGGCATCCTTCTAACCTACTAGTGTACGAGGGCGAATGTGATGTGGTCCTTGCCTGGTCCCTACCTGGTTTCCTTTACACTCCTTACTCACTGCGTCACAGCCACTCTGTGTCCTTGCTGTGCCGTGAGCAGGTTCCCTTCTCGGGATGGTGTGCTTGGTCCTTTCTGCGTGGAGTGTGTGTTTCCCTGAGCCTTCTCATACCCCACTCCTTCATTGCAACCAATCGTCTGGTCAGAGGTGCCCTCTTCACAGGCTGATTTCCCTCTGTCAGTCTTCCTCCACTGTTACCTGTCTCTGTTCATCCTCTTTCCCTGTGTTATTCTTTATAGCACTTAGCACCAGCTGAATTTCCGTATTTGTTCGTTTACTTGTGTGTTGTCCCCACCCCAACTGCAGTAATTTCCACAGCGATGCACAGGGGCAGATCTATTCTTAGTATCACCCAAGAGTCTGGCTCACCCTAGGCCTTGAGGAATCTGCTGAGTGCCTCTATAGAAACAATACTTAGAGCTCTGCGTGGGGTGTCAGTGATGCTGTAGGACCCCTTAGGAAAGAGCTACCCCACCCAGAACGGCCAGAGTAGGGAAGGCTTCCCAGCAACGTGATACCTAACTGAGTGCTGAAAGTTCCTGCTCAATCCCAGCAACCTTACTTTAAGGCGTCTTTGCTCTCCCAGGCCAGTGCAATGCCCCTCTCTGTCTCCAGTCTCCTGGATGGATGACCGAGAGATGGAGCGCTGCTCTTGGAGTTACAGGTCAGGACCAGATTCGAGCCTGTTCCACTCCACCATGCCTCCTGGCTACAGAATGAAGGGCAGGCTTCTGGATGCTCTGTCGCTGCCTCGGCCCTGCTGAGCTTTGATTCTGGCTCCCAGAACTCACCGTTATAATTGTGCTAATGCCTCTCACGGCGCAGGCTATTGCAGTGGACCCACTTCCTCCCTGTCTCTGGCAGGCTCTCAGTCATTCTTTAAGATCTGGTTTTGGGGCCAGACATGTAGCTCAGTGGTAGACACATCCTGGTCTCCAACAAGCATTTATAAATCATAAGAGGATTTTAGTAAATGCTTGCTCTGTGTCAAGCATCGTGATGAGAGCTTGTATCTTCTTTAGTCCTACAGTCACCCTGTTTGGCACATTATTATTGCTGCCTCTTCATGGACGAAGGTCTGGAGATTTACGTGAAATGTCTTGCCCCTGCTGTGCACCTCCTGCATGGTGGCAGCAGGGCTAGAGCTTGTGCTCTCAGCACATTTCCCAGGCTGCTGGAGTATTTGTGCCTGCTGTTCTCTGTGGATTGGACTGGCTGGAGCTCCGTGAGGGCAGGGCCTGCTTGCATTCATCCTCGGGTCCCCTGTCTGGCACAGTGCTGCCTGGCAGGTGAGGGCTGCATGAATGGCGCAAGCCTGAGTGAGAGTGGGGGAAGTCGTGGGGAGAAGAGCCCCTTTACCCTTTATCTCATTTCCTTTTACTACTGATTGTAAATTGAGAACAAGGGGAACACTTAAAAGGACATTTGTGTCCTTTTGTGCGAGGAAGGAAGGAGATAGGCTGTGGAGGGGCTCGCTGTTTTATAGTGTGCTAAAGGACCTGATGGGGAGTGACAGTTCAAAGAGAATAGGCAGGGACATCCCTTGGGATGGGAACCAGCCGGTGATTACAGCAGGGCAGCGCTCCTCTCCTCACTGCCCTCCCCCATGTCATTAGCTGAGTTCCCACCACTGCTCTGGAGATGAGGTTTTGGTAATTAGTAACTGACAGGGAGGAGGAGCCCCTTTTCTTTCTGGGGGCAGGAAGCCTTTTCTGCTGGCTGTGGGCTCTGGCGTTCTGGTACATTCATGTGTGAAAGAGTTCCCCCTGGTGGTTAGATTCAGTGGTGCCGCTCGTGCAGGATCCCTGTAGAGCAGTCTTTGGGGCTCTGGCCTGGCCTGGTTACCCAGCCTTGTGTGACATTATTTCTGTTATTATTTCTGTTAAAGCAGTAAATATACAATCTGTGGGAAAACTGAATTTTCATTTTAAAGGCTTTTTAAAAAAATTTTTATTTTAAAGAGAAAAAAATAGAAATTTCAAAACAACATAATAGGAGGGTAATAATGGTTAACACATTGGGTATTGTTATCTTTAAATTAGTTACTCAGGGGCCGGTGAGATGGCTCAGTGGCATAAGCGCCTGCCTGGCAAGCGCGAGGGCCCGAGTTCGACTCCTGGTACCCACATAGGAAAAAAGGGCCGGTGGTATCGCTCAGCGGCACAGGTGCCTACTGGCGCGCGAAGTCCTGAGTTCGACCCCCAGTACGCACCAAAAAAAAAAAAAAAATTAGTTACTCAGGGTACAAGATATCGGCATTCAATTGTCCAAACACTATTATCACAAACCTTTCTTTTCAATGAACTAAGTGAAATTAGTAGTGTATCTATCTTAACTATCTTATCTATCTATCTATCTATCTATATATCTATCTATATATATTTATTTATTATTATTATTTTTTTGCTTATCCCTTTCTTCTTTTCTCCATTCCCCCATCCCAGTTTCTTTTTCCTTTTGAATAGTTTCTTCCCGTTTTACAATATCTATTGTACATTTTGGATCTTATTTACTCTTTTGGTTTAAAGCCTTTCATAAAATTTATAAATATTTATTTATTTATTTTATTTTATTTTAAAAAGAAGAAAAAAATAAAACAAATCAAAAAAAAGAACAAATTTTCAAAACAATATAATATGAGGGTAACAATGGTCAATGCATTACGTATTATTATCTTTAAGTTAGTTATTCAGGATACTAGACATTAGCATTCAATTGTCCAAACATTATTGGCTCAAACCTTACTCTTCAATGAACTAAGTAAAACTGATAGTGTATCTCTCTTAACCATCTTATATACATATACAATTTTTTTCCCTTTCCCTTCTTTCTTTTCCCCATTCCAGTCTCTCTTTCTTATTGACCAGTTTCTTTTTGATTCACCGTGTCTATTGTACATTTTGGATCTTATTTACTCTTTCAGTGTCTCATACTAGAGAGACAATATGATGCTTACACATGTGCGTCCGGTTTATTTCACTTACGAGTATTTTCTCGAGTTGCAACCATTTACCTATAAAAGTCTCCAGTTTATCCTTCTTTATGGCTGAATAGTACTCCATTGTATAAAAATACCACATCTTTCTTATCCATTCCTCAGTTGATGGGCATTTGGGTTGTTTCCAAGATCTGGCTATTACAAATTGTGCTGCTATAAACATGGGTGCACATATATCGCTGTGGTACGATGTTTTTAATTCTTCTGGGAAGATGCCCAGAAGGGGAATAGCTGGGTCAAATGGGACCTCCAACCCTAGTTTTTTGAGGAATCTCCACACTGACTTCCACAGTGGCTGTACCAGTCGACACTCCCACCAACAGTGAAGAAGGGTTCCTTTTTCCCCACAGCCCCTCCAGCATTTGTTATTAGTTGATTTCTTTATAGTAGCCATTCTTTCTGGAATGAGATGGTATCTCAGTGTTGTTTTAATTTGCATCTCTCGAATGACTAGTGATGTTGCACATTTTTTTGTATATTTATTTGCCATTAGTATTTCTTCATCTGAGAAATGTGTATTCATCTCAGATGCCCATTTTTGGAGTGGGTCTTTAAATTTGGGAGGTCTGATTTTTTTGAGTTCTTTACATGTTCTCGATAGTAATCCTTTGTCTGAGGAACAGCTGGCAAACATTTTTTCCCACATTGTGGGTTGTCTCTTCACTCTGTTGGTGGTTTCTCTTGCTGTGCAAAAGCTTTTTAATAAGATGAGATCCCAGTTATTGATTCTTTGGGATAGTTCCCGTGCGGTTGAGTTTTTATTCATAAAGTCTGTGCCTACACCAATGTCTTCAAGGGATTTACCTATCCTACCTTCCAGCAGATTTAATGTTTCTGTTTTAATATTTAGATCTCTGATCCATTTTGAATTTAGTTTAGTGCATGGTGAAAGATATGGGTCTAGTTTTAATCTTCGGCATGTGTAGAGCCAGTTTTTCCAGCACCATTTATTAAAAGAGGCTATCTTTCTTCCAGCAAATGTGTTTGGCACCTTTGTCAAAGATAAGGTGGCTTAGTATGTCTGGGGTTGTTTCAGCATCTTCTAATCTGTTCCATTGATCTTCAGGTCTGTTTTTTTGCCAGTACCACACTGTTTTTATCACAGTAGCTTTATAGTATAATTTCAAGTCAGGGATTGTGATGCCCCCTGCCTTGCCTTTGTTGCCCAGAATTGCCTTTGCTATTCTAGGTCTCTTCTGATTCCAAATGAATTTTAGGATTGTTTTCTCTAATTCTGTGAGATATGCTGTTGGAATTTTGATTGGAATTGCATTAAATCTGTATAACAATTTTGGAAGTATGGCCATTTTCACTATATTGGTTCTTCCTATCCAGGAGCAAGGGATATCTTTCCATTTTCTGATATCCTCTTCAATCTCCTTTTTCAGAGTACTGTAGTTTTCAGTGTATATAGGTCTTTTACATCCTTTGTGAGGTTGATTCCTAGGTATTTCATTTTTTGGATGTTATTGTGAAAGGTATTGTTTCCCTAATTTCTCTTTCAGTAAGTTTGTTATTTGTGTACAGGAAGGCTATTGACTTTTGAGTATTGACTTTGTATCCAGCTACACTACTGAATTTGCTTATTAAATCTAGCAGTTTTTTAGTGGAGTTTTTGGGGTCTTCTGTGTAGAGTATCATGTCATCTGCAAATAATGATAATTTAACTTCTTCCTTTCCAATCATTATTCCCTTTATTTCTTTCTTTTGTCTAAATGCTCTGGCTAAAGTTTCCAGAACTATGTTGAATAAGAGTGGGGACAGTGGACATCCTTGTCTTGTTCCTGATTTTAGAGGGAAGGCTTTCAGTTTTTGGCCATTTAGTATAATATTGGCTGTTGGTTTGTCATAGATAGCTTTTACCAGGTTGAGATAAAGACCCTCTATTCCAATTTTCTGTAGGGTTTTTATCATGAAAAGGTGCTGGACTTTGTCAAAAGCTTTTTCTGCATCTATTGAGATGATCATGTGATTTTTGTCTTTGGTTCTGTTAATATGGTGTATTACATTTATTGATTTACGTATGTTGAACCATCCCTGCATCCCAGGGATGAATCCAACTTGGTCATGGTGTATAAACTTCTTGATGATTTGTTGGATTCTGTTTGCCAGTATCTTATTATGGATTTTTGCATCTATGTTCATTAGGGAGATTGGCCTGTAGTTCTCTTTCTTAGTTGGGTCCTTCTCTGGTTTTGGTATCAGGGTAATGCTTGCTTCCAGGAATGAATTTGGGAGTATTGCTTCCCTTTCAATTTCATTAAAAAGTTTGAGAAGTAGTGGTGTTAGGTCTTCTCTAAATTTCTTGTAGAATTCGGCAGTGAATCCATGAGGGCCTGGGCTTTTCTTTGTTGGGAGGTTTTTAATTACATCTTCAATTTCATTGGTTGATATTGGTTTATTTAGGATTTTTAAATCTTCTTGATTCAGCTTTGGTAATTCATACGAATCTAGGAATCTGTCCATTTCTTCTGCATTTTCCATCTTAGTAGAATATAGATTTTTAAAATAGGTATAGATGATCTTCTGGATTTCTGCAGGGTCCGTCGTGATATCACCCTTTTCATTTTCAATTGCATGGATTTGAGTCTTTTCTTTTCTTTTTTTAATAAGGTTGGATAAGGGTTTGTCAATCTTATTTATTCTTTCAAAGAACCAACTTTTTGCTTCATTGATTCTTTGTATTGTTTTTTTAGTCTCCAATACATTAATTTCTGCTCTGATCTTTGTAATTTCCTCCCTTGTATGAGCTTTTGGCTTAACCTGCTCTTCTTTTTCTAGAAGTTCGAGGTTCGCCATTAAGTTGTTTATTTGTGCTTGCTCTGTTTTCCTAATATAAGTATTTAATGCTATAAATTTCCCTCTTAGGACTGCTTTCATTGTATCCCATAAGTTCCGGTATGTTGTACTGTCATTATCATTCAGTTGTGGAAATTGTCTAATTTCTTCTTTAATTTCATCTGTGACCCATTGGTTGTTCAGGAGGGTGCTGTTTAATTTCCATGTGTTTAGGGAGTTTTTGTGATTTCTTGTGCCATTGATTTCCAATTTCATTGCACTATGGTCTGATAATATGCATGGGATAATTTCAATTCCTTTGCATTTACTTAAGCAGGTTTTATGAGCTAGTATGTGGTCTATTTTGGAGAACGTCCCATGTGCAGCTGAGAAGAATGTGTATTCTGATGTTGTGGGGTGGAACACTCTGTAGACATCTACTAAGTCCATTTGTTCCAAAGTTTGGTTCAGTTCTATTATTTCATTATTGATTTTCTGTCTAGTTGATCTGTCTTTTTGTGACAGTGGAGTATTGAGATCTCCCAATATAATTGTATTAGTGCTTATTTGATTTTTCATGTCCTTTAGTACTTGTTTTATATAGTTGGGTGCATTGGTATTTGACGCATATATTTATGATCATTATCTCTTCCTCTTGGATTGTTCCCTTTACAAGGATGTAATGACCGTCTTTATCTCTCTGAATCATTCTTGGCTTGAAATTCAGTTTGTCTGCAAAAAGAATAGCTACCCCTGCTTTTTTCTGGGTTCCTGTTGCATGGAGTATTGTTTTCCATCCTTTGACTTTCAGTCTATGAATTTCTTTCTGAATTAAATGTGTTTCTTGTATACAGCATATTGTTGGATCTTGCTTCTTGATCCATTTTGCCAGTCTGTGCCTTTTGATTGGTGAATTGAGACCGTTAACATTGATGGTTAAAACTGATATGTATTGACTTATACTTGTCATGATATTTTCCTGTTGTTGGTTCCCACTCTTTGTTTTTCCCCTTTCCTGCTATTTAATTATCTGCCCTGCCTGGTGGATTCCTTCTGTTGGGGTTCCTCTTTCTAGAATGTCTTTCAGAACATTTTGGAGTGCTGGTTTGGTGGTCATAAATTTTCTTAGATGTTCTTTGTCATGAAAATATTTTATTTCTCCATCAATTTTGAAAGATAGTTTTGCGGGGTACATCAATCTGGGTTGAAAATTATTTTCCTTTAGAGCTTGAAATACGTCATTCCAAGCTCTTCTTGAATTGAGGGTTTGTGCTGAAAAGTCAGCTGTGATTCTGATGGGTTTTCCTTCATAGGTGATTTGTCTCTTCTCCCTAACAGCTTTTAAGATTCTGCCCTTCTGTTGAATTTCTGGGATCTTGACTATGATATGTCTGGCTGAAGTTTTTTTTTGATCATGTCTAGTTGGTGTTCTAAAAGCTTCACTTATTGGAGGGTGAAATTCTTTTTCTCTTCCAGGAAAGTTCTCCCTGATAATGTCTTTGAACAAGGTTTTAATGTCATTTATGCTATCTCCTGCTTTTTCATTTATTCCAATTATTCTTAAGTTGTTTATCTTTGAGTCATCTAGCAGCTGCTGAATTGATTTTTCATGGTCCCTTGCTGTTTTTAAGAATTGTTTCTTTTCATGATCACTAATTGCAAGCCTGTCTTCTATATCTGAGATCCTGTCCTCACATTGGCTTAATCTGCTACAAATACTTTCAATGGAATTTTTGTTCTCTTGGATATCTGCTTGAATCTGCTTTATGGATTCCATTTCTTTCCTATGCTGAGCATTCATGGTTTCTATAGTTTTCTTAAGCTCATCTATTTTTTTGTCTGTATCAGCCATAGTATCCTTAAGCATAGTCTTCATTGTGGACATTATCTCTGCAGTTATCTGTGAAATTATTTCTGTTTTAATTTTTTCCAGAGCCTCATTCAATTGTTTTGTTGTTACCCCTTCAGATATGCCAGGTGGGTGGCTTTCGGATTGTCCCACCTCTTTGCCCCCTAGGTTTGTCTTTGGTGAATTGGATGTGTGAGGTTGCATCTTAAGTGTCGTCTCATTTTTTCTTTCTTTAATTCCTGGGGTGATGTTTGTAAATTACCTATGATAGGTTACTTTATTGCTAGTGTTCAAGATCCTTAGAAGATGACTACTTCTCTGCAGTATCTTCGAAGTGGAGCTTGCTTTTGGGTTTTGAGCTTTCTGCCAGATCCTACCTCTTCAATTCATTGGATGTGAGAAGTTGCTACCTGTTTGGCCCAGTCCTTGATTCTTTGGTACTGTGCCACTGTATTTTCTGTGTCCCTTAGTCAATATCAATCATGAAATATCAGGAAGGAAAGCTGTTTAGAACAATTATTTTACATTTGGCTATAATGGTAACTGAAGCATCAAACACAGCCTAGAAAATGACAGACTGAACTAACCAGTTATTTACCACTTTTAGCCGTATAAAGTAGAGTTGCGGTTATATAACACAATCTAAAACACACTAGAAAAATTATATGCAGTATACAAGTCCTTAGTATGTCAATTTTTCCCCTCAGGAGTTTAAATTTAAAATGAGTTAAGGAGGAAATAGAGTATTGTGAGAAGAGGAAGGAATTAGATGTAAGGTTAGAGGACCAAGAGGGATCCCACTAACATTGGGACACTGGTGCAGAGGACTGGTGGGAAAAAGAGAAGGAAAGGATAAAAGGAAGAACAGATCACAACCACAATCACAAAGAGGTTAGAGGCGCTGTTTACACTCATATAAAAGCCAGAGAGAATAATGAAGGAAAGAGCAAATAGACAAACAGAAACAAAAATGAAGACAAAAACAAAGCAAACAGATAAAACAGAAATAAAACCCCACAAAATAAAAATAAAAAAAAAATAAAAACAAAAATAAAAACCACCTTCACCAGAACAAAAAACTAATGAGAGAGAGAGAAAAAAAAAAAACATAAAAAAATAAAAAGAATCAGTTCCAGGCGTTGCCTCTGCTGTAGGCAGGCACCGTGTGATGACAGAGTCCTGCTCCGTGCAGGTCCGTCCCAGCGAGTCAGGAGCGCCCTCTGGCGGGCGGTGAGCAGAGCGTGGACTCCCAGGCGGAGCCCGGTCTCCTTCGCCCGCCGCTGTCAGCGCACTGCTTTCCCGCCGCTCTGATTTTTGCCACGCCCCCCACAATGGCGCCGGGCCAGTCGCTCTCCGACGCGGGACAGGTGTGGCTGAGAGACCAGTCTCATTCACCCGCCGCCCTCAGCGCACCTCCGCGGGTCTGAGAGGCACCGCGCTGCCCTGTCCGGAGCACGAGTTCCCAGAGCTGTTTTCGCTCCACTCTGATTTTCGCCGCACCCCCCACAATGGCGCCCGGCCGGTCGCTCTCTGGCGCGGGACAGCTGTGGCTGAGAGACACTCACCGCGGGCCAGCGCCGTTCTCCGCCGCTCCCCTGCCCCGCCGCTGTCTCGCGATCCTCCGTGGGGGCTCCCTGGGTGCCAGCTGTCACCGTGTGTCCGCAGCTTTGAGCTTCTGTCGCGCCGTGATTCCTGGGATGGTAGAAGGTGCACGTGGGGTCTGCTCCTTCTTTGTTGAGAAGTCCCCTTCACTGGAGCCGGGGGTCCCAAGCTGCGCTTCAGAACTTTTCTGGGTCGGGGGGGGCATCTCCCCCCTCCCGCGCTCTCCCGGTCACTATATTCCCGTAGTCCAATGGCAACTTTTAGAGATTTTCTCTGCGTGCTTCTCACTCATCCGCCATCTTTTTTCCTCCCCCCCTATAAATATTTATATTGTGCTGTCAGACCTCACTTCATTCCTTTTCTGGAAAATAGTGGAGAATCAGCTATTCTGAATAAACCATGAAATATAATCCCCTCTGAATAAACATCCATATTGATGGGTGGTTAATGGTGTTTTTTGTTTTGCAGTGCTAGGGATTTCACATGCTAGGCAAGTACTCTATCACTGAGCTACATCCCCAGCCCTGATGCCTTCTTTTTAAAAGTATTTTTGGGCAAATCATCAGCGGGTAATGATTTTTAAGATTCAGAGAGAAAAGCAACAAATGATTGTGGTAAATGGTGCAGTCTCAGAAATGTGCTTTTTATTAACAAGTGTGAATGAAACTGTCATTAATTGTATATATCTATATAAGGAACATGTGATTCTTTTGACAATGGAATAATTATGTATAAAAGGCTATTTTTCCAAGTTTTGTTTCATATATCTAGATTATGGAAGCTCATTTCTATGAAATATTCCTGTGTAATTATGATTCATTCTGTGGGCAGTATATTTCATTTGTTTTCCATATAAAGTAAATGAAACTTTTAATATTAGTTTTTAATGTTTTGATGGGTAACAAAACCAAAAATAACTTTAATTTTATGGCTGTTTCTCTTAAGACTCTGAACAAGGGGGCCGGTAAGATGGCTCAGCGGCGTAAGCGCCTGCCTTGCAAGCGCGAGGGCCCGAGTTCGACTCCCGGATCCCATATACGAAAAAGGGGCCGGTGATATCGCTCAGTGGCACGGGTGCCTGTTGGCGTACGAGGTCCTGAGGTCGACCCCCCGGTACCCACAAAAAAAAAAAAGACTCTGAACAAGGACTAGTCATATTTAATATTATAAAGATTCTAGCCAGGCGTGGTGGTACACACCTTAGTGTGTCCCAGTGCTTGGGAGGCAGCCTCCCAAGTGAGTTCAAGGCCAGCCTGAACTACGTAGTGAGATCCTGTCTTAAAAAAAAAAAAAAATTAAAAAGGTGATAATAGTTCTGAAGTATTGATAGACTTGTTATCATGGCCCAGGTGGTTAAACTCAAGTGAGATGGGCAGTTAACTAACCTGCAGCTGGCCTGGGGCTGGACGGTGGGTTCATGGACACCTCGTTCAGAGATGGAGGCTGCCTGCATAGAAAAGTGGGCTCTACTACAGCCTCCCCTCACTGCAGCCTGATCTATAAATAATGGTGCTGCCCATGGCCTGAGGTGATTTACCTAACCATGAGCAAACTGCAGTTCAGTATTTATAGTTTTAGTATTTATACAATGGCTGATCCAACAGTCTTCTCCTCCCACCTGTAAACAAGGTACTTTAGATAACAGAATCATCTTTTATGTCACTCAAGCCTTAAAACATCAGATAAGAGTCTCTCTTTGTTTGTTTTTTAATTTATAAAATGGGGCTAATGGCACCAAACTTAATATTCCTTTAGGGTTGGATTAGGAGTTAAATAAGATAATATTGTCAATCATTTATGTCAGAAAGCTCTTCCAACCCCCTCTGCCCTACCCCAAGCCCCAGAACCAGGCAAACTCTTATTAGCTTCCTTAATTTAGATGAGAAAAAGGCTGGGAGGAAAGCGCTCTTGGTGTGGGGGGTTTTCTTACGGCCCTCTGTGGGCTCTGTCCTCCAGCCTGCAAAGCCAAGCCCAGGAGACTCTGTGGAAAAACTTGGATTTCAGCCAGCAGCATGCTGGTAGCTGGGCACAGCGAGGGGCTGGGCAAGTGTCCCCTGTAGTGCGGGGCTGTGGTGGAACACGGCAGCCGGTGTCCACCTCTTCTGGGGACTTTTATGATCTGGAGACTGACTGGCATAGGCCCCGCCTGGAAGGGGAGAGGGATTTCCCCATCCTCTTCTAGGCCTACTACAGACCTAAAGAGAAGGTAGGAAGCCCGGAGGATGGCGGAGCAACCCTCTCCCCTTCCAGTCCTCCTCTGGGCCCCAGCGGGAAGAGGTGGAGGGGCCTGAGGAGCGGCCACAGGGCCAGCCAGTGGGACGCCTCCCCTCTCCCAAGGCTCGGGGAGAGGCGGTACTGGACATGAGGGAACTTCTGTCTCAGTAATAATAGAAATTAAAACTATGGCAAAGAGCACAAACTCACAATCAAAAGCTTTGAGAAGGAAGGAAAAATGGGGAAGTGCTCCAGCTTGAGGAGAGCTGAAGGGGCACAGCTCTGATGGAGACATTAACAAAGGGAAGGAGCTAGCTTGTAATCAGCCTGCTGAGGCGGGCTAGGGTCTGCCTGATCATTACCTCAGTTCTGGTTCTCCACCGAGGCTCTGGAGAAGCCCTTATTCCTTCTGGTTCCCATGGGATGATTGCTTCTGCCTAGTGGGGCGCCTCAATTCCTGTCATGGGGTAATTATTCCTGCTTAGGGAGGTGATCTCATCATAGGGTGATCTGTCTGCAGATTCTCTGCTGGAATCCAAGGTGACTGCAGCTTTAGGACAGTGACTGCAGACTTCTAGGTGCTGCTCCAGAGAATCCAGATCAGGATGTAGTAAAAGCTGGCAGTTGAATGTCCCTGCAAATCTCGAGTTTGTTTTAGTTACTCTTATCTTGGTATCTTTAGTCTTGAAGGGGGAGGAGATAGGTAAATGTAGGGCTAATAAACCATTGTTTAGATAGACAGTGATTAGCATGCTTACTTACAGAGCTGAGAAGGAATCTGACCCACAGTTTAAAGTAATAAAGGACACAGACACAAAATGAAGGTAGAAATACCAACCTTTATCCTTTTAGTTACACATTGGTATCTGCAGGTCCAAGTGAAAAGTCGGTGCTTTTTAGCAAAAGTCGCAGGTTTTAAGCCCTTGTCTCACAGAAGGCAGCTTCCCTTTCTGAGCTGGTCGCTGTTTACATGAAGGTTACCAATCACTCTCGAAAAGCCAAGGCGTCATGGAGCTAGAGTGAAGCTACTCCCTCCCGCCGTGAGTGGTCCCAGTTGCCTGAGATGATCTCTGCCGGCTTTGCCCCTCTCCTGTCCACAAAGCCAGGGCCCTGTACCTGGCGTACGGGAGAAGAATGGGAGCGGGCAGCTCGGGGTCAGGAGGGAGCTCCTGGAGCAGGCTGGCCGTGCAGCTCTGGCCCACCCTCGAGTAGGGAGGGAGCGAGCTTTTGTTCTTCAGGAAAATCACTGAGGCAAACATTTGGTTGGTGCTTCTGCCGTCCATCATGTGTTCTGATCATGAAAGTCTCCCTTCACGAGCTAAAAACAAACGAATGACTGAAAGAAAGCTCATAAAGCAGTCAGACATTCCGAGGAACATGAGTTCAGCAGTGAGTGCTGAGTAAAGAGCGCCAGCTTCAGTTCCCACTCACTCCTTCATTCATTTGTTCAGCACGCACCCCTTGCACTGAGGGTGTCCTGTGAGCCAGGCAGCGTGCCAGGTGCAGTGATGCCACGGTATGTCCTCTTTTCCCAGAGAGCTTCCAGATTAGCTGGAGTTGAGGAAGCGGCCAGACAAATAGTAGTCAGAGCCCATGCCCGGAAATCTGACAAAGCCGCTTGTTCAAATGCTGGTTCTGCCACTTGTTTGCCACGTGACCGGGAGCACCTTACTTATCTAAGTATCAGTTGCCTCATCTATAAAATCATGATGATAACCGGGTCTCGGATTTCATTAGATAATCAGCAGTCTTCAGCACAGTTTCAATGAGCAATATTATTTCTTTTACTTGGACTGGAAGCCCTCTTTTTATTGTCTTCTCTAATACACATGCCCCAGTGACTTATAAGAGTTCTTTCAGCTGCCTCTTATTTTAGCAGCACTCATCAGCATAGAAACCACACCAGAAGTTTAGAAAACACAACCAACAGCCACTTAGTTTTCTGTGGTGTGTGAAGCTGTGGAGGGTGATCTGTGCTTAAACTGCACTTGCAATAGTGCCAGGGAGAAAGAGAAAGAGGGAGTCAGACTGTTAGAACTGATGATGAGGCTGCCAGGACGAACCATTTGGTAGGCGGAAGACCTATGGGTTTGTCTGTGTTCAGCAGAACTGGCTTCTGCAGTGGGCAGCATTCGCCTCCATGGGTGCAGCCAGAAAGATGCCTGAATAGATGGCGTGGTGGAAGTTGCCACCTGTGCTCCTAAGCTCTGCTTCCTCGGATTTTGTGCTGAACACACTCAGGTAACTGTGGACACCCTGGAGTTTGTTAATAGTGAAATTGGTCAGCAATTCTTTCTTCTCATTTTTGAACTTACAGTATTTTGTAAAAGCTCAGTCCATCTACATTGTAGTCTCTACTAGACTGTCTATAAAGTTCAAGGGCCTCCATTTACCTAAACCTGCAACCATGGAGGATGATGAGAGGCAAAGTAAATTTCAAAGCAACAAACTGCAGCATCTTGTACGCAGTTAAAGCTCAGATGTAGTCATGCTAACATGAATACCGGAGGGAGGAGGCATCCTTTGTAAAGAAACAGCTGCGTTTCATAAACAGTCTGAATACTCTGCAATGACAAATTATTAAAAGAAGTCAACTAGTAAAAAGCAGGTTTAGTCACCTGATGTTGTATCTCATATCCACTAGTTTCTTTTTGTCTCGAAAGTCTTGTATAAATAAGTTAGTATTTATTAGAGTTTGAGTATAGATAGCAGTTATCAGAGTGCTAAGAATAATATCTACCTGTCTGTCTGTCTATTTTTGTGATACTAGGTATTGAACCCAGGGCTTTTACATTCAGCTCTATCCCTAACCCTTTTTAAAATTTTTATTTCAAGACAGGGTCTTACTAAGTCACTAAGTTGCCCAGGCTGGGCTTGAACTTGGAATCCTCCTGCCTCAGCTTCCCAGAGTGCTGGAATTATAGGCATGTTCCACTGTTCGCAGATGACTAATGTTAATTTAGAAGACAAGAGGCTTCATATTATTAATTAACTTGTTGATTAAATGGATTGAATGTTCACTTTGTAATAGTGGATTTTCTAGTAGTTAGTCCTTAGAACTCTAGCCAAATGCCACAGGATATTTTTGTAATTACTAATTATGTGTCATGTAAGTTCATAAACCAGGGACAGATAATAAAAAAATTTTTTAAAAAAGTCTTTTGATGAAATTACATAAGTCATCCAGAAAGCCAAAAATTCAGTGTCTCTAGGTTCCAAATCTTATTTGCATTAAAATTGTCCACACACGAGAAAAAAAAAAAAATGCTGCCTGTATTTAAAAACAATGGAGTTACAAATGAGCTTTTCTGATTTTGTTCCTTTTTAAAAACCTGTTTATTCAAAGATGAAGTCTTAGTTACTTTAAAAAAAAAAACAGAGAGAAGTTTCGTGCAAAACAAGGTTTATCCCAGGCCCATTGAACCAACATCTACTTTTTGCTTTCCCTCATTCAGTTCCTTAGAGAAAGGTAAGTCCCCTGCCCACAGAAATGTAAATTCTTAAATCACTAAAATTATACTTCTCTTTTCCTGAGAGTTGGAGTCTGTGGTTAACAGACCTTTTAATGAAGCTAATCCCTGTTGCTTTAGGCTTCTGGGCTGCCAGCCGACGCTCACCCCCATCAGGACTGTGAGTGGAGACCTCCAGTGCTAACCCAGCCTGCAGGAGAGATGCACGCGCTGAGTTTGCTGGCGGTCTCCTTCCGCCTGCCATGGCCAAGCCATAAGATGGGCGGGGGAAGGTGCAGCAGCCCTCCCTCTCTGGTGGTCCAGGGAATGATGCCTCAGAGCATGGTCCAGGCTGGAAGAGGCCAAGCCCTCACAGGACGCCAGCAGATCACTTTCTGTTCTCTAATCTGTCACTGGTCTAGTTTGTCTTTTTACCTTAGAAGATTCTCACTGTTACTTCCTCTATCTTAATTTGTTCTGATAGAATTAGGAAGTATGTGTGCTCTTCTCAAAACTGTCTTGTTTTTTAGGCAAACTCAGACTGTCACAGTGAACCCCATTAGGAGGAGGTCGTCTTCGAGGATGTCTCTGGTAAGAAGAAACATTTGATTGCTTTTTTTTCTTTTAGCAGTGTCATTTGGCTTAATAAAATATGCTTTGGGTAGTGTTAATTTTGAGTTTGAGCCATAAAACTGTGTTCATACTTGATCATTTTTATCCAAAGGAATGATGATTTTTCCCAAGTTCAACCTAATATTTATTATATTTTACCTATTCAAATATTATGTCCAATCAAATGTTATAAATTTGAACTATTATCAGCCAAGAGTAAGCATAAGTTGGTAGATGCTTAAATTACTTGAAAACTTTGTCTAATAGGATTAAATATACTACATATAAGCCTCTTATATTCATATCTTTATACAAGGACATTTATATCAGTTCCTTCTTGCTCTGACCTTTCGGAGGCAGATCTTATATCCTTAGTATCAGTGCACAGGGCTTAGCACTGCCACTGTGGGCAACGGTGAAAGTGATACATATGGTAAGACCCACTGTGTCTTCATGTTTATTTTCCATATATAATATATTTAACTCCTTTAGAAGCCTCCTTTTTTTTTTTTTAATGGAGGGAAAGAATCCAGAAAAGAATTACTTTACCTCTATTACATAGGCAATGTGTTTTAACCCTGTGTCCAACTTTCCATTTCTTAGCCTAAACCCCAGCCCTATGTGATGCCTCCCCCACCCCAGCTGCATTATAATGGACACTATACAGAGCCATATGCTTCTTCCCAAGGTAAAGTACACTAATTCTGCAAAGCCTCACACAGTTATTACCATGAATAAACCTATGAAGATATCCTCAAGCCTGGATAGCTTTTGCCTGAAGTTATACCCCAAATTGTCATGATTATAGCCATCCTGGATTCATAGAATAAGCCAGTACATTCAGGTTCTTGAATATATGGTAAAAATTTGTAATTTCAAATTTTGATGCTCAAAATTTGATGCTCCCAACATTGGCCAATGGGAGCTTCAAAGTGATTCCTATGTCCTTTTAGCATGCCCACCCGCATTAGCCTTTGAAAGTTCTTTATTGCTTTCAGGAAAAAGATGTCCCATTCTTACTCTGTTTTTCCCTGCTTGAGATCTTCCCATTGTAAAGTTTTAACACTTAATTACTGCAGTTTTCATGTTTTAAGTATATGGAACTGTATTTAGGACTGCCCCAAAGCCGAATCTTAAGCATTCCTTCCACGTTTACTTGATAGCCTGTGTATAAAGGACGAGGAGGTTGATGCAGATGAGTAGTTCCATGTCTTCAGAAGTTTAGAGTCTAATTTTGGGGTAAGACAAATGTACACTTAACTTGGAATCAAAGAAAATGCGATTCTTTTGTTGAGAGAGAGCATGGAGTCACTGTGCCATTTGATGGGAGACAGACTCATCGTCTTGGGGGGCTGAGAAGAACTTTCTGGACTTTGACGGGTGGCTGGATTTCAGCAGTGAGAGAGGCAGGTCCTGACTGGGGCGGCTGCTCTGATTTGGGGGCGTAGAGAATGCGGTGGCACAGAGTGGGGAAGGGGATCTTCGGAGAGAGAGTGGTCTGCTTGCCCTTGCACCCAGGGAGCGAGTAGGGAATGAAGTTGGAAGGGACAGAAGGCAGGTCGCGACTGCCCTGTTTGTGCCCGGCTGTGAGGTGGCCGGTAGGGAGCACAGCCTGGGGTCTGGATTCTGGCACCTGCCTCGGAGTGGTTTTGTGTTTCTTCCCCGTCTTCCTCCTCCACCCTCCCTGTCTGCACCTGCACTCCAGCCCCTTCCACACCGGGTCGAGGCTCTTCTCTGTGCTGTTGGTCTCCTTGCTGCCCCTTTTCCTTCCTCGATCTACGAACATCTTGCTATCTTTTGCTCTCCGCTGTCTTCAAACGATTGTTCTGAGTTACGTTTTCTTTCCTTGTACCCCCCTCTCCTTCTACAAGGGGTCTGTGTGTTTGCTTCTGCTTGTTGTTTATCCCTTGCCTCTTCTGCCTTCGCTACTCTGCAAAGGCTGCTCTCCGAGGTCCCCAGCACCCATGGAACCTTCTCACCATCAAACATCACTCTTTATTCCACCAATTTTTTAATCACTTGATTTCATTCTGGCAGATGTGGACATGCAGATAACATATTTTGATATTTTCACCCCTATCCTCATCACCCTGTTAAGGTGCTTCTTAACACCTTTGTCCATGCTTCTCCGTGAGCTGCTTTTCCCTCCTCCTTGGCGTCAGTGTTGCTCCGTATTCCCTAAAGGCCTGTCTGTGGCCTTCCTCCCTCCCTCTGGGAGCTACCACAGCAGTTACCATGCTTCGGATTCCCAGGAGGACCACTGAGTCATCTCCATCTTCCACCCGCCCCCAGCCCGGGCCCCAGCCCTCCATTTCCTACTGTCTGACAGAGCGTTGTGACACCTGTGGGGGCCATGGCACGTGAAGCCCTTGGTGAAGTGCCTGCCTTATGGTGATCACTCAGGAAATGACGTCGGCTATTCTGACTTGCTGCAAATTGAAATACTACATTTGAACTAATATCTCTGCTCTATTAGCCCATTCCTTCCCTGTGTTCCAAACTTTTTTGTGTGATGAAGTCACTTTCCTGGTTACTTGGATTCTTGGTTGGTTGTTTTTTGAGACGAGGTCTTGCTATGTTGCCCAGGCTGTTCTCAAACTCCTGGGCTCAAGCCATCCTCCTTCCTCCGCCTCCCAAGTGCTGGGACTGCAGAGGTACACCACCGTGCCTGGCCCTGGTAACGTGGATTCTGAGCTGGATGTAATTTTGCTTTTCTTTTTTTTGCCCTGGACATTTAGTCATTTATAAATCGTACTGCCTATAACTTCATATAGTATCTCTTCCATGTCCCCTGCTCCTAATCCAATCCGGCCTTTTTTCTTTTCTTACCTCTCACTAGTTGTAGCGTCATATGAGTTGGTATCTTTAATCTCTGCTGTCCTGTTTCATCTAATACACAACTGTGTTGTCCAGGGTCATTCATTTGCCTAGTGTTCATGACTGTGTATTTTCATAGCCTACTCTTCTCATGTAGTTTCCCATTGTTGGTTTACTCCTTTCTAGCCTGCTCTCTAGGGCTGGTCCCTGGCTTTGCCCGTGCTTCCCCATTATCCAGAGCCACAGTCCTTATCCCTTCCACACAAGCTGCCGTCCATGTGTTGCCACCCAGCCAGCACGGGGTAGGCTGTGCTGTGCTAACAAGCCATTCCACAGTCTCAGTGCGTTCTCTTCTTGCTCAGGTTACCTGTCTTTTGTGCCATAGCAGGAATGCTCTGCTCCAGGAGAGCTGGCCTTGGTGGCTCGGGCTTGGGGAGACTCTTCCATCTGGAATGCCATTGATCATGGTTGTAGGAGGAGGAGACCAAAGAAACTGGCCCTAATCCTCTGCTTATTTTCCTTTGACAATTACTAGTCACATGGCTGTGCCCACCATAAAGGGATGCGGAGGCATAACCCAGTGTACTCTCAGAGGTGGATCGATTTGGGTACTGATGGATGCTGGACATGCCTACTTCTCTCACTTACCCCACAAGGCCCCTTGAGTGCCATAGCTTCCATGAGGTTGCTTTTGATCATTGCTTTCTTCTCTGTCCTGATAAACTTGGCCTAAGCTGGAAGTGATCCTTTTCTATCTCTTCTCCTTTCTTAAATTATGGTGATGGTCAGCCTACATTTCACCTTGTACTTGCCAGTATTCCAGTCGTGTTTTCCCCCTTCTGTTCTTAGTGTAGTCTTTTACACAAGTAACAGGCTCCCAAATGATTGGTGGTAGGGAGATATCATACCAGTGCAGACAAGCTAGAGTGGGGGTCTGAGCTGTGATGTAAGCAGCGAGAAAAGAGGGACTCCAGAGATTTAGCGATAGCCGAGTGTTCCATGGATTCGGAAGGCACAGCAACAGGGAAGCGCTATGTGTCAGCAGGAAGAAGAGCAGGCATTCTTCAGAGCTGTGTGTGCGCCAGAATACAGTGCGCCCTCTGGACAGTGGTGTATCATTTTGATAATCAGTTGTCACTTAAACATGGTGGAACTTTCAAAGCACACAAAGAATGCTTAACAAAGGAAACTGTTCTCTGAAAGGACCTGCCGAGTTTTCTTGGAAGTGTTGGAAGTCACGGTCATTAGTAAAGAGATTCGGGTGACTACTGATTGGCTGGAAGAAACACGGCTCTTTCCAGCTTGGGACAGGAACACACATACAGCATTGCAAAATTAATCTGATGCTGTGAGCCCTGGACCCAAGCCTTGCTGAAATGTGGGGCCAGGGCAGGCGGCAGCTGTCTTAGCCTGGCTCTTCTTGACTTCTGGGCCCCCAGTGGGGTGTGCAGCTATTGGTGACACTTTGGACTGGAGAAGCTCACACCCCCCTACACTATTGTCCTTTCATGTGGAAGTTTTGCCTTCATTCTGGAAGAATTTATACAGGCAATCTAAAATCCCAGTTAAGGAAGTGTTTGTAGACAGCTTGACCTAGCTCAGCATCAGCAGGCCACACTGCTCCCAGGGAGAGACAGCGGAGTCATTGGCTCTGGGCCTTGAGCGATATCCCTGCCTCAAGTTCTACCGAGTTCCAAAAAGTCTGTTTTGTATCTCCTCCAATGAAGCGTAGAGGTTTTTAACTTTCACAAAAAGACATTCTTTTGTCACATGGTTACACTCAGCATTGGAGTTAGATTAGGCTAATCTTTATCAGGTGCCAGAACCCGAACCCCAACTTTACAGAGCCAGCCGCATCCTATAGATGAGAAGCCGAGGCTCCGTGGTCCCTCAGGGAGCATGCATAGGGCCGGTTCATTTTAGCAAGGATCTTTACAGGCTGTGTTGAAAATGCCATCCAATTTCAGGGCATTTCTCAGTATTTGCCTAGAGTAAACGGCCCAACTTAATACCTTTTAAAAATCTCATTTTAAAGTACATTTTAAAACTTTTCTTTTCCAGATAATCTCTTTGTGCCCAACCACAACGGATATTATTGTCACTCCCAAACAAGTTTGGATAGAGCCCAGATGGACGTCAACGGTCGAATCCGAAATGGCAGCGTCTACAGCGCACACAGCACCAACTCCTTGAACAACCCTCAGCCCTACCTGCAGCCCTCCCCGATGTCCTCCAACCCTAGCATCACCGGAAGTGACGTCATGAGGCCCGATTATGTCCCCTCGCATCGCCACAGCGCCCTGATACCCCCTTCGTACCGCCCGACCCCAGACTACGAGACTGTGATGAAGCAACTCAACAGAGGCATGGCGCACGCGGAGAGGCAGAGCCACTCGCTGAGAAACCTCAACATTGGCAACTCCTATGCATACAGCAGGCCCGACGCCCTGGTCTACAGCCAGCCCGAGATCCGGGAGCACGCGCACTTCGCCTCCCCGCAGGCGGCCCACTGCGCGTTCAGTCTCAACTACAGCTTCCACAGCCAGTCTCCGTACCCCTACCCCGCCGAGAGGCGGCCGGTGGTGGGCGCGGTCAGCGTGCCCGAGCTGACCAACGTGCAGCAGCTGCAGGCCCAGGAGTACCCGGCTGCCAACATCATGCGGACCCAGGTGTACCGCCCGCCGCCGCCCTACCCCTACCCCTACCCCCGGCCGGCCAACAGCACCCCTGACCTGTCCCGCCACCTGTACATCAGCAGCAGCAACCCGGACCTCATCACGCGGCGCGTGCACCACTCGGTGCAGACCTTCCAGGAGGACAGCCTGCCGGTGGCGCACTCGCTGCAGGAGGTCAGCGAGCCGCTCACGGCCGCGCGCCACGCGCAGCTGCAGAAGCGGAACAGCGTGGAGCTGGCGGGGCTCGCGCACGGCCTGGAGGGGCTGCGGCTCAAGGAGCGGGCGCTGTCGGCGTCGGCGGCGGACCCGGCCCCGGCCTCGGCCCCGTGCGCGCTCCTGGCCGGCTCCCAGCCCAGCGTCTGCAGCGACAGAGCCAAACAGCACGAGGCCGAGGAGACGGACGAGCCGGACGGCGGGAGGTACGGCCACAAGAAGTCTCTTTCGGACGCCACCATGCTGATCCACAGCAGCGAGGAGGAGGAGGAGTTTGAAGAGGACCCCAAAGCGCCGGCCGCGCTCCCCGCCCAGCCCGAGCCCCGGCCGCTGGCCGCCTACGCCCCGGAGCTGCCGCGGAGCCACGCCTGTGCCGCTGTCGCCCCGGGGCCCGGCCCTTTGCATATTTTCGAGCCCAAGGCCCACATCCCGGAGGCAGAGAAGAGGGCGAGGGACAGGAACCCGGCCCACGTGATTGTGGAAGCACAGCGCCCCCGAAGAGAGGGGTTGCTGACGCCCTCCATGTCCGAGTCCGACCTCACCACGTCGGGGCGGTACCGGGCCAGGAGGGACTCTCTGAAGAAAAGGCCGGTGTCAGACCTGCTCTCCGGGAAGAAGAACATCGTGGAAGGGCTCCCGCCACTGGGGGTAAGCGTCCCGGCAGCCAGGTGCCTCCAGCGCCTGGACCAGTGTGCCCCTTAACCTGTCCCTCTGCTGGCCCTTCTTTTGTCTTTGACTCGCTTCTGATGTTTCTCAGCTTTTTTTTTTTTTTTTTAAATCTTGTTTAACATTTTTCATCCTACATCCCTACTTGTTGCCTTATTTGTATCTTACTTTGTGAACACATTTAAATTTCTATATGGAAATTACAGGGGACTGATTAAAATTTCAGTTGTTTTGCCAGAGGTGATAATTTGGATGCAAAGGTTCTGTGGGATGGAATGGGAAGACCGAATGTTGCAGTAATGCAGCATTAAGGAAAAGATTTTATGACATCAGCCAAGATGGGCGTGCTGATCACCCTTAAAAATACTGTGTGGCGATGCAGCACGCAGGGCTGGGTTTGTTCGGTTTGCTCCAGTGATGTATGTGAGCAGCATCCAAGGCTGCATTCTTAATTGTGTGGATGATTTTTTTTTTTTTTTTTTTGGTGGGTACCGGGGGTCGACCTCAGGACCTGCGCGCCAACAGGCGCCCATGCCGCTGAGCGATATCACCGGCCCTTTTTTCGTATGTGGGTACCGGGAGTCGAACTCGGGCCCTCGCGCTTGCCAGGCAGGCGCTTACGCTGCTGAGCCATCTCACCGGCCCTGTGTGGATGATTTGTAAGGCCAGAATCTGTGGATGTAGCTTGAATATCTTGGCCGTGACCTCTGAGGGATGGAGAGTGGTTCTGGATTGGGAAGGTGGCCCTTTATGAAAGCAAAAACCTCAGAGCTCCAGGTCCCTTTAGAAAAAAGGTTAAATGAACTTGCGAGTTCAACCAAAGTCCCTTGTAGAAATAGCAGCGCTTTACTGTTAGGTATATAAATAAAAAGGAAGCACTTCTTACTTATTTGAAACAAAATGTGAAAGAGCCTGATGGCATCATCTCTAGCTGCTGTTTTCAGAGCATTTACCATGTACTGATCACTTCATCTACTTTGCCGTGTCCAATTTGCAAGAAGCCTATTGTCATGCCCATTTTGCAAATAAAGAAATGGACTCTGAGATATTAAGTAGCTTTTCCAGGGTCACACAGCTAGTGAGTGTCTGAGCTGGCTAGTTACCTCTGTAGCCTGTTCTCTTCTGCACTGCTGTGCCTGAAGGTACAGTATACTGTATAGAATATTTTACTAAGTAACAGTTGCTTGTTGAAGCCTTTCTGTTCTGTCTGTCTGCTGAAACTTGTTGATTTCTGGACCTTTGACTAAGAATTTGTGGTCCTGTCATGAAGCGTGTCCACTCCCAGTCATCTTACTGCATTTCCCTGGAGTCCAGCTCCTCATGGTCACACCTGTCTCCCATGCCCCGCAGATGCCAAGCCCGTCTCCTCCCTATCTCTGCTAGACATCATGCTCACACCTGACGGCCCATTTCACGCCTGCTTCTGGCCTAGTTAGGAGATACTCAGAGAAGCTGCATCATCTTGATAGGCAAGAAAAAGCATACGATATTAAAACATACTGATGGGCAGGAAAAAACTCGCACAATATCATGCTCTTATGAAATAGAGCATTGTACATAGACAGAAACAACTTACGAAAGTGCCATGGATTTTTTTTCCCAATTTTCAGTTTTTTGTTAGTACATGGTTGCTGTACATAATGACTACATTCCTTGTGGGGAGTTGGTACCATGCATAACACATCTTAATTCTTTTTTCATCCCTTTCCTCTCTCTCTTGCCCCTTTCCCTTTTCCCCTTTCTCCATCTCTTGGTCCTCTTCCCTTTTGCAAAAGATCTACTTCCCTATTTCCTGTGATCTATCTGTTATTTTCCTCTTTATTTATATTTGAGTTTCTCATATAATAGAAATGATTTTTCTTTAAACCAAGTTAGGGTTTGCATTTCATTTTTAACTTTTCCTGAGGGTAACTCTTTAACTCTCTGAGTAGTAAAATCCAGTGTCTCAGGTGGACCAAGGTCAAGGACACAGGCTGATGAGCCCATTAGGGTAGGAACAGGGTGTGGGCCTTACACAGCAACTCTGCTTGAGTACCGAGCAGCTGGACAGGGCCTTACGTTATGTGAAGAACTGGCCACTGTCTTTACGTGTGACTCGAGTACTTTCTCCAGATGATAATGGTTTTGAGAATGGTTTTGAGAATCCCTCTATGTTTTGAAGGGGGCCTGGCAAGTTCAGGTGAATCTGAAGACTGATCAGAAAGTTGCTGGAGAAATAAAATGAGGTCCTATTGCATGAAAAGTGCCAGCCAGTGTGACTTATTACTGTGAGGTTGCGTCATATGCTTAACTTACGGACTCCCAAGAGTTGCAGAGCCAGCCCCCTGCTAAATGTTGGATCCATTCATGGTAACAAAGGGTTGCTATTATTTGTGTAACTATTACAATAAACAAATACACTGATGTGAATTAAGGTTAAAGAGGTTTAGTATTAAAAATGGTGAAATAAATTGTAGCTAAGGAACAGTTCAGAATTCTCTACCTATCTCTGTCTACCCCATGGACCGCGTTGCTACCTCAGAAGCAGATTGATCTGGGTGCTCAGGCTTCTACACAAGGATTTTCTCCCCATGTACCCTGCATCTCGTGCAATGGCTTACACATAAGACATAACCATGCAGGCTGTGCGTTTACAACCGTGTACTTGTACTCTAAGAACTAATTAAGGGATTTTCAAAGCTTGTTTTGACTTTTGTCAATTGCTGACTTTTGAATTGACCTTATTGCAATTAACTTTTTGAGTTCGATACCAGTCACAATCTCTAATTATAGTAGTAACCTTATAGCACTTTTTTTTTTTTTTGGTATGTGTTTGTGTAACCTCAACAAAATACCTTTTCTTTTTGTGGAATCGCTATATTATTGTTGTATTATTGATCCTGGAGTTTTGAGGCTTTTGGTATG
Organism: Erethizon dorsatum; assembly: GCA_028451465.1. Classification (NCBI taxonomy): domain Eukaryota; kingdom Metazoa; phylum Chordata; class Mammalia; order Rodentia; family Erethizontidae; genus Erethizon; species Erethizon dorsatum. Next base: position 118,873,365 of record CM051828.1, on the reverse strand, counting down.
CATATAGAGCTTGAGTAAAACTGATTTCATCTTTAAGACAGAACACAGAAAACCATTTCTTTCAAATTGAGCTACTCTCATTATAATATTAGGGCTTCCAAGGAGGTATAGAATATCTAAGGAGACTTATCATTCTTAAGCGTATTTGCTATGGAGAGGAAAATCATTAGGTTTAATAATCACTTTAGGAGACATCACATGATATTTAAGCTTGTGTGTCTGACTTATTTCACTTAACATTATATTCTCAAGTTGCTTTTTTTTTCCCAAGGAAGTGAGAAGAGTTTTTAAAATATTTATTAGTATCTACTTATGTTACGTTACAATAAAAAATTTTTTAAAATAACTTTATGAAACAACTGTTTTCAGAAGACAGAATTCTGTTGGTGCTGTCTCATACATGCTATCCTCTTGATAGAGATTTCAGGCCTGTTTTATTTTCCTGGCTTAAAAATGTGGCCGTTCTGAGAAGTGTCATCATCCAACCCAGGCCACCCAATTCTGCAATAAAACGTTGAACAGTGTGGAAAGGCAGTGCTCAAAAGGATCTGCCACAGAAAGCATTTAATTTTTAAGAAAGTTTAAAAACTTTATATTATAGAAATACTGAAAAAGCATATTAGAATGAAATGATTGTAAAGTTTTTATGTGGACTGCAGCTGATTTTTTTATGTGTCATGTTTTGAAATTTGGGAGTTCTGTGAAGGAATGCTGCCTGCCTGGAGCCTCACCTTTCATTGCAACAGAGCCTTGTAACCAAGTGAGTTTCAAAACCTTCTATCTGGAAGACCTATCAGGGCTTTGGCCTTGAAAGGAATGTGTTTCTTCTAATGTTTATTAAATAAGAGATGCACAAAGGAGTGGAGTCTCTCTTGTGGTGGTTGGCAAAGGAGGACATTCTCTTCATTTCCAGTCTTCAGCCCATTGACATTTCTTTTGAAAGGATTGCATCTGTGCGTATTTCATATATACGTGTAAATATTTTTACAGGGAATGAAAAAGACTCGAGTAGATGCAAAAAAAGTTGGTCCTCTTAAGCTGGCTGCCCTCAATGGACTCTCCCTGTCTCGACTGCCTCTGCCTGATGAAGAGAAGGAAGTGTGCACCAGAGCGACGAATGATGAAAGGGTGTGTATATGAGGGACACACTGGCTTTGTGGCTTTTCTGGGACAATTAGTAGATACTACAAAAATGTCTTTATGAGGTTTTAGTGAATTTTCTAGCATAATTTAATAATCAGAAATGAGTGTTAAGGAATTTTATAATCTGAGCCACAGAATCGGAGCACATGTTTAGCTAATGTCTTACTAGATAATTTCAGGCTTGGATGTTTATTTCTTGTTTCTTTATGTTCTTTGTCTTCTGCCAGCCATTTGGGGCAGTCTTGGTTTTTGATGGCCTTAAAGTGAATGTATGCAAATGTATATGTACACACATAAGAAAGCAAGCAGACATTGACGCTTCATTATATCGAAAATTTATCTTTAGAGTAGTTACCAGAATTTTATTATAAAAATCAGATAGCATGAATTTCTTTACAGCTCAGTCGAGAGGAGGTTCCCAGTTTACTGCCATTTTCAGTATTTTACATATCATTTACTACAAAATGGAATATTTATGGATGTTGGAACTGGTTAGCCTACTCTAAAACGTACAGTACTATTCACCTGCAGAATTATGTTTCTTAAGGGTCACAAAATGACCATTGACTTAGAGAAAAAAATTCAACAAATTACTTCAGTCCAGATTTTAACTTTAAACAGAATTTTGCATTACATGTCTTACAACAAAGTTACGATTTTTGTTCTTTTAACTCATGTTATAGCTTGTTAAAATTTTAACATTTGTTTCATGTAGAATTTTCAGTATTAGACAATGCTGGACTTGAAGCAGAGGACAAAATTTCAAATGTACAATCAAAATACAGCAGCGACATAACTATATTCATTTTATTCCACATATTCTATTTTATAGTGTAAAATGCTGGAACAGCGGTTAGAACAGGGAATGGTATTCACAGAATATGAAAGAATTCTTAAAAAACGCCTAGTTGATGGGGAGTGCTCGACAGCCCGACTCCCTGAAAATGCAGAAAGAAACAGATTCCAAGATGTCCTTCCCTATGATGATGCGAGAGTGGAGTTGGTCCCCACCAAGGAAAACAATACTGGCTACATCAACGCATCACATATTAAGGTGAGAGGACCATCCAGCGCAATAAATAGCACATGCGGTTTTGGGTAAGAATGGTAAGAATTGTATTCTTGTCTGTATTCTAAAAGCACCCCAGTTTTGAGCCATTGTGACAACTGTGTTAGAATCTGGAGAATCCATACTTTAGTGCCACATAGAGTGTTTATCCGACAGTCAGAGTCCTGTCCATGTCTCCATATGGAAAGCCACTCTGCCCCCAACACTGTCACCAGGACTTAGGGAGCACTTTATTTGCCTGGCTTTAGAACTTTGTCCTTCTAAATCTGAAGACCTCTTTCTAGCTCATAAGTTCTTATTTGGCTTAACATGACAGGGAATGAAAAAGACTCAAGTAGATGCAGGAAAATTCTTATAGGACCTGCTGAATTGCTAGGGTTTCCTCTTCACATACCCACATGTGCTTTTATGTAACAAATGGAGTTCATAAAAGCTTTTACTTCTGAAGGTGCCATCTGTGCTCTTTGCATCCTCTCTCTGATCGTTTTTAAATATCACTTTGTTCTTCGAGGGGCTTTTTTTCCCCTGGAAGCAGCCTGATGCCATTTGTCTGGGGTAGTGTTACACTCATGAATAGAGAAAAAGCGGTGATTCACACCAGATGTTCTGTCTTCTCCATCACTGTGCCCTTTGTTCTTGCCAGTCAGACTTGCTTCTTCACTCCGGAGAGGAGAAATCTCCCAGTGAGCGAATGAGGAAGTGTCGACGGTTTAGTGTTAATTTTCTTCTTTTCCACATTTTCTTCAGTTTGCAAGTCATGTTTGATAAGAGGGCAGTCTGACACCTGAGGCTTTCTGAAGACCTGGCAGTCTCTCTGTGCTTGCTAGTACCCCTTGGTGGTTTTGCAGAATCTATGCATGTACTATCCTGTCTTCTTTTTATTTGGATATCATATACTTAAAAACCAAGCATTTGACTGGATAGGTAAGAATTGAGTGATGCTGATGCTCTGTAGCGGTATTAGCGGCCACCTGAAGAACAGAGGAGAGAGGATGAGTTTCAGAATTGGATGGAGACAATTCCTAGATACATCACTCGCCAGCTGCGAGACCTCGGTTTGCTCATCCCTTGGTAAAGAAACAATACCTTTACCGCCACAGGTTTTGACTGCGGTGTAACCTCAGACCCACCCGTCCGCCACCGAGAGGGTGTTCAGGGAGAGGACGTGCAGTGGGCTGGGCTGGCAGTGGGAGATGAGAGCATGTGGGGAACAGGGATTGCATAGGGCTTGATGCTTAATGGGCACTCAGAATATAGTTATTGTATTCACTAAATATTAGTGAAGTTGAAATTTCAGCCAGGCTTCCGAACTGCATGTTCAGTCATTACCCTGTTATATTAGACTGTCCCCAAGGATGTTAAGTCTTAACTGGAAACCTGTATATTATAGAAAGTTATCTTGACTTAGAAGTGGCCGCGCATGTCTGTAATCCCAGCACTTGGGAGGCTGAAGCAGGAGGATCGCCGTGAGTTCAAGGCCAGCGTGGGCTACATAGTGGGTCTAGGCCAGCCTGAACTACATAGCGAGATCCTGTCTCAAAAAAAAAGTTCGGAAGTGAGACCACCTTGAGTAGGAAGACTTTTTTTTCCCTAGAAACTTGACATTTAACTTGGGGTTTAACTTGGGGATTGGCTTTAATTGTCAATCCCTTTTCCATCATTTACTACTTCATGGAGGGAATTATGTATGAAATTTGGCGTTCTATGATATCTATATTACTTTTATAAGAGGAATCATCGCATCAATAAAGTAGTACTTACTATGTGTCAGGAACCGTATATATCCACCATGTCTTCACAACAACCCTGTGAGTTCAGGCAATATTTATATTTTATAGGTAAGAACTGAGACTTAGGGGTTGTCAGATTGCCCCAGGTCACATACGTGTTGTGTGAATTCACAGTACACAGTACATAAAAATGTCAATAACAGGGCCGGTGAGATGGCTCAGCGGCATAAGCGCCTGCCTTGCAAGCGCGAGGGCCGGAGTTCGACTCCCGGATCCCACATACGAAAAAGGGGCCGGTGATATCGCTCAGAGGCACGGGTGCCTGCTGGCGCGCGAGGTCCTGAGGTCGACCCCCCGGTACCCACAAAAAAAAAAAAAAAAAAGAAAAAAAAATGTCAATAATAGATATAATATTGGCAAGGAAAAGATTAAGATTTAAACCTGTTCTTATTCTGCTCTATAACCCATTTCACTTTTTTAGTACTACCACGAACATATACAGACTCATTCATATATTCTACACACACAGACGCAGAGTAATTTTGTAACCTTTTCTAATTCCAGGTCTCTGTCGGTGGAATTGAGTGGGATTATATTGCCACACAGGGACCATTACAAAGCACCTGTCAGGATTTTTGGCAGATGGTGTGGGAACAGGGAATTGCGATCATAGCGATGGTGACAGCAGAAGAGGTAAGCGCTTCTTTCTGTTAATTGACTTTCTCAGCCTCCGAAGAACGGTTAATGTTAATCACACAGCATGCTGACCTTCGGAGCCAAAGGCAGGGTGGGGTGGTGGTTCTGAGTGTCGGATACGCTACCTGCGTGAAGGGCGCCCGTGGCTGGGTCACGTGCTGCTGTTGAACCGCGCTTGTCTTTAACAGGAGGGTGGAAGGGAGAAGAGCTTTAGGTACTGGCCGAGACTTGGTTCCAGGCACAACACCGTCACCTATGGGAGGTTTAAGATCACAACCCGCTTCCGCACGGACTCCGGCTGCTATACCACCACAGGCTTGAAGATGAAGCACCTTCTCACGGGGCAGGAGAGGACGGTTTGGCATCTCCAGTACACAGACTGGCCTGAGCACGGCTGTCCCGAAGACCTCAAGGGATTTCTGTGTGAGTGTCTTTGTTTCCAGGACAGCCTCCTCCGGCCAGAGAAGATGACTTCCTTTGTGAAATACTTCCTGTTGCCTCATATAAGCTTTAGACTTGCTTTAAAATAAAGACTATCAATGCTTTAGAGAGGCTCGATAGGAGACATTTTTTTTTTTTTTTTTGTGGGTACCGGGGGGTCGACCTCAGGACCTCGCGCGCCAACAGGCACCCGTGCCGCTGAGCGATATCACCGGCCCCTTTTTCGTATGTGGGATCCGGGAGTCGAACTCGGGCCCTCGCGCTTGCAAGGCAGGCGCTTACGCTGCTGAGCCATCTCACCGGCCCGATAGGAGACATTTTTAAGATACAGTTTGACAGCAAGTGGAGTGTCGCCACCAACCCTCAGAGTGTGTCCCTCCAGGCCATTTGGCGATGAGAAAGTGGAGGCCAGGCAGAGGCGCTGATTTTCCCACTCCCACAGTCAGTGGCTAGGATGGGTTGCCTGGCACCCAGTGCTCTTATCTGCAGTTCTCTCAGTCTGTGGAGAGAATATGAAACTTGAGTTGTCAATTTGATATGCTGTAATCCCTGAGAATTTTATTTCATTGATTTTTCGCAGCATACCTTGAAGAAATCCAGTCTGTTCGACGCCATACTAATAGTACCAGTGAACCCAAAAGCCTCAACCCTCCCTTGCTGGTCCACTGCAGCGCCGGGGTAGGAAGAACTGGTGTTGTCATTCTGTCAGAGATCATGATCGCCTGTCTGGAACACAATGAGGTGGGGAGAACAATGGGCTGGGAAGGAGCGGGCATAGTCACCTAAAAGCTCTTTTGGATGCATTTCCTGGGTCTGTGGTGGCCACGGAATGTTACTGTGTTCCCTGTAAAAGATGGTGTCTTCTCGGAGATTTTCAGTACCTATTGGCATGTTAAGGACTGAGACCTCGTGCAGTAAATAAGGCTGTTTTTCACATTTGAGCTCAGAACTCTTGTTTTTCCTGGAAATTCTTTTACTATTTCAGGGGTGATTAGTGTGGGTTGCTCTCTCTGTGGGAAATGCTGAGCTAGACACGGATAGCAGTTAGCATGCCGTGGTTTCTGTCAAATCTTGGTATATCTGGCAAGAAAAGGAAATGTGTATAGAACCAAAGTCGAGAGCTACACTCAGGGAATGCTAAAGAAACAATCTGCATGGATGTTCTGTTTGCATTTTAAAGACACCGGCAGTCATGGATTATAGCAGGTGCTAAGGTAGACCAGAGATTCTCGGTCTCCTAACCAGACTTTTGCTAGGCACCTGCTCTCCATCAGCCTTTTTCTTCCCTGGGGAGCATTCCCCTCATCACTGTTTTTCTCCCCCTAGGTGCTGGACATCCCTAGAGTGCTGGACATGCTCAGGCACCAGAGAATGATGCTGGTCCAGACCCTCTGCCAGTACACGTTTGTGTACAGAGTGCTCATTCAGTTCCTGAAAAGCTCCAGGCTCATCTAAGCTCCCACACCTTCTTACGGGGACCCAATCATATGGCATTAACAGCTTAAAAAAAATAAGTGCTTGTCTAACTTATACTTTCTCCTCGATACTTGATCGCACCAGAAATCCATCAGGACAGGACTGGTGCAGTGTGAGTCGCAGTGCACTAGAGGAAACCTACAAAGCACAGGGCTGAAGAGGGGGCTCTGGGACCTGGTAAAGGTGCTGGAGGAGGAGGACTTGGCTTCGAGGGCGTCGTCCTGCCTGGATCTGTCCAATTTGCAGTACTTGCACACATTTTGGAGATTGTATTTTCTAAACAATTCTGTCTTACCGAAGCTATGCTGGACAGTTCTAGCAATCATTAAAGCCTATAGATTTCTATCTTAAGCTAGTTTTTGATGATGGAATTTCATGTTATGACTAAAATATTTAGGGGTTTTCTTAGTGACAAAGTGAACTTTCTATGGGGATGATCCACAGTTTGAGTTGTTCATGTATAACATTGTGTTTAAAACCATGTTATTATCTTTTGTTATTTTTTTAAAAAAACTTCGGGTACTTAATGGCTTAGTTATCAAGCTCAAAACTATAAGGAGAATCTGCAAGTGTTATTTTGAAACATAGAAAGCATTTTTATATTCAGAAATTTTTTTATCCTAAAAATTCTATATATTTGTACCTTCTGTATTTTCCAAACAGAGCTCAACTCATGAAGATACTGAAATGAGTCAGTTAATGTAAATAAAAGTTGGGAATGAAGGCACATTGTTTAAAATGCAAGAAAATCAGATTCACTATTTTTTCAGTATTATTCATAAGCCTTAATGAGTTTGATTTTACTGGTTGAAAATGAAGTGAAAAGCAATTACATAGGATGGTTTTAAGCACTTTTTCTGTTAAAAACAAAACCTGAGTTTTAATATATGTTTTGCTTTATTATCTGAGACAATAACAATGGAAATTATTTCAGATATGTCTTGTGAAGGAGGATTAAGAGTACGTGGGATGACGAGGACAAGAGGAAGTGGCATGCGATGGTAAAGCACGATGCCTTTGTCTTTACAGAAATGCAGTATTATCTGTACTCAGACTGAGACGCCAGGATGGAGAGCGGGGCTTAAGAGTACCACGGCTTATCCCAGGGAATTCATGGCCTGCCACTGTCAATTACTGTTTTCTTGGGGTTCTTCCTCCAAAACCTACATTACTTTTCCCCCCACAAATGGAGGTTTCTGTTATCATTCAAAGAAGCCTTGAAGAGGCTTTATTTTGATTGAAAGAAGGGAATAAGAAATAGTTTCAATTCTTCTCCCAAATCCACAGCCTAAATTTGTGGGGCCATCAGAAATTGCTGTGGTATTAGGCAGTAGTTGAAGTTTTACCTCCTTAATCCTCTAGCTTCAGCCCTGGGATGTTTTAAGTATTAGTCCCCTCTCCCCCATCCCACTGAGGCACAGGTGATGGGCCAGAGCCAGGCTGAGTGGAATGGGGAGAGCATCGTCTTTGGCCAGGCTAAGGTGGCCTCATTCACAGTTATAGTTGAGTAGGTAAGGATGGACTGGTACAGGTAGCTGAGGAGCCATCTCCTTTTCCCGGATTCTGAGACTGATTCCCCACGACAGAGAGCCCCTAGAATGTCAATTCTAGGGTTATTTCCCCAAATTACAATATTCTAAGCACTTTTCTCATTTCCATTTCCTTCCTAAAGCAGTTAAACTCATGTCATAGCAGCTAAATACATGTCATCAGCCACGAGACGGGACTTCCTACGTGTAGGTGGGCCAGCACAACTCCACTCAGGAAGCAGCCACATGGGGGAAAATTCAGACAGTTCTAATGCAAGGCAATACTGAAAGTGGACATACTTCTTACTTAGGAGCAAGATATCAGTTTTAAATCTAAAATTATCTTAAAACTTCTAGTTAAAGAATAATAGACTCAAGTGAAAATATTCAGAAAAAGCTCCCCAGAAGAATGGAGTAAAGAGGTTTTTAAAATAGTAATATTTCCTATCTCCACACCACTTAAAGGACAGGATTTTTTCTGAAGCTTTTTATTTTCCAGTGGTATGTTTTTGAAAAATGCCTATCAGGCTTACATTTTGAAGTGACCATTGAGAAGAACATATTGTAAAGCAAAAGTCTAATTAAAGATTAATATATGGTATATTTGTGATCCTGTTGTAAAAATTTTGTTAAGTAAACGTTTAAGAGGGCAAAATTATACTGTTTAAATCTGTCACTCTTAAAATGTCACATTTGACATCACTTCTAAGTACCATGGAATTTTAAACTTTTAATTGCAGGTAGTGAATATGAAAGAATTTCTAAATAAAAATAAATCTACACTATTGGACTTTGAAATAATGTGATTTGCAAGAGCAAATTATGTAGAACATTGAGGTTCCTAGGTTTGCCATGTCCGGATTGAGGATGTTACTGTCCGCCAGCCTTATACGATGCTTTGTATTTTAGTGTCTTTTAGTTCCTTAATATCAATTTCATATCAGAATTCCCAAAATGTACATTTTCACAAAGAGTAGGTTATAAACGGGTATTTCTACTGATCAACTTTGGTGTTAGCTCTGGTATCAGTTTTTCAGATTAGTGAGGTCCTTTCTTGAAATTTTCTAGTTGATAATTTTGAGCACAGAAAGTGATCATTTTAAAATACAATCTGGGATGTTAATTATAGTCATCATTGATTATTTTCTTCTGGAACTTCTACTGTGAAGCATTCAGGAAGCTGTAGAATTTAGTATTTTAAAAAACCCCTTGGCAGAATTAAAACAAGCTGGACCTGTGCTTCCTTTTTAGAAACTTCCAGAAACAAACATAGAAACACAGAGGAGGGAGGAGAGTGTTGTGGTGGCAGTGTGGCAGGGCCAACGTCATCTCAAATATGCTAATATGTTGATGTTCACAATAGTAAGAAAAGGCAAATATATACATAAAGTGTACAGCTACATAATATGTATTCAAGGTCAGCTACAGTTTATCGAGAACAAGTTTATTATTTAAGATTTGCACAAACAAGTAGAAACAGGAATTACTATTGTAAATTTTTTTCAAAGCTATGGATTGAAGTAACTTTTTTGGGGGGAGTTAGACTTTTTAAAAGACTCTCTTGGATATAAATTTAGGAGAATTCGCTTTCCAACAAGAAGGTTGCATAGCTAAAATGATTCCTTCCCAGTTAGAATTTTATTTAAAAAGAAAAAAGAGGGCCGGTGAGATGGCTCAGCGGCGTAAGCGCCTGCCTGGCAAGCGTGAAGGCCCGAGTTCAACTCCCGGATCCCACATACGAAAAAAGGGCCGGTGATATCGCTCAGTGGCATGGGCGCCTGCTGGCGCGCGAGGTCCTGAGGTCGACCCCCGGTACCCACAAAAAAAAAGCAAAAAAGACTCTAAATTCCAAGAGGCTCCTTTTTGAGCTGAGGGACAGACATATCAGAAGTAGAGAGAATGCTGCATTAAGAATTTGCCTAAGACCCAGGCGTGGTGGTACACATACCTGTAGTCCTAGCACTCAGAAAGCCGAGGCAGGAGTATGGCTGGGAATTCAAGGCCAGTCTGGGGCTATTGAGTGAGTTCAAGGCCAGCCAGACCTATATATCGAGTCCTTGTCGCAAAAAAAAACAAAAAAATTTATTTTGCCTGAGAAAACATTTCTGAAAGCAGCACAAGTTTTTCAAATTGCAGTAGGCAAGGGCTTCATTTAGCCTATCATCTATAGTTACAGAAAAAAAAGGAAATATTAGGAAGTTCAAAGTTTATGTGTTTCGGAGGTGGGTGGACTTTAGAAAATATTTGAAAGGTCCTTGGATTGTTAAAGTGGTATAATTTTCTGTATATTTTAGGCAGTTCCCAAATTAAAAAAAAAAAAAATTTGCTGTAGAAGTTCACTTCTGTGAATTGAAATGGTACTCTGAGTTTTTTTTTTTTTTTTTTTTTTTTTTTTTGTGGGTACCGGGGGGTCGACCTCAGGACCTCGCGCGCCAGCAGGCGCCCATGCCACTGAGCGATATCACCGGCCCCTTTTCTGTATGTGGGATCCGGGAGTCGAACTCGGGCCCTCGCGCTTGCAAGGCAGGCGCTTACGCCACTGAGCCATCTCACCGGCCCACTCTGAGTTTTAACTTTCTTGGTTTGTCCCCCTCAGGGTTACCTAAGCCACAGGGGGCCTGAGAGGTGAGTGGTGGTACAGAACCACCCAGCTGTTATTTTGTACTCCCAAGAACATGCAGGGCAACTTTCCCCCTCCTTTTTTTACCCTGGTGGCGAGATCAGAGCATGAATCTCCCCGCTCCTGCCAGGCAGTGGCAGCTGAGACTCAGAAACAGTTGAAGTCAGAGTGGCCAGTGTTTCAGGGGAGACTCGCATAGGTATCTCAGCATTTGCTGCAGAAACTTGAGTGGCGCGGTTGAGGGACGGGGAGGAGTTTGAAGTGAGCCCCAGTGCTGCCTGTGAAACCTCCTCTCGCATGGGGCAGGGCAAAGGAAAGTAAATTGGCAAAATACTCCTCTGCCTTTCCTCTTGCCACTTGCTTATCCTGTCTTCTTTAGCACTGTCAAGGGATTGAAATGGAGGAGAAAAGGTATCAGCTGAGCAGGAAGCGTAAGGTCTGCAGCACCCAACTGCGGAAGCGGCAGCTCAAGTGAAATGGCGTTGTGGATAGGGTATGTCCAGGTCACCCGTGAGTAGAATTAAGGTCTGTCTGCACATGCTTTTCACAAACGTTTAGTCTTGTCTACCTGAAAACATAGTTTTTAAAAATCGGGGGGAAAAATCTAAACATTTTTCAGTATTTTGATGGGTTAAGAAAGGGATAGTAACCAAATGCTTTTAGGTTAAGCTTTAACATAAACAAGTACAAGTGCACACAGGAAAGCAGTAATTGTTGGCATTTCTACCTGTAGAAATTGTAACAGCGTGTCTTATATAGGGTTCCAAATTTCTGAAAGTTACTAGTTAGGTGTTTTTGTCATTATTCTTTAACTTCTATTTAATGACTTCGTGGTGTGTCAAATAAAAGGACCATTTAAAATCGGTGAAAGCCCCGGCTTTGTGCACGGGTAGAGCAGCACAAACACAGCGTGATTTCAGTGTAAAAACCTGCAATTTTAACTGAACTGGTAGGTCGATTTTAAACCGTAAAAAAAGATGGACAGTTTATTTCAGTTGTCAAACATGAATACTATTGACATTTAAGTGTACATGTGTATTTTAAATTTGCACTTAAAACTTGGTGAAACAAAAATCTACAGAATTCACTCTTTGGAGGAAATCTACACTGCCAAAGAAATTCAGAAGATTAGCTTATTACTGGGTTAGCAGGAATATGAATCTGTCAGGTCTCAGTTTTTTGGGTATATTGATGAGGCTGGTACAGATTTGATGATAATTGGCTTTCCATTTACTCATCAAATGAGAACTGGACAAATGAATGAGAAATATCAATTAAGGTGCTCATTTTTCATAATATGATAGGTTACACTGCTTCCATATACTAAGAGACTATCCAAATTTTTTTTATTCTAGAAGTTTATTAAAGATCACCTGAAATTTAACGGACCATTGAATGAGACAAATCTTTTGTTACTTATAGTGATTTTTATTAATGTCTTAATTTTATAAAGTGTCCTGAAAGCATTTTGGTAAGGTTTTGTATTTTACTGGAATAATACTAGTACAACATTAGTGCCGTCCAATAAACTGTCTGAAAGAAGTGAAAATACTGTCCAGAAGTGACAAAATTATTTCCAGAACAAATTTAATAAAGACAGGGTTTAAAATAATATAAAACTATTAAGTCCATGTGAGTCAAACAAAAAGGCAAAAGAAAAAGTATAAGAAAATACAGAAATCTGCAACCACTGTTTGTGGTAGAGCTATAACGGGTTTTATTCATGTAGTTTGGTCTTTGTGGCATAATAGAGAAATCGAGGAAGTAGTTATTGTGTAGGGATGATTAATATTTTTCAAAAACTTCTAAAAATGTGGTCAATTTAGCCCCTGTCCATATTAGAATTTTCTACAGTTCTATACTAAAGGTAATCAGCTTAATTTCTAGAATTATTATATATTACTCAATATATTCAAATTCTAAGCAAGATATTGAAAATGACAGAAATATAAAAATATTTGTCAATACCTCACACTTATTTAAAAAACTCATACAATTAAACCTTACTCAAAAGACTGATAAGCATAGCTGGGCGTGGTGGCGCACACCTGTAATCCCAGTGCTCAGGAGGCTGAGGCAGGAGGATCACTATGAGTTTGAGGCCAGCTTGGGCTACATAACAAGACTCTTGTCTCGAAAAAAAAAAAAAAAGACTGATTGGCAATGGGCTGATATAATTTTGCTTTTGTGTGTATGTTCTCAAGTCATTTTTACATTAAAATACAAAATATGTAGATTTTTATCTGTAAGTTTTAAAATGTTACACTAAGGAGTATTAGCCTGGTATGTGTTGCTGTAACTGAATACCTGAAACCGTATCTTACGGTCGTGGAGGTGGGTTGAGGGGCCCCAGGTTGAGGGGCCTTGCTGCTGGGTCTTGGCAGAAGGAGAGAGAGAGAGAGAGAGAGAGAGAGTGTGTGTGTGTGTGTGTGGCTAGGCTCTTCATAACACTCTCCTGAGATGTGGTAATAACACTGATCCATCACGAGGGCTCTGCTTCCTGAGCGTCCCCCTTGCCAGTACCACTGCTTTGGGGATTAAGTTCCTAACAGATGAACCTGGGGGACACATTCAAGCCATACCATTAAGTATTTTCTATGAAGTCATCTCAATGTTTTAATTATTAGAGGAAAATATAATTTATAGTGCAGCTCTTTACTTCAAATGAAAAATTCCACTGTAACAAACCAGAACCCTGCTGTACACTCCTGTGTTTTATTAGCTGGTTAAAGACAAGCAACCGAAATGCCATCCAGAGTAAATTTAACAAAGCACAGTTAAAAAAAAATATATAAAGCAAGTTTATTTAAAACAAAACCAAGAGAGGTTAATGTGATTTGATATGCCTAACAAACAAAAACAAAATTTAGAGAAAAATTATATGAAATATACTTCAGAAAGTTGCCCTATAATTCAAGTGCACTGGGAATTCTAACTTTTCAAAATAGTAGAATATTTGTCTAGTATTTTCTAGTTTAAAAAGCAACTTTATGTGCTATTGTTTGAAGATAATATAAAAATGTCTAATCATAAAAGCTTAATTCTTCTACTGGTTTATAAAGCTGTGTACATTTAATGGGCAAAAGCTTGAATGGCTGAGTATATTATATGTGAAATGAATATATTATAATCTATTTTTGCCATGAAAATAAATATGTAAACAAAGATGACTTGTGTGTGAATATAGTGTAATTAAATCTACTTTTGCCTCTTTTTTACTATGGATCTTTTAGATACAGGTATATAATTAAATTAGTCCTATTTCTCCATTCCATTACTTAATGTGCTGCACAAGAGATGTTTTAATAGTTGCCAACCTGTCATCACACATCTCCACAGCAAGTAATCATTTGAAAGTTAGAATGCATCTTGTCAAAATAGCCAGCTTCAGTAACCAGGATATTTATGGACCAATTAGTATAGTTGAAGAATAAGTGTTAGTCGGTATAGTTCCCACAGTATCAACTTTGCAGTGGGTCCATGGAGCTCCTATGGTTATCCTGGTAGTGGAACTTACTGCTATTTGTTGGTTTCTACATCATATATCTTTTTTTTTTTTTTTTTTTTGTGGGTACTGGGGGTCGACCTCAGGACCTCGTGCGCCAGCAGGCGCCCGTGCCACTGAGCGATATCACCGGCCCCTTTTTCGTATGTGGGTTCCGGGAGTCGAACTCGGGCCCTCGCGCTTGCCGGGCAGGCGCTTAAGCCGCTGAGCCATCTCACTGGCCCATACATCATATATCTTTTAATGGTGTTATTTCTGGACCACCAGCAGCAGCATCTGGAATCTTGTTAGAAATGTGAATTCTTTTATTTTATTTTTTTGTGGGTACCAGGGGTCGACCTCAGGCACCTGTGCCACTGAGTGATATCACCAGCCCTTTTTTTTGTATGGGGGTTGCGGCAGTCGAACCCGGGCCCTCGCACTTGCCAGGCAGGCGCTTACGCCACTGAGCCATCTCACTGGCCAGAAATGTGAATTCTTCAACTGTACCCCAGATCTGAAATTCTGAATTAGAAGTCATGGGGTCAGGGCCCAGAAATTTGCCTTAAGTTCTCTAGGGGATTTGGATGCACATTGGTTTGAGAACCACTGTTTTAGTAATTAAAAAGCCACAGATGTTCAACATGGATCCCAATTTGGGATTCATTACATAGCTGAACTACAATTAATAAGCTCTGAAGTTTATTTATGCAATTTTGTTATTAGGTTAATGATATTTATAGTTGTAGGATGAATAATGGCTTCCCAAAGATAACCATATCCTAATCCCCTGAAGTTGTAAATGTTATTTTGCATGGTAAGAGGGACTTTTCAGCTGTGATTAAATCAAGGATCTTTATATGAGGAGATGATCCTGGATTATCCAGGTGGGCCCAAAGTAATAACAAAGGTCTTTATAAAGGAGATATATTTGAAGATACTACTGGACTGGTAGATGGAGGAAGCCATGAATGAAGGGCTATAGGTGGCTTTTGGAAGCTGGAAAAGGCAAAAATCCCCCCTGGAGCCTCCAGGAGGGGTGGAGCCATGGCAAGTCCTTCATTATAGGAGTTGGACTTTCAAAACTGTTGGTGGTAGCATTAGCAGTAGTAGGAAATCAGCAGAATTGCAGTCTCCCTTTCAGGAGGAATGCGGAGGTTAACTCACCTGATTTGAGATCTCCAAAGAACTAGCTGAGTTTTGGAAGCATCACACTGAGGACTCCTGGGTGTTTCTGTATCAAAATTTGAATGTTAGTACAAACCAGCATTCCCAAGACAACAAGGTTGGCCTTGGAGCAAAACTTTCCTTCCCCCAAACCAAGCTGTTTCTCTCGGCCTTTGAACACATGGCATTGTTTCTTTTGGATATACCACTCATTATTCATTCCATCTGGCTGCCTTTAAAAGGTCTAGGGAAAGTAGCTTGTTAGGGTGCCATCTTCTACCTCGAGTGTGAAGCATTTTAGCAACTGCTTTCCAATACTACCCTAGCACATGAAAGGTGAATGGTATTTCTACTTCTAGATTAAATTATTTCCATTTTAAATTCTGCAGACCATAAGAAGCTAAAACTGACTTTAGTATATTAAAGGGAAAAGAAGTTTTTGGATCATCTAGCCCAAGCTCTTTAAAACCAAGGCCCACGATAAAATAATTCACCTGCAACCATACAGTTAATTTGTTCATTCGGCAATTATAGTCCTATGCTGTGAAACCTGCACTGATCTTTACTGATTGGCTTGAGTTAAAAATGTGACTTTCAGGCCGGTGAGATAGCTCAGCGGCATAAGCGCCTGCCTAGCAAGTGCAAGGTCCTGAGTTCAATTCCCGAAACCCACATAAAGGAAAAAAAGGGCCGCTGATATCGCTCAGTGGCACAAGCGCTTGCTGGCAAGCGTGAGGCCCTGAGGTCGACTCCCAGTACCCACATAAAAAAAAAAAATGTGACTTTTTAAAGTAAGCCTTCTAAAGGAAGATGTTACACCATTTAAAATGTGAGCAAATGAAATTTTCCTGTAACTTAGGAATTCACTAAATTCTCTGGAAATTTCGCACTTTGAGTATAAAGAGAGAAATCAGCATACTGTTTCTCCTGTAACTTTGTACTTAAACCTCCCCTTAAGCTCCAGCCATCTCCCCCAATAAGCAAATGGACCCATTGACAGGTAGACAATTAGAGAAAGAGGTCCTTCCTCTTGAAAAGCTTAGTCTGGAGTGGAGACAAACTGGCTAAACAAACAGTATTGTAATTCATACTGTATGTAGGAAAGCATTCAGGCTCCAGACCCCAGAGGCGGGGTGGGAAAGGACAGACACCGTGGCAATCAGTCAAGGTTTCAAGGCATTGTCACATTTATCCTGGGCTATAAATGAAGGCACAAGGGTGCTGCAGAGGAGAAATGATATTTTGAGTAGATACCAGGTGCAAGGGCATGAAGAGGAGGACCTCTGTATGTTCAGGAACAAGCAATTAGGTGTGACACTTACGATGCCTGAGAGAGGTTAGCAAGAGTATAGCAAGGAAAGAAAAAGTGACTATAAGAAATGCCAAGAGGCCAGGACTTTATCTTGTTAGCAAGGGGTAACTCTTTAGTTGTTTTTTTTCCCCCAGTAGTGAGGTTTTACATTTATTTATTTATTTATTTATTTTATTATTTTTTTTGTGGGTACCAGGGGGTCGACCTCAGGACCTCGCGCGCCAACAGGCACCCGTGCCGCTGAGCGATATCACCGGCCCCTTTTCCGTATGTGGGATCCGGGAGTCGAACTCGGGCCCTCGTGCTTGCAAGGCAGGCGCTTATGCCACTGAGCCATCTCACCGTCCCTACATTTATTAAAGGAAGGAAAAGAAACATGCCCTGCAGAGTGAGTGTAGCCCAATTAAAAGCAGGAAAAGAAATAAACTCTACAAGGTGAGAGTGGACCACCGTGAGAGAGAGAGAGCACAGTGGCTAAGAGCTTAATGGTGCCCGTCTCGTATCCCCCACTCCTCAGGATGACATCAGGACTAGGCTGTGGTATCAAAATCACACTTGAGTTGTCATGAGAACCGAAGATAGCACTTTCTGATTGGAACTTTTTTTTTTTTTTGGTGCTTGTTCTGGCCTGCTGGTTTGCCATGCCTGGATCTCCTGCCTCATCTCCCCCCGGAGACCTAAATCCCCACAATTCCTTATGGGCTACTGAGAGTATGGAGGTCTTCGTCTTAGTACACTGTAGCTACTTCTGGATGATAGGGGTTGTAGGCCCTAACTACTAGTGATTATGTTCTCTCCAACTAGGATGGCTGTGGCTCACCAGCAGGGTTGAAGAGAAAACCTGTCTGAAGGTGAGAACAAGAGTTGGCATTTATATGGGAAGGACTGTTGAGCTGCCTGTTTGATGGGAGAAAACCTGATGAGTTTGTCAGGAGAGAACTTCACTATCAGGTTCAGGAGTAGAGCCCAAATGTGAGAAGGAGCAGGTCAGATTCCCATGCTTCCTGTAGAAGAGAAAGTATGGCAAAGAGAGATGTCGGATAAATTACCAAGAGCCTGAGAGCTGTAGCCTTGCAAGATTACCCACATTATGGATCTAATTAAAAACAGGAGTCTGTTCACTGTGGTGGATCGGGGGTACTTACGTGCATCTGGAGCAGTACTGGAGTCTTACTTTTTGAAGAGGAGCCTCAGGTCTTCCAGAGGTTCACAGGTACACTTTCTTCTTTTGGGTGGCCTGGGCTTGCTAGAGTTATTATAAGCACACATTGGGCAAGCTTCGCAGATCTGCTGGGTAGTCACTGCTTAGTCCTGTGAAAATCTGCGTGACCACTTCCCATGTAGGGTTTTTATAGCCTTCTACTGTGTCCCTTGAGGAAGGACTACAGTGGTTCCTCAGGAATGGGAAGTAAGGCTGGGGTTACTTGAGGGGTTCTAAGGCTGCCCTTATCAGCCTGTTGATTTCCCAAAAAGACTTTAAACATATCTCTGTGGTGTCCCTTACAATGAATGACAACGACCTGCTTCAAGATAGACTGCCTGTAGGAGTTGTAGAGTTTGTGGATTGTGCTTTATGATGATTGATTAGTTAGCAAGCCCCTTTCTTTCCAGATTGCTGCATGGGCATGTGGCACCAGAAAGGGATATTGGAGTCTGTGTAGATATGTAGCCTTTTGCCTTTTCCTAAAATTAATGCCCAAGTTAGGGCTATGAGCTCTGCTTTTCAAGTAGAGGTCCCTGCGAGAAGGGGTTTGGCCTTAACCTGCATAACCTGCCTTCCGGTGTCCTTCTTGCACAAAGCTACTTTAATCAGTAAACCACACCTCCTCAGGGTCTTGGGGGGCAGGTTACTGATGTCCAGCCTGCTTGCATAGGTCTGAGAAATCACTTGTTAGGCATCAGTGAGGCAAGATTAAGAGTAGTGCCATGTCTTTATGGCAACCCTCAGGGGTGTTTACAAGCATGGCCTGGCATAGTCCCAACAGGTGACGTTTGCTTTAGCATTTGCCAGAATTGGAGACTTGCCCCAGCTTTGTTAGTAAATCTCTTTCTAGTAAGGGAGTGAGACACTGTGGGACAATTAAAAACTCATGATTGAACATCTGACCCTCGAATCGACATGTCAAAGAAGTAAAGAAGCACTGACCAGGGTTCTCGACCCGATTATGACTAAAGATCTAGAAGAGGCTTTTCCAGAGAAGGAAGGTAAAACAGAAGCCAGAATTGAAACTGCTTACTAATGACATGCAGGGTCACTCAGTGTGTTTTTTATGCAGGAGAGAGAGGTGTCTGTGGATAGGGGCATTGTAGGTTGCCCCGTCCCCTTCAGTCCTCTTCTTTAAAGTGGGAGATGAGGGTTTGGGCTGACAAAGCCCCTCTCTGGGAGTGGACACTAGTCCCTCTAGTGCCGAGTCAGGCACATCAGCTGCGTGATGCACAGTACAGAGCCCTGGCAGGAACTTGGTATAATCATGTGCCCAGTGTCCATTCGTCTTGCAGCCTTGATTGGCCCTGAGTTTTCCTTTGGATTTCTTGGGTGTGTTTAAAGTATTGCCAATTGGACAGCCATAATTTTGGTCTGTCTTGTCTCAGCCCTTCTTTTGTCCTAGCACAGATGAGACTTTGAGCACAAGCAAGGTCCCAAAAGAGTGAGAAACCTGAACATAGTATAGGGGAAAACAAAACCCTGAGGGGGAAGAAGAAAAAAAAAAAAAAAAAAAAAAAAAAAAAAAGCATACTGTCTTAGTTACTTGTCTCAGTATTGAGACAAAATACTTGACACCCAAAATTAGAGGAGGAAAGGTTTATTTCAGCTCACAGTTTATAGAGGTTTCAGTCCATAGCTGGCTCCAAGGCAGGGTGGTAGGGCAGAGGGCAGAGGAGAAACAGTCCATGACAAAGAGAGCAGGCAGCAGCAAGCAGGAAGCCTGCCTTTCCCTTTTATCCCATGTAGGCTACAAGTCTTGTGGGTGGCATCACCTTCACCCAGAGTGGGCATTCTTGCTGTTGGGTAGTTCCTTTAAAAATGGCTCACTGAACAAAAGTATTCCAGATCCTTCTTGCCTCAAAGAAAGAATTGGATGAGACAAACCAAATGGTGCCAAAAGTTTATTTGAAAAATGAGGGGTAAAGGGGTAAGGGGAAGATGAAAGGATAAAAGCAAAAATAAAAGTGCACCCTGCAACCAGGAGACTCAGAGTGGGCTGCTGTGAGGAGTCGCGATAGTGGGCTTCTTGGGGTGCCTGGTGCCCTTTATGCCATCCACATCTCATGGGAGCTTTCGTGAAGTTCTACTCACAGGGTCCTGAGAATCATCTGGTGCCACCCTGGGATTTTGAAATTGGCAGGTCCCGCCCACTTCTCCAGCCAGTGTTGCCATGCCCTACTTCCTATATCATTCTCATTATCCACACCCAGAACTATGCTAATTCCAATCACTGGACTAATTTAGTACCACACACCCTTAATCCCGGTATCACACACGCTAGATCCAGCCAGCTCCAAAAAGCCCCACCTATGACTGCATGAGGCTTTGGGTGGACATCTAGATCAACAAGCCATGACACATACTAAACTCTAGGTCAGTGGGAGCAAACCTGTGTGTGTTATGTTTTTTCTTTTAAAACCAAAGATGTTACTGTAGAGTTATTTTTCTAAAGTAAAATCTCAGTATTCAGGTCTAACTGCAGTGTTGGCTCTTTGCAGTAAGTGGGTTTTGGGCTGCAGTTTGGCACTCAGTCTCTAGAAGTTTCGCCATCACTGCTCTAGGTCACATACATGGAACCTGAACAATCTGTTACATAACTAGGTTAATAACAGGCTCTCTGGCAGCTCTTAACCGACTCATACCTGCAATGAGTGACTGAAAATTGGAAAAAGGGGAGATAAACATGGGGTGGACCTATAGGCCTCTTCCCAGGTGAATAAAATAAAGAGGCCATGCGCGTCCCCTCCCCTGTCCCACACAGGGGGACCTAAGCTTCCTGAGTTCCCTAGCTCCCATTAATTTTTACCATCCTATAGCTCCCTGCCTCTCCCCATAACCGAAAAGGATTTGAGCCTCTGGTGGTGAAAGCCCATCCGGGGAGACAAAGGACAAGAAGAGGATTGGAACCTTCCCAGGGGACAGAGAGAAAAGGAAAAAAAAAAAAATCTACAGTCCTTCTTGGTTGTAGATTTTAGAGACAGAAACAAAGTTGCCCCAAAGGGTCTTACCTGCTCCTGGCTGGCTTTTATATTGGGGGGGGTACTGGGAATTGAACTCAGGACCTCATACTTGCCAGGCAGGCGCTGCGCCACTGAGCTAAATCCCTGGCCTCCTGGCTGGCTTTGTCAAAATATGTTACCAGTTTCTGGGGTGCTGGGGACCCTTTCTAGGGATTCTTTCTAGGTTCTGCTTGTCCTGAACAAAGAATTGGACAAAACAAGTGCAAAAGGTAGAGAGGTTTTATGTTTATTAAAGGTAGTAAAAGCAACAGAGTGAATACAGGCCAATTAATAGTAGGAAAAGTATAGTCTACAGGGTGGGGGTGGACCACTGTGAAAGAGAAAGCACAGTGACCTTTCTTTTTAAGAAAAGAGTGATATATCTGGTTTTAAAATAACAGTGGCCTGTGAGTATTTAACTCTCAGAAATCAATTTACTTCTTACAACCCCGCAATAAAAGCTCTGTAATTATCACCATCCAAGAGGGGAGAAAACAGGCAGAGCAACCCACTCATGAAGAATCCAACCCAGGTAATCCGGCTAAAAAGGCTGTAAGTCATTTAGTCATCACAACTGTAAGGTTCAGAGTTGCAGAAGGGCTAAGTGAGAAAAGTGGAGGGAAAGACAGGAATTAAGATGCTGTTTCAAACCAGGGTTGGTGGCACATGACTGTAATCCCAGAGGACCCCAAGTTTGAGCTTAGCCTGGGCAAAATAGTGATTTAGTCCCCGTCTCAAAATGAGGGGGGGGGAGAGAGAACTGGGGATGTAGTGAATTCTCGTTCACTACATCTACTGGGAAGTGTAGTGAAGGCCCTGCATTCATTCACCAGTGCCACACCAGCACCCACTATGCTGCTTCAAGAGTTCAATCCAATGTTGCCCGAACCTACTATTCGTATTCTATTTACACAACTTTTGTCATGTCTAAGAACCACTTTTAATATTTCTTTACATAAATTCATTTAAAACAAAATTTAAAAGTAAGCTAGAGAGTAAGTTTCCTATGAGGTACAAAAGTTAGGATCACGGCCCCAGGGACTAAAAGCTGTCCTGAGTTTGAGCACAGAGAAGACTTGAACACATGGAAGCAGGACATGAAGTTGGTCTGGGGCTTGGCTTAAAGGGTGGAGAAAAGCAGCAAGAAAATTGTTCCTGAGAATGACTTAAGAAAGACAGCAGCTCCTGGCAAGGAGATGAAATCTGAGCCAGGCCAGTGGGTCTGAGGTTACAGGGAAAATGGGATGAGAAGTTTGAGAAAGTGAGGCTGGGACTGAAGAAATGAGCCCTCAGGCTGAGAACAGACAGAGTCCCAGAAATAACCAGAGGGTTAAAGACGGACGGATGGGGAAGACCCAGTTAGTTGGAGACTACTGCTGAGTTTCTAGAAAAATTCTTTTTTTTTTTTTTGTGGGTACCGGGGGGTCGACCTCAGGACCTTGAGCGCCAGCAGGCACCTGTACTGCTGAGCGATATCACCGGCCCCCTTTTTGTATGTGGGATCCAGGAGTCGAACTCGGGCCCTCGCGCTTGCCAGGCAGGCGCTTAAGCCGCTGAGCCATCTCACTGGCCCTAGAAAAATTCTTAAGGTTATTAAAACTGTTTCATTTTTTTATTCTCTAGAGTGCCTAGCTATGAAACTTTGTATATTACAGGCACTCAGTATTCAATTATATTGTTGTAAATATTTGACAAGACAGGAGGAGAGGTGAATGTCTTAGAACATGTCTTAACAGCAAGGATCTCATGCCTGTACTAAAAGGTAAGGCGAGGGTGGCCGACAGATCTGACAGAATGTCTGCACTGATGAGGGAGACGAAGATGGTGCAGTGGTGAGCAGCAGAGAAACAGCCTGAGACTTGGTGTCCAGACACTGGAATATAGCAACATGAGAAAGAGGAGGAGGAGGAAAGTGGGTCCCTGGGACTCAGCAGGGATCTGAAGTAAGAACTGAAGCCCATGGGGAGAGCAAAGAAAGAGATGGCAACAAAGGAGGAGGAGGGTGCCAAGTGGCAGTTTCTCTCTGAGCCCTGACTCACCGTGTGGTAGGGGTGCCCTGAACCTGAAGATGCACAGCGACTACCGGCAAACTCAGAGGCCTCCACGGAGAAATGCCCCAGTGGAACGCAGCAGTGGATGCAGCAGACTGCGGTGGCTGGTGACTTATTTGGGTTCAGATGTCCTCTAGAGAGAGGCCAACTGAGCTTGGAATTCAGAGCAGCTGTGAGCTGGCTCCATCCAGCGGCTCTCTGTGTCAGGCTGAGGGGGAACTGAGTTCAAGTCGGCAGGAGGCCAAGGAACACAGTTCAAGCCAGCACGGAGCCAAGTTCAAACTGGAGGGAGGCACGTGGAGTGTTGCAGGCTGAACAAATCAGGTTTCAGCCTCACAGCCAGAAATCAGCCTGAACTCCAGTGAAACTAAAGGTGCAGACTTGCTGGGATTATCCACTACCCCACCATAATGGTTAGCTTGCTAAAATTAACACGGATCTGGACTCTGTCTGCCCACTTTGTCTACCAGTGACAGCAGAGACACACCTTGAAGTGGACAATTTTCTTT
The DNA here is from genome assembly GCA_028451465.1 of Erethizon dorsatum. Taxonomy (NCBI): domain Eukaryota; kingdom Metazoa; phylum Chordata; class Mammalia; order Rodentia; family Erethizontidae; genus Erethizon; species Erethizon dorsatum. Next base: position 118,849,932 of record CM051828.1, on the reverse strand, counting down.
TTTCTCTTTTTTGATTGTTGTTTTTATGAGTGTGAACATTGTTTCTAGTTTTTTTGTTTTGTTCTGTTCTTATTTCTTCCTTTTCTCTTTCCTTCCTGTGTTCTTCACCAGTTTCCGAAAGTTTGTATAATCTTCCTTTGTCCTCCCAGCACTGCTTCTAATCTCTTCCTATTTTTCTATTTGTCTATTTTTTCCCCCCAACTCCTTTTAAATTTTCTCCCCTTAGGGTAAAATTGCCATACTGAGGGCATAATTATGGTATACCATTTTCTGGTTTGTTTCAAATTTTGTTATATAACTACAAATCTAGTTCATACAGTTAAAGGTGGCAAATTAATAGTTACCACAGTTTGTCAATTTGTAGGCTGTGTTTGATGCTACTGTTATTGATTGTACTACTTTAGCCAAAGTGACATAACTGTTCTTTCTAATCAGTTGTTCTTCCTGGTATGCCAAGACAGAGATTGACTAAGGGTCATAAAAAATACTATAGGCCAGTACCAAAGAACCAGGGGCTAGGCCAAATAGAAAGCAACCTCTCATCCCCAATAAATTGAAGTGGTAGGATTTTGCAACAGACTCAAAACCCAAAAGCCAGCTACACCTGGAAGGCATCTCTGAGAAGCAGTCATTTCCTAAGGGTTCTAAATACTAGCAATGAAGCTATTTGCCATAAGTAATTTATAAGCATCAACCCAGGAATTAAAAAAAACAAAAAAAAGAAAATGAGAAGACACTTAAGCAAGATGCAACCCCAGACTTCCAGCTCACTAAAGGCAAACCCAGGGGGCAATGAGGTGGAACAATATGAAAGCCACCCACCTGAAGTCTTTGAAGTGGTAACAGCAGAAGTAACAAAGCAGATGAATGAGGCTGTAGAAAAAAAAATCACATCAGAAATAATTTCTCAGGTAACTACAGAGATGGTGACCATAATGAAAGATGGATACTGACTCTAGAGCAGATACAGATAAAAAAAACAGAGGAGCTTAGGAAAATGATGGAAACCATGAATACAAAAGAAATGTAATCCATGAAACAGATTCAAGCAGATATCCAGGAGATTAAAAACTCCATTTGAAAGTATGTACAGCAGAATGAGCCAATGTGAGAACAGAAGAGCAGATACAGAAGACAGGACTGCGATTACTGCGATTATCGATCACGAAAAGAAGGATTTCTTAAAATAGCAAGGGATCGTGAAAAATCAATCCAACAGCTGCTAGCTGATGCAACGAAGAACAACATAAGATTGATCAGAATCAATGAAAAAGCAGAAGATGGTGAAATAACACAAAAAAACCTGTTCACAGAAGCCATGGCAGAAAACTTCCCATGCAGGGGCAAAGAATCTGACATACAGATAAGTGACGCATACAGAACTCCAATTAGCCACTGTCAAAAAAAATCTATACTAAGGCATATAATAGTCAAGATTTCAGAAATTCAACACAAGAACAGAATATTAAAAGCTGTTAGAGAAAAGAAACAAATCACCTATAAAGGAAAGCCCATTAGAATCACAGCAGACTTCTCACACAAACCCTCAAGTCATGGAGAGCTTGGAGGAAGTATTTCAAGCCCTAAAAGAAAACAACCTCCAACTCAGATTGATGTACCCTGAAAAACTATCTTTCAAAACTGATGGAGAAATAAGATAGATACTTCCATAACAAATAACACCCTAGGAAATTCATGAACACCAAACCAGTACTCCAAAATGTTCTGAAGGACATTCTAGAGAGAGATGACAAGGACTACAACTCGATGAAGCCCAACAGAATGAATCCACCAGGTAAGGTAAGCAACTAAACACAGGGGGTAAAAAGGGGAACCAACAACAGGAAAATAACACAAGGGTGGGTCAGTACGTATCAGTTATAACCATCAATGTTAACGGTCTCCATTCAACAATCAAAAGAAACAGACTGGCAGAATGGAACAAGAAGCAAGATCCAACAATATGCTGCATACAAGAAACATTTAATTCAAAAAGAAATTCATGGATTGAAAGTCAAAGGATGAAAATCAATACTCCATGTGACAGGAACCCAGAAAAAAGCAGGGGAGTAGCTATTCTATTGGCAGACAAAGTGGATTTCAAGCCAAGACTGATTAAGAGAGACAAAGAAGATTACTACATCCTTATAAAGGGACTAATCCAAGAGGAAGAGCTAACAATCATAAATACATATGCACCAAATACCAGCACACCCAATTATATAAAACAAATATTAATGGACATGAAAAATGAAGTAAGCACTAATACAGCTGTAATGGAGGACCTCAATACCCCACAGTCACAAATATAGATAGATCAATTAGACCAAAAAAAAAAAAAAATCAACAAAGAAATATGAGAGCTGAGGGCCGCTGATATGGCTCAGTGGCATAAGCGCCTGCCTGGCAAGCACGAGGTCCTGAGTTCGACCCCCAGTACCCACATAGAAAAAAAAAAAAAAGAAATAAGAGAGCTGAACCAAACTTTTGAATAAATGTACTTAGTAGATGTCTACAGAGTGTTCCACCCCACATCAGAATACACATTCTTTTTTTTTTTTTTGTGGGTACCGGGGGTCGACCTCAGGACCTCGCACACCAGCAGGTGCCCGTGCTGCTGAGCGATATCACAGGCCCTTTTTTCGTATGTGGGTTCCGGGAGTTGAACTCGGGCCCTCGCGCTTGCCAGGCAGGCGCTTACGCCGCTGAGCCATCTCACCGGCCCAATACACATTCTTCATAGCTGCATGTGGAACATTCTCCAAAATAGACCACATACTAACTTAAAGAATATGCTTAAGTAAATGAAAAGGAATTGAAATTATCCCATGCATATTATCTGACCAATGAAATTGCAATGAAATTGGAAATCAATGGCAAAAGAAACCACAAAAACTCCATATACACATGGAAATTAAATAAAACCCTCATGAGCAACCAATGGATTACAGATGAAATTAAAGAAGAAATTAGATAGTTTCTACAATTAAAGGATAATGCCAATGCAACATACCGAAACTTACAGGATGCAACGAAAGCAGTCTTACAAGGGAAATTTATAGCAGTGAATTCCCATATCAGTAAAACAGAACAAGCTCAAATAAACCACCTGACGTTGAACCTCAAGCTTCTACAAAAAGAAGAGCAAGCCAAGCCCAAAGCTCGCAAGAGGGAGGAAATTATAAAGATCAGAGCAGAAGTTAATGCAATGGAGACTAAGAAAACAATACAAAGAATCAATGAATTGAAGAGTTGGTTTTTTGAAAGATTAAATAAAATTGACAAACCCTTACCCAACCTTATCACAAAAAGGAAAGAAAAGATTCAAATCCATGCAATTAGGAATGAAAAAGGTGAAATCACAACAGATCGTACAGAAACCCAGACGATCATCAATACCTACTTCGAGAACCTGTATTCTAAAAAGATGGAAACACAGAAGAAACGGACAGATTCCTAGATACATATGAATTATCAAAGCTGAATCAGGAAGATATAAAAATTCTAAATAAACCAACATCTGTCAATGAAATTGAAGATGTAATTAAAAACTAACCAATAGCCAGGCGTGGTGGTACATGCCTGTAATCCTAGCACTTGGGAGGCCAAGGCAGGAGGACTGCTGCCAGTTCGAGGCCAGCCTGGGCTACATAGTGAGTTCAGGGGCAGCCTAAACTACACAACAAGACACTGTCTCAAAACCAAAAACCAAAAAACAAACAAAAACAAAAACAAAAAAACCCCAAAAAACAAAAAAACCTACCAACAAAGAAAAACCCAAGTCTTGATGGACTCGCAGCTGAATTCTACGAGAAATTTAGAAAAGACCTAATGTTGCTACTTCTCAAACTCTCAATACTCCCAAATTCATTCCTGGAGGCAAGCATTACCCTAATACCAAAACCAGAGAAGGATCTAATGAAGAAGGAGAACTATAGGCCAATCTCTCTATTGAACATAGATGCAAAAATCCTCAATAAGATACTGGCAAACAGAATGCAGCAAATCATCAAGATTATACACCGTGATGAAGCAGGATTCATCCCAGGGATGCAGGGATGGTTCAACATATGCAGATCAATAAGTGTAATATACCATATTAACAGAGCCAACTCATCTCAACAGATTCGGAAAAAGCGTTTGACAAAGTCCAACACCCATTCATGATAAAAACCCTACAGAAAACTGGCATAGATAGTCTTTATCTCAATCTGATAAAAGCCTTCTATGACAAACCAACAGCCAACATCATATGAAATGGACAAAAACTGAAAGCTTTCACTCTGAAATCAGGAAGAAGACAAGAATGTTCACTGTAACCACTCTTATTCAATATAGTTCTGGAAACATTAGCCAGAGCAATTAGACGAGAAAGAAAAGGAAGAACAATAGGAAAGGAAGAAGTTAAATTATCATAATTTGTGGATGACATGATACACTACATAGAAAGACCCCAAAAACTCCACCAAAAGACTCCTAGATTTAACAAACAAATTCAGTAGTGTAGCTAGATACAAAGCCTGTGACTCAAAAATCAGTCACAGGCCAGTGAGATAGCTCAGTGGCATAAGCGCCTGCCTGGCAAGCACAAGGTCCTGAGTTCAACTCCCGGTACCCACATAAAAAAAAGAAAAATCAGTCACATTACTGTACACAAACAACAAACTCACTGAGAGAGAAATTAAGGAAACAACACTTTTCACAATAGCACCCAAAATATGAAATACCTAGGAGTCAGTCTAAGTAAGAAAGTAAAAGACGTTTACATTGAAAACTATAGTACTCTGAAAAAGGAGATGGAAGAGGGTATCTGAAAATGGAAAGATATCCCTTGTTCTTGGGTGAAGAACCAATATAGTGAAAATGGCCATACTTCCAAAATTGTTATACAGATTTAATAAAATCCTGATCAATACCATTAGCATATCTCACAGAATTAGAAAAAACAGTCTTAAAATTCATTTGGAACCAGAAGACACCTAGAATAGCAAACGCAATTCTGGGCAACAAAAGCAAGGCAGGGGGCATCACAATCTGTGACTTTAAATTATACTACAAAGCTACTGTGATAAAATCAGCAAGGCAGAGGCAAAAAGACAGACCTAAGGATCAATGGAACAGATTAGAAGATGCAGAAACAACTCCAAACACACTCAGCCATCTTATCTTTGACAAAGGAGCCAACCATGTTCACTGGAAGAAAGCATCTTTAATAAATGGTACTGGAAAAACTGGCTCTGCACATGCTGAAGATTAAAACTAGACCCATTTCTTTCACCATGCACTAAACTAAAATCAGAATGGATTAAAGATCTAAATATTAAAACAGAAACACTAAATCTGCTGGAAGATAGAATAGATAGAACTTTTAAAGACACAGGTATAGGTGAAGACTTTATGAACAAAACCCTGATCACACAGGAACTATCACAAAGAATCAACATCTGGGATTTCATCTTATTAAAAAGCTTTTGCACAGGAAGAGAAACCACCAATGGAGTGAAGAGATAACCCACAGAATGGGAAAAACTTTTAGTCAGCTGTTCCTCAAAGGACTCATATCTAGAATATATTAAGAACTCAAAAAAAAAAAAAATCCAATCCGAAGAACTAAAAAAAAATCCAATCTGGGGCTGGTGAGATGGCTCAGCGGCATCAGCGCCTGCCTGGCAAGCGCGACGGCCCGAGTTCAACTCCTGGAACCCACACATGAAAAAAGGGCCGGTGATATCGCTCAGCGGCACGGGTGCCTGCTGGCGCGCGAGGTCCTGAGGTCGACCCCTGGTACCCACAAAAAAAAAAAAAAAAAAAAAAAAAAAAAATCCCCAAATTTAGAGACCCAATCAAAAAATGGACATCTGAAATGAATAGACATTTCTTAGATGAAGAAGTAGAAATGGCAAGTAAATAAATGAAAAAATGTTCAATATCACTAGTCATTCAAGAAATGGAAATTAAAACAATGCTGAGATTCCATCTCACTACAGAAAGAATTGTTATTATCAAGAAATCAACAAATAACATGCTGGCGGAGCTGTGGGGAAAAAGGAACCCTTCTCCACTGTTGGTGGGAGTGCAGACTGGTGCAACCACTAGGGAAATCAGTATGGAGATTCCTCAAAAAGCTAAAACTAGAGGTTCCATTTGACCCAGCTATTTCCCTTCTTGGTATCTTCTGAAAGAATTAAAAGCATCATACCACAGCAATATATGCACACCCATGTTTATAATGGCACAGTTTGTAATAGCTGAATCTTGGAAACAGCCAAAATGCCCATGAATTGATGAATGGATAAAGAAGATGTGGGTTTTTTTTATACACTGGAGTACTACTCTGCCATAAAGAAGGATAAGCTTTAGACATTTCTAACTAAATGGATGTACTTTGAGACCACACTCGTAAGTGAAATAAATCAGACACACAAGTTTAAATACCACACTGTTTCTCTGGTATGAGAAACTGAAAGTGAAAATAAGGACAAAAATGTGTAACGGGTATTGGGAAACTGGAAGAAAATGTTCAAAAGAAAAGGGGAACAAGGTAAGGTGGAGGAGGAAAGGAAAGAAGGCACAAGAAAAAAAAGAACAGAAGGAAAAAATGGAAACAAAGCTTTTGTAAATAAGGAGGGGAAAAGCGGCTGGAGAGGGGTGGAATGGGAAAAAAAGCAAGATACATCATGTACAGGTACAAATTCACTATCATGGATGTTATCATACTGTATACGTAACGTACAAAAGAAAAGCATGTTTGCACTGACAAGGAGAACATTTCTGGAGGTGACAAACTGCCCTGTCTCACTGATCATTACAAACATCTTTGAGGCTTATGATGCTATAGGAAAGTGAGGAAAAGAAATTAGAGATACTGTAAGATAAGGTGTAATGTTTCAAGACCCACACCAGATCATACGCCACTTCCCTTTCTTTTTTTGAGACAGGGTCATTCTCTATGTACCCCTGGCTGGCCTTGAACACACTATGTAGCCCAGGGTGACCTTGAACTCATGGTGATCCTCTTGCCTCAGTCTCCCCAGTTGCTGGGATTTCATAAGTGTGCCAGCCACCATTTCTCATTGTCTACAAAACTGCATATGACTGGATAAAATGTTATTCTGAGGAGCAGCTTTAGAAATTGTGGGCAACAGATCCTCAGGTGACTCCAAGGATCCCTGCCTTCTGGCATTCACAGCCTTGTATAATATCCCCCACCCCTACCTGGGAGAGGCCTGTGACTTGCTACTAACTGTAAGAATATGGCAAAGGTAATGGAAAACCAATCTTTTTTTTTTTTTTTTTTTTGTGGGTACTGGGGGTCAACCTCAGGACCTTGCGCACCAGCAGGCGCCCATGCTGCTGAGCGATATCACCAGCCCTTTTTTTTTCGTATGTGGGTACTGGGAGTCGAACTCAGGACCTCACGCTTGCCAGGCAGGTGCTTATGCCGCTGAGCTATCTCACTGGCCCTGGAAAACCAATCTTAACTACGTTAAGTTACCTAAGACTCTAACTTGTTAGCAGAGTCCCGGGTTCTCCTGTTAGACTTGAACAAGCAAGCAGGCATGTAACCTGCCTAAGGAAGAGAGCCAAGTGGCAGGGAACTCCATAGCCTTTGGCCACTGGGTGGCAAGGAAATGAAGCCCTTAGCTGTACAGCTGCAAGGAAAAGAATTTTGCCAACAACTGGAGAGTTTGGAAGTGGATTCTCCTGGGTGAAGCCTCTAGATAAGACCATGCCCCAGCTGCTGCCTTGACTGTTGCTGAGACCCAGAGCAGAGGACCCAACTACAGTACTTACACTCCTGATCCTCAGAAACTGGGATAAGTAACAAACGTGTATCTTTCTACACTGCTAAGTTTATGGCAATTTATTATGCAGCCTAGAAAATTAGTATAGAAATTTTACCATGTAAAATTAAAAAATGGAGAAAAGTAATATTGAGTTACTTGGTCAGGTGGGGTATTTATTAAAGATGATCAAATATCCAAAGGGCAGTCATCTTCAATGCTCATTTCCATGATATTAAGACTTGGCAATTCCTTGTCATGATTATCATCACCATAAAACTGGACAGACTGGGACAGTGAGGTGCTAAGACAACGCAACTCATTTGCCGTCTCAGCCTTTTCAGTGTCACTGTCACCTTCAATGATGTTCACAGAAGTTTCGTGGTCTCTCAAGCTGTCTGAAATACCTGGATTATTTTCATCCCCAGTTGAAGGTTCAGGGTTTGTTTCATCATTTACTTGTTGAATTATAACCCCTGATGAATACTTTGATTTATAGACAGGCATGAAAAATTCACCTTGTGAAGACAACATCTCATTTTCATCCTTTGGTGCGGACAACAACATATCCAAAGCATTTTGGTACTGCTGACGTTCCTGTTGAATTGTTATGTCCTGTACATTTCTAAGTCCATTTTGTTCTGAATTGATGGCCTTTTCAAACTCAAATGAGTTCAACATCTTAAGATCGTTTGGCTTTACTGAGTTTTCCTCCGATATGCAGCCTAAGTCTATTTTCAGGCCATGCAGCAGGTGGCGCATTTTTTCCTAGGATTGAGAGAATAATTACGTGATTATGAGAATAATTACATTAGTCAAGCTAATCAAAATGAGTAAATGTGGTCTGCAGTGCTGCTGATCTCAGCAGGAGAATACTTTCCTTTTCACTCCCTCTGCTCCCCACCCCCACAGAAAGTGCAAGGGGAAAATAATGCCACTTTTAATCCATTCTTTGAAGCCATGGAAAAATTAAAAAATTTTTGCATTAGAATTTTTCTGATGAAGTTCTAAGAAAAGACAAACCTCTTTCAAACGATGTTTATTTTGTTTTACATGTTGCTCAAACAGTTGTTCTAAAAACCTACAAATGATAAATAAAATAGTTAATGTCTCAAAGCCAGAAAGTCAACTCAATATTAAATTGTTATGTAATATTCAAACTACTAAAGGCTGCGAAATATTTTTAGTCTTTTTCTTTCTAAAGCTGAAGACTAATTCTCCCCTGTTCTTTTAAGCTCTTCATTTTTGGTGCTATTATAAAAAATACTACAATAAGCATTTTACTCTTCAGTAAAATAGGTAAAATTTTAAGTATAAATACATATGGTTTGGCTTCCACTAGGAGTTTGCTTTCATTTACATTATGGATGCTGATGTTTCCGACAGAGTATATGCTACTCCCATTTCTGTGAATAAAATAGTTTTTATTAGTACATGCTTGCAGTACGTAATGATTACAGTCCTTGTGTGGAGTTGGCCCATGTACATGTCTTAATTCCTTTTTTCCTCCCCTTTCCCTTCCCTTTCTTCCCTTCCTCCATCTCTTCATTCCCTTCCCATTTGAGAAAGCTCTATCTCCCTATTTCCTGCTATCTTTGTTTTTGCTCTTTATTTATAATTTGGGTTTCTCATATAAGAGAAAAATATGCAATATTTAAGCTTGTATGTCTGATTTATTTCACTTAACATTATGGTCTCAAGTTGCATCTGTTTTCCTATCAATGACTCAAGTTTATCTGGCTTTATGGCACAGTAGTACTCCATTGTGTGTAAATATTTTTTGTCCATTCATCTGTTGATGCACATATAGGCTGCTTCCAAGACTCAGCTGCTATGAATTGTGCCGCTATAAACATGGGTGTGCATGTGTCATGTAATATGTCTTAATGAGGTACAAAAATTCTCTCACACACCCTACCTCATGTTCATACACAAATACAGGCAAACACCAAAAATCCCTCCCTGTCTTCCTCTGTTTCACTTTTTCACATGCGTATACACTCAAAACCAAACTCAAAAGAAAATCCTCTTGTGGAGATATTTTACAATGCTTCCTAAATTATACTTGGAAAAAATACCACTAATGGTAAGTCTACATAATGACCTAACAGTTAGTTAAATTGTTTAACAAAATTTAAAAGCTCCAAAACTTGTAGATATGGCTAACATTTTTAGACGTGTTTCTATGATTATGTATTTCTTTCCCAAAACTGAAGTTAACACATATTGGTTGGGTACCTATTTTTGACTCAATCATGTATACTTTGAACATCTTTATTAATAAATCTACTTCTACATGATTTTTAATCACTGAACAGATCTCTCTCTCTCATAAATATTGTATAATTTATTCAATATAATGTTTAGTATTCAACATTTAGGTTGGTTTTGTTTTTTGGTGCTATTATAAGAAATGCTACCATAAGCAGTCTTATACTCTTTAGTGAAATGGGTAAAATTTTAAGTATAAATACGTATGGTTTGCATACTCTTTTTGTGTTTTTCTGGTAAAAACATAAGAAAATTTACTATTTTAACCACATTTTCCTTTTTTTTTTTTTTTTTTTTTTTTTTTTTTTTTTTTTTTGTGGGTACCGGGGGAACGACCTCAGGACCTCGCGCACCAACAGGCACCCGTGCCGCTGAGCGATATCACCGGCCCCTTTTTCGTATGTGGGTTCCGGGAGTCGAACTCGGGCCTTCGCGCTTGCAAGGCAGGCGCTTAAGCCGCTGAGCCGTCTCAACGGCCCACATTTTCCTTTTTGAGACAGGGTCCAGCTTTGCAGTTCAGGTTGCCTTGAACTTGTAGCTATCTTCCTGCCTCAGCCTCCCAAGTGCTGGGATTATAGTGCATTACCACACCCAGCTTGACCATTTTTTTTCTTAAAAAATTTTCTTTTCATGGTGCTAGGAATGAAACCCAGGGCCTATGCATACCAGGCAAGGGCTGTGCCACTGAGCTATAGGCCAACCCATTGGCCATTTTCAAATGTGCAATCACTAGCATTAAGTATATATACACTGTTGTGAAACAGATCTCCTAAACTTTTTTATCTGTCAAATGTAAAACTTTATACCCACTAAAAAAACATTTTTTTTTTTTAATTATCATGTCGGGTTTTTTCTTTTCTTTTTTTTAAAGAGAAAAAGAATAGAACAAAATTTCAAAACAAGTTAATAGGAGGGTAACAATGGTTAATACATTGCGTATTGCTATCTTTAAATTAGTTACTCAGAGTACAAGATACCAGCATTCGATTGTCCAATGTCAGTACAAACCTTTCTTTTCAATGAACTAAGAGAAATTAGTAGTATATCTATCTTAACTATCTTATACATATATATATATATATATATTTTTTTTTTGCTTTTCCCTTCCTTTTCTCCATTCCCCCACCCCAGTTTCTCTTTCCTTTTGAACAGTTTTTTCCCATTTTACAATATCTATTGTACATTTTGGATCTTATTTACTCTTTAAGCTTCTCATACTAGGGAGACAATAAGGTGTTTACACATGTGTGTCTGATTTATTTCACTTATGAGTATGGTCTCTAGTTGCATCCATTTACCTATAGAAGTCTCCAGTTTATCCTTCTTTATGGCTGAGTAGTACTCCATTGTATAAAAAGACCACATCTTTTTTATCCATTCCTTGGTTGATGGGCATTTGGGTTGTTTCCAAGTACTGGCTATTAGAAATTGTGCTGCTATAAACATGGCTGCACATATATTGCTGTGGTATGATGTTTTTAATTCTTCTGGGAAGATACCCATCAGGGGAATAGCTGGGTCAGTGGGACCTCTAATCCTAATTTTTTCAGGAATCTCCACAGATTTCCACAGTGGTTGCACCAGTCTACACTCCCACCAACAGTGGAGAAGGATTCCTTTTTCCCCACAGCCCCTCCAGCATTTGTTATTGATTCCTTGATAACAGCCATTCTTTCTGGGATGAAATGGAATCTCAGTGCTGTTTCAATTTGCATCTCTCGAATAACCAGTGATGTTGAACAATTTTTCATATATTTATTTGCCCTTTCTACTTCTTCATCTAAGAAGTGTCTATTCATTTCAGACGCCCATTTTTGGATTGGGTCTTTAAATCTGTGGGGGGGAGGTCTGATTTTTTTGAGGTTTTTTTTTTTTTTTTTTTGTGGGTACCGGGGGCCGAACTCAGGACCTTACGCGCCAGCAAGTGCTTATGCTGCTGAGCCATCTCACCGGCCCTATATGTTCTTGAGAGTAGTCCTTTGTCTAAGGAACAGTTGGCAAACATTTTTTCCCACATTGTGGGTTGTCTCTTCACTCTGTTGGTGGTTTCTCTTGCTGTGCAAAAGCATTTTAATAAGATGAGATCCCAGTTGTTGATTCTTTGTGATAGTTCCGGTGTGATCAGGGTTTTATTCATAAAGTCTTTGCCTACACCAATGTCTTCAAGAGTTCTACCTATTCTATTTTCCAGCAGATTTAATGTTTCTGTTTTAATATTTAGATCTTTAATCCATTTCGAATTTAGTTTAGTGCACGGTGAAAGATATCAGTACAATTTTAATCTTCGGCATGTGCAGAGCCAGTTTTTCCAGTACCATTTATTAAAGAGGCTATCTTTCTTCCAGTGAATGTGTTTGGCACCTTTGTCAAATATAAGGTGGCTTAGTATGTCTGGAGTTGTTTCTGCATCTTCTAATCTGTTCCATTGATGTTCGGGTCTGTTTTTTTGCCAGTACTATGCTAAAACAAACATTTTTTTTGGCCAAGTTTTAAATGAAAGTTTTATTCCCCAAAATTTAGATCTTTTCAATACTGTACACCTTTTTATTCTTATAATAAAGATGTTTAATTTTAAAATATTATAGAAATAGGGGATAGAAATAACTCATTGGAAATAAGACACACTTGGCATATTATAATTGAGAAAACATGCAAAATACATAATGGGGTCCTATGCTAAATACTATGAAGTGGAGCTTAGTGCCCAATGAATTTTAGGTACATAAATATTCATGCTAGATTCAGGATAGTTTCCTTAAGATATGCAATACCTAATCTGGTTTTGAAAATTTTCTATTTCACTTACAGTGTGCAAAGTCTAGCTTTTAAACTGCATTTTATTAGACCTAATAGTAACAGTTGTAATTAAAAAATTTTTCTTTTTGTTTTTTTTTGAGACAGGGTCTTGCTATGTAGTTCAGGCTGGCCACGACCTCTCTATGTATGCCAGGCTGGCCTTGAGGGGTGATCCTCCTGCCTTAGCCTCCTAAGTGCTGGGATTACAGGTGTGCACCACCACATCCAGCCAGTTGTAATAAAAATTCTTACTTTTGGTTCTCATGACAGTTTTAGGTAGCAAGATGGGATTATGAAGCCTTGCAAATAAGAAGCAAAAATTTTATTTATTTTACCAGTTTATTACAACCATGAGACATAATTTTTTTGTTGTTGTTCTTTATATGGGTATCGGAAACTGAACTCAGGACCTCGCGCTTGCCAGGCAGGCGCTTATGCCGCTGAGCTATATCTCCAGCCTGAGACATAATATTTAAATGAACCAAAATTCTATTCTTTTGTATAATTCCCCTAAACTGTGAACCAGCCCCAGAGTATAAATTAAACATGCTTCACAATTGGCTGTGAATTATAATATGATCTTGAAAAAGCAACCTAACTTTCATTTCCTAATACATAGAAGTAACTTTATAATACCAACGTCATATGAAAAATACTTAATGTACACAACTCCCATAATAGAATTAAAGAAAAAACTGACCTGCTGGAAAATAAACCAAATTTCAAAATCTCGTTTGTTACATCTTCAATGAAGCTCAAATACAATAGTTCTTCTTCACTGCGAAGGCATGGCGACACAGAGCACAAAAATTATTGCTTACTTATTCTGAAAACTACGGGAAACGGAAGTCGGAAACATCTGTTTCTACTATACGAAAGATGCTTCTATCTGTTGTCATTATTAAGGCAGCATTATAAACAAACACGTCTGCCTTCCCAAACTAGGCGAGGATAAACACTGAAAATGAGAATGTTTTACCTAAGAGTAATATTTCATAGTTGCCTGCAATATCCGGTAGCAGTAAAATGTAAATACAATTAAAACACAAAGCGGAGCACCAAGGGCAAGGGGTCCACCAGGCAGAGCCGCGGCGCTGGTGCTCCTCACCGGTGTCTTCCATTTCCTTCTGCTTCTGACCAGGGTCGGCAGCAGAGCCCGCGAGGCGCGAGTGCCGCTGCTCAGCCCTGCTTCCCACCCTCACCAACTTTCAGGAGGCCACAGGGAGGCCGCCAGGGAAGCTTTAATGGTGCAGTTCCGCTGGGCGCAGCGGGGCGTGCCAGCACTCAGCAGGCAGAGGCAGGCGCAGGACTGCTGCAAGTTCAAGGCCAACCCGGGCTACATAGTGAGTTCAAGGCCACCCTGAACTACAAAGTGAGACCCTGTCTCAAAACAAAACAAAACAAAACAAAACAAAACAAAACAAAACAAAACAATTGTGTAGCCCTCTTCTGCTCTGAGGACAGCATCTTGCATTAAGGTTGGGATATTTACTGAGCAGAATAATTTCTCTTTCCAAAAAATGTTTGAAGAAGAGGAAAAAAAAAAACCTTCTAATATGATAATTTGTGAGCAAAAACATAGTGGTAATTTTTAATTACTTGGATACATTTCTTTATTACACTATCCTACGAGATAACTATTTTAGTAGCCATTATAAGAAAAGTGGGGCACTGCTGTAAATTTGATAAATAGCTGAAACTGGTGAATTAACAGAAAATGTAAATAGCAAGTAAGTACTCCATTACTGAATAAGTAGAAGATGAAAAGCAAAATGTAAATCAGATAATTGATTAAAATGTTACATAAAAAGTCATTTTTCAATGATTCACAGGGTCTTACTTAAAAATAGCCAGATTTAGCAATAAATGAAACTCTATAAAATATTTATTTTCTTAAAAAAATAATGAAAACAACATTGAAACTTAGAATTGTAATATGTCCAAAGAAATGAGGAGGTTGGAAACCTCTAAGAAGAGTATCCTGAGCTACTAAAAATCTACATCTCTCTAAAATTCTATAAAATGAATGAGAATTACAGGTACTAATTATTAAAAATAGTAGATATTAACTTAGGGACAGATTTCTACTGAAGATAAATAAGATTGATAATTGTTCCAGAAAATTCTGGTCATTTTCTGCAATGCAGCATGTATTATACAATTAACACTCCAAAGCTGGTTGTAAGAGAGAACAGAGCTTGATCTTGACTTATTTTATAATGGTTTTTCTGTGATTCTTAACTCTTGATTCCCACTAAAACAAGATGGAAGAGGTCAAAAAGATCTTACTTGGAGTAGATTTTATTCTCTGAAGGAAGCTGCGCAGAATACTGACATATTGTTCTATGAGAAGAAAATTAAAACATTTTAGCAAAACAATAATAAGCATCCAATAATATTTTATAGTAGTAATATGTTTTGGAATTTTTAAAGCATTTTCATACCCAAAATCTAATTTAATCTTCTAAACGATTCAGTTGGTATGTTGGTTAGGTATTATTTTTCCCATTTGCTAATGAGTTCTCCAAGGCTGAGAGAGACCAAGAAACTTGTCAAGGTTGATGTCAGCAGGCAGCAATGACAGGTTTTAAAACTATTTTTCTAATTATAAATTCACAACCCTTTAAAAAATGATACTATAGCACTTGCCTAGTATAAACAATGACAATTTGACTAAGGATAACATATAAATAATGCTCAATACATATTTTCCTACGGAAATTTTTGTTAAGCTAGTCATTATCCTAAATTTTTTCATTATTAAGTTACGTTATCATTAGTTATTCCAAGGTTTTTTATTCAGGTGTATGCAATTATAATAGTTTATTTCTTTTATGTAGAAACTACTAGTAAAGATAAATATTCCTTTCTTTGGGCCATTCTTTAATACAGACTGGCTCAAGAGCAGCGTAAGCTCTGTGTGCTGCAGCACCATGAATTCCAAAGAGGGAAACAGCAAATTCCTCTGTGGCCTCAGCAGGTGACATCTCCCCAGCAGAGGCCTGAGGAAGAGGCTGGGCCCTGAGGGAAACATGTATCCTTTGCTTCCGGTCTGCTATTTAACACTTCCTTTGTGCCTTTTTGAATGTCTGCTCCTTTTCTTCTACCTCCTTCATCTCATATCCAATTTTGAACACTGGAAATTTGATAGCTGAAACTAACAATGACATCTTTTAGCTTCTCTACCACCTGCTAACAAATCATTTTTGTTTAGGTGTAGTATTCCGTAATTGCCAAATGTTATGAATAGTTTTTGTGGTTGTTGTTAGGTACTGCGGATTGAGCCCGGGGCCTCTCATGTGCTGAGCAAGTGCTCTTGTGCTGATCTACAACCCCAGTCCTTTTTCTTTTTCTATTTGAGGCAGGGTCTTGCTAAGTTGCTCAGGGGGGTCTCCAACTTGCAATCCTCCTGCCTTAGTCTCTGAGTAGCTGGAATGACAGTTGTGTGACACCAGAGCTGGTGAGATTTTTAAGAGTCCTCCACATCGCATGGACAGATCAAGCACCGGCACATGGGAAATACTTAAAATCACAAATTATGGCTCCTCAAACAGTAAGGTTTGGGGCCGGCGAGATGGCTCAGCAGCATAAGCGCCTGCCTGGCAAGCGCGAGGTCCTGAGTTCGACTCCTGGTACCCACATACAAAAAAAGGGCCGGTGATATCGCTCAGTGGCACGGGCGCCTGCTGGCGCGCGAGGTCCTGAGCTCGACCCCCGGTACCCACCAAAAAAAAAAAAAAAAAAAAGGTTCATTCCTATCATTGCCATGTAAACTGGGTAGCATCACTGCCAGAGGACTTGTCATGGGAAAAATCCTTTTTTTTATATGAGTAATGATGAAAAATAATGCAAGCAAGTGTCCCTTTTCCCTTTATTAATGAATTAGGAAGTAATTCATTGAAAGCTTTATTGAGCACCTAACTTTGTAGAATTTCCTTAGTAAAACACTACCACTGAAGAATTGTGTAAGAGTAAAATAGATTAGAGCATATAATTAAAATAGTATTTATATAGTAAGTACTATATGTCTGTTTCTACGGGAAAGCAGCTAGATAAAGACAGCCGAAATGATTTCTCCTGTGAACTGTTTACCTTTGTGAGGAATGCCGCGGAGTGCCGTCTTTAATTTCATCCCATGTCAAGTCATGCCCTTGTAAAGACAAAGGGGTTATTTTTTCTTCGGTCTCATATGTCATATAATTAGATGCCTGGGGATGTAACAAAAGAATAAATCTTTATTGCTTCAAAAATACATTATGGGGCTGGTGACATAGCTCAGCGGCATAAGCGCTTGCCTGGCAAGCGCAAGGTCTTGAGTTTGATTCCTGCTACCCACATAAAAAAAACAAAAACAAAACAAAAAACATTATGAAAACAAATAAAACAAAGCATACCAAGTTTCAAGGAAAATGAATAAAGAAATCCAGTAGGTAAAAGTGACTGATATATTATTACAAAAAATGTGGAATAATTTTTCTGACTTGCACTTTTTTTCTTAAATTTAAGTAAAATAAAACAACTTCTTGTATTTTATTTATTTATTTATTTTTGTGGGTACCGGGGGTCGACCTCAGGACCTCGCGTGCCAGCAGGCGCCCGTGCCGCTGAGCGATATCACCGGCCCTTTTTTCATATGTGGGTTCCGGGAGTCGAACTCGGGCCCTCGCGCTTGCCAGGCAGGCGCTTACGCTGCTGAGCCATCTCACCGGCCCAACTTCTTGTATTTTAATGAGCAACATTTTAAATGACATTAAGACATTATCACAAATAAACATATAAAGAAAAAATGAAGAAAATTTACAACTTCTAAGTAAACTTGAGAAAAAATCCATTATTCAGAAATTCAGATATCCCACCTGTTTCAAATGTCACTATGTCAAATATCTGGAAGCACTGCTAGCACAGGCAGTGTGCACAATAATATTAACAAACAAACAAAATAATGGCAGTTTACTTCATAGAATCCTTCCTACTGGGACAGGCATTTACCTTCATTATTAGATTTAATCTTTGCAAGCCTCGTTTATGCAAAGCACCTTCCAGCTTTGGAAGTGTGGTTAAAATGCAGACCTCGTGCAGTCAGTACTCTACTAGTGCCCTCAAGTCAACCGCCGGCACCACTGACGGAGCGTGGGGCCCCGCCATTTTCTTGCAGGGTTGTGGGTCAACTTCTGGAGCACCATGTTATAAAGATGGACTTCTTCAGCTTTGGTTTATTTAGCTACCTAAAAAGTTACCTTTACATAAAACCCAAGTTAATAACAGCTACCATTCATCAAGCCCTGACCAGGGTAGGAACTTTACCTTTGTTGTTTTACTCCTCCCAGTGACCCTGCAGGTTAATTACAGTTTTGCTAGTTGAGGACACGCAGCTCTCAGAGGATAAGGGTTTTGTCCTTGAGCTCAAGTGGCAGGGCCCTATGTCAAACAGCTGTTAATGGCTGAGATGGAAACCTATCACCTTCTGCCCATTTTAGAAAAGAAGGAAACTGAGTGTGATTCTATTTTATTCATGTACCTCTGAGTCTGTACTTGACATTTTAACAGACAAAGCATTTTTATAAACAATAAATTTAAGTTAGGACACAGTACAAGATTGATACCCTCAAAATAAAAATAAATCAGTTTGTGTCAACATCAGACTTTTTTTTTTTTTTTTGTGGGTACCGGGGGTCGACCTCAGGACCTCGTGCGCCAGCAGGTGCCCGTGCCGCTGAGCGATATCACCGGCCCTTTTTTTGTATGTGGGTTCCGGGAGTTGAACTTGGGCCCTCACGCTTGCCAGGCAGGCGCTTATGCCACTGAGCCATCTCACCGGCCCCCAAGTGCAATTTTTATGGTAGAGTATTTGCATAGAACCTATGCACATCCTATCATATACTTTATCTTATTTATTTACTTATACGGTATTTTGAGATGAGGTCTCACTGTACTGCCTCGGCTGGACTCTTGACTTGTGGTCTCAAGCAGTCCTCCCGTCTCTGTCTACAGAGTGGCTGGCACTAAGGGGACACACCACCATGCCCAGCTCATGTCTCACTGCCTTCATTTTTTTATTTTTGAGTCAGGGTCTCGCTATGTAGTTCAAGCCAGTCTTGAACTCACTTTGTAGCCCAGGCTGGCCTCAAACTCACAGCAATCCTCCTGCCTCAGCCTCCTGAGTGCTGGATTATAGGTGTGTGCCACCACGCCTGGCTTACATCTGACTTTTGAAAACACTACTTAATGTATTTTATTCATTCATTCATCTGTCCATCCAGCCAAACATCTATATGCTAATAATGAATGATTTTCTAGATTTGGTAGGATCCATTTAGCCATTCGAGAGGGCTATGACCATTTCTAAGCAGGCAAACCTTCTGCATACTGGCTATATATATACAACAAGGGTCACTAAGAGATTACTTCACAGTCCAAACAGCTATACATATTCCATGTAGGTTAGAGCATCTGCAATTCAAATGTGGCAACACAGAAAGATCTCATATTTATTACCTGCTTTGTGTTCACTTCTGAGTCTGTCAATTTCTCAATCTCAGATGTTCCCAAATTAGAATTAAATCTGTAATATTTAAAGAAATGATTGCTATTCCTTCAAAATATACACTGTAATGACAAACTTTCTAGTCTTAAAAAAACCCTTAAACTAAGAAAATGAGATCCATTCATTTGTTTTTATAAAAAGCAGAGTTTCTAATTATGTAATCTAGAAATAGACAGGGGTTTGGATTACATATGCTTCTTCCTTTTTTCAAATAGTAATTAATTTCAGTTAAATGTACACTGGGAAGGGTGAAAGGTGACTTATCTTTATAGCATTCATAAATATAAAAGGATACGATATACTGTACCTGCTTTCCTTATTTTTCTCCCTTTTGACAAGTTCTATCATAGATTCAATTCCTTAACTTTTGATTAAATACATAAATTCACTTGAAATTACAGTACCTCTTCTCTATACCCACATAAAAGGATATTAGGCTTATAGTTTTTTACTTTCTAAATAATTAAAATCTAGTACCAGGTGAATTGTTTATGTAACATTGTAAGGTTTGTTTCTCTAATCATTTGGCAAACTTTCAATGAGTGTTTATCATGTACCAGGCATAAATACATGTGAAAACATTATTGAGGCAAATTACACTTAATTTTGACATTATCCCAGCTGTTTATATTATTTCTGGCCAGCTGTTGCTATACGACTAAATATGTGCAGGTTAGGGAGCACAGGGGCACTTGGATAAAGCACTGGATTTTCTTCCTCTTACTCCATTATTTTGCCACTTTTAAAACAAATCAGTGTGTGTTTACACAAATGCTAATTGATGACATTTTAATGATTCTATGAAAGTATAATATTTAAAGGCATACAAAAGTTCAAGAGCTGTTTGAAACAATAAATTAAAATAAGCAACATTCATCTTTATAAAGAATTTGACAAATTTAATAGCTATTTGTTTTTTCAACAATTACTCTGATAGTTTTGATGATACGTTTAAAAAAAGTCATATTAATCTCACTCCAGTCAAAAGGCACTGCCAGACCTCAAGCCTGACATACATAAGGAATATAGCAGAAAGCGAGGAACACTGCTCAGTTGAGTTTTATTTAATTTCCCGGAGTCACTATTGGTTGTTAACGCGCCGTACCTGCTTAATTCAGTCTGGGTCTCAGCTTCTGTCTGTGCATCTGTAAAATCCTTTTTTCTTCTGGCAGGTGTATAATATCGATACTGTGACAGAAAAGATTTTGCTTCTGTTTTTAAAGTGCGTGGAGTGAATGGCAACTGTTTGTTAGAAAAGAAGTCAGCATGTTTTTCCAAAAGGTCCCCACTGGGGGCTTTCGAGATGACTAACTGAAACCGTTGGGAACTTGGGAACGTGCTCCTGGGCCTCCTGCTGCCCGTCATTCCCGGGCTCGGGTTTCTGGGGTCAGAGGTCATGCAGTCCAGGCTGGAAGGAGAGGAACTGCAGTTCTTTGTGGCTGCATTCACCAGGCCTTGGTCAGATTTACGCAGACTTAGCTGTGTCTCCGAAGAAGGCAGGAGAGCCTTTGCAAAGGACGGAAATCCATTCGCGTCTCCTATCGGCACATCCTGGTTCTGCGGTTCCCCTGAAGGCTAAGCACATTTGATTTGAAAGTTATCAACTGGATTAGAAATTCATATAATTCCGGATGTCCAGATTAATCTTCACATGTAACTCATTTAATCTTCACACCAACTTCTCAGTAGTCCTTCAATCATTATTTTTTCTTTTTTTAGCAGTGCTGGGGATTGAACCCAGGGCCTTGCATATATGAGGCAAATGCTCTACCACTGAACTATATCACTCAGTCCCTACCCTTATTTTACAGATAAAGAAACTGAATTGCAGGCTATCAGATTTAAACAGAGGCCAAACGTACCTTTTTTACCATTATATTACTTTAAAAACTCATTGAAGATTATGTAATTTTAGGTTTTTACAGTGAAAGGAAACTTAAACTGATTCTAATTCCTCTCCTGGTAACGAACAAATGGGCCAACCTAAGTACCGATTTATCTATATAAAGAAATTATGTAGGTATTATGACTACCTTCTAAAATAGGTTGTCACCCCTTTCCTTTCTAAATTTTCTATTTTATACCAAATACAAGGCAAAATTACTGAAAGCAAGTTAGCATGCTGGCATTAAACTGTGAGTCACTATTGTGCTATTTGGTAAATGATTTCAGTATATTAGTTTTAAAAAGTATTCCCAAACTAGGTTCACATTATAGTTTATGTACCCAAAGAGTTTGGCTCCCTGGAAAGAAATTTCTAAGTACAATCTGAAAAAATCCTATGGGGCTATTAATTAATAATCACAGGAATTAGCCTGTAATCCCAGCACTTGGGAAGCTGAGGCAAGAGGACTGCCACAAGTTCGAGACCAGCTTGGGCTACTCAGTGAGTTCAAGGTGAGCCTGAACTACATAGTGAGAACCTGTCTCAAAAAACAAAAACAAAAACAAAATAATAATTCACAGGAATTATTTACACTTATAGGAACAGTATTAACTAAGATCAGAGTAAGCATAAATGCTTAAGGTATTAGAATGCCTGTAAAGAAATTCTTTATTAGTGGTGTTTTTACTAAAATGAAATACAGGCCTGGAATTAGCTCAGTGGTAAAGCATTTGCCTAACATGCACAGGGCTCTGGGTTCAATTCCTGGCACTGCAATTAAAAAAAAAAAAAAAGACACACTTACCTGTCTGAAATGGGCTATAAAAACAGATTCTGAACTGATTGAAAGCATGGAATTTTCTGTATATTCTTATCCCATAATCTCTACTTTGTATCGTACTTTTTCTTTCCTAGTAAACCAGTTGAACATAGTATGGAAAAACGGTACAGATCTGCTTTTTGAGTTTATATAATTGTCTCCTTTAGTTAGGACTCTCAGAAAGCTTGGATACATACTTGTACAACATAGATGTGACACACTGGTAAATACACTACAACCTCAACAGCAGAGTATTGCAAAGCCCTGAAATCAGTTACATGCCATGGAACAAGAAAAGTTAATCCGGGCTGGTGAGATAGCTCAGCGGCATAAGCACCTGCCTGGCAAGCGCGAGGTCCTGAGTTCGGTTCCCAGTACCCACATAAAGGGGGAAAAAAAAAGTTAATCAATTACATGTCCATGGAACAGGAAGTGTGGGGGTAACTGATCGATCGCGCACTGTTACACCATCCTTACGGTCCGATGTGACCTGTGTAACCTGCTGTAGACTTTCTGTGGCTCAAAATGCACCTAGGATAATAATCATTGCATAGTTCGTGTATTCACGTTTTCATATCAAGAACACCTATTCGGTTTTACAATTCCACAGAACAACTGACCGTAAGCCAATCTTTTCCAGGGATAATATCAGAAGAAGCGATATACAAAAATTTTCCAACTGTCAAAGAGTTTAAAACAGTTGAAGAATAACTCAATAGGAGGGGTGCAGATTATCTGAATATCTGTTTTGACAAAAAGTCTCAAATTATATTTGATAAAGGAAGAAATGGACAGCTGTTAATGTTGACTGTTTTGTACTTTTAAAAAAGTCTCTCACATATATTCAGAAATACAGAACACACCCATATATTCAATAATCCTATAGCACCCAGTGTTACACCAGTGTGAGTGGAACGGGAGCACTGGCCAAGGGTGAATAACGGGTGGACATGGCTGGAAAGGCCTAGGAGGCTCCTGAAGGTGACAGCATGCGAGTCTGCGTAAGGGAAGAAGAACAGCACGAGGGCATGGACGAGCAACAGGGAAGTTTCTGGTGTATGTTGTCACGTGTATATATACAGCTAAGATGCTCAGAGGCCGAAGCTAGTGTTTTCATTTTAATTGTAGCAACCTTTTCAGTGAGTATAGACAATAGGCATAGTGTTTGTTAACCAGACATGCATCTAATTATCAAAATATCTTTCCCAGAATAACAGTTTTGAGACAGTTCGGATGTTTCTAAAACACTTATCATCGAGGCTTGTCAAAAGTGTATACAAGTTGCAAGTTACTCTGAACTCTAAATGGAGTCAATAGAAGTATATATGAAAGCATAAAGGAACTACTTTACAGAGGCAAAAAAGTTACAGGCACCAAAGGAAAAATGAATAGAAAAATCTTATATTTACATATATATATTAAAATATATATTTTTACATTATAAATAGATATAAAATAAAGATGTACTAAAATACACAATTAAAAAATTTTCAACAAACCTCACACCTCAAAAGACTATTGATTTATATTAAAAGATGTGGAAAAACAGAAGTATTTTAAACTTTCAGTTAAAAAAATCCTCAAAATCCTTAAAAATGAAAATATACTTGTGAGTCAAACATTGATGAACAGATTCCCAGATGTCAAATTATAGTACAGAGCATACAGCAGATTTAATCTTTTTTTTTTTTTTTTTTTTGTGGGTACCGGGGGGTCGACCTCAGGACCTCGTGCGCCAACAGGCCCCCGTGCCGCTGAGCGATATCACCGGCCCCTTTTTCGTATGTGGGTTCCGGGAGTCGAACTCGGGGCGTCGCGCTTGCAAGGCAGGCACTTACGCCGCTGAGCCATCTCACCGGCCCAGATTTATTCTAAAAGCAGCAGCTCTGTTCTTGGTCCTTTTATGGATACAACAGCCTGGGTGGTTCTCAGGCACACTCACTGCATTCCCTGAAGACTCCCAAATCTACTCGCACCCAGATCTCCTTCCTGACACAGCTGCTTCTGTCCAGCTACTTACTGAATACGTCACATGTTCCAAAAGTTCCTCCAGTCGGACATGTCCCCACAAATAAACTCAGACCTGATGTATTACCTCTGCCCCAGAAGAAAACCTGCACTTGGCCCCGTCACCATTATTTCAATGAATGATTTACTGTCATCCTCCCAGATGCCCAGGACAGAGAGGTGGAGCTCTCTGCCTCCTGCCTCTTGCCCTTCATATCACCGAATCAGTCATCATGTCCTAGGGATCCTATTTTCTATATAAATACCTTTAAAAAGTATTCCTTATGTTCTCTGTACAGCCTTAGATCAGGTCTTAATCTTTCTTTCCCAGATTACTGTAATCTTTTCATAATTAATTTGTGCTTTACAGTGGCCAGTGTGGTCTCTGTAAATGGTATGATATGAATTCCCAACTAATGTCTGGTCCACAGCTTTCCCACATTTCTCAAAGAGCAAAAATCCAGATTGGTTATTATGGCAAAAATACTCTTAGTCTTCCCCCTGCTTAGGAATATATCACTTCTTCATTTGCAATGGAAAGAGCTGGAGTAAAAACTACAGCACATGGTACTTGATAGGCAGCACAGGAAAGCTGGCTTTTGCCAGACAAGCAATAGTTTTTACGACATCATGGATGGTGGGGACAGAAAAAAAAGCTCAGGGACTGATTCCATGCTGGAGAATCTGGGACACTCTCAATGGCTACTCCCCAACTAGGTGGCTTGCAAGGAAACTTGCTGCTCTTGAACACTGGCACTGAGCATAAAGGGACTACAGGCCTTTGAGAATCTGAGGTCACATGTTGTCCCCACACAAGTCGGCAGCCTAAACTTGCATTTGCCAAATGGCCCACAAAAATCTTGAGCCAAGACAAATAATTCAACTCCCACTAATAAATTATATGGGGGGTGGGGAAAGCTATAATTTGATTGTGGTACTGGGGATTGAACCCAAGGTCTTTCAGCTGAGCTACATTTCCAGCCCTTATTTTTAAAAAAATTTTATTTCAAGACAGGGACTCACTAAGTTGCTAAGTTGCTCAGTGGCTCAGGCGGGGCTTGAATTTGCTGTCCTCCTGCCTCAGCCTCCCAGAGTGCTGGGATTACAGGCATGTACCACCACACCTAGCCTAGATTTTAAGAAAACTTACCAATCAACTGTTATCAGATCCTAATTCTCATAAACAAAAAATTTGAGACCATGGGGGAACTCTGAACCTTGGATATTTGATGATATTAAAGAATCGTTATTAATTTTTAAGGCATAGTAATGGCATTTTGGTTGTGGCTGAAAAAAAGCTTATCTTTTAGATAGGAGGTGTGATCAAAAAATAGTGAATGTTTAAATTTTAAAAATGTATTAAAAGACACATTGCCATTAATCACCTTGAAAACAGTCACCCTGGTTTTGAGCACAAATTATCCCATTATTCTTGCCACTTTCTGATGCAATTCTGGAAGTCCTCTTTCATGAGTGTCCAGCTGTCCTGTTGTGGCTGCCCTGATGTTCTGAATAAGTTTAAAACATTTTGACTTTGGGGAAGAGCCAGATGTCACACAGTGCCAGATCCAGTGAATAAGGTGGATGAGGGAACACTGTAATGTTTTTATGAGCCTGCCTTTCCACCGGCTGGCACACAGCAGCAGCATTATTTTTGATCATACTCTACAGACACTCACAAAAGAGGACATCCAGAGCTACTTCAGAAAGTGTCAAGAACTGCTTCTTGGCCTTTTGGATAAAATCAAGTGCAGAAAGTGGCAAGAACCACGCGATAAATGTGTTTGAAGTGAAGTATTCTGACCGGGATTAATGGCAACATGTCTTTTGTTGTAATACATTTAAAACATTTAATCATTCATTGTATATTTTGATCACAGCTTGTAGGTACTGAAATGTTTCTGGATAAAATTCTACAGTGCCTATCTGAGATGGAGGGAGTGAGTGAGAACACAGTTGGAAAAAAACTGGCCATGAGCTGGCTGCACCTGGGTGACTGGAGCATGCGAGTTCATTATAGGCATCATTACAGGCAAGTTCTGTTTACTAGGGATGGAAAGCAGATTTAACATTAGAAAGTATTATAATTTACTACGTTAACAGATTGAAAGAGAAAAGTTACATTACCATTCTAAGTGATGCAAAAAAGTTACTGGATAAAATTATTAAATCATGGAAATGGGGGAAAAAAAAGAGGAAATAAGATATATCATGTACAGATACAAATTCCCTATAATGAATGTGGTCATTATGTATACCTAAATTGTACCAATAAATAAAAAGGTACGAAAGGTTATACATTTATCTGTATGAATGTTTAATTTCTTAATAAAGTGTAACTGAAAAATATATATGAAAAACAAGAGAGAGAAAAGAAACTATCACTTAGCAAAATAGAAGCAGAAGAAAATTTCTTTAATCAGATGTTAAAGGGTATCAGAAAAAACCAAAGCCAAGGTCAGCAAATTATAACATCCAGGCCAAACCTGGCCCCGTCTTTTCTAATTAATAAAGTTTCAGTGGAACACAGCTCAGCCGACTCATTTATGTATTGTCAGTGGCTGCTCTCCATGACAGAGCAGTTACGAGAGAGACTGTGCGGCCTGAAAAGCCTAAAATTTTAACCATCTGGCTTTTGATAGTAAACATCGGTACACCCTAACCTACAGCAAGAGCTTACCAAAAAGTAAGGCTGCACCAGAAGTGAAGTACCTTAGAAACACTCATTTTTCAAACAGTAAAACTACAATCTTACCTTTTGGAGAGTGTTAAAAAGTGACTTGAAATTATTTTTAGAATTGGCCTGAATTGAAGTTTTACTTAATTTAAACTCCTTTTCACATCGTGCTAATTCCTTTTTGAGCTTTTCTCTCCGCTGTTGGTCTGCATCTAAATGGGAAAACACACTTTTAAAAATATGCAACAAAATAGAAGAAGTAATTTTTATTGGTTTTGTTAGACTAATGGAATGGATCATTTTTCTTACTAAAAATCTTTATACTATGGTATGTAAATAAAAATCTATCTTTTTTTTCCTATATAAAGAGATACTTCATTGGAATTCTAAATGTGTTGACTAAAAAGCACAAACATGATGGGACATACTGGGCAAGACCAAGGGCATAAGAAAGCAGTTCCTAGCAGATATTTATAGATATGTAAAGGTTTGAAATGCTTACCATATTGTTTGTGACTGTGTATATAGAGTCTGATTAGTCTACAGACTTCTCCCCCAAATGAAATATACTATCAACAGTGTCATATGCTATTAAAATATTAAATGTTATATGACTTTAAAAATGAGTTATTTGTATTACCATATGACCCAGCATTTCTACTCTCAGTAATGTAATTATTTTTCAATAAAACTGCTATAAAAAGTAAAGCCTCTTTGGTATCCTATAAATACATACAATTTTTATGTCAATTAAAAATGAATAAATGTTTAATTAAATGTCTAAAAAGAAAATAATTTAAAGAACATGTTCCCATCATCAAAAACATAGTAAAGCCTATCTAACATATTAGAATATAGAACTATTTAAATAAACATATACCAGTTTTGATACTATGAAGATTGAAATGATGAACTCATCAGCCTATTGTGACAGCAAAATGTAAGGAAAACACAGATGGGAACTGAGTGTGGCTACTGGGAGGCTGAGGCAGGACGATCAAAAGTTTAAGGCCATTTCTGGGCAACTTAGTGAAACCCTGTTCCAAAATAAAATGGAAAAAAGGACTGGATTGTAGCTCAGTGGTATAGTGCTTGCTAATATGCACAAAGTCCTGGTTCAATCCCCAGTTCTGTAAATAAAACAAACCCAACCAACTAAATAGTAACAACAAAAAACAGAGATGGGTTAAATCCACAGATTTATTTCCTTTTTCATATGTTATAAAACCTGCTTCTAAATTAGCCAAATTGATGGTAATGAACATCAGCTCTAAAGTATAAGGAGTTACAATGATTATTAGTTATACTTTAGTTTGAAGATTACAATCTTTGCAATTCTTCTAGTTCTAGACATCATAGGGTTTTTTTTTTGGTCTGGCAAAAAAGGAAAACAAAACTCATGCCTCAACTGACTGAAAGCAAAAAATATCATGTATAAATACTAAGTCTAAATTTTTTTTGTGTGTGTGAGTATCAGGGGTCGAACTCAGGACCTCACACACCAGCAGGCACCCGTGCCACTGAGCGATATCACCGGCCCTTTTTTCGTATGTGGGTACCAGGAGTTGAACTCAGGACCTCGTGCTTGCCAGGCAGGTGCTTACGCCGCTGAGCCATCTCACCGGACCCCTAAGTCTAAATTTTAAAACCAAAAATGGAAGCAAGTCTTTACATACCACCTTTGTGCTGTCAACTCCCAAATTTTCATCTCTGTCCTGGCATTTTCTCCTGAACGCCAGACTTGTACTCTAACTCCTGGGGATCACCAATTGGATTTCTAATAAGCATTGATTTCAACCTTAAAATGACCAAGATTGGGCCAGTGAGATGGCTCAGCGGCATAAGCGCCTGCCTGGCAAGTGTGAGGTCCTGAGTTTGACCCCCGGTACCCACAAAACAAACAAAAGATCAAGATTGAGCTCCCAATTCACTACTTCTCTCAGATCTTTTCCTACCGTATTCCTTACTCTCATAAACTGTCACTCTTCCAGGTCTTAAGTGTTGATGGTCATCCTTGACTCATTCATTCCTCTTGCCCTCTCACATCTTCTCTTCATTAAAGCCATTAGTAAGCACTACTGACACATGGGAGTGTTTCCAGACTCTACCCATTCTACTGTCTCCTTTGCATCTGCTCTGGTCACCACTACTTCTCATGTGGGTTATGCCTTTATCCTGTTACACTTTCCCCTTTGCATTTATCACTATCTGACATATTCTACTGATTTGTATTCGCTTATTATTTGTCTCCTCTAACTACAATGTAAGCTCTAAAAGCAAGAAATGTGTTCACCTCTTTAGCTCCATTCTTTAGAACAGTGTATTGCACAGTAGGGGCCCAATAAATACTTTTTGAATTAGTCAATGAATAAACTCTAGTGAACTAAATAAGGTATTACATAAAGTGACTGATTTCTCAACCGGTGAATCTGGATCTTAGGTTTAAATTTTGTTGTTTTACTTTTAATAGAGAAGACGTATCTCATCATACTAAGGAACACATAAAGACAACAAGCAATGAATTTTCCTTTATCCACTATTCACAGTTAAACAGCAGGAGAGCTATTACCTGAATGTGGGTCTGAGTCCAGAACTTGCACACTGCACAGGGAGAGCTATATACAAAAATCTTTTATGCAACTTAACCTTTGAAGAGGATATTTTGTTTTCAAATTTGCTTAGAAACTGGGCATGGTTTGCGTGTAGCCCAGGCCAGCTCAAATTTGTAACCCTCCTCCCTCAGGTTCCCAGAGTGCTGGGGTCACAGTCATGTGCAACCATGCCCAGCTTCAGTACTATCTAAAGTTTTACATACAGGAAAAACAAAATCCAAAGACATTAAATAGTTTATCCAAAGTCACATAGGAATTTAGTGGCAAATTATGGGTTCATTTCTAAGTTCCTAAATGTAGAACTACAAAACAGGCTTCTGTTACTTATGGATACTTTTTAAACATTAGAAAGCCTTTCTCAAAAGATAATAATACATCAGCACCCTCTAAGATGGCTACTATCAAAACAGAAAAAAAATACAGGCGTTGGGAAGCACATGGAGAAATTAGAACAGTTGTGTGTGATTGGTAGAATGTAAAATGTTATAACTGGTACAGAAAACAGTTCCTCAAAAAACTAAAAATAGAATTAGCATGGGATCCAATAATTCTACTTCTAGGCATATACTCAAATATTTGAAAGCGGGGTCTGCTAAGTTGGCTTTCCATCACTGTGACAAAATAGCTCAAATAAATGAACTTTAAGCAGGACTTATTCTTGTTCATGGATTCAGACATTTCAGTCTATGGTCAGCTGGCTCTACTGCTTTTAGGTTTGTACTGAGGCAGAAATATCATGGTGGAAGGGCATGGTAGAAGAAAGCTGTTCACCTCATGTAGCCAGGAAACAGAGGGACAGGCAAAGAGCCCTAGAGAAATGGGTCAGGGACCAGACATAGTCCTCAAGGTCACAATCCTATGATCCACTCCTTTCAACTAGGCCCCGCCTCCTGTTTCCATCACCTCCTAATACTGCCATCAGACTTTGTTCTCATCAGTGGCTTAATCTGTGGATAAAGCTAGAGCCCTCATTATCCAATCATTTCCCCAAAGCCCATCAGCAACCGAGCCTTCAACACAGCAAGCCTTTTTGGAGGGATACTTTGGATCCCAACCATAACACAGGGTCTCAAAGAGATATTTCTATACCTATATCCATAGCAGCATTATTCACAATAGCCAAAAGGTGGAAGCAACTTAGGCATCCATCAACTGATGAATGCATAAACAAAATGTGGCATATGCGCACAGTGCAATTTTATTCAGCTTTAAAGAAAGGAGATTCAGACATACTACAACGTGAATACACCTTAAGAACATTATGCTAAGTGAAGTAAGCCAGGCACAAAAGAACAAACACTGAATGATTCTACTTATTTGAGAAACTCAGAACAATGAAATTAATGGAGATAGAAAGCAGACTGTGGACAGGAGTCAAATTCATAGAGACAGAAAACAGAATGGTGGGTTCCAGGGCCTGGTTGGGGAGTTATTGTTTAACTGGTACAAGATGAAGATGTTCTGGACACAAGTGATGGTGGCAGTTCTACCAAAATATAAATGTACTTAATGCCACAGGAATAAACACTTAAGAATGGCTAGGATGCTAAACTTTATGTGATGTGTATTTTACCATAATCTTTTAAAAAAAGGTAGATGTCAAAAAGTAACTTACATTTGATGCTGGTACTCATGCTTACTGGAATTGAGCAGTCTACAGCAGCTGAAAGAGAAAATTTTGTTGTTTAATAATTTTTTTGGTATTCACAAATGACAATAAATATCAAAGTGGAAATCACAAAATGTTCCAGAATATGCAGTTCCTTGTTTGATTTTTATTGTACTTCTGCAGATGAAAAACAAAGTATCTTTGATAAAAAACACACTGGGGAAAAAAACAAAAAAACAAAAAAAAAACACTGGGAAAAAATTTTAAAAACCACTGGGATTAGCTTATTATATTGCAAAAGAAAATATTAGTGAACCAGCATTGCAATATTACCCAAAATGAAACAGAGGGAAAGAAGACTGAAAGGAAATGAACAAAGCATCACTGATCTAGTAACATACCTGCGTTATGCACCTTAACATAGTTGTAGCTGGAGTCCTAAATCCAGCAAGAATGGAGGACTCACATGACAGGATTTCGAGGCGTACTGTAATGCTGTGGTAATAGAGGAATGTGGTCTGGGTGTAAAGATGGACATACAGATGAACAGATTCAAAGATTAAGCCCAGAAACAAACACACACATATGGTCAAATGGCTGAAAAAGTACCAAAGTAATTCCACAGGGGAATGATAATCTCTTTAACAAATGGTACTGGAAAATTTGGATATAAACAGGCCAAAAATGACCTTTGTATCATAGCATATATAAAAACTCAAAATGGGGGCTGGTGAGATGGCTCAGCGGTGTAAGCACCTGCCTGGCAAGCGCGAGGGCCCAAGTTCGACTCCCGGAACCCACATACGAAAAAAGGGCCGGTGATATCGCTCAGCGGCACGGGCGCCTGCTGGTGTGCGAGGTCCTGAGGTCGACCCCCGGTACCCACAAAAAAAACCAAAACTCAAAATGGATCACACATTTAAATGTGAGAGCTAAACGTATACAACTAGAAGAAAACTAATTTAGAAAACTCTAGTGACCCAAGATTAGGCAAAGAAACTCTAAAAATTATTCCAGAATAAAAATTTAAAAATAAAATGAAGGCTGAGTGTGTAGCTCAGTTGCATAGTGCTTGCCTAGCATTCATGAGGCCCTGGGTTTGATTACCAGGACTAGGGTGGTAGGAGAGAAACGGAAAGACCCACTATAAACCGGGAAAAAATATTCACAAAACATACATCTGATGTAAGTCCTGCATTTAATATACAAAGAACTCACAGCTTAATACTAAAAAGATAAATAAAAAATCTCATTAAAAAAAATAGGCAGGGCCGGTGAGATGGCTCAGCGGCGTAAGCGCCTGCCTTGCAAGCGCAAGGGCCCGAGTTCGACTCCCGGATCCCACATACGAAAAAGGGGCCGGTGATATCGCTCAGTGGCACGGGTGCCTGTTGGCGTACGAGGTCCTGAGGTCGACCCCCCGGTACCCACAAAAAAAAAAATAAATAAAAAAATAAAAAAAATAGGCAAAGGTTTGAATAGGTATTTTACCAAAGAAGATATATGGATGGCAAATAAGTATAAGAAAAGTTACTCAATATCACTAGGCACCAGGGAATTTCTGCAAATTAAAACTATGAAGAGATACTACTACATACCCACTAGAATGGCTAAAAAAGGACTGCTGATACCAAATGTTGGTGAGAATGTAGAAGTAATGGAAATGCAAAACTGTACAGTCACTCTGAAAGATAATTTAGTAATTTCTTAACAAGTTAAACATTTACCATATTACCTCACAGTTCCACTCCTAGCAAATAAATTTACCCAAGTGAAATAGAAACACATAGCCAAAGATTATATGAGACTGTTTCTAGCAGCTTTATTCCCAGTAGCCAAAAGTGAGTCAAAGCTCTCTACGTTTGCCAGCTGGTGAATCAAAACCCAAACTGTGGTAGATTCATTAAATGGAATACTACACTGAGCAATGAAAAGGAAGAAACGCTAACAAAAACCACAGGATGGATTAGTCTCAAATGTGTTATGCTGAAGAAACCAGGCCCAAAAGGATACAAATTACATGATTTATATGAAATTCTTGAAAAGGCACAATGGCAGTAACAGAGAGTAGATCACTGGCTATCAGGAATTTGAGGGGAGGGGCCACGACTGTAAAGGATTAGGGGGAGGTTTTGGGGTGATGGAAATACTCCATTTTATGGGTCAGCAAACTTTTTCTGTAAAGAACCAGAGTAAATGCTTCAGATTTTGCAGGGTGACACAGCTAGTCAACTCTGCCATTTAGTGCAAAAGCTCTCATAGACAATATTTAAAAGAATGAACATGATTGTGTTTACAATTAAAATCAGAATCTCAGGTTACTGTCAGATGTCACAAAATATTGTTCTCTGTTTTTTTGCAACAATTTAAAAATATAAACAGCATTGTTAGTTCATGAGCTGTACAAAAACAAGGAGCAGGAGGATCTGGTCTGTGAGCTGCAGTTACACAGTCCCAGTTTTAGAGCATGATTGTGGTAGCAATTATATAGACATTTTTCAAAATATTTAACTTTGTAATTAGTGCATTTTGTTTTTAAGTTATCTCTTAATAAAGCCAGCAACAAAAGAAAAAATAAAAAAGAATAATAGTAGCATCTTCTTTGTGCAATTTCCTTAGTTGATTTGAAGACAAAAAAGTAGCCTACAAACTTACATTAAAAGCAGTATCTAACAACGACATGGTACCAGAGATAACAGATAAAATGAAGTAACCTAGGCATTATACAGAATTTCAAATACAGACAAGAAAGATGACATTCTGATTTTGCCACAAATATAGTCAGTAATTGGTATCTCACTATACCAACCACAAATTCCTACATAATGTTTTATTTTTTGCCAGATTTATCCTAATGAGAGGTGACATTAGGGGTCTAAACTGGGTACATAAAGTCCACATTTGCACATTTTTACCTTTGGCTGAAAGGATTTTATTATAGTGAACAGCCATGTGATTCTTGATCAGCTGGAGAGTGGTTAGTCTGAGAGAAGAGGAGTCAGTGCAAAAAGCTAAAAATTAAAACATATTTAAACATTATATATTTAAAATTAATATAATCACCATGAGATACATAAGTTACTGATTATTAAACTCATTCTTACACAATGTTCTGAAATTCAATCTTTGTGATGCCGAATACGTCCTAGCTTTAATCTTGTGCTGGAAACACTAATAAGATATTAGTTTTGCAGTTCTGAAAATTTGAGAAAGAGATTCTACAATATAATCTATTACTATATTTAAAACATTATTTCTTTTTTATATCTTTTAATCTTGTATCTAAAAATCTTTAGCTACTTGCTTGATTATAAAATGTCACCACGTTACTATGTATTTAACGATCCATGAAGTTCAGGAGATGAAACACCCCAAACCACAAAGCCTTACGTGAAGATTCTACTCTGAGAGGCACGCTTCTAACTTTATACCTGAGAACGAGACCTACGCATCTGTTTACCACGGTCTTTCTGAAGTACTAGGCCTATCTTAAGACAAGCATAACCATGTAAAACTTCCATGGCATTAAATTCTTGACCATCATCCAAATTATTTAGAGGAAATACAGAAATCATTAAACATTTATATTCAAGTATAAAGTGCAAATACAGGCATAACTTTTTTAACCTTTAAAAATGGCTTTTAAAAGAATAAAGATAGACCATGTTCGAGAACCTAATAACCCCTATTAATGTAAACAGTATATGCCATAACATGAGCTAAGACAAATAATAACAGTAAGTATGCAAAAGGTGATTGGGGAAACTGAGGAAAAGGGGAGAGGGGAAAGGAAGGGGAAAGGGACTTAAAAAAAACAGCAACCTGTAATATGTACATGTAACCACTCCCCAAGATGATGTAAACGGCGTGAATTGCAAATGTACTAATAAAGTAAAATAAAATAATTTAAAAAAATTAAAAATAAAAATAGAAAAAACCCCAGCTTTTAAGAGGTAATACATAGGGGCTGGGGATATAGCTCAGTGGCACAAGCACCTTGACAAGCGCAAGGTCCTGAGTTCGATTCCCAGTACAAAAGAAAAAAAAAAGAGATAATACATAGATTAAAACAAAACAAAACAAAACAAAAACAAACCCAACAGCTAAGACAGCATGCAGAAATTGAAAAATAAATGACTTTTCTACAACGAACCTTAGTTTCTTCTCCCAGATATATACTCCTACTTTTTAAACATCAATCCTTCTAAGGAAATTCTATGTATAATCAAGCACATACAGTAATTATGAGCTTTACTACTACTAAAAACATTTCTTGAATAGGTACCATTTGCCATGCACTGTTCCAAGCTCTTTACAAGTAAAAACTTATGTAGTCATTATTACCATCACTTAATAGAAATGGAAACTGAGGCACAGGGCTATGAATTAGGTTCTGGTACAGTGTTTGGAAGTAAACCAAGATAGCCTCATA
The DNA here is from genome assembly GCA_028451465.1 of Erethizon dorsatum. Taxonomy (NCBI): domain Eukaryota; kingdom Metazoa; phylum Chordata; class Mammalia; order Rodentia; family Erethizontidae; genus Erethizon; species Erethizon dorsatum. The sequence goes on along the minus strand of CM051828.1, from coordinate 118,814,495 downwards.
TTTACAACCACTATAGCTATACTGGCTCTGCATTTACCTTCTTAAAAAAGAAAAAGTTAGCAAACTTTATGTATTGTTCTTCATTGTTCTTTCCTATGTATCTATATTTTAAATCTACTTTCAAATTTTTATTGAAAACTTACTTTTCAAAGTTTATGATACTGGTGCACGATCTCTAATACAAAGAAATACATGAGATAACAGAAAATATGATCCTTCACATTTGAAAGTAACAGTATAAAGAATGTTTCATGTAAAGAAGAAAAGAAATTTCAATTATTTTGCCTAAAAATCCAATCTTACAATTTTCAAGCTATAATTATAAAATTTTATTTTAAAGTGAACATTAAATAAAAATTTACTTTGAAAGTTTTAAAATATAAAAACATCACAGAGCCCAGAAATCCAATTGGAAAAAGAGGCCCACAAACATTTGTTGTTATTCAAGTGCTCATTTTCCCCGCACAGCTTTTCATTTTTAGTGCCTGCATCTCTAACACCTGGTAACCACCATTCTCACAAGACAGCCCCACCTCAAACCAGAGAGTCTGCTGGCAAAAGCATGTTAATAGTTTGAAATCATGACCTTAACTCTCTAACAAATTCCTATAATATTCAATTGTAATTAATAATACAGTGTTCAGTTATTTCATATAGTAACTGTTTCATCATCTCATGATTTGTAAATACAGGAAACAGTCAATCTTTTAGCAAAGTTACCATTTTAAGTACTTCACTTACCGTTACTTTTGGTGCTCAAGTGTCCTTTAAATAGGCATGGTGGACCACATCTGGGAAGGACAGGGGTTGCTCTGACTTTTAACAAAACAACACAAATTAGGATACATGAAACACAACTTTCATACAAAACAGTATTGAATATTTTTAAAAGAATAAACATTTTAAATAGAGTCATTCATTTAAAAAGTTTTCAATCATATTACTAGCCAGCAACGGTCTGTCAGATAGCAAAAATTCTCTAGCCATACATTAGGAGTCACGAAACTAGCATGATTTCTACCAGGAAAGAAGGGGGTCTGCTAAATATTAAAATAAACACATGATCAACAAATGAACTTTCAAGAAAACCAAAAGAAGAAAAATAATGCTTGACTTTTTGCTTGCTCAGCATTCAATGCCTCTTTATCTAGAAAGCACTTCACACTTCCTTCAGGAACTGTTCCTCCTCTGCTCTGGTGGTTGAGAGAGAACTCATCCTACAGCTCAGAGTTGGGTAGAGAACCCAAATCTACTCAGTTTGTTGACTGAACTAGCTATGAATATATGACCCAAGTTCAGCCAGTGAGACAAAATCCTGGGACTTTTGCTAGAACTAGTAGGAAAGGCGTTCTTCTCACTGGGCTTGCTATGCCCAGTATAGGATGTAAGCAAGCGTGGCACTGCTGATGTCCATCTTGGATCCTGCAGGGGAACCTGTGTAAGAATAAAGCCTGTGCACATGAAAGTGGACCCAAGATACTCCTGACCACATTGAGTACTGGAACTATTTGTGTTTGAAGTTTTACACTCCTTAGACTTCTTCACATAAGCCACAAAAAAATTCCCATTTTAGCTCGAAACAGTTTGAGTCAAAATGCTAACTTTATTGAATACTAACTGTGTCAGACACTGTTCTAAGCACTTTGTGACTATAAATTCATTTAGTCCTTATAACAGTTCTACGAGATACCTACTATTCTCTCTGTTTATAGATGAGAATAAAGCACAAAGAGATTAAGTTCACAGTACGCTGAGATTACACAACTATGACATGATGGGTTTGGGACCTGAACCCAGGTAATCTGGTTCAAGTCTTAACTGTTACACTATTGTGACCAAGATAAATTGCCCAATATTTGAACCACGCTCTAAGATACTATATCATACGGAATGAATAAGAAGATATCTCAGCTCTATGTAATTTATCATCCCCAAATTCCATCCTAATGCATGTATATTTTACTAAAGGTCACAAAAAATGGTATATTCAGAGACGTTAGAGAAACAAAGGCTGAAACCTAGTGATACCTCCTCGGATGGAATAAATGCCTCCCCACCCTCTGCAACTTGTGAAGAGGTAGCTATGAGTGAACAATGGTGCACTGGCCCCAAGGTACCGACCCAGTATCTCTTTAGCATAAGGTGGTAGCAAGAACAAAAATGGAACTTTGATATACACCACGGTCTAAGTTTTTTTGTCTGTTTATCTTTGGATGTACTCCAAGTCATATATATATATATATATATATATATATATATATATATATTCATTGGTTTTTAACATTCCTACTCATAAATGTCATGTTAAAATTGACAGAATCATACTAGGTAAATATTTTCATAACACATTTTCATAGTGTTGGACAATTTAGATTTTGCTTAAAAGCATGAAGCATAAGGAATACTGTTCACAGGTATGGACATGGAAAGGTTCAAAGGGTTACAGAAACCTTCTTTTGAGTCAAGTGAAAGATTGAACATGTCCACTTTGGCTGGGTGTGATGGCACAGGGCTGTAACCCCAGCACTCTGGGAGGCTAAGGCAGGAGGATTATAAGTTTAAGCCCAGCCTGGGCAATGTAGTAATTTAGTGAGACCCTGTCTCAAAATAAAAAAATAAAAAATAAAAAATAAGGGCTGGGGATGTAGCTCCAGTGCAAAGGCCCTGGGTTCAATCCCCAGTACCGTAAGGAACAACAACAACAAAAAGACTGAACTGAAGGGAGAAACAGACAATTCCTCTGAGCCCTCTCTGTGTTATCTGTGTGTGGGTTATACTGTGTTTCTTTATGTGACTCATGATTTTTTATTGAAAAGAGAATATTTTAGGTAACATATTGTAGCAACTTGATATAGAATCATCTCCTAGGGTTGTTTTCATTGTTCATTTAGTGACTTGTTTAAACAATTTAATGAAGTCTATTTCCCAGAGTGAAACCTCTGATGCTTTTCCCTGAATCAAAACTTCGGGCACGTGCACACCTATACCTTCTCCAATGAGGTCTGAAACCCAGTCTTTGGGAGGAAGCCCCCTTGCAAATTTGCCTTTCCTTGAGTACTCTCCTTTAGTGCTAGGATACCATATAGAGTTTTCTTACACCTTACAGTTACTTTTTTAATGACCTTTCCTTAAATTTTCCTCGCTTAAATCGCTGTATAGTTTCTGTATCTCAATTTGACCCAGGAAGATACCAAAGGGCACAGAAAAGTAGTTTCAAACCAAATGCCAGGAAAGAAGAACGCCATCTCCTGGGTTAGGACTAAAAACCTGTCCGTGAAGTTAACAATCTTGCCAGGGTAGTGAAATTCCTCAGTACTGTATGTGAAAGCAGCTTGGTTTCCTAGACAATTTGGTTTGACTAAGGCGGAAGGAATGCCACTGAGAAAAGGCGATGTTTAATTTTAGCAGGATTTCCCAGGAATTCCAGAGGTCTGGGAATCCGACTGTCATTGTTAAGTATCTTCATGGAAACAACAAATTTTAAAAAAATTTTTCAAGCTGCTTTCAGTGTCTATACTAATAGGTTCTCTCTCCTTTTCTCCTCAAAGGTCCACACCAGAGTGTATGGCAGTTTGGTGTTCTCAATCTTTTCTTCTTCCTCTTCCCACAAAGACATGAGAAATAACTTCTTACGGATTATCTAGTCCCCAACCCTCTAACCCCCATTATACAAGTAACTAAGGCCTAGAGAGAGAAAGTGACTGGCAAAAGTTTATCTACTTAGTTAACAGCAAAAAACGACTCAAAACAAAATCTACTATTTTTCAGGCTGGCGCTCTTTCTACTATACCACCATTCAGAAGGTTTACACTATAAAAGAATGTCTATAATAATAGTACAGTAAGAGTGGGCCGGTGATATAGCTCAGTGGCATAAGCACCTGCCTGGCAAGCACGAGGTCCTCAGTTCGACTCCTGGTACCCGCATATTTAAAAAAAAAAAAAAAAGTAAGAAAATAATAAAAGGTAATTTTTTTCTTTAGGTGTCTTTTATGATTCAAAATAACGGACAGTAATTGAATGAAATCTAAGAAATTTTCAGCTAAAATTAAGCATTTACGCTTTGGTTAAAACAATGTTTACTCAAAAATAACATGGTATATAAGAACCATCCTGGGTATTAAACAATGTTTAATATTATTATATATTATAAAATATGTATCCTAAAATGAAGCCAATTAAATTGGATAAGTATAAAAATATAAACCTTTTCTTTACAAATTGAGTCTAAATTTAAAATATTCAACAAGTACTGACAATTTACTAGGTCTATTACTTTAATACGTATGTTCTTTCCCCATTCCTCCATCCTTACCATGCCATAAAGATAAAAATAAAACCACTGGCTCTAGGGTTTTACATTCCTTACCTGGCTGGATTCAAAGCCTGTTCTGCCTGTGACCTGGGCAAGTTATGTATAATTTCTTGTTTTCTTTTACTCACTACAAAGTAAAGATAATACTTCTCTAAGATTTTTTGAGTATTAGACAATTTGGGAATAGTTTGCTGGCACACAGCAAAGACATATTGTTGTTGTTTTGCTTTGTTTTGTTTTGTTTTGAGAGACAGTCTCACTATGTAGCCCAGATTGGCCTCCTCCTGTGGGAATCCTCCTGTTTCAGCCTCCCAAGTGCTGGGATTACAAATGTCTGCCACCAAGCCCAGCCACAGCAAAGATTTAATGTTTAGTTTACTGTAAGATTTCTGAAGGCCATAAAAGCGTTTTGGTTTGCTTTTTCTAGATCTTAGGAGTGTCATCCAGTTTACTGATCAACAGCTAGTTATCTCCTACAATCAGCACGGCACTTATTTTGATTACCTAATAAAGGTACACACATCCTTGACTTAATTCAAGGAACCAGCTAGCAGCTTGACTTAAATAGATTAAAAACATTGGGGAGGACGGGTTGTGTTCAGATTCCCTTATTTAAAGAATACAACTTGTTTGGAAGGTGTGAAGATGCAAATTGGATTGGGGTAATTTGTAAGGATTTCTGGTTCAATGGCCTAACCACGCTATCAGGATATCCATTTGACTGATACTACTGAGTCAAAGGCAGGTGTATATTGTGATCATGGGTTAGTCCTTTGTTACTAAAACTGTAGTCCTACAGCCTGCTGAGCAGCTGTATCGCATCACCTGGAAGCTTATTAGAAACGCAAAATCTCAGCCCCGCCCCATTAGACTTATTGAATCATAATCTGCATTTTAACAAGATTCCTATTCACATTAAAGAGAGCAGCTCTGGGGGAACAAGCAGTTCGGGGGAACAGGGAACGACCTGGTGACGGAAAGGGAGATTTAGTATGTACTGGTTACTTAAAATGTGCCATTTTCCTGAGTATTATCTGCATTCAGTCCTCAGGAACTCTACGGCACGGTATTTAAACCTTACATTCAAGAGATGCGGACATCGAGGGTCATCTCCTTGGAGAGCAGCGAGACTTGATTTTGGGTTCGGGCTCTAAAGCCTAAGCTCGATTCCTCTGCCTCGAAGCTACCGAGGTAATAAAGGCTGCACGACCCCAAGCTCAGGCGACAGTCAGGGCCAGGAAGCGGACCTACGAGCCGGGCACGCAGGGCCTCTTTCCGGGCGGGGGCAAGGCTGGCCAATAAGCAGGGGACCCGGAGCGCCTAGCGCGCGGCCGCCCTTTACCTCTGCGGGTGCTATCCATGCTCAGTCCTCTTGCTGCCGACTTGGGGACACACTGGGTCCCCTTTAGCCCTTCCCCTGGCCCTTCCCAGCCCGGGTGGTGGATTGGAAAGGAGGAGCCGGCGCGTAGCCTCAGCGGCCCGGAAACTGCGGCCAGGTCGGTTGCTAAGGGTCTTTTCCACGGCGGCGGGATTGTGACGTCACGGCGCAGGAGACGTACGCTTCCGTAGCCCCGCCCCCGGGGGCTCCCGGAGCGGGAACAGAAGTCTCGCGCAAGGAGGGAGGGCGGGGCAGGTGCTCCAATCTGCGGTCTGTTGCCCGGGGATCCTGCCAGTGGTCCACTGAGCGTTCTCCTGCTAGAACCAAGTCCCCAGCACCTGGCAGGCTTTGTCCCTGCGGGGAGAGCGTGAGAGGAGGTGTTCTCATCTGGCATCCACGTCCCCGGGGTCCCAGAAAAAAGTCAAACACAAATGTTGCTTGAGGTCAGGGTAACATTTAACCAGTTCCAAATAATTGTTTCAAAGCAGTCCGTGAACTTTTGGATCGGTGAAAATTCCGGGGTGTGTGTGTGTGTGCAAAACCTTCATATTTACATCTTAATTCTTAATTTCATCATCAGTTTGAATTTCCTTGCTGCTCACTGAGCCTCTAGCCTGTCTTTTACCTTAAGGCTCTACCCCGTTTCTATTTGCTGTGGAGGACAGCTGCAAAGTGAACCAGGGCCATGATTTGTCTGCAGTGTTCTACAATTGGTTTAATTTTGAAGCCGTTACCTGTGAATTCTTGGAAATAAGATCAGAGCAGAGAACATTCTCAACAGCAGACTCTGGAAATTTTAGGCTGGGTTTTTAACTGTTCGTTGTAGGGAGGGGCGGGCCATCCTGTGCGTTGTAGAATGCTTGGCAGCATCCCTGGCCTCTGATCTCTAGAAGGCAGTAGAAACCCACTGGCGCCACCCCAAACCCTGATAATCAAGCCTCTAGACAGTGCCACGTGTTACCTTGGGGGAGTGTGTGGCAAAATCGCAAGCCAGTTGAGAACCTCTGCTGTAAAGGAAAGAATACTGGCTTTGGAGCCAGATTTGCTGAACTTAATTGTGAGTTTCCTGACACATATCAATTTGATCTTGGATTAGATTCCATATCTCCCTGAGCCTCAGGCCCCTCTTTCCTTAAATGTCAGTGATGCTACTGTGGTTACAACTACTGATAGGTACAGTGGCAAATAAAAGGAGCTAGTCCATGAATGTTAGCTTTCTATCTTCTAAGACTCAAGAAGAGCTTAGTGCTGGGGATTCAGGGTTAAGGGACAAAGTGAGGAACACTACAACAAGGAAAGAGAAATAAACCATAAACCCAATTACAGCACACCTGAATGCATGGTTCCCTAAGACGCAGGATAGAAAGCAAATTAGATTCAAAATGAGAAATATGGAAGTGTGTTGGAAGGCTTGTGGCCCCAACTACATTCAGAAGGATATGGGGACAGGGAGTCAGATATCCCTAAAACAAAAACTTTCCTTCCTACTCATTATTGCTTGAAATCCCTTTCTAAGATTACAAAGGATCAGTTGTGATAGCTTATACCCTACTTTAATTTATCTCTTTAATTCACTTTACTGGAAATATGACTTTTTTTTAACAGTTCAACTAGTCTTGTCTTATTGGATGAACTCTGAGATCTTTGGGAATGGGTGTATAAATTAACTATATGCTATATATATCATAATATATAGTCTAATAGAAATAATATATAGTTTATTATATTTTTGGAATATTGTTTTTTAAAATTTTTATTTGTTTTTTGGGGTACCAGGGGTCGAACTCAGGACCTCATGTAGCCAGCAGGCGCCCATGCCACTGAGCGATATCACTGGCCCTTTTTTCTTATGTGGGTACTGGGAGTCGAACTCAGGACCTCTCACTTGCCAGGCAGGTGCTATGCCGCTGAGCTATCTCATCAGCCTGGAATATTGTTTTAAAGACTATCTTATGCATTTAACCCCATCTTTACAGATGACCCTTAGTTTCATAATTCAGAAGATTCCTGGAGTTCATACCTAACACCATCAATGAAAATTATCCAGCAAATGCTGTAAAAGCAACAAGAAGCAAAAAGTCAAGATTATATTTTTCTATTCATTGGGTTTTTGTGAACATATTTTAATCCTAAAGTCCTTGAAGGACAAAAATGAAGGCAATTTACAGATTTTTTTTGATGTATCCATACTAGAGCAAAGTAAATAGATTTCAATGGTATAAGTGTGTGTGTGTATGTGTGTGTGTGTGTGTGTGTGTGTGTGTACTTTGCATGGACCTCAGTTTCAAAACAAAACTTTTAGGTTCTGGTTACCGAAGAATGCTTGAGAAGTTGAGCTGTTGACTATTTCTCAGTCATTCCCCAATCAAAATACTGTAGCTGTTGGTTTATCTAATAATTAAATGAGAAATGGAAGTTTAGAGCTTATTGGTATTGTGTTATAAAGTAATAGATTAATCTGGTGTTTGTCACTAGGTGGGGCTTTAGTAGAGTTTTTTTTTTTTTTTTTTGTGGGTACCGGGGGGACGACCTCAGGACCTCGCGCACCAACAGGCACCCGTGCCGCTGAGCGATATCACCGGCCCCTTTTTCGTATGTGGGTTCCGGGAGTCGAACTTGGGCCTTCGCGCTTGCAAGGCAGGCGCTTAAGCCGCTGAGCCGTCTCACCGGCCCTTTAGTAGAGTTTTAAATGCCATCCCATGAGAAAAGCAGCCATGCCAACACAGTATTAACTCCCAAATCTTATTCAGGTGCAGCTGACAAACATTTAAAAAAAATGATTCCAAAGTAGAGCTCTTCCAATTATAGTTAATGATATGTGTACTGAGTTCTTTTTCAAGCATAGGAAAAAATTACTGTCTAAAAAAGTCTTTAATGGATAAAAACCAATCTTCATTGTTGTCAACCTATAATTTGATTTTTCTTCATTTCATTGTTAGAAGCAGGAGAAAGCAGATATGGTTATAATTCTCTATGTGCCTAATAGAAGTATAGGTAGAAAAAGGAGAGTGATAATAGAATATACTGACCCCAAATGATCCTTGTGGTTTCTTTTAAGGACTAGAACTCTGATATTGGAAAAAAAATGTAATCTTGTTCATTGAAAACGATCATTCTCAGAACTCTAAAACCACGTAGTTATTACTGCACTTTTTAACCCCGTACCTTATTTTCATTTTTCCTACATGTATAAAAAGGAGAAAATTGTGAGTCTGTGGTGGCTTAGCTGGCTTCTTTTTACCAAAAGCATCACTCATACTGTAACCTTTGGCTAACGATTTGACAAGTTTGCAGACATTAGGTTCACTGATAATTGCCACAGTCCTCCATTTCGCTATTTCTCCCCAGCTGTGCTCTTTAAATCTTTTCATCCAATTAAGAGAACCAGTCTCTGTGAACAGAACTTAGTCATTCTGTGGTTACTAGGTAACCTGTCCCCATAGCTTCAGAAAAGCATTTTATCTTCCACTGTCAATCAACTGCCACAATACATTAGGGAGGATACTCAGACTGAAGATTTGATAATTTCCACTGAACACATTCTCTGTTTACAAGTGGCTGCACCCATCAAAACAAAGCAAAACAAAAAAATAACCAAGTTGTTCCTCTATCTATCTCCATAATTCCACTTAAAAAGAAAATAGAGTTCAGAGTTTATACAATTTTTTTTAACATTTTCTATCTTAAATGTACTTTTAATTGACAAATTAAAATTACAACTATATATTGTGTACATTATGTTTTGAAATGCATATACATTCTGGAATAACTGAATTAAGCTAGTTAATATATGTGTTACCTTATCTACTTACCATTTTTTGGTGTGTATAATGACAGCACTTAAAAATCTACTCTAAGCACTTTTGAAGAATAAAATACTTTGTTATTAATTGTAGTCACTAGGTTAGCAATACAATTCTAGAATTTATTCCTCCTAACTGAAGTTTTGTACCCTGTGACCAAAATCCTTTCTTTATATCCTCGAATTATTGCTGAAATCAATGTCATGGAACTTTTCTCCTGTGTTTTCTCTTAGTAGTTTTACAGGTGTAAGTATTAAATTTAAATCTTTAATCCATTTTGGTTTTTTATAGTTCACAATGATTTGTCATATGCTTCAAAATAGCCAGAAGAAAGGATTTTGAATGTTCTTAATACATAGAAATAATGAATGTTTGACATGATGTATATGCTAATTACCCTGATTTGATTATTATATACTACATATATATGTTTCATAATATCACACCATATCCTTGAAATCTACAATGTCTTTAGAAGTAATTTTTTTAGCTATGTATGGTGGCACATAACTGTAATCCCAGCACTCTGGAAGGCTGAGGCAGGGAGTTCTCAAATTTAAATCCAGCCTGGGCAACTTAGTGATTTGGTGAGGCTCTGTCTCAAAAAGGTCTGGGCATGTAGCTTGGTGTAAAGACCCTGGGTTCAATCCCCAATAAAAAAAGTAATTTCTTTAGAATATCTGAGCAAGTAAGCCTAGAAAATAGAGGTGGGGGATAATTCTTGACCTCCTGAGACATGTTCAAAATTAATTTAACTTAATGTAAAGTTTCTCTAACCCCTTTGAATGTTTCCATTTCCTTATCTGCAAACAAATACTATTCATTGTGTCTCACGCTTTTAAGCAAAATCTAAATTGTTTGACAGTACGAAAATGTGTTATGAAAACTGCTAGTAGTTAGGTAATGCTGTCTGCTGAAGTTTCTACCCATAGGCAAACTTAGATTAAAGGAAAACCTGGAGGTCAAGAAGTAATTGCAGGGGATATTTCCCTCAGCAGGCACAGTCCAGATAAAAACTGTGGTGGGCTGGGCACAGAAAGACCCCTCTGTATCCTATAAAACATGCTGAGTAAGTGTAAGAGAGATGAATATGGTAGATAAATGATGCTCTGAGCCTTCCCAATGTACTCTTTTTTGTTTGTTTGTTCTTTGAGACAGGGTCTTTGTAGTTCAGGCTCGCCTTGAACTTTCTATGTGGTCCAGGCTGGCCCGAACTCACTGTGATCCTCCTGCCTCAACCTCCCAATTGTGGGGATTACAGGTGTGTGCCAACACGCCTAGCTCAATATATTCTTTTTTTTTTTTTGTAATATACTCAAATAAGGCAGCCAGAGGATTTCAGAGGTAGGAGGATGCCAGATATCACTAAGCCAATACCCTTGTGTTGCAGAAAAGACTATTATCGGACAAGATAACTAGTCCATTAACTCAGCTTTCTGATTCCTGGTCCAATGCTCATTTAGCTAAATCAAAAAATAGACAGTAAGATGATGATCTCAGTGGCTTTTCATTACGCATTTTCACTCTTATGCATGTGTTACCTAAAATAATGGAAAAACGATTTGCATATGCACTTAAGTTCACATAAAATGGCAAAGGTAAATGAGATTCCTTACCTCTTTTGTCTTAGGCAAACTTGTGTCTAAGCTGTCCTCCATAAATGAGAATATGTACATTGGAAAGTGAGAGTTGTTATTCTAAAACAATAACATGTATTATCCTTCCAATATGAAATAGAGTATAGAGTCCAATTTCTCCCCTTCCCAGAAAGATTGTCATTTGCATTGAGTTTGGGAATATTTCACACTGGAGAAATACCCCTCACAATGACAGCTTCTCTTTTCAAGGGTGAAGCGAAAGGAAAAACACGAAGGACCTCCTGTAAACTGAAAACTGCCGTGTGTTATTTCAACCAATATTAATGTGCGAGGCACACAACTCTTTTAGTCACATTTTCCCTCTCAGATTCTGCAGGACACAACAGTAGTTTCTCTAGCTTATTTACATCCCCTTTGGTGATCTTGGAGCTCTTGCTTGTCTTGAACAGAATCCGTGAAAGCTGGATGTCTACAGAGAAATTGTAAAGTGGCAGGTGCCAGAATAGCCCTTAAGTGTGTGTTGGAATCAACCTACTTTGAAACCTGACTCTGCTTTTTCTCAGCTATGTGAACTTGACCAAGGGCCTTGTTTCTTCATCTGTAAAAGAGCATAATTATAGCATCAATTTCACATGATTGTTGTGAGAATGACAGGAGGTAATTTATGTAAATAGTTCGTCACAGTGCTTTGTTGTCATAGTTTGGGTTCTTCCTGAAGCCACCCTGAAAAAAAGAGTCAAGTGTAAATTGTACTATATTTAAGGGGCAATTCCAGTAAGCATCAGTAGGGGCTACAGAAGTGAAACAGAGAAAGGAGAGAAGCTTGTGAAAAGGGCTATGCAGCAGGTTACCACTGTGAGCACAAGGAGCTCACTTCCTCCAGGGAACTCTGGGAAACAGTGCAGAGAACCTCAGGGTTACACTACCTGAGGGAGTGGGGAGCTGGGTGTTTACCTACTTGTCTGAAGACTGCAAGGGGCTTAGCTGGCCTGCCGTCTTCCCCATAGGCAGGTGGAGTGGGCTTTGGTGTTTCGGGAAAGCTGTTGGCACTAAGATGCAGGTGCTGGCCGCTGCAAGTAGGGACTGGTATGCAAGGAAGGGGCGAGGTGGAGGAGACGCTGACAGTGTCTGCTGCCCTGGCAGCAGGGCCCATTCGATACCGATTTACCCTTCATGTCTTAAAATGTTATTTTATTTTATTTTTTTTGTGGGTACCGGGGGTCACCCTCATGACCTCACGCACCAGCAGGCGCCCGTGCCACTGAGCGATATCACTGGCCCTTTTTTCGTATGTGGGTTCCGGGAGTCGAACTCGGGACCTCGCGCTTGCCAGGCAGGCGCTTATGCCACTGAGCCATCTCACCAGCCCTTAAAATGTTATTATAAGGTGACCTTTTAGGTTTTTTAAAAAATTGAATATGCCCAGCACAGCACACAAAAAGCACTTGCAGTGAACACTCATGATTTTTGTGTTGCATTCTTTCCCTTTTCTTCCTGTGAGAGCTCATCGTATGTGTGATATGGTCTAGACCTTCTCTCCTTCCCAGTCCCATTGCGTCTCAGACCCCTTCGTTATCACAGGAAGGAGAAATGGGATTCTAGCTTGGCAGAATCCTCCCAGCCAGCGAGGATGGGGCACAGCCAGAGGAGAGTGCGAGGCCCTATCAGCATGTTAGCAGCCTCCTTAGGACTTGGCTGCTGGAGCTATTGATTCCTTCCGGGTGCATTTGCTAAGCTAGGAGATAGGAGTTCTGGGCTACTGGCAGCTGTCCTGTTCTCTATGGGAAACAGGTAGACAGAAACAAAGACCTGAAGGCATTATTTTTCCCAACAACTGTTTCCCCTTATACTGTGCAACAGCACGCTTAGTTTTTAGTTGGGCCATATAGAATCAAAACTTCATTTCTTATCTTCCTTTGCAACTAGAATGCACAAGTGACAAAATTCTGGTTAATGCATAAAATAGGTGTGAGCAACATTAGGGATGTTTTCTTTTTTTTTTGGGTACCGGGGGGTCGACCTCAGGACCTCACACGCCAGTAGGCTCCCGTGCCGCTGAGCGATATCACCGGCCCCTTTCTCGTATGTGGGTTCCGGGAGTCGAACTCGGGCCCTTGCGCTTGCCGGGCAGGTGCTTACGCCGCTGAGCCATCTCACCAGCCCAGGGATGTTTTCTTAAAGAAAAAATTGTGCCTTGCTTGTTCCTTTCCTGCTTTCTCCAAATGTGGATGTGATGGCAGGACCTAAAGCAGCCATTGTAGACCATGAAGTGGCTTGATAACAAGCTAGAAAGAGCCTGAGTCTCTGACACCATGGAGTTTCATACCAGTTTACAGGGTTTACTATCTTCAGATTTTCATAAGTGAGAGAACTAAATGTTTGGATTTTCCATTACTTTACCCTAGGCAATCATAGTTTTTTTACAGCGTTCAAACTAAACTATGGAAATGGATTTTCCTAGAAATTTCTGTTATTGACCACTTGGAATATAGAATGCCTCCTTTTGGACTGCAAATGTAACAGTAGTTTTACTTTTATACTTGAGTATTATCGAAGTTTTTAAAAAAATTGTTTTGTTTTTCTTTTTTGAGACAGGATCTCACTTTGTAATCCAGGCTGGCCTTGAACTCACAGTGGTCCTCCTGCCTCAGCCTCCCTAATGCTGGCTATAATCCCAGTGCCAGGGAGGCTGAGGCAGGAAGATCACTGTGAGTTCAAGGCCAGCTTGGGCTACATAGTGCTCGACTCAGTGTTTCTGACAGGAAAAATTTGATAATTGACTTAAAATGAACCAAAAACTAATTCAAATTTTATTAGAAGTTGTCTTTTCCCTACTGTCTTTTCTGCTCTTGCAGTTTTCCAGAATAACTATTCTAATGATGCCAAAGGTTTGGCGATCTCATGGAAGCATTACAGAATGAAAAATGATGTTATTGGACTCCTTGGTCTGTAATGTCCTCAACTAGTTAAATAAAAGAGTGAAGTTTCAACAAATGTCGCATCCAGCTCTTTGTCTATGAAAAGTCAGTATTTTTTAAACACAGTCTTTCCCTAGTGTTCTGAAAAAAGCCACCTCTCTAAAACTTTGGAGTTATTTTAGAACTCATGCTATTAAGTTGTTCTATGGAAGATAGATTTAGTGTTGGTGATTTCACTGATATTTTGTTGTTAGGAAATTATTCGTAGCCTTAAATCACATTCAAACAGTTACACTGTTTACGCTATCATTTATTAAAAATTAAAATTATTTCAGAGTGAGGAGGTAAATTATGCTGTTTGGTGCCTCCTTGGAGAGGGGATTGGAATGGGGTCTCTTCTGTTATACCTATAAGTGTTGCAGAATCTGGTACTGGACCAAAAGGAAGACGCTCCACACCAAGGAGCTGGAAGGCAATGTTTTATTACGCCAGACAGCTGATGGGAATCAAGTTCCAAATCACCAGGCCTGAGTCAATTTTGGGTTTTGTTTATATAGGTTTTGCAAGCGGGAAGTACAGAGGCTCGAAAGCAGGTTGTTTCATGATTCTTTATGTAGGCCGAGCCACATGTTGTAAGGCAGATTTGTTCTGGGCAGGTTTAGTCAGAGGGGATTGTTTATCATAAGGTGGGAGAGTCCAGGGAGGGAGTCGGGGCTGATGAGGTGGGTACAATCAAGTGTGTCCTTGACTGGGCTAATCTACCTTGGGTAGAAAGTCCTTGAAACAGGCTAGCAAAACAGGGTATGTTTATGGGTTTGGGAGCGCAGGCAGCGCAGGAAGGAGAGGTCAGACAGAGCTGGGTCACACCGTCTCCGAGATGCAGTTGGCTTGGTCAGGCAAGGCTGACTGAGTCTAGCGGTCTAACTGTGTGGTGGGCTGGGTGAGCGTATCTTGTCCTAACATGGAATCAGACTGCTAGCTACTTTGTTAAAATTTTACAATTTCTATTACGTAAGAAGCTGGTTTCCTTTATCTGTTTTCAGTAAATTTTTAAAGTGAAATCCTCATATTATAACTCAGTGTCCTCCAGCAGTGGTGGCGAACCTGTGGCACCTGTGCCGCAGCAGGCTGTTTGTTATCATTGAAAGCTCTAAGAGGTTCTCCACCATTGGAAGCCATAAGTCGTGGAGCCTGAAGGGCGTGGGCAGTTGACATAAACATATGAGGACAATAGGTGCTAGGTCACTGTATTCTTACAGCTGTGTCCACTGCCCAATACTTTGGATTTTCCATAACAGGCCACTCAGACACACCTCAGACTGTGCATTTTGTGTAAACACTGATGGGGAAGCCATGACCTATAGGGTGTGTGGCCAAACCTGGATGCTTATTGAGCATCTCATGGAGAATTTCTGAAAATTTTGACTCCTGGGCCTTCTCTCCCAGAAATTCTGGATTTATTATGGGTTGGGCTTAGGCACTCATAATTCCTTTCACATCTCCTCTGGTGATCATTATGTGCAAGAGGGTTGAAAAACACTGGGGATGTACTGTCATAAGTTCCTTACACTATAGGTTAATATACTTATAGGTAAACCTAGGCCAGCCACTAAACATTTGAAAGACTTACATAAGTAGGTCTCTATAGACTAATATTAGTCTATAGAGATGACAAATGGAACCCTAAGATATACTTAATGAATTGGAGAGCAGGTAGAAAAAAAAGGGGGGGAAGAAGAGAGATGACAGAACAAATAAAAAACAGCAAGAAGGTAGATTTTAAAGCATTTTTGCCTGTGAATGTTCCAAGTATGAATTAAAAGGCAGAGGTTGTCAGGTTGGATTAAAAAATACCCCCCCAAAAACCTCAACTGTATGCTTCTTGGCAGATATCAACTGCTGAATCTGAAATTTGGAAAAGTGGAAGAACTAGATTAGTCAGAAGAGTTCTGTAAAATAAAAGCAAAGTTAGAAGACTCACAGTACCCAATTTCACAACTTACTCCAAAGCTACAGGACAAGAAGATGGCATTGGTGAAAGCATAGAACATAGATCAATGCAACAGAAAAGAGTCCATAAATAGACTCATAAAAATGTAGTCAATGTCTTTTTGATAAAGTTGCGAAGTTGACTCAATGTAGAAAGAATCATTTTTATTAAATGGTGCTGAACCAATTGAACATTCATATACAAAACTTGATATCAGCAAACAACTTAGATCTTATATAAAATTAATTCAAAGTAAATCACAGATCTAAATGTAAAACCTAAAACTATGAAACTTCCAGAAGAAAAATGGAAAAAATTTGTGTGATCTTGGGTTTGACAAAGCATGACATCAAAATTATGGTCCTAAGAATAAAAGGAAGTATGGTCCATAAAAGTAAAAAATTTGATAAGTTTGATTTTTATAAATTTTTTGTTTGTTTTTTTTTGAGATAGGGTCTTGCTATGTAGTTCAGGCTGATCTTAAACTCATTATGTATCCCAGGTTGGCCTGGAATTTGGGATAATCCTGCCCAGGCTCCCAAGTGCTGGAATTATAGGCATGAAGCACTACACCTGGCTTAAAATTTCAAAACATGAAAAGATGAGCCACACACTTGGAAAAATATTTCAAATCATATATTCATAAAGGTCTTATATATAGAATATATAAAGGACTCTAACAAAAAAGTCAACCCGATTAAAAAATTGGCAAAATAATTGAATGTCTACCTAACCAACAAACATTAAGACAGCTCATTTCTACGGGATAAAGTGATGAATGGGAAAGATAGTAACTTTGCAATGGAGAAACTTTGTAGACATAACTTTAACCAAGTGCTGGGATTAAAGGCATGCACCACAATGCCTGGCTCTAGTTGGTAATCTTTTAAGTCACATTTCCCCCAAGTACTTTTGTTTGTAAGTTTGCTGAGGTATGGAATGGCTTGTTTTTATTTTAATTCCAAGGTAGAGATGAAGGTTTATACTTTTATATTCCTAGCACCTGGTAGAATGTCTGCCTTAGGGAACATGCCCAACAAATGTTTGTTTGTTGGGATAGCATTTCCATTCTAGGCATGCGCGTTCTTTACTTTAAACTCTCTTCTCCAAAGCCATAGCAATATGCTAGTATGTAATGACCCAACTGTTATTTTCCATCATTCCCCAGCTCAGGGTCAGTTATTAGCAGTAATCAGAGAGGGAGGTCAAAGAAAGGATGATCAGAAAGGCCGGGCTCTTGCATGCTGTAGGTGCCAGTACAGGATAAATACTGCCTGCCACTTTTCAGGACCTTTTATCATTGACATTTATGTTTCTTTATGTAAATCAATCAACAAGGGTAATGGTGTGGGCTAGGAGTTCCACCCATTCCTTCAAGGATTTGGTTTGTGGAGGCTCCACAATTCTTTAAATATGATTTGAACCTTATGATTTCAACCTTACCTGGGCATGGACATCAACTGGTGGGTGGAGAAGGTGAGAGGAAGGAAGATGACCAACAGAGGTTTATGTGGATCAGTCCTGGAGGTGTCTCATACCACTGCTGTTCACTTTCTGTCAGTGATAAATTCAGGGGAGCATGGAAAGTACAGTGTAACTATATCCTTAAGACAAAGAGGTTATGTGTTTGATCGTACACACGTTGATGCCCAAACATGAAGTCATTTGTAGTTACGAGCTGGACTCAGCATTCAAGAAATCCTTGCAGCAGTGACCATTAAAACAGCAGATCAGATGAATATGTTGGCACGTGCCTGTAATCCCAGCACTCTGGGAGGTCGAGGCAAAAGGATCTCAAGTTCAAGCCCACTTTGGGTGACTTAGCGAGACCCTGTCTCAAAATAATAAAAATAAAAAGGACTGGATATGTAACTCAATGCGAACGGTTCAATCCCCAGTACAGCTTAAGCAAGCAGTTTAACAAACACCAAACCAAAACAAACAAAAACAAAACAAATCTCAGCGGATCTTTCCTTCTCAGAGTCAGTTGGAGAGAATCTCTCACCTCTCTCCTTGTGCTCTATTTTGTCATCTGCTTTGCCCTCTGCATAAGCAATTACTGGAGACAAATACAGGGGGATAAATAGACATAAAAGAGAACAAAGCTGCACTTGTGCCAATAAACCCCAGCTGTCAGGACACACCTCTGATATGCAAGTACTGATCTTAAGTATTTCTCAGAAGTGATCTCTTTAGACCAAACCAAGCCAGAACACACTTAACATTCATCGTTTTCTGCTTTTATGTAGCTCTATAGCAGGAGCACTGTGGGATCTTGTCAGACAATTTGCTGTTGAGTAAAAACACATTTGTTTGCAAAAAAGAAAGAGATGGCAAATTAGAAAGGAGATCGTAAGTCTATGGGCTGTCCTTGTAGCTCAAGTGTTCTCTTTTACATAGAGAGGCTTACCTCACAGTGAGGCAGGCCACAGTCTAAGGTTTGTCTTACCCAAGGGCCTGAAAAACCCATAGGTGTCAAGGTTTCCCAGCTTAAAGCTCATGGAACTTGACCTGACTGCATTTACCAAGTGAAGTCTACACATGTCAATTTTACAACGCGAACGTGTGTGTATTTCTAGCTGTTTTTTGACGGTATTTCACTTGTAGAAACCACTGAAATACAGTTTGTCATATATTCATAAAACCAAATTTAAAAGCTATTTTACACTGTGTGGAATATTAAAATGCATTAAGTGATTTTTCCAGAGTGGTTATATAGAATCTAGGCCTTAGACCAGTATGAATGGACTGCAACCACCAACATTTAGACCTATCGGACCACAAATAAACATGCACAGTCCAAATACAGTAACTTCTTTGTCCTGAACTTTTTCACATATTGTATGTTAGCTCCCAAAACTAAGTGGTTAAACTAGAGTAGTACTAATTGAGTATGCTATTTTGAACCACAGAAAATGTGAATTACTCATTGCCGTGCACTAAATGTTTTTGTTCCTCAAAATTCACATGTTAAATCCTGATGCTCGGTGTGATGGGATTAGGGCAGAGCCCTCATGAATGGGGGGGAAGGTGGCCACAGGAAAGAACAGGGGAGGGTGGCTGTCTATACAGCAGGAAGAGAGTCCTCCCTAGCATGGTGTTTGCCAATGCCTTGGACATCCCAGCCTCCAGAACTGTAAGAAATAAATTTCTGTTATTTATTTATTAAAGGCAGTTGAAAGTGTACCTTTATTGAAGGTGGAAAAGAGGCACACCATACGGGGCAAGAGTGGGCTAGTGAAAAGGCTCACAGCAGCCTTGAGGATAGGGAAAGGACTCTTTTGTATCCAAAATTTCTGGGTTGGCTCATGCAAATAAGGCATTGGGAACATTTGTCCTATAAAAAACTCTCTTGGTTTTGTACTAGAGTTAGGCTGTTATACCAAAAGACTGCTTGGTTTCCCACTAGATGTAAATGAAGGATTGAAAAGAGCATTTTCTGATTGGTCTGGTGAACAATGCCAGATTCAAAGAAAGGATTGAAGTTGGTGCTTCTGATTGGTCCACAGGGCTCAGCGGTAAGCCTGACATCATTTTGTGTCCAGTGTTCTGTGCATATCCTATCCTCTCTTTTTGGAAACTTCTCACTCAGTCTGTTAGTCATGAGTTTTTATGATCTCTGACACATTCTGCCCAGTTAGTTGTCGGGACTGGCCCAGCCCCAATCTCCTACCTCATTTTCCTCCCGAGAGACATAATCCACATAGGTCTTTACAGGGTGCTGAGGGAGTGGAGGTTCCTTTCTTCTTCTATCTGGTTCATGCTGAAGGGGGCTGTAGGCCCTATCTACGGGGGATTATGTGGTCTTTCACTACCGTGGGATTTTGAAGCCTACTGGCTGGGCTGGTAAAAACCTCTCAGAAGACAATGAGAAGGGAATTAGTGCCTCTATGGCAGGAATTGTTGAGCTACCTGTTCAATGAGAGAAAGCGTGGTGAATTTGTTAGGAAGGTCATGGTCTGTCTTCTGGACCATCATTTGAAGGTGGAACTTTTTAAGCTTGAATGGACAAACTTTACTATGAGGTTGAGGAGGCAGGGACCAAATATGAGAAGGAACAGGATCACCATGAGTAGTCCCACAAAAGAAAGGAACTAAGTGATTTTAGGACTGTAAGGTTAAAGAGGAGCAAAGCATCTTGAGGAATAGGTTGGAATATTTCCTGGTCAGTCTTAAAAGGTGGACTATGAAAGATTCAGAAACTAGGGATTCCCTGTGTGATTATTTGGAAGAAGTTTACTAATTAGTTTTATTCCCATACTCCCAGTGGAGAGGAAAGCATGGCAAAGGGGGGTATTAGATAAACTACCAAGATCCTCCTAATTGTGGCCACTATTGCTTTTAGCAGTGCAGCCATCCAGTAGCCATTCCATCTAACTTTGTTGAAAAGTGTGAAATTGGGCAGGGTTCCTGACCCAGCTTTTGGAGCAAGATGCCCAGAGCAATTTCTCTTTTCTGATAAGTAGAAGAGGAAGGGTTTTCTTAATTCAAGTATTCCTAATGTTGGGGCCTGAGTGAGGGCATGCTTTATTTCCCAAAAAGCATCGTCAGTTGCTTTTGTCCATTGCAAATGCTCAGAACTCAGGACCTTTGATAGCCTCACATGGAGGCTTTGCCATTAGTCCAAAATTAGGTATCCAGATTTGGCAGAAACCAAATCCCCAGGAAAGAATGCAAGGGGCCTAAGATCACAGATAGCCTGGATCTGAAACTAGACAGTTGTCATTCCCTGGGTGTAATCCTAAGGATTGAATATATCCTAAGTATTGAACTCTCTGAAGCCTTTTCTTTTGAAATGTCACATCTATTCAGCTAGAAATCTGAGAATTTGAATAGTATTATAGTTGGATAACTCCCTATTTGTGATGCAGATTAGAATCTTCAGATTAGAAATGCAGATTGTAGGATGGTCCTATGTAAGCTCCTTTCCCTGTGCCTGAACAAAAAGGTGAACTATCTCAAAAGCCTTGTGGAAGAATAGT
The DNA here is from genome assembly GCA_028451465.1 of Erethizon dorsatum. Classification (NCBI taxonomy): domain Eukaryota; kingdom Metazoa; phylum Chordata; class Mammalia; order Rodentia; family Erethizontidae; genus Erethizon; species Erethizon dorsatum. The sequence goes on along the minus strand of CM051828.1, from coordinate 118,793,512 downwards.
CCAAGTACATTGTTGTTTTTCTTTTGAGATGGGATTTTTCCCACTCAAAGGCAAGCAGGAATTGGGAGTCTTGTTGGAGAGAAATAGAATAGAATGCATCTTTGGGGTCCAAAACAGAACCAATTTGTTTTTCCTGGAATTAAGAGAGGATTGTATATGGATCTGCCATGAGAGGATGTATTGGTATTACAGCCTCGTTAATGAGGTGGAGGTCTTTTACCATCTGACAGCCTCCTGAAGCATTTACAACAGGGAGAATGAGAGTATTACAAGAGGACTGACAAGGCCGTGGAAGGCTATGCTTGAGAAACCTGTCTATGAGAGGCTGGAGGCCATTACAGGCCTTTTCGTGGATAGGATATTGTTTTTGGGAAATTGGCTGGGATCTTTTACTTTTATCACTACTGGTATTGCTGAATTTGCCCTTCCACGTATTCTCTTATACTATGCAGCAGTATCCACCTGCTGACTAATTAGGTCAAGGAGGTATGGCGTAGTCTCAACAAGTAAAGTATACATTGGCCTTGGCTAGAATTGAAGAGCTGCCTCCAATTTTAATAGTAAATCTCTTCCTAGTAAGGGAGGAGGACACTGTGGTACAGCTAAAAACTCATGATTGAACATTTGACCTTTGAATTGACATATCAAAGCAGGAGTAAAGAAGCTGTGACTAGGGCTCTGCTTGACCCCCATTATGTTTGAAAGATATCACAATCCCAGTGGTACTTGTAGCCCCTGCTATAGTTTGGATGAAGAATGTCTCGCCAAAGCACCACGCACTCATTTGCCGGGCTTTTGGAAGTGACTGGATGATGGGGGCACTATACTCACCCACTGGTGAGTTCAGGGACTGCGTGTGCTATTGGGAGGTGGCACCTGGTCACAAGGGGCAGGTCACTAAGTGTATGACATAAAGAGTGTACTGTATCTCCCTACCTGGCTCCTCTTCTCTCTCTGCTTCTTGGCTGCCATGATGTACACATTCATCCACAGGGCGTTTCCACCACCCTGTTTCTGTGTTTAAGTCTGCCAAACATGGACTGAAACTGTGAGCCAAAATAAACCTCTCCTCCTTTAAGTTGCAGGTGTCAGTATTTTGTCCAAGCAATGAGGAAAGTGACTAGACAGCCCCCATAATTCCAGTTTGACTTTGAATGCAGTCACTTTTTCTGAGGACTTGGATATAGCTGTTGTTCTCTCCTGAAGTGACAGATAGAGTTGGTTGAGTAGGTTGAGTATATCACACAAGTAAGCAAGTTTTGCAACCCATTCTGTGTCACTGAAATGTGCTGCCAGTGATTTCTGTTTTTCTAAAGGAAATCTCTGGAGTGGCTCTTCTAACTCAAAAATTCTGGCCAGTGCTCTGCCTTTAAAAAGCCATCTTACTTCTCTGTGTAAGAGAAAAAATGTGTGCTGCGTCCATCTTCTCACAGAGGTCATGAACAGCCATGAGTTAAGGGCATGTACTCTGATGTGGTTGATAATTTTAATCACATCCTGTAAAACACTGTTAAGTTCTTGCAACATTTTTTTGGCTAGGAAATATTTCTCTATGGATGACACAGTGTGTAAACTCACATTTAGAAGAGACCACTTTGTCCTAAATAGTAAAACTAGAAAGCCAACCATTCATGGTAGCCACTCTGTCCGTGCATGTACCAACACAAAATGACCCACTGTTTTCCTGATATGCAGTCATTCTAAGATTTGAATAGCTCTGCATCGGGGGTGTTGGTTAACAACAAAAGTGCATGTAACATATCCTCGTGTACATCCTCTTCGAAAATGTACTGCACAAAAGTAAGTATTGTTGTCTTGTTGTCAACTTCACTAGACTTATCCACCTGGATTGCGTATCATAATGACTTATCAATCCTCTCCAACAATTGTCAATATATCATGTTATTTCATCAATTCATCTAGTTATGGTGCTATACAAAAGTGGAACACATGCCATCTTTTGAACTGAATCCTCTCCTAAAAGTTCATGACAAATGTCCTTAGCAGCATTCAGGATCAACTCTACAAATGGTAAAGGGCCTCTTAGCTTTAGCAATGCACTTAGCTACTAAGAATGATGCTGTCAGCACAAAGACATTTGATGAATTGTATGGTGGATTAACTAATAGTCAACTTGTAACACCCAGCTGAAGTGAATCAGCGTGGTTCTGGGTGTAGAAGGACCACCTGAGGATCATTGCCAACAACATAAAAGCAGAACTGGAGGGGAAGATGTGCATTGTTGATTCTCCTGGAGAAGCTTGTTGCACTGGTTCTCCTGATAAGAACTCAACTGTTCTCATCGTTGGAGGAGCTTGGATCCTCGCTGTCACTGACGATGGCTGTGGTTCTTTTTGGGGGTGCTCTGGTCCTTACTTTGAGCATCACTTCCTGGCTCCAGTGCAGATCCCTCAGCCTGCTGGCACAGATCCTTCACCCCACTGGCTCAGACTTTCTGGCTTCCACCACTGACATTTGGGCCTTCCCGGTGCAGATCCTTCATACAGACTTGCATGAGACATTGTTGTGGGCTCCAGGCCTCCAGCTGGACTCGTGGAGGACATTACTGTGGGCTCTAGGTCTTCAGCTGCACTCATGCAGGACATTGCTGTGGGATCCAGGCCCTCAGCTGGATTCTTTGGATCTCTAGTGTGTGGACAGATCTGCACTCTTCTGCATTTGACACTTTGGGTGAATATAAAATAATCCTATAAATTATGTGTCCTGTATTAAATGTATTCCTTTATAAACCCTGACTACAACAAAGTGTAACTTTCAATAATTGGTTCTATGTTTTGTGTTCACATGTTTTAAAAAATCAAAAAAAATGCCAAAGTATTTTCTCTTGATGTAGGGTTCTTGGTCTCCATGTCGCAATGCAGTTTTGAAGGAGTCATGGCTTCATTGGATAGCTGGTCACCTCCTATTATACAAAGTGGGCTTGCAGAATGTGATTCACCTGTTGCAATGAACCTGCCATTTAAGTAGGATACCTGGTATTTTTCTCTCAAAGGCAGATTTCTTTTGTTGACAGTCTAAGGGTCTTCTGCTGTTTCACTATTGGGTCTTCTACCCTTTACAAAGAAGCTCTCTGGGGATGAGTTTTACTCATTTTTTTAGTGTTAGCTTGTGAGCTTACCAAAATTAACTAGAAGAGTTGTCAGCATGGGAAAGAAGCACAAATGGAGGTTGTACACAAAATACAAAAGAATGGGTGGGTTATGTGCGGACAGCTGTGCAATTGAACTGCATCTGCTCACTTGCTACTGTAAAGTCTGCCATCAGATGCAGCTTAATTATCACTTTCCAATCACTAATAGTGTTTTTATATGAGTCTGCAAACAATTGATTTATTATGGTCTCTCTGCAGTCAAACATCTCTGCTAATGCTAATCTGCATTTGCAGCTGCTCTCCAGGGCTAGCATCACTGCCTCAGCCTCACATCAGGTCATCAGGCATTAGATTTTCATAAGTATACCACAACTTGGCTCCCTCGCATGTGCAGTTCACAGTGGGGTTCTTTTTTTTTTTTTTTTTTTTGTGGGTACCGGGGGGTCGACCTCAGGACCTCGCGCGCCAGCAGGCGCCCGTGCCGCTGAGCGATATCACCGTCCCCTTTTTCGTATGTGGGCTCCGGGAGTTGAACTCGGGCCCTCGCGCTTGCCGGGCAGGCGCTTAAGCTGCTGAGCCATCTCACCGGCCCAACAGTGGGGTTCTTATTCCTATGAGAGCCTAATGCTGCTGCTGATCTGACGGAAGGTTGTGCTAAGGCAGTAATTCAAGTGATGGTGGCCACTGTAAATACCGATGAAGTTTTGCTTGCTCAGCTGCTGCCCACCTCTTCCTGTGCAGCTGGTTTCTAATAGGTCATGGACCAGTATTTATCTGTGGTCCAGGGGTTGGGGATCCCTTGCAGTAGAATATGTCACAAATCTATATAGAGTGGAATGGGAAGATCTCCATAGTGAGTTGGGTGGGAAAAGCAGGTCACAAACATCAGAGTATGGTCTCACATACGTAAAATTATATTAAGGCATGCATGTCCTTTATACACAGGGATGTTGGAATGATGGTCACCGTAGTCATCTCTTGCCTCCAGATAACTTGGGATGACTTTTACTTTCTTCCAAGTTTATATGCTTCTAAAATGCATGAATTATCTACTTGAACATATATTTTTTTAAAACATCCATAAAGCTGTTTTCAATGGGAAATAAAAGAAAAATAAAATCCCCTCATGTTTCCCATTTAATAGTGTTACTTGGGCAGTATCACTGTCCAGAATCCAATTTTATTTTTTTATTATTGACCTGACTGCCAAGTTGGTACCCAGTTGTGTTTGCAAAAAGTGCTACTCTAGTACTCCTCACTTTTTCCATCTCTCCTTCCAGAGGTTCTAAGACTTATCACAGAGCTTTATAGTGAAACAAAGCAGTAAACAAACAAACAAACAAATAACTTTAGTCCTTTCCTAAATGTAAAGCTCACACTATCATAAATAATTTTTTCCTAAATAAAAGTGGATGATTGATTTCATGTAAAGTAAATCTGTCCTTAAGTAATATCTAAATGAAACAGATTTCCTGGCTTATGATTAAAGAATTTTAAGGACTACCAGGGAAGATGAAGAATGTGTTTTGTGTATTGGTTACCATGGTTTTCACTGAGGATAGGATATTTAAGCTTATCCTTAATTTGGATAGGTGTGGGTCTTGGTTTTCAGGGTTAAAAATGGGGCAACAGGCAAGGATGTTTTTAGATTGGAGGGGAGCCTGGCTATGTTAACAACTAAAAATAGAGGTCCAGTTCTTTAATTAACCCTTTAGCTATTAGACTGGATAAAGAAATTAATTGTCATAGATTTTTTTTGGAAAATAGGTGGCATGCCAACAACAACAACCACAACAGAGCTGGCGTCTAATTACGTGGGGATTTTTGAACAAGCACCTTGATATTAAAGAAATACTCGTATGTATTTAAAAGGCTCATTTTAACTTTAAAAATCAGCTAGTCAGTTCCCATGGCAGCTTTACTCTGTTAAAGGATTCCAGATTGTAACCAGTTTAATGTTTTTAGCTGGTAATTTCCTTTTCCATTTGCAAATAGCACTTTGGAGTAAACAGGAGGTGGACTTTTAATAATTTGTCCTTGATTCTATTATCCATATCATTATAGCATGCCTAGTGTTATTAAAACGCAGATGATCTCTGTATCAAGGACTTTAACCAGTGATGGTGAAGGAATCTATAAAGCCTGGAAAAATAAGCATGTAATAGTTTCTTTTCAATCACTCTTGTTGGAAAGCACAGAATCTCTACTCCCCCCATCACCAGTCTTGCAAATGCTCGCCAGGTGATCTACCACTGAGCTACATCTTCAGCCCCACCGGGTTCTTTGATGGGCACACTGTCATTTGGAAAGCCCATTTAAATTAGAATCAGAAAATAAAGTTTCTAGTTTAGTGTTGCACATGGCTAGCTATGGGATTTGAGGCAAATAACTTAACTAGCCAGACCCTCAGTTGTTTTGATTGCAAACTGTTCAGTTTTTACGATGTTTGGACCAGACAAATTACCCACTTTAAAATTTTATTATTTCCTATTTTAAAATAACTGAATGATTTTTTAAATAAAACCTACATGGGAGTCCATCGTGAGAATAGGAAAAGTGGTGTTCTACATATGTTGTCACGGGGTTAAAAGAATTCTGAAAGTTCCTTTTTCATCCCTTCTCTGATCACCTTGGAAACACCAATGAGGAGCCCACAAGGCTCTTCAGAGCACAATTTGAGGTCCTTTGGTATGTTTCATTCAATTTTAAAAGTCAATCTGTGACTCTGAGAAAACCTCAAAAAATTTTGCCATTAAAAAGTATGCCATACAAAATGATGCTGAATATTTTTGGAAAGTAGGAATCTCTATAGTATAGCAACAAGATAAAATATAGCAACTTCCAAAAGAGTAATTTTTATTTTCAGCATTATGGGTTAGAAACTTGCTTTGACTTTCCTGATATTTGACATCCAGGGACTTTGCTCCTCACTGTCTGTCATGAGACCTTAGGAAAAAACGATTTACTGCTTGATGCCTGACCTCTGCTAGTTTTTCTTTTTACAAAGAAAAGTTGCTAAGTTGACTCATCGTTGTCATAATTTTTGAATTTTTATTTTCTTTGGGATTTCTTACATCTCTGCACAGCTCATGAACTCCATTATTCTCAATCATAGAGTGCTGTGTTGATGTGATGACTTTGTTTATGGTCACTGTTAGTCTAGCCTTTATCAGAATTGATGTAGAACATTTGTATTTACGGAGGATGAAGGATTCTGGCTGGATCAAAGATTATGGGTTCACCTAGAGGAGCCTGGAGCTTTGGTTCCCAAATAGATATTTTTGTTAAAACCTAACCAATAATTATTCTACATATACAAGGTATAGGCTACCAATGATAGTTTGATACAGTGATAGTTTGGGAAAAGATCACAAACCTCAGACTTTATTCATTGTTTCAAACAAGATTTCAGAACCAGCAATGAGGCTTGATCTGATAATTGCCTTCAAGAAGTGTCTACCAGCTGATCTTCACCGAAATCCATTTTGACATAATCTGCAGCTGGAGGTATAATCTGCAGCTGCACAAAAATAAAGCTGAATAAGAGTACTCTGACTTAATAATGTGATCTCTGTGAGAAAAGAAATATTGTGCACAGCCTCAAATGCTTAAAACTGACATTTACACTGTGCTGCTTCAGCCACTATATAAACCATTTATCGAGTAGTCATATCAACCACCCACCACTTGTTAAAATAGAGCAAGTATTTTAGCACTGAAAGGCAACTTTATAAAACAGCAAGAGAATTGAAAATAGAAGGAAATGACAGGCTGGAGACCTAGCTGACTTGTTCCTTTTTCATTTTAAACCTTAAAAATGTGATACATACTTAGAGAAATGTATGTAAATTCCAGCTAGCTGGATTTTATCAACTTAATACACTGGTGCAAATAGTTCCTCTATCAAGAAACAAACTATTAGCAAGTACTACTTTTGCTTCATCTAGCCACCATCCTTCTCCTAAGATTACCTGATATCTTGTCTTCTAATAGCATAGAATTGTTTTAAACTTTCATATAAATGGAATAATGTGATATGCATTGTTTTGGGTCTGACTTCTCGCATTTGTGTTAGTGAGACTCATCCATGTGTTTGTTCGTCATTGCTGTTTGTCCATTCCACTAAAAAATATTACATCGTGCATGTTTTCTCTAATTCTGTGAGGTATGCTAATATTATTTTGATTGGGATTGCATTAAATCTGTATAACCATTTTGGGAGTATGGCCATTTTCACTATGTTGGTTCTTCATACCCAAGAAGATATATATTTCCATTTTCTGATATCCTCTTTGATCTCCTTTTTCAGAGTACTATAATTTTCTTTCCTTTTTTTTTTTTTTTTTGTGGGTACCCCGGATCGACCTCAGGACCTTGCGCACCAGCAGGCGCCCGTGCCGCTGACCGATATCACCGGCCCTTTTTTCGCATGTGGGTTCTGGGAGCCGAACTCAGGACCTCCTGCTTGCCAGGCAGGCGCTTATGCTGCTGAGCCACCTCACTGGCCCCTGTAATTTTCAATGTATAGATCTTTTACTTCCTTAGTTAGATCGATTCCTACGATAAGAGTTCTTTGTATATACTGGATAGTTTCTTCATTTTTTTGTGTACAATACAATTTTAAGTGTTTTGACTTATGCTAGGTATGTGTTTTTGTCTTCAGCTCTTCTATTACTATTCACCTCAGACCACTATATTTTGAAGTCTGGAAAATGTATAACGATACTTCATGTGTTAGCTGTTCATTGCTGTGACAAAATACTTGAGGTAATTAACTTAAAGGAGGAAGGTTTATTTTGGCTCGTGGTTTTGGAGATTTCAGGTGTGGATTGGTTGGCTCGTGGCTTTTGGACCAGGCAGTACATTATGTGAAGAGCAAGTAGTGGAGCACAGCTTTTCGCCTCACAGTAGCTGGGAAGCGAGGAGGTAGAAGAAAGGTCTGGGGCCCCAATATCTCCTTCAAGAGCAGTCTCCCAGTGACCTAACCTCTTTCTGGTAGGCCCTACCTCTTAAAGCCTCCACGACTTCCCAGCAGCACCACAGGCTGGTGATCAAGCCCATAATGCTCGGGTCTTTGCAGGTACTCCAGACCCAAGCAAAGCACTCAGGAACAAAAGTTAAACCCTCTCAAGAATTGAAGTAGGTGTATGTAATCAACTTCCCTAAAATGTGCCATAATGAACAACATTTTAAAATCACGATTGTTTATTTTGATCTCTCCATATTATTTGATTCATTTCATAAAATTGAATATGAAAGTAGAAGGACAAAAAGAAAAAGGAGAAGATAATCTTCCTTTTACTTTGCTAGAATAGACTTTGATGTCTCTCATTTGGGGAAGTTATCTATGGTGAAGTTCATAAAGAAATTAAAAGTATGTTTTGGGTTTTAGTTTTGTAACTTATTGGCATTTCTTGGTCAAAATGGCACCAAGATCATTATATATCGGGGAAGAAATTTGCCATTTTGGGCTGTCCAGTATGGTCCTTTTGATAGCAGCATTATCTCTATCCATAGTTGACTCTAAGTGTTGACTCCAAGTGTTGACTCCATCACCACCAGCTCCAGCAGAGAATAAGCAACATGAACATGACATTCCTTGGGGTCAAACATGCATATGTGACTCACTCAGATGCACTGACATGTGGCAAGACCTGTGCTAGGACTTCAGAGAAAGAGGAAGTTCATCCCTGGAGAATCTGACTTTAGGAGAAGGGCGTGTAGAACTGTTGCATTGGCCTTGCAACTTTGAGGAGAGATTCTGCGAAAGTAGACCCAGCCCAGAAGATGTGAAGCTGAGAGTTAGGGAGAGGTAGAATATTTTGAGCCCTCTGGATTAAGGCAAGGCTAAAGCTAATAATAAGCGATCTTTCCAGTGATGCGAGCCTATAGATTGCTTGCGATGTTTGGGTTAGGTTTTCTGACACTTGAAGCCTAACGGGTCTTAGCTAATGCAAGTATCTGAGCTAGAAGACATTTCCAGCATTACACAAAGTAAGGCTACACAATATATATATATATATATATATATATATATATATATATATTTTTTTTTTTTTTTTTTTTTTTTGTGGGTACCGGGGGTCAAACTCAGGACCTTGTGCACCAGCAGGCACCCGTGCCACTGAGCGATATCACCGGCCCTTTTTTCCTATGTGGGTACCGGGAGTCGAACTCAGGACCCTGTGCTTGCCGGGCAGGCACTTATGCCGCTGAGCCATCTCACCGGCCCCACGATATGGTTTTAAACAGAACCTTCATCCTGAGACACTGCTTCAAATAATAGTTTTAGAACTTAGAATTCAGGACTTAAATGTTCTCAAGGCTTGTGTGTGGAATTAAAAATTTATTTTAATGAAAATATTTTGTTAGGATTCATTTGATGTGGGGAAGTAGGAAAAGAAAAACATGTGTCTCTCTCTGTGACCACGAATAATCACTGTGCTTAATGACGGTGGTTCCCAGACACCTGTCCTTGGACCTGTTCTATCAAAATTGTTTGGTGATTTTGACACAAAAGCAAATTTTGGGGCTCCACCCCTAGAAACCTGGGACAGTATTTAGAAATTGTATTTTTAAACAAACTCTGAGGTTTGGCAACCAATTTATTATTATCATTATTACAGAGCTCCCTTCCACCCCAGATGTTGGATTCTGTTTTTCTTATGGCTTCTGTTTTTCTTTTTTCAGGAATTCTGAACTACACAAGGGAAGAAGCTGAGCAGGAGATAAAATTAGTGAAGGGAGAGAGAAATGCACAGAGGTCATTAGAAAAACATAACTGCTAAAAGAGTGGGGGCCGGTGAGATGGCTCAGCGGCATAAGCGCCTGCCTTGCAAGCGCGAGGGCCCGAGTTCGACTCCCGGAACCCACATACGAAAAAGGGGCCGGTGATATCGCTCAGTGGCATGGGTGCCTGTTGGCGCGCGAGGTCCTGAGGTCGTCCCCCTGGTACCCACAAAACAAAAAACAAAAAACAAAAAAAAAAAAAATAAAAATAAAAGAGTGAAGATGGCTGGGGTGGGTGGGTGGGGATGGAAGAAAGACTATGTTAAAATTATTTTTTAAAGAATCAGAGTTTTCTAGAAATAAAAATAAATTGATTTGAGAATATGAAGGTGCGTCTGTATTGTTTCCTCCTGGATGATTCGTTTCTGGAGAGGAGAATGAAGAGATGATCTCAGCTCTACCTTCCTGTGGCAGTGCTGAGCCAAAATATATGTCGTCGTGTTTCCCACCCATTGACCTTGTATGGAGCGACAAAGAAGATACCCACATCATTTTCTCTTTAGGAGTTTATACAATGGATGAAAAGCAGCTACTATTGATTGTGATAATTAATTGATTGTGTCAACTTTAGTAAGAACCACCCAACTCAGCATAGTTCTGGGTGTGGAAGACCTGTCCTAAGGAGGATTGTCACTAGAATGGTATAAAAGGGAAACAAAGAAGGAAGGCTCGCTTCTGTTTCTTCGGAGGAGCTCCAATCTTCACTTCATCTTGGATTTTGTCTCCTGGCTTCTGACGCAGACTCTTCAGCCTCCATCATAGACCCTTCGGCCTCCTGAGACGGACTCACAGGGGACACTACGCTGAGCTCCAGGCCTTCGACTCCCCAGTGCTTCAGATCCCCAGTGTGCAGCTCTCTACACACTTCCACACTGGATTCTGTGGGTGGCTGTTGTAAGCCAATCTTGTAAATTCTAATATATCTGTATATCTTGCATTAAATCTTGTTTCTTGAGTAAGTACTGACATACATTGATCTTTTCCAGGTCTTTCAACTCTAATACCATGCAAACCATATGTACTAAAACATATAGGGCAATTTGAGGACACATGGTGACCTCAGATTTGTATGTGCAAAGACTATAGGCTTAGTTCTTACATGACATAATAAATGCCAAATAAATGATTATTGAAACTGTTTATAAATCTGGCTCTAGACTGAAGAGTTAACTTTTCTCTTGCAGCCCCTGGAACATTATATTACCCTTCACTATTGTAGTTATATCTTAGGAGGAAAGGGCACATAATTTAAACTAATCTGAATCCCTGGTATGAAGAGCTATTGTATTTAATATTGAAAAAATTTTAAAAATTAAACAATAATTTAAATTTAACTGATTTTATTAAAATTTAACATTATTGAAATTTAATATTTAATTTATTTAAGTACAATAGAAATAAGAGCTGGATAAACAGGCTGTGGGAATTATCTTTCTAGTCTTAGTATTTTATGTTCTACTTTAAAACGTAAGTGAACAGATTCTTTTCATTGTCAAGGTGGAAAAGTGTTTTTCCCCCAACCAAACTCAAGTCCTTCAATTTAGCAATTGACTTGGATGTCTTATTTTGTGCACAAATCATTATTTACTGTCTTCTTGCCAAACCACAACAAGAAGTGTTACATGTGACCACCAGATATTCATATTTTTCTTTCTCACCCTCTGCTGTCCTTTGGACATGGAGATTCTCCCAAAGGCCCAGGTACGGAAGACTTGGTCACCAGCCTGTGCATTACTGTGATGCGGTAGAACCTTTAGGAGGTGGGGCTTGGTTGAAGGAGGTTAAGTTATTCAGCGTGTGCCATTGAAGGAGTCCCCCAATGCTTGTACTCCCTGCCATGATGTTCTGCCCCAAAAGCAATGGAGCTAAATGACCATGGAATAAAATCCCTGAAATGGTGAGCCCAAATAAACTTTTCTTCCTTCAAGATGATTACCTCAGGTATTTTGCCACAGCAATGGAAAGCTAATTAACATCTTCCAAATGAGTGTGTTTATAATATTATGATCTCTGCAATTTCTTTGCATCTGGAAGTATAATGTGTAGCAAGTAAATAGCCTAACCATCTCAGTTATCTTGCAAAGGAAAAATCATGGATTTCAGATTTTACCTGGAGTTTGCTACTAACTAGGTGAGAGATTTTGGCCAATCCCTAGGCCACTATGGCCCTCTATTTCCCACTATAATATTTCTATTATAAGAAAGGATGAAATCAATGAGACATGTACAGTTATAAGAGTAAATAGGTCTTTAAATATTTTGGGGAGACATAGCCAAGGACATAGTACATTGTATCCTCTGGCCAGAATCCCAAAAATAAGAAATTAAATGGGAACTACATAAAATTCACAGTTTCCTGATGACATAAAGCAAAATAAACAAATGACATTGGTCATCTTTGGAGGCTGTTAGGAAACTACCTTCTTGTTTTGAAAACCGGTATGTAAAGGAGCAGAATTAAACATTTATGCTGTTTCTCCTGTGTAGACTGTGTCTCAATGTAACAAATACAAGCAAAAGTTCTTTATACAAAAGTACCAGCTAACAAATGGAGAAAGAATATCAAAATTATTTTATTTATTTATTTATTTATTTATTTATTTATTTATTTTTTGTGTGGGTACCGGGGGTCGAACTCAGGACCTCGAGTGCCAGCAGGTGCCTGTGCTGCTGAGCGATATCACCGGCCCTTTTTTTTGTATGTGGGTACTGGGAGTCAAACTCAGGACTTCACGCTTGCCAGGCAGGCGCTTATGCCGCTGAGCCATCTCACTGGCCCAAGAATATCAAAATTAAAGTATCATTTTGCAACCACAAATGATGGTTTAAGGCAATGGTAACAGATGGATATAAGACAATTAGGGGACAGGCTAATGGGGAATTTTATAATGAGTGGGTTGACCATACCTGAAGTCATAGGGTCACACAAAAAGTCAACCAGACACGGCAGTGATGAGATATAGAATACAAAATCCCACTCATGAAGTATTCTTGCCAAAAATATTGTACTGGAATCTAGTGTAGATCTGATTTTCAGTTCAAAGGAAGCACAGGGAAGGAAGGAACTATTATTAAAGTCACTGAGGGATGAATTGAGATCTGAGAAATTGTACAACGCAAACAATTTGACATGGTTTCTTCAACAAATAAATTAACAGAAAAAAGAGAAGAAGGGGGAACTCATAGCTTAAGACTTAAGAGACATAGCAAGCAAATTCAGTGTCTGATTTTATCTGAAGGCAGTTTCAAATGAACTAACTGAGTAAAGAAATCATACACATATCAGAAACTTGGGGAAATTTGAATACTGATTAGGCATCTGTATCTGTCAGTGTTTTACTAGAGAAACAGATATAACACAAGATATACAAATGTGTAAGAAATTACAAGATTGGCTTCCAATGGCCAGCCACAGAGTTGGATGAGGAAGTGTGCAGAGGGCGTCTGCACACTGGAGGCTGACGGTGTCAGACCAAGGTCTGGAGCTCACTGCAGTGTTCCGTGCAAGTCCATATTAGGAGGCTGACAGGTCTGCAATGGAAGGCTGAAGCGTCTATGCAGGGAGGCTGAAGGATCCAAGACAGAAGCCAGAGAGTCTGCACTAGAAGCCAGGAGATGATGTAGAAGCTGAAGGCAAGGACTGGAGCTCTTCTGAAGAACAGAAGCTAGTCTGTCCTTCCTCATTTCCTTTTTATACTATCCAGGTAACAAGCTGCTCTAGGGTGGGCCCTCTACACCCTAGGATGCATACAGCCACCTTAGGAAAGGTGCTCTACACCCCAGGGTGTAGAATTGCTGAGCTGACTTAGTTAAACCTCTAAACTTCTCAAGTTGATGCAATCGATCAACCACTATAGCATCTGACATTATTAAATATATTTTGTTCATTTTTACAAGACATATTCCTCTAAAAATATTCCTCTAAAAATAACATAGTAGCAGGGAAGTGAGGGGGAGTATGGATAAAACTGGATTGGTCATGTGTTGACAATTGTTCAAAATGGGTTTTGGGAACATGAAAGTTTATTATATTACCTTCTCTACTTTTGTGTGTGCTTGAAATATTCCATAATTAAAAGTTTTTTATGGGAAAATGTAATAAACTCTTTGTGATGATTCATTAAACTGTGCACTTATGACTTGTGCAGGTTTTTTTTTTTTAATCTATGACTGCAACAGTCCCTTGTGGCTGCCATAAAAATGATCACAAACTTGTTGTGTAAAATAAGAGAAATTTACTTTCTCACAGTTCTGCAGGCTAGAAGTCTGAAATCCAACAGAGCCCATCCAGAGCCTCTGTGGGAGAATCCAATCTTCGTTTTTAGCATCTAGTGGCTGTTGGAATTGACTTGTGGTTGTATCACTCCAGTCTGTGCCTCTGTGATTACATGGCCTCTTCTGTCTTTGTGATCTCTGACTCACTCTTTTCTTGTTTTGAGACAGGGTCTCACTGTGTAGCCCAGGCTGGCCTCAGACTTGTGGCAATCCTCCTACCTTAGCCTCCTGAGTGCTGGGATTACAGGTGTGCAGCATCATACCCTCTGCCTCATTCTTATAAGGATACTTAACATTGGATTTAAAACCTACTGAATAATCTAGGATAATCTCTTTATACCAAGATTATTATTTTTTTTTTGTGGGTAGCGGGGGTCGACCTCAGGACCTCGCGCGCCAGCAGGCGCCTGTGCTGCTGAGCGATATCACCGGCCCTTTTTTCGTATGTGGGTTCTGTGAGTCGAACTCAGGCCCTTGCGCTTGCCAGGCAGGTGCTTACACCACTGAGCCATCTCACCAGCCCTATACCAAGATTCTTAATTGCATTTGCAAACACTCTTTTTCCAAATAACTGTTCACAGGTTCTTGGGATAAGGACATGGCCATATCTCTTTGGGTGTCACCATTCAATCCACTACAATGATGTACTTCAATAAAAAGATTGGAAAACTAATAACTAAAAGAAATGGTTTTGTCTTTATAAATTTAATATTCAGAAATAGCTGTCAGAATTATCCTTTGTAATAAATGTACAGATATTGTTAATTTTTCCTTTCTACCCTGCCTGCATAAGCAAGTTCTGCTATTTTTACTTCCAAAATTAAATTAAATGTCTCTAGATATTTTCATCTATACTCTTAATTTCTTAATCTCATCTACCATATTCCATGATGCTCTTCCTGGTCTTTCTGATTTCTAATCTTGCCTTACTCCATTCTAATCTCCACATAGAAGCCAGGCAGAGTAATTAAAAACAAAACAGAACAAAACTTTTTGCAAATCTAATCATTGCTTCTTCTTTGGTCTGCCTTTGAAATGGTGGTCCGTTGCTTCCAGAATAAAATATAAACACTTTAATGGCTTCAAATCTGGGAGTAACTCATCTTCCAACTCTTCATCTAAGCTTATCTGAGACCATTCCCTTTCTTTCCCACACCGCCTGGTCTTACTAGCTTCCTTTCAGTATCTCAAACCCACTGAAGCCAACTCCACCAAATGTAGACCCCCAAAAGAGAGAAAGCAGGCAGACTTTACCTCTAGAATCCTACTGATGATTGGGTAAATTGTTTTAAACATGGGAAGAGTAATTCATGCTGGATACAGATACTTTAAAAACATGTAAAAATGTAAATACTCTCATCCCACCCTTTGAGATAATGATATTTCAGCGTAAATCCCTTCAGAATTTATGATTAATTTCATCAATATATGTTTGTATAACTTGGTGACTTGTTTCTTTCTACTTAACAATGAACTGAGATTATGTCTCATGTTATTACATATGCAGCATCTTTATCATTCTTTTAGGCTTTTGATCCATGTTCCCAAATTGCCCTCTTATAGCTTTGTACCAATCTGCCCTCTCCCGCAGTGTCTCTGAAAATGCCCATTTCCGCACATCCCTGGAAATCTCTTTGATGTATGCCAGTCTGAAGGCTGAAAACCAGCACCTTATTGTTGTTCAATTTGCATTTCTCAGATGGTAGTGAGGCTGAGCTGGTTTTTTTTTTTCCCCTTCAGATACAACTTACCTGTCATTCTTTGTAACTGTGTAATTAAAAGTGTTTGCTTTAGCCGGGGATATAGCTCAGCAGCACAGTGCCTGCCTGTCAAGTGTGAGGTCGTGAGTTCGATTCCCGGTACAAAAAAAAAAAAAACCAAAGAGCTTGCTTACACTTTCAAAAGCAATAACAAGCTAGCTGAAGTGGCCACTCTACTGCATTACAGCAACCACACCACCATGACTTGGAGCATGGTTTCACTGATGTTTTGAAGCTTTTTGGTTTATTGGATCTGAGTATACAGCCTGGGCCTTACAGTCCTCATTAAAGAAGTCTTAATTTTTCTTCTTGTAAAGTATGAGTCACAGAAAATTCTCCATGATCCATTTAAAAATCTTGTTGCTTGTATTTTCTGAAAATACTTATGAGGGAAATAAACATGATCGGATTTATAGTCTACGCTTCAGAATGTGACTCAGCAATTTGCATTTGCCACTGTCTGGGGTTTTGATCTTCTTTAAGCTTCAGCTTGGAGTTCAAATAACTTGACTTGTCAGATTATTCAGTCACAAATTGTCCTGTTACATTTACTTTAGAAAGATGCTCAGAGAAAAGTATAGGTAAACCTTCATTCCCTACATTATTTTTGAATAATCATTTTATTTTGCTTGGCCTGAGAAAACAACAGCAAGATATTTCAAGGCACCAGATCTGATATAATGCTGTAGATTTAAAAATGCACCACAATTTTGCTTATGAGGCTAGACCAGGAATTACTGTCAGTGTACTTTCAACTGTCCAAGGTCCTGAAATATCACATATTTTTGTTCTACAACCTCATGATTTATTTTGAACTTTAGAGTAATTTATTCACTGAATAGGCACTTTGTATCTCTCCATGGAGCACATGCCCTCTTTATTTATGGTTGTCTAAAGTTAATGTGTTTGAATAGGGATCAACTGACTGAATAAAGCAATTATATATGTGATAAACTACCATATGTTTTCAAAGCTATGTTTCTGAAAAAATTAACCAGAACAAATAAATATGATTATGATGATACCCACTGGCCTCTAAACAATCTCAAAAACATAAATCAACATGCCTCAAACCATAGCTGAATAGAGATCTCACTGCAAATAAAAACTTTAAAGAAAGAGACTATCAGATCAGGTTGTCAGGGATAAAAATAAATGGTATGAATTAATAAATGCAAAAATCAAGAGTACTATTCTTTTTTTTTATGTGGGTACTGGGAATCAAACTCAGGACCTCGCGCTTGCCAGCAGGCGCTTGTGCAGTTGAGTGATATCACCGGCCCAAGAGTACTATTCTTAAAGTTAAAAAGAACCTGAAAAACAAAAGACACACATAGAAATAATTTTTAATGGGAAATATAGAGGGCCAAGGAACAGAATGTACCATTTCATGGGAAGGAATGGCAACACAGGAAAGACAAAATTTGTAGCATTGAAGAAAATAGTGAATCTTCACCAAAATCAAAGCCCAGCTGTGATCAGATATGTAGCTCATGTGTCATCCAATGGCAGAGCACAAAGCCAAACCAGATCGAGGACCACACTTGTGTCAGTGCTCACTGAGTGAGCACACAATGTAGCTTTATGAAATAGATCCAATGCAAGGAGAAAAATAAATTTAAAAAGATGATTTCTTCCTTAAGAGATGGGGTACACATATGAAAGAAAGTACTCCGTCTCAGAGTTTAGCTCTTTCATTAGACAACAAAAGCTCAGAAAGACTCAGTGACTTACTCAAGTTCACATATTTTTATGAGTGGTAGGGCTGAGACTAGAAATTGGTAGTCCCAACCTCTATCATGGTTGTCTCTCCACTCTGGGACAGTTATCCTGTATGCAAAAATCTTAATATTCATATCAACAAGTGTGCTTCAAAGTCTGGCACAGAGAACTAGAGCAATAAAATGAGCGGATGATACAGTGAGGAATATGGGAGGGAACTGTGCAATGTGAGCCAAGTGAAACATGCTTGGCTTATATGAGTTTTAAGAAGAGGAGGAGTGTTAGCTAAGCGGCATGAGGAAGACAGAAGTAATGTCAGGCCCAAACTTACCAAGGGGAGCCCAGCAAACCATATGCAGCAGGATATTGGGGTGGGGGCAATCAGAGAAAATTTGGAAGAATTAATAACAAGGGTGTCATAAATACTTGATTAACGAGACTACATCTGAAAGGAAGAGTTTAGATATCTGAAATTCATTTATTTGCTTTCTTCATAACCCCTAGTGTGCGTATGGCTGAAAATGTTTCTTTAATATATTAGTCCATTGTGTAAAGACTTGAGCCCAGTCCAGTTCCTGCTCTATCAGATCAGCTGTTTGACTTTAAGAAATTCCCCTTACCGCTCAAAACTTCACCATACCCATGAAACAAAGAGTTGTAGTACATCAGAACTTCCTAGACTTTGTATAAAGGAATGACTTTGTGCTCTTGTGAAAGAAACAAGTCTCCAAGCTCCACCATAGACCTACCGAAACAGGATGTCTGGAGGAGACACTAGAATCTGGGAATCTACTTCTTATCACAAGATGCTATGGTTTGAATATGTCCCCCAAATTCATGTGTGGCAAATATCATCCCCCCAGTCATATAAGGGGTGATTGGGACATGTGGGCAATGGATAAGTCTGTTCATAGATTCATGGGCTAATGGGTTCTCTCAGGAATGGCTTTGTCATAAAAGCCAGTCTCTGGCTAACTTGCACTATCTTGTCATATGATGCCCTCTACCATGTTATAATACAGCAAAAGTGTCCTCACCTAATGCCCAGCTCCGTACTTTTGCACATCCCAGGCTACAAAACTGTGAGCTAAATAAACATATACTCTATAACTTATCCAGTGTCAGGTACTTTGTTATAGCAACAGAAAACAAAGACACCAGAGAAAATTTAGAAAATTCTTACTATACAATCTCTATAGTTCCTTTTAATGATTACATTCCATAATTCAGCTTTCTTACCAGAGAAACTCAGAATTTCTAAAGGAACTACATATTTGATGGACTGAAGATCACTGTGAATGTTATAAACATTTTAAGGTTCTCTAGCTTTCTATGGAGAAAAAGCAAGAGAATGGATAAATATATTAACTCCAGATTCCTGCCTTTTCAATATAAAATTCAATAGATGAAGTTTCTGATGTCAGCTTTTAAAACTCTATTTGCTAGAAAGAACTCTATCTTCTTTTTTCTTTCTTTCTTTTTTTTTTTTTTTTGTGGGTACCGGGGGTCGACCTCAGTAATTCCAATACTTCAAGATGGCCACACAGTGGGTGTGATTTTGGGGACATAAAGCAAATTTTCTTACCTCCCTCTCTGCTTACCTCTTCTATAACACTTTTTACATTTGTTTGATAATGCACAATTTTCTAAGATTTATTATTCATTACTTTGCTGTAAAGGTAATGCAGAATATCGTCTTCCATTGACAGTTCTATAAGAGAGTGCAGAACACACAATTTTTTTTTTGTGGGTACCGGAGGTCGACCTCAGGACCTCGCGCGCCAGCAGGCGCCCGTGCCGCTGAGCGATATCACCGGCCCTTTTTTCGTATGTGGGTTCCGGGAGTCGAACTCGCGCCCTTGCGCTTGCCAGGCAGGCGCTTATGCTGCTGAGCCATCTCACCGGCCCAGAATACACAATTTGATAGGGAAAATGACATAAAGAAAAAGTACTAGAAGGTGAGGAGATGATACTAAGATGGGAAAGGGTTGAGACAGTTTGAATTCCAATTTTGAGTAAAGTTGACTCCATCCAGAAATCAAAGCAACTTTATCTAATCAGCTCTGCATGAGGAATGATGGTTTGACTTAGAGGTTGTTGGGTCCTAGACTTCAGTCAGGCAGCTCTGGTTTGATTTCTACTTCCATCTCTAACTATCCATGTTTACTTGGACAAGCATTTCCTCTCCAGGTTCCAATTTCCTCCTCAACAAATATTTATGTGCCTAATCCATGTCAGATATTGTTTTAAATGAAATCATGATATTAATAGTACCATCATCTAGGATTGTTATGAGAAATAAATGAGATAATCTTACAAAGTGGGTGCCTGGCAGGCAGTAAGAAGAATCTTATGGAACAAATAACCATTAGGATGATAACTTTCATTTGTAAATCTCTGCACAGTTTACAAAGCACTTTCACATTTCTTGTCTCCTTACAATAGCCCTGTAGGTACAACTAGCCAGAATATTTAGTGCCCTGTTTTATAGACAAGGAAATGGAATGAAGCTCAGCAGCATTCACTTGCTTGTTGTATTTTCTACTCAGAGAGATAAGTGGCTGAAACGTTTGTATGTTGGCCAAATATTTTGTACTTACTACTGATCCCTTTTTATTATTCTCTTGCTGAGAAACTCAGTAAAGTTTAAAGAGATTTTGATCTTCTTTTCTGGAACCTGTAGTGAAAAAGTTGTTTTAGGAGAAGTATAAGTTGGCCAAGTCCTTGTAAATCTTAGTAAAGAGTAAAAAGAATTACTGGACACAACAAAAGATGCTGAACAATTTAATATTCAACAAATAAAAGTTATTGGATGGATACTACTGCTCTTCTTCACCTTAAATATTGGACAACTTAAGGAAGGAAGAGATTTACATTAAAAGTATGAAAAATTTTTACTTTGCCAAGGTTTCTTTTTTTTTGTGGATACCGGGGGTTGACCTCAGGACCTCGCATACCAGCAGGTGCCCGTGCTGCTGAGCGATATCACCGGCCCTTTTTTCGTATGTGGGTTCCGGGAGGTCGAACTCAGGCCCTCGCGCTTGCCAGGCAGGCGCTTACGCCGCTGAGCCATCTCACCGGCCCAAGGTTTCTTATAATTTGGAAAAGCTTATTAATAAAGAGATTGAAATCTCTTTCACTAGATATATTTAAAAATAGTGGAAAATCATTGTGTTGGTTAATCTTGATTGTCAGTTTGATTGGCTTGAGAGTCACCGAGACAATGATTAAAGCACACTTTTGGCTGTATCAGGGTGGTTAATGAGAACATGACCTAGGAGACTCTATCTGGTCCCTGGCCCCTTCCTCTCTGGCTCTTTCCCTGATCTTTGTTTCCTGACTGACACGAGGTGGGCAGCTTTCCTCTGCCGCATCCTTCCACAACGGTGTTTCTGTCTTGGAGTCAGTTGACCATGGACTGAAACCTCTGAAACCATGAGTGAATATAAACATTTTCTTCTTTATGATGTATATGTCAAGTATTTTGATCACAGCAACAAAAAGCTGCCTAATTCAATCACTTAAATTAGAATCTTACTTAGAGGTGGAAAACTGGACCAGGAAGTATCTTATAATGTCTTCTTCCAAATCTAGTTCCATGATTCAGCAAACACCAAGATGACTTAGTGGTAAGAGAAATTCTGACATTATATTTATTTCAGTCCTTTTTAACCAAACAAATATTAGCTTTAAAATCACCAAAGAGGAAATGAATATATTTCAAACATCCCTACTGGATGCTGAGATTAGGTCTTAACCCTTACTGCACAAAACCTTTTCTATTGGTTGACTCTTTCAACCCTTTTGTTGGCTATCTGGGAGAAGTATCTGTTAAGGTGCCCAGAAAATGTGTGCCTCAAAAGGATTGTCAAGTTTGCCAAGCTAAAGACTGAGAATTAGAGGTGCCTATAAATAAATAGGTTATTGACTTACGACTTCTAGGAGCCTTCCAGTTTTGGCTCAAATTAAAAACCTTCTCAGACACCCATAAAAATCAGAGCTCACTTTTGAGAGTATGTGACCTTGTTACCATTCTTATTTTTAAATACACTGAAATGCCATATGTGCCTGTCAGCTTGGTGTGTATGTGTGAAAACATTCATCTATCCCTGAAATGTGGCCTTTTATGGGATAAGAAACAAAGATAATTTCTTTAAACAAGGAGAGAAACATGGGTGAGTGGGGATACCGTGGCCTTCTGTTCTATGCCTATGGACGTGGAGGGTGAATTCACTATGGATGTGGAGGGTGAATTCACAGAATGTGTTATTTTAATGACTTGCTGTGGTCAGAAAATATTTTTTCCTTTGATTCAATTTATCTTTAGGTACAGCATGACATCAAACATCATCAAAAAGCAAATAAGTATGGCCTTTTTAAAAAAATCAGTGTCATAAAAGAAGGAACTTTTCTAGAATATAATCATATAATATAGCCTTCTATAGCTGTAGATTTTGCATAAATATATTCAATCAACCTGTGTTGAAAATACTTGAAAAACAAAAATACTGACCATTTGTGCTTTCCCCCTTGTCATTATTTCCTAAGCAGTACAGTACAGCAACTATTTATATAGTGTTTACATTGTATTAGGTATGATAAGTAGCCTAGAGATGATTTAAAGTATAAGGAAGGATGCGCACAGTTTATATGCAAGTACTCTTCCATTTGTGTAAAGGACTTGGGCCTCTTTTGATTTGGTTTCTGCAGTGGGTGGGGAGGGGAGTTATTCTCGGAACCATGGATACCGTGAGATGACTTCACACTAAATAGACATAACCACCAAATGTAGTCTTTGATTAGATCCTGGCTTTGTTAGTCTGTTTGTGCTGCTATAACAACATGCTTTAGACTGTGTTGAGAAATTTGTTTCTCAAGTCTGTAGGCTGAGAAGTCCAAAATCAGGACTATACAAATTTGTGATTTGGTAGGGGCTTATTCTCTGATTCTAAGATGACATATTTTCACGGCATTGTCACATGACTGAGGGGCAAAAAGCGGCTACTTGACTCCCTCAAGCCTTTTAATGAAGGCATTAATCCCCTTCATGAAGGTGGAGCCCTTATGATTTAATTACCTCCTAAAGGCCCCGCTGCTTTGTGTGATTACATTGAGAGTTGAGAGGGACACAAACATCAAATCATAGCACTGATCATCACCAAATGACTAAGATCTTTCTTTGTGCTTGAAATTTTTCGAAATAAAAAGTTCGGGAAAAAGACAAGTTCCAGCTAAATGTCTTAAAAAACTTACTTGGGGTTATATTTTGGTAGTAAGTAACTTATAGAAAGAGAGAGAGGGGGAGAGACTCTGAAAGAGACTTCAAAACTTGTTCTCTAAGAAGCTGGATTATAGTTTCGTGTAATTTTGGTAGATACTTGCACAGTGCTTTATAGGGAGCTTAAATAATATTTTCTTAAGGGCTAAACCTTAAAATAGAGAAACTTAAAAGGGAAAAGGATGCAGTTCCTGGTTTTGAAACACGTTCATCAGCCTGAATCTTTAATTACAACTTCTTTGGAGTTCACAGTTCGTTGTCCTCATTAATCCCCAATCAGAGATTTGAGTCATCAAAATAAATGCGCAGGATTTACGCACACAGCGTTTGTTATTGAGCAGCTGAGCTTCGCAGTTTCCAGGGATATGATATATGATACCCTCTGCCCTTTTGCTGCTGGGGTGTCTCCTGGTCTTCCAAGCCAAAGCAGAGCCCAAGATTAAGGCAACCTATACTTAAGGGTGTGTTTCTGCAGATGCTGGCTGGCACATGAAGACGAATGTAGGAGTGATTAAACGCTGAGGACAATGTGGAAACTTCGCCGGGGAAAGAAAACATTTCTGGTACAAAAAGTTTAAGTTTAGCAAGGCTTGAGCCTGATTTCAGGCAAGCTGGGGGATCGGGAGCTGGGATTTATTTACTTAAGGTATGAGTCTATCAGCTTTCCCAACTAGCGGGTATACACAGGAAGTGCTGGGGGGGGGGGAGCGGGGTATCTCTGTAAAATAACTTGGAAACCTCACTGCACCTCCTTTTGGGAAGAGGGCTCAGAGGAGGTGTCTTGAGGGTTGGGAAGAGAGCCCGGGATTTCTTTTGGACTAAGGGACGAATGGTGAAATCGAAGGGACACTACCCAAGACAGATTGAAGCGCTCATTCGGATGTTGGTGAATTCAAAGTAGATTCCGATCAGATCCACCCCTCCCCCTTCCTGCTTGCGGAACCAGCACCAAGCAAGATCCCCGAAGCTGCTTCATCACTCCCCGCAATTCGCTGTCCCAGGAAATTCTCCTGCCTCATCCCTGCTGTACTCCCGGGCTGAGGAGCCCCAGGGCAGGCAGCGTCCGCTCGCTCGGGTCTCCTTGGCAGCCCGTGCTGCAGTGTGCGGAGGGGGTAAAAGAGCTCGCTAACTCCGGGAAAACTTCCTCGCCAGAGATGCACGGGGTTTGGAGGGCTCTCCCAGCCCTCCCACGCCGGGCCCTGCAGCAGGCATTAAAGGGGTGCAGCAACTACTGCTGCCATCCGCCCCGCAGGTTCTGAGCTGCCGAGACGCAGGCGACTCGCGGCCGCGCTGTAGCACGAGTGCACCCGGGACGCGGCGGCCGCGGGCGCGGAGCTCCTGGCGGGCCACGAGCGGTGCGGGGAGACTTTGTGCCAGGATGCTTTCTTTTCCTGCTGCAGGAGCGCGGGGCGGCCTCTCCCCGCCACACTTAACCCGCACGCAGCTGTAGCCATGGAAGTTGCGGCGGCGCAGAGCGAGAGGGGACTCCTTGGCGAGGCGTCTGTTTTGGATGTTTCTTCTCTGCACAGATCCCATCTCTCCTCCTCCTCCGGGTAAGTGGGATCAGTCTGTAAATAACCAAAGGCTAGCGCTGAACGTGAGGAAGGAGATTATAGCAGACAAGGGGTTAATGTGTTTTTTTTTTTGCTTTTGGGGTTAGACCCCCTCCCTCAAGTCCATTCCCAATAATGCAGTTTAGGAAGAGCTGAGTTTGATTTCAGGCTCATAAGAAGGGAGGGAGGTGCTGGGATTTATTTACTTATTTTTGGTGGACCCTCCCCCCCCAAACTTGTCTTTCAACATACCCTGGGCAGGGAAAGTGAAAGAGGAGGTGACAACAGCCCCAGAGGTCAATGGCTCAGAGAAGGAAAAGGGGGAGGAGGTATCCAAGGAATTAGCAGGGAGATGATCCTATGGCCAGTTACTGGTACAAGCCTTTGAGTCAGACCTGCTAGCAGCTCTAGACCCCCAACCTGCTCCCACGCCAATACCATCCACCCCAAACCTCCCCAGCCTCCCTGTGACTGCTCTGCTATTGCCATTCTGGGAAAGTCTTTCAGTACACAGAGACTAAAACAACTTCTAATGAGGACCTGCACACTGGATGCTCAATAAATGTTTGTTGATTGGCTGAGTGATGGTGCATCCTAAGGCTAAGGTTTTGTACTACAGAAATTTGCCTTGTGCAGTGCGCGAATTCCCTAATATTGACTCTAGAATGCAAGGATAGCCCAATTTATTTTGCCAAGGAGGGGCTGGAGCCTTGGGTCATATAATATTTGGCTCTTCGGTACGCAGAAGAGCCCCTCTGACATGGTGAGATTCATGGGGCCAGGGACCAGGTGAGCTCACAAAGTGTGGGCACAGAAGGTATGGGCCTTTCGATCTGGCAAACTTGGGTTTGGATCTCCATGTTGTGACCTTGGGAATGTTTCTTTATCCTCCTGACCTTGGTCTTCTCAGCTGTAAAAGGGAATCAGTGGGAGATTTCTCAAAGAGATGTAGGACAAATGAACAGAGAGGGAATCAGAAGGCGAAGGGCCATCCAGTAAATTCAGTGTTGCCTACCCATCCTCGCAGGATGCAGGAGACCGACTGATGAAGGTAAAACCATTGCACGGCAGTGCGTGGGTGAGAGCCCAGCCACCCTGAACAGTTCTGGAGGACAGGACAGAGGGAGGCTTGGAAGGGGCTCAGTTCTTAGGAAGGAGCTCACTTCGGCCTTGGGGAGCAGAATTTCTATACACACAGGTCTCTGAAGGGACATAGTAGGAGAAGCAGAAATTCCCTTGATCTCATTTCCTAGTCCCTGCATCCTCTCAGTCCTTGCAGCAGAGGAGGGAAAGTGCGGCAACGGAGTCCAGGGAAGGCAGCTCTGAAGCACCTGGGGAAGCCACCAAAGGCCTGCGGAGTTAGGTTAGCACCAAAGGCTTGGGACCGGGTTGACCTGAACCTGATCTCAGAAATCCAGCCTGGGTTGCCTTAGCGACACAGTACTTATCAACCTTTCCACGGGCCCCAGTGGACCTCCAAGAATCTTGCCCCTGGACCTAAAGACCTGGTGTGATAGTGGGGGATGGATGAGAGAAAGGCACTGCTGACACAGGGTTCCCCAGAAGCCTCAAGGTGCCTTAGAGTGGCCTGCACTCCAGACAGCAAATGTGGCGCTTTAGGACCACAACTGGCGGGGGGGGGGTGGTGTCACTTTCTCTTTTATAAGAAAAGGCAACAATAATCTACCATGAACTTCTGACACTAGGTAGTAAGTCCTATGAAGGAAAGGTCCCGGCTATCTCATTTTTGGCCATATGGCCAGCAGCGAGCATGATGATGGCACACCTAAGGGCCAAATACATGTATACGTTGAAGAAACAGTGAATTTCATCTGTAAGTGCGACAATGGTCTTAAACTTCCTATCCAACACTGCTGCATGCAGTTAGTGCCTCCTTTTAGCAAATATTTCTTGAGCGATTTCTATGTGCGAGGCTTCACTGCTAGGCTTCCTAGGGAATTTGTAAGCATCATTCATTCATATTGATACTTCAGGTGGCCCATGTGAGAGCACCTCCGCACTGTTCTGGCTTTTCTGGAGGCCAAGGCCTGAGCAAAACCCCTGTGGGCTTTCCGGCAGGGGCAGGGACAGTGGGCATCAGGGCCGTGCCTCGGGTTTAGCTGCTTTCTGGTAACAGGGCTGGGGTCTCTTTGCAGCTGCTGGTGTTCGGTCCCCAGGGTCCCCGGTTTTGGAGCTGCCCAGCCTTGGTAACTCCGCTTTCCTCCAGGGCTGCCGCGCCTCTCTCCGGCCCCCTTCCCAGCCTCCTAGCAGGCGCCCTAGTCGGGCTGCTGGTAGCTGGGGAAGGGACCAAGCTGCGCCTGGGGAGAGAGCTTCCCGGGTGGGGAGATTGCAGCCGGCGTGGAGCCGGGCCAGAACAAAAGGCTCATGGCTGGCACTGGCCTCCTCGGAGTGCGGTGCGGACGGGGGTTCGGAGCTCAGGCGGGAGAACCAGGCGCGGGAAGGAACTGGAGGAAAAAAATGAAGTGACAAAGGACGAGGAGGAGGCGCCCAGGGTGGGAGCAGGGAGAGGAGGTCACCCCTGAGGCCAAGGGCTGCGGCGGGGCCGCGATGGCCCTTCCTCCGCCTCCCGCGGAGCCTTCCAGGCAGCCAAGCGTGTCTCCGGCTGCAACTCCGCCGAGCGCGCCGAGCCGCCAGCAAGCCCGCCCGTCGGCCGGCAGTGCCAGTAAGTAGCAGCGCGCCTGCCGCCCGCGCCCTCGCCCCGCCCGGCTCCCCGCCACCGCCCACCGCCTCCCACCTCCCACCTCCCGGCGGGCGAGTCCGCCACCGCCACAGCCTGGGGCCAGGCACTGGGGTCCCCGCGCCTCCCCGCCCCGCGCCCCGGCCCTCCGCGCGCCCTGCGCCCTCCCGCCGCGCGGCACCTGCGGCGCGCCACGGGGAGGGTCCCCTCCGCCGCGCGCTCCCTCGGCGCCGCGCCACCCCTCCGTCCAATGGCTTTCGGGGGGTGGGGAGTGGGGGGCGTCGCCCGGGGGCGAGGGGCCGCGGCTGGGGTGGGGCGTGTGAGCTCTGCGCTGCACAGCGAAGCTGACGTGCCCGCCCGAGCGCGCGTGCGGGAGTGTGTGCGGTGTGTGCGCGGGAGTGCGTGCGTACACGCCTTCGGGGGCTGGAGTGACACTGCAGTGGGCTTCTCCCGAGCCTCGGCCTTCTGGCTGCTCAGCCCCCAGCCTGCCAGCACCGCTTTTGGGAAGCAGCCTGGCTCTTTCTCCTTCCTGAGCCTTCCTCTCCATCCTATCATCCACCCCTCGCCCATTTTACTTTTTCTTTGACCCACCCGGCAGCAGCCAACCACCCTGTCAAGCGGTGCCAATACCCAAGCGGTCTCCAGTGCTTCCCTACACCAACGTTTTCCCACCTGTCTTTCTGAGGCGTTCCTCCCAGAGCCAGTCCAAGGCTCCCCCATCCTTGGAAGTTGTTTTGTTGGACTGCTCTACCGAGGCGTGTATAGCTCGAGGACTTAATTATTATTTTGATTCTTTTCATTCCCTCCCCTTCTGGCAACGGAGCAATGAAATTTCCAATCGAGACGCCAAGAAAGCAGGTGAACTGGGATCCTAAAGGTTGGTATTTCCTACTTTTGGCAGCCCTCTCCCTGCCTCCGTCTCCTACGAGCGAGCGATTCCAGGAGTGGGACACTCCTGCTCCTGCCACCTTGTGTCCTGAGGCTGGGAAATGCGCCTGGGAACCGCAGCGCGGGTGGGAGGAGGGCGGAGGCAGCGTGGGTTCGGGGCCCAGATCGCGCCTGACATTATCACATAATCACTGTCCCTTTTGGATTGTCTCGCAGTATATTTAAAGATATACCAAGCCGGCTGTTTGGTTTGAAATTGCACCAAGTGTCGGTATCTGCTTTTGACTTTGTGTGCGTGCGTGTGTGCGTGCGTGCGTGCGTGTGTGTGTGTGTGTCCTTTGTTTCTGGTGATCTTTGTCTATCAGGCAGATGGGTGCGGTGCCTTCCCCCGGACTTAGAGCTGCGCCGCATGCCCTGGGCATCCTCAGTGGGAAAGGTTTCCTGGCAGCAAGCGAGACTTGGATCTGCAAGCAGCGGTCCCGGGGGCGGCCCCTCCCTAGAGCACACAGAATAATGGTGCCCTCGGGGCCTCCCGAGTCTTCGCTCAATCTTGTTACTACACCAGGCAGCTAGTTTGGCTCAGGTGGGGGGGGGTTCCAGATGGGTGGGGCTGGGAAGGGCTGGGAGGGGCAGACAGTGTGTTCCCCAGCAGCGG
Organism: Erethizon dorsatum; assembly: GCA_028451465.1. Lineage (NCBI taxonomy): Eukaryota > Metazoa > Chordata > Mammalia > Rodentia > Erethizontidae > Erethizon > Erethizon dorsatum. Next base: position 118,764,782 of record CM051828.1, on the reverse strand, counting down.
TGTGGCTCACACGCTTTTACCCATGTTGAGAGGCCCATCTATGTGTGCCTAGCGTTGGCCACGGCGCCCGAGTGATCACTGCTGGAGCAGAGCAAGTTGAAAGCGCTGCCCAGGTGTGACAAGAACGCTAAGGCTTTCCCTTAGCTCATCTGAAGGCTGAGTCGGGCTAGGTGTTGCCTCAGTGTGTTTTGGAGTTGAGATTTGTTTATTTGAGGGGAAAATATGTGTTTAATGTCCTCTAGGAGTGTATTTCTTCTCTAGACTGGAAACAGACTTATGAATCGACTTGCTGTTTGTTCGTTTGTTTATTTATTGGTGCTGAGGATTGAACCCAGGACTTTTGCATTGAGCTACATCCCAGACCTTCGAAATTTCTTTTTATTTTGAGACAGGATCTTAATAAATTGCTAAGTTGCCTCCAGCCCCAGGCGGGACTCCAGCTTGCCGTCCTCTTGCCTTGGCCTCCCGGAGTGCCAGGATTACAGGTGTCTGCCACCACACCCTGGTTTGGCTGTTGAAGAGTGAGAGAAGAGGGATTGTCCTTTGAAAACACTGCAGCATTTTTTCAACATCTTACATACAATCTAAACTTCTATTTTGTCTCTAATCTTCAGAAATATAGAAATGGGCTTTTTTCTTTGATCCCTGAAGGACATATTTATCAAATACATACAACATACCAAGCATAGTGATAGAATGGGGCAGACAAAAACTCTACCTTCTTAGAATTTACAGTGAGGGAGACATATGTAGATTTATCATAGAACAGAGGAGTACATAATTAAAATTAAATTTTATGTACATTCCACAAACATCAGGATTTTAAGAAATATCTAATAGAAGGGATTGAGGAGGACCAAGGGATGTGGGTTCTCAGGGAGGCTTCCCTGAGATTACAGCTGAAGTGACACTGGAGTAGAAGTTAACTGACCAATGAGAAGGGGAAGGGCTTTCAGAAGAAAGAATGGCCAGCGCAAAGGCCCTGAGGCAAAAGGAGCAGGTGTATTCGAGGAATTGAAGGAGGCGCAGGATCAGAATCTAAAACCTTTGCTTAGGTGAGGTGGGGTTGTGGGGCGGGAGGAGGAGTGTAGGCTTTAAGCCCTGAAGAGTTTCAAGCAGAGGAGTGATTGATATGAGCTAAGTTCCAAAACAAATTCCGTGTGGCTCTCATGGATGTGGGTGACCAGGCACGGTGGTACAGGGGCCAGTGTGTTGGCTGTGGGGATGGAGAAGTGCACAGAGCTACAGCTACAGAGGACGTGAGTTTTGTGGCTTTTGCGTGGACAACCTGTGGAGGTGGGAACATTGCAATGCCTGGCAAGGCGGCCGGGGCAGGAGCACTGTGGAGAAAGCTCAGGATTCCCGTCTGGGACTTGCTGAGCCCATGATGTCCCTGAGGCATCTGGGGGAGGGGCTGCAAGTGGGCTCTTGTCTACAGGGTGTGGCACACATCTTCCAGAAGCTCCCACAGAGCAGGAGCACCGTGGGGCTGACTTTGTCACGCTGGCCTTGACTTTAAAAATACACTTCTGTAGGATCATCATGCTATACATTCATATCCCGGCGATAAACGCAGATGATGTTTTACAGTCTGACACAGCGAGGAAAAGTGTACAAGTAGCATCTACAGTTACAAGCACTGCTAAAAATAAACAGAGCTCAATAAAAATAATAGCATTTAATGAGCGAATGTTGCACGCCAGGTGTTTTATGTACATTATTTTCTAAGTATTTTCACAATACTTACCTGATGGTGTTATTGTCTCATTTGATATCATATTTGCCATCATGACACCAGTGTGTGCTCTGACTTCATGTACGGTTGTTCTTAAGATAGAGGTGACAGTAGTGGTCTTTCCTAACTGGCGGATGCAGGGAAGAGGAGGATGGGGAGGAAGGGTAGCATATTTCACATCTCTATAGAATTATGTGCCGGACACTGGTCTAATGCTTTTATGTATGCTAATTTATTTAATCTTCACAAAAAGCTTAGGAGAATGGTACCATCCTAATTTTACAGATGAGGAACAGAGAGGTTCCCTAACATGCCCAAGACTGCACCGCTAGTAGGTGACGGGACTGGGGTAAAATCTGGGCTCCTAAACACTCTTCCAGTGTTAAACTATTGGGACCTCTGACTCTTGCCAAAGCTCAAAAACTTGAGACGCTTGCTAGGAGGAAGAAAAAAAAGAGGCAGGAGGAAGAGGAAGAAGGGCTAGGAGGGGGAGAAGAGAAGGAAGAGTAGCAGGTGTAAGAGGAGGGGAAAGAATGAGGCAGGGTCCCCACTCATTCCACCTCCCTGGTCAGTAGCATCTTCCCTCGTCCATCATGTGGACCAGCCACTGGCCCCTGGTCAGACTTTGGGGCTGTGGTGTGGAGGCTCAGGTGTGAGCAGGAAGGGGAAGCCGGCATTAGAATGGCAAAGCAGAGAGGCCAGTCCCATCACAGGGGCGCAGGCTGTTAACAAACTTCGACCCTCAGGTGGAGGTGCTCATGAGTTGTGGAAGGAAGCTGTAATTATGGTGTTTTGCTCACAGCCGCATTACCTGACAACTTAATAGTACCAAGTGACAGTGGGATGAGAGCAGATGGGTTTTGATTGCTCTTGGGTGAGTTAAGCAAAGCCCTGTCAAGGGGTGGTGGTGGTGCAAAAATATGTCCTAAATATAATGCGATTAGTCTCTGGTGAGCTATGGCCTTCCCCACAGTCACAGACCTGAGCCTTAACGAAGGGCTGCTGTCAGAGTGGGACCTACACAAAGGTGGGCGGACACGAAGCAGAATTTATGTGCTTTTGTAGTCACTAGGATCACTTAGCCATGATGTGCTGCTTAAAATTGAGATTGCTTACTGCTTGTATATGTGAAGAACTTTTATTTATCATCATTGTCATCATCATCATCATCATCATCATCATCATTTTTGAGACAGGGTCTTGCTACGTAGTGCAGGCTGGCCTTGAACTCATAGTAATCCTCCTGCTCAACCTCCCAAATGCTGGGATTACAGGTGTGTACCACCATGCCTGACTACTTTTGTATTAAGAGCTTTTAAAAACCAGTGAGATCAGTAAACAGTATTCCCAGGGCTTGAGGCAGGCAGACCAATATAGTATAAAATCTCTGGACTTGGAGGCAGAAGAATTAGGTTCTACAGCCAGCTGTATCAATAATTAGCTGTGTGACTTTGGGCTGCTTATTTACTCTCCCTGTGCCAGGATTCACTTTATTCCCAGGTAGAAAGAGGCCATCGACACTATCTTCATGCACCTCTTTGACTTTATCTCTTCATCCCCACCCCTCCTTAATTGACTTTCGGGCCAGTTGGCTCCTTCTGTTCCTCACATAAATCACACCTGTTCCTGTTTCAGGGCCTTTGCACTTGCAGTTTTTGCTGCTTATAATGAATGTTTGCATGGCTGGCTCTTTTCCATCACGTGACTCTCAGATCAAATGTTACCTCATTAGCAAGGGCTGCCCTGTCCCACCTGAAGACCTGTCCTTCTGCTCCCAGTCCTGTCAATTTCTGTTGTACTCACTTGTTTTCTTGGCACTTGTCATGGTCTGGAACCATCTCCTTACTCATGTGTCACATTTGATGCCAGCATTGTTCAGTAGCGTGTGAGCTCCACATGGAGGGACTTTCCCTGTGGGGTTCATTGACACACTCTCAATGCCCTAGGGAGTGCCTGGCACCTACTAGACACCCAGTGACCCTTTGCTGGATGAATGGATCAGAAAGGGTCAAAGTCCCTCTGCCTCCTGGAAATTCCAGGACACCTCTAAGCTACCGATGCTAAAGTACAAATAAGGAAAAAGAAACGATATCCTCAAATAATGTGAACCAGAAATGACACTGATATTCCCACTCTTCCGTGGGTTTTTTAAGCCTCCAAAACAATTTTCTTTCTTTTGTCCCCTTTCACTCGCAGTGAAATGACTGAATGGACATAAGGTAGGGATGAGTGAGTAGCTCATTTAGCCTGACATGGATATGGTCCATGTTTAGTTAATAATGGATCGTGTTAGCTGTTGGAGTATGGCTATTCTCAGGTCCTTTAATCCACTTAAGAAAGAAGCAAAACCACAGAATTGGAGCTGGAGTTTTTAAAAGCCGCGATTTTAGTGCATACCTTTGATTCACAATTCCAGAGAGTCCTGCATCTTATGTGTGCAGCACCTTTCAGTTTACAGAACGCTTTTTACAAATGATCTCATTTGTTCTTTAAGTAATTCTGTTTTTTTTTTTTTTATTTGTGGGTACCGGGGGTTGACATCAGGACCTTGCACGCCAGCATGCGCCCGTGCCGCTGAGCGATATCACCGGCCCCTTTTTCGTATGTGGGTTCCGGGAGTCGAACTCGGGCCCTCGTGCTTGCCAGGCAGGTGCTTATGCCGCTGAGCAATCTCATCGGCCCATAATTCTATTTTTGTAGATATTAGAGTCTTAGATTTACCAGCAAGTAAACTAAGATATAGAGAAGACAAATTACTTTTTCGAGGCCCCAAACTGTAAACAGTTAGACCCGGGACCAATCCGAGCCTTATGATGTGTACATCTGGGGCAATTCCCCTCGAGCTTGCTTTCCTTCCAGTCTTTGTTCATTCCACAACCCTCCCACTCCTTCTAGCGAGAAAGTGCATTCGAAGGTTTCTCTGAGATATTTAGAAGAAAGGATCCCTCTTTTGATCAGCAAGACCTTACCTGCAGACCGTTTACAGCAGGTTGTACCTGCGCAGGCTGACACGTTCATTATCCCGTGAGCCAGGGTGCAGACCCTCGGATCCCACCACTGCTGTCCCGGTAAATGGAGGTTTCAGTCTCTTGCAGATGGGAGCCATATTCAACTAGCTAGGTCCCATAAGTGCTGTTTTTATTAATGTGTTTCCAAACACACATTTGTATAGCTTAGATTTTCTGGAAAGAAAATAATCTATTTTTGACTTAATATCCAACTTTCAGAAGATCAGCATTCCAAATGAGATTAATAATGTATCCAAATCATCACAATTATCTTAGAAAGTACAGAGGAATGATGTTCCAAAAATTTTCTGGGCCAAAATTTGGTTCAGGGTTCTTTTCCAGCAGCATCTAAGGGAACTCCATCCCTTTGCCAATCCCAGCAATCAGCAGGAGGAATTAAGACTAGGCAGGTAGACTTTGTTTGCTATTCCATCTTGTTTCCAAAACATCTGTGCTTTGGCTTTATTTTAAATCAGGTGTATTTAAAAAATGCAATACAGTCTTGCCTCAAATTGGGAGACTGCCACTGCAACTGAAATATGGTGCAAAGTATATTTAATATAGACACAGCGAACAACTGAATTCCTTTTTCCTTTTAGTCTATAGGGAATTGCAGAGAGAGGGTTTAATTACCCATAGCCTATTAGATTTGGATTTGGACAGCTCCTGTGGTGGGAGCATGAAGGTGAATGAAAGTGACCATCTTTTTCTGTACTGTGATGCTGTTGTAAAGGGCACTTACTGGGTGAGGCCTAGAAAGGGTTAGAGGTGGTTAGGGTCTCAGCTCTGCACGGCATGGTTATGGAATCTCCCTGGGCATGGCCTTAGATGTGAGGTCACCATGTCGATTACACCCATCTGGGTGGTTTCTCTTGGTAAAGATCCCGGGCTATGGTCCTATGAGTGCTTTCAGTGGAAACTTCATGGTTTACCTGTGTCAGGCTTATCACTATCACCCCGAATGAGGAAATGAAGACCTTGTATTTACTTTCTAGACCATTTATTTGTTGTTTTTGGACAAAGTTTGAGATTTTTTTCTTTCTTATTGGAAATGAGACCTGACTTTCTAATCCTTGACTGAAGGTTCTAGAAAGGGGCGAGGGCAGAACCATTGGTCAAAGGGGGATTGGTCATGGGTAGCCTTTGGTATTCCTAGGCTCAGGGAAGGAAAGGGACGGGCATTAGAGGTTGTGGGGTTGGGTAGGATTTCAGGGGATTCTAGTTTCTACTACCTAGAGATTTTGGTCCCTTCTCCCCCTCTTTCCATGGAGGGAACTTTTTTTTTTTTTATTTTAAAGAGAAGAAAAAAACAAAACAAATCAAAAGAAGAACAAATTTTCAAAACAACATAATAGGAGGGTAACAATGGTTAATACATTACGTATTACTATCTTTAAGTTAGTTATTCAGGACACCAGACATTAGCATTCAATTGTCCAAACATTATTGGCACAAACCTTACTCTTCAATGAACTAAGTAAAAATGGTAGTGTATCTATCTTAACCATCTTATATATATATATATACACAATTTTTTTCCCTTTCCCTTCTTTCTTTTCCCTATTCCAGTCTCTCTTTCCTTTTGACCAGTTTCTTTTTGATTCACCATATCTATTGTACATTTTGGATCTTATTTACTCTTTCAGTTTCTCATACTAGAGAGATAATACGATGCTTACACATGTGCTTCTGGTTTATTTCACTTATGAGTATTTTCTCGAGTTGCATCCATTTACCTATAAAAGTCTCCAGTTTATCCTTCTTTATGGCTGAATAGTACTCCATTGTATAAAAACACCACATCTTTCTTATCCATTCCTCAGTTGATGGGCATTTGGGTTGTTTCCAAGATCTGGCTATTACAAATTGTGCTGCTATAAACATGGGTGCACATATATCGCTGTGGTACGATGTTTTTAATTCTTCTGGGAAGATGCCCAGAAGGGGAATAGCTGAGTCAAATGGGACCTCCAACCCTAGTTTTCTGAGGAATCTCCACACTGACTTCCACAGTGGCTGTACCAGTCGACACTCCCACCAACAGTGAAGAAGGGTTCCTTTTTCCCCACAGCCCCTCCAGCATTTGTTATTAGTTGATTTCTTAATAGTAGCCATTCTTTCTGGGGTGAGATGGTATCTCAGTGTTGTTTTAATTTGCATCTCTCGAATGACTAGTGATGTTGCACATTTTTTTGTATATTTGTTTGCCATTAGTATTTCTTCATCTGAGAAATGTGTATTCATCTCAGATGCCCATTTTTGGAGTGGGTCTTTAAATTTGGGAGGTCTGATTTTTTTGAGTTCTTTATATGTTCTCGATAGTAGTCCTTTGTCTGAGGAACAGCTGGCAAACATTTTTTCCCACATTGTGGGTTGTCTCTTCACTCTGTTGGTGGTTTCTCTTGCTGTGCAAAAGCTTTTTAATAAGATGAGATCCCAGTTATTGATTCTTTGGGATAGTTCCCGTGCGGTTGAGTTTTTATTCATAAAGTCTTTGCCTACACCAATGTCTCCAAGGGTTTTACCTATCCTACTTTCTAGCAGATTTAATGTTTCTGTTTTAATATTTAGATCTCTGATCCATTTTGAATTTAGTTTAGTGCATGGTGAAAGATATGGATCTAGTTTTAATCTTCGGCATGTGTAGAGCCAGTTTTCCATGGAGGGAACTTTAAAGCAGAGTGGAATAGCAGGAAACAGGATTGGAGAGGAAAACGTAGGATTTGCTACCACATATAACCAGAGGATTACAGGCAACGCCTCCTTTGTTCCCTCTTCTTTCCTTCCTTCTTCCCTACTCCATTTCTACAGAGCTCTGATCACAGTTACTATTTCTACTGCAAAGCATCCTCATTTTTTTTCCCATTCAGCTACCCAGTGGTAGAAGTATTTTTAGTTTAAAAAAGATACGTGAAGAGACAATGAGATTTGCTTGGGTGACAGAGCTTTGAAGTCGCTGTGACCTTTGCAGACAAGCCTACAGTGCATACAAGCTAGCAACAGTTTTACTACCAAGAAAATGAGCTATGTGTAAGCAGGCCTGGAGGTGCCTAGAATTACAACACATCACATATTTTAGCAGGATAAAGATAAATAGTATAACTTACCAACTCTAATGTGATACAGACCTGACAGACTGAATAGAGATGCTTGGTTTCCTGTGTGATATTTGACAATGGAGCATTCACCCACTTTGTCATGTGAGACAAGAAGTCAGGCACCAAATGTTTAAGAAAAATGGATGTGAGAAAAGGCTTGGTGATGGGAAGATTTTTTTTTTTTTATGTGGGTACTGGGAGTCGACCTCAGGACCTCATGCTTGCCAGCAGGTGCTTGTGCCGCTGAGCGATATCACAGACCCTTTTTTTCCTTTATATGGGTACCAGGAGTCGAATTCAGGACCTTGTGCTTGCCAGGCAGGCGCTTATGCTGCTGAGCCATATCACCGGCCCCAAAGGAAGATTTTATCTATTATTTTTTTTTCTGTGCAACTTGAGGACAGTCTATTTTTCCTCATTTTAACCATGCATTAACCTGGGTCAGCTCCTGGAGTCTACTGGTTGAAAATCGTTCTTTAGATCAAAACTATTCTTTTTCATTGTTGTTTTTTTTTGAGCAGGGTCTCACTGTGTAGTTTAGGCTGACCTTGAACTCAGTATGTAGGCCAGGCTGGGCTTGAATTCGCAGGGATTCTCCTGCCTCAGTCTCCCAAGTGCTGGAATTCCAGGTGTGTGCCACCATGCCCAACTCCAAAGGTATTCATTTCTAACCAAATGGAAAGTAGTTAGGATAGATCTGGTTCAGCATATATATTCTTTCAATTCCTTGATAGGCGATTAAATGCATGTGGTGGTTATTTAACGCACACTCTGGGCATGATGCTATGCTCTGTGGAGCATAGCAGTTTGTGTTAGGAGGATCTGAGTTCTAGGGCTGGCTCTGCTACTCATATAGAAAGGGAGAGTCGAGCTGTTGATCACTAAGGTCTCATCCTTCTCTGATAGTTTTAGATCATGTAGGTCCTAATTTGAGCTACATAATTTACTAGTTGTTGACTTGAGCAAGTTGCTTCATTTCTCTGTGACTTGGTCTTCTCTGTAGGATGGATAAAATTATAGCTGGAATGGCCTTGGTTTGTTATGTAGGTTAAATTGAGTAATGCATTCAAAGCTCTTAGAAGAGTGTCTGAGCATGGTCAGGGCCTGGTGAGCGATTCTTGCTCTTATGGAAGCTGCAGGGGCCCCTTTTCTGTGAAGTGGGAGTAGGCTCAAGCTCAAATCTTGCAAATCCTCGGGTTGATCATCCCAGTCCTCTGGGAGTGTGGCCCATCGCAGAGCCTACCCTCCTGGGACTCTCCTGGGCTCCCAGTATTCTTAGCCAGGTTTTAAAACCCTAGGCTGTTCTGGTTAAACTAGAGTGAAGGAACATGATTTGGAATCAGAATACTTGAATCTAAGTTACTGTTCTTCTAATTTTATTGGCTGTGTATCTTTATCCTTTGGGGATGCTGTATTAAAATGTCATAAACTGGGTAGCTTATTAACAACAGAAATTTATTTCTCACTGTTCTGGAGGCTGGGAAGTCCAGGATCAAGGTGCTAGTAGGTGTAGATTTGGCATCTGCTGATGGTCCATTTTCTAGTTGTCGTCTTCTTGCCTTATCTTCACATAATGGACAAAGTAAGGGGTATCTCTTGGGCCTCATTTAAAAAATTTATTTACTTATTTATTTATTGTGGTACTGGGACTGAACCCTGTGCCTTCATACTGAGATACATCCCCAGCCCCTTCATTTTTATTTTTTGAGACATTTTTATTTTTTGCTAAGTTGCTAAGTTACTCAGACTGGGCTTGAACTTGCAATTCTCCTGCCTCAGCCTCCCAGAGTGAGTGCTGGGATTACAGGCATGTGCCACCATGTCCAGCCTGTTGGACTTCTTTCTAACAGCACTAATCCCATCATGAGGGCTCTACCCTATGACCCTCATTAAGGCCCTATCTCCTTATATCATCATTTTTGGGGTTAGAATTTCAATGTATGGATTTCGAGGGACACAAACCTTCAGATTACACCACTGTGTGAACTTGAGGTCACTTAACCTCTCCAAGTCTTAATTTTCTCCTGGGTAAAATATAAATCATGGTAACACTTTATAGTTGCTGAGATGACCAATTGAGATAAATATGAATAAAATTTACAAACTATTAAATTCTGGATTAGCATCTCCCGAGATGTGTTCTGTAAGACACGAACTAGTCTCAACGAAAGTTCCGTGAGAAACTAGTTATTGCCAAGTCAGTTTGCAGGATGGCACATGCTCAGTATCTCCAGAGAGTCTTCCTATAACTTAATATGTGGCTGTGTTGCCATGTAACAAATAATGCCAGTACCTAGTGGCTTCCAACAATGGCGAACATTTATTGTCTCATAGGTTCTGTGCTTGAGAAACAGCTAGACTGGCTGGTCTGGCTAGGAGTCTCTCTAGGGTTGTGGTTGGTATTGGTTGGGGCTGCTGTCCTCTCTCATTGTTTGGCGGGGGCTGGGGGTTCTGCTTCCAAGACACCTCACTCTTGTGACTTGCAGGCTGCTGGAGGTTGTTGAGGAGGGGCCTCCTTTCATGTCACTGTGGGATGCTTGTGTGGCTGGTGTGGGCCCAGATCAAGAGATTCAGGAGAGGACAGGGCAGGACTGGCAAGGCCTTTTACGGCTTAACCTCAGCAATCACATATTGCGAATCTACCATCTTCTTTTCATTAGATGTGAGTCACTACGTTTAGTGTCTCACATTTGGGGAGGGTTGGGGTGATTAAGCCCACTTTGGAAGGGAGAAGTGTCAAAAAATTTGAGGACAAATTTTGAAGCTACTATTAGCATTTTCTTCCTCCTGTTTATTGAGTAGGTACTAAGTGCTAGACACTGTGTTAAGTGCTTTAGAGTCATTATTTCGTATAGTCCTCTTTATACTTAAAAAAAAAATACCCTGAAATTATTATCACTGTTTAAATAAGTTGGACAGGGAGGCTGGGGCCTACAGAGGTTAAACAAGTTGCCTGTAGTTACCAGGCAGTGCCGCAGTGTAACACAAGTCTGTCCGGCTTGACGCCTGACCTCTTGCCTCTACCTTGCATGCCTCTTGCTGATAATCTTCAAGTACAAAAATCTGTTCAAATTTGTTTAGTCCTACATTTTCCACTTAACCCCAGAGCCACGACTCATTTATCTCCATTTCCCCATTCTTTCACCCACTCCTTGAAACATTATTCTAGAAAGACAGCACGAGGATGATTTATATAAACTATAAATATTTGTTCTTATAATAGATCCCAGTATACCTACCAGTCCAACCTTTTTGTGTTATTTGAATACAAAAAATATCCACTGAGCCTGTCTCATGAGGGCAGCATGTTGTGTACATCCATCAAAGATTCACCCAAAATAATCTCTTGATACATTCTGTTTTTCCTTACTGTGGCACCAGAGGTTGAGTGTAAACGCTCACGACCCCCCTTCTCTTATATTTTTTCCAAACATCCTTCTTATATAGATTTGAGACTGAGAATCCAAACTTGTTGGATAAAGACATAAAAAGCTGGAAGGCCTCTGGGCAGAGTGGTAGAAACACCGGGGAAGGGTGTCTGAGCGTCTTGTGCCTGGTGAGTTTTGCGATGAGAGCGCGCTCAGGTCTGAGTGGTGTGACTGAAACATGTGAGAATCCTACCAAGGTGGCAGGGACAGTGTGGCGGGCACACACGGTGCAGAGCCCCTGGGGAAAGGAGGACGGTTAGCGCTCCCTGTCCTATTTCAAGTACACATTTTTTTGATGTTCTTGTTGCTTTTTCTGTACATTCTTGAGAAAATGATTTTCTGGAAGCAGGGTGCATCCGATGCCTTAGTGTCCCCATGTTTCCTACCATGACACGCCTGGCTTATTCCCGAGGAGCCTCTATATTCTGAAGGAAGTTTTGGAGCTTTGATGTCCTGGGCAGAGAAAAGTGAAAACGGTTTCTTTTGAATGTCACTGTGGACTTGCGAATGATCATGGCTGGATATTGTTGAATATGTCACTTCCCCTACAAAATGACAGACAATGTCTAGGGTGGGGTGAGAAGGGTTGAATGAAGCTGCCCCAGGCCCCAGTCATGTTCCAGAGCCAGCTCTCTTGGTGTCTGTAACCATGGTAACCAAGGGCCAGAAAAGTCTCAGGATGCCAGTGTGCCATTGTGTCTGCGCTCTGGTTCTGTAGTTTCTCTCTGTATTCCTGCATCCTGGATTCCTTCTCCTTCTACCTCGGCTCTTACAGTGACCCACTTTGAGGATGGTTTTCTGCATAGTGTTTTTAACTTCCACCTAACTGCATTTCCTGTGACTCTGTGTTCAATTTCGTGATCCACAGTGGCTTCATTATGACTTGGCCCAAGTCACACGCACATATTTCCTCAGCATTTGAACTGTGACAAACCAGTCACAAAGCAGTGGGTGTGCATAGTCTAGGTGTGATTGTGGTGTTTGGGTGTGTTTCCAAAGAAAGAAAGCCAGTGAGGCATGCTAAGGAGAGCTCTGATCTTTGGTCGAGAGATGTGAATTTTGGTACTGGCTGAAAGGTGAGGCGTGAGGGTGGGGACGTGGGTGACAGTCAGATGATGTGAATCACATTAGGAGTTTTGATTTTTTTCCTGAGAATAATGGGAAGGCCTGGGATAGTGTGATGTATGAGGATGACACAATGAAATTTTTATTTTAAAGATGATTTAACCACCCATGAACAACCGATTCAGCAATGTGTATGGAGAATGCCTGTTGTGTGGCAGGCATGGTGCTGGGTGTGGGACCTACCAGGAATATCTGTCTCTATGTGTAGCAGTCATAAGAGTTGATAAAAAAAAATTTACACAGCAAAATGCATTTCTTGACATCTTTGGTTTGTGATAGCCAATTCCAAACTTCCAGTTGCAAACGGGAGGTATAAAGAAATGGCTATTGCATTTTCAATTTCTGTTAACTAAAACAATCTTTTCCCTGGCTTTATTGCATGGCTTTTGTTTCTATGATAATTTACATATCTGGAGGGAACAAATCAGTAAAACAAAAGCTATGGCGCATCCATGTTTTCTGTACTTTAAATGCCTCTTGGAAGCATGCAGCTATTAGTCCAGCTTAATGGGCCTAATAAAAATTGCCAGTGTCCTCTCCACGCCTGCTGTCATTTTGTTTCTGGTGTGTGTGGAGGTATTGTAACAGTGAGGTATTTTTCCTTCGAGTATAATGGGACCCCCTGCCAGTCCTGTCCTTGTGGCCTCAGCCCAGAAGGCCTCCTCAAAGCCTGAATTAATGAGAAGCCATGAAGCGCGGATCTTTTTCTCGGGCAGAGTGAGAACACAGCTTCTATAGGCGCATGAACGACGGCTTGTCAGCCCGTAATCTCTGCATTCAGCCTCAGTTCTAAAGACAGGCAGAGCAGACAACCTCAGTGGGCGGGGCTTGAGGAGCTCCAGAAGTCCCCGTCCACCCTGGCCCATACCACTTCTTCCCATGGTGATCAGGGTGCTTTAGTCACCAGCTGCAGACATTCATCCCTCTTCTGTAAACCCTTACTGACTGTCCTGCAGAAACAGGGCTGGGCACCGCACACATAAACATGAAGCAAGCCCAAGGCTGTGCACCCTGAGAAATCACAGCCTGGCCTGGATACAGGTGCCTGGTCAAGTAACTGTGATATTTATATCATGATAACGTGTTGATAGAGCTGAGGATTAAGATATCATCTCCAGAGCACATCTTGTGAAAGTGCAAATGGAGTTCCTCAGGGTAACATGATGCCTGTCCAGTGCCCATCCGAATCAGAGAGCTGGGGCAGGAGGGAATGGAAGGCAGGACTGAGATGTATGGATGGGCTGGCATAGAGTGAGGAAGGGAGAAGTCAGAGTTTCCTATAACGGGCGTTGGTGAGGTGCCTCGTCGGAAGTAGACCGAGGGCCCTAGAAGGCAGAAGATTCGGATCTCCTGGTCATGTCAAAGTCACTTTGGACATTGGGAGGGACTTTTCAGATATGCAAGCCCACAAAGGCTTTTCGGTGCTCTAGATTGGTCAGGTACCTCGCCCTTGCTCAGACAGCAGAGGGGACAAGGTGCATCTTGAAAAATCTTATTTGTTCACCTCCGTTGTCTAACACTGCCTCTCAGGACAATGGCAGCAGATTCTGGGCATGTTTTTCTTTTTCCATTCCTTTGGGAGAAAGAACAAGGGGAGAGCTGTAGATGCTGGTGGAGCCTGGAACACTTTTGTTTTGAAATTTCAAAGAAAATTCTCTGTAAGTCTGTAGCAAGTACCACTGGGAGTGCATATTCAGCCTCTCGGAGAAGACACATCCATTCACTTGGTCGTTGTCATGGCTTGTGTCTAGATGTCCCCCAAAGCCTCATGCAGTCCTAGGTGGGGCTTTTTTCAGAGGTGGCTGGGTCTAGAGTGTGTGATGCTGGAATTGATTCATGGTGCAATGCCAGGCTCAAGGGCACTGGGATGAAGGGTGTCAGTGCTACCCGTCCTAAGTAGTCTGGATAAGATAAAAGGGGCAGAAAGATGCTGTTAACGTCCCTTGCTTGCTTGCTTCTGCTGTCTTCTACTTGCCATGAACTGGTTTTCTTCTGTGGTGTCTGTCTGCCATGCCACCCTGCCTTGGAGCCAGCCAAATATGGACTGAAACCTGTACAAACTGTGAGCTAAATAAACCTCTTCCCCTTCAACATTGGGTGTCAAGTATTTTGTCTCGGCAATGAGAAAAGTAACTAAGACACTCATGAGCATTTACTGAGTGCCTTCCTTGTGCCAGGCACTGTTCCACGCCCTAGAGTTACCGCAAAGAACCAGACGAAGTCTCTGCTCTCATGAAATTTCCCATGGAGCCAAAGCTTAGCATTTCTTATAGAGACTCAGGTTGACGTCTGCATTTTAGAAATTTGTTTCAGGCACACATTTGACAAGTAAAGGGATTAAAAATTGTTATAAGAAGAATGAAAATGAAGCTGTTCTGATATTACATTGCTCTGCAAAAAATGTTGAGTTTGATAATTTAGTACGGAATGAGCAATGATCTTGCTGAAGGCAGGAACATTCTATCAGAAAATTTAGTGATTTCAAAGAAGGCATCAGAGCCGCCTAGTTTGTATTTAAATTTTGTTAAGAACCCTTGTTAAGGGCCGGTGATATAGCTCAGTGGCATAAGCACCTGCCTGGCAAGTGCGAGGTCCTGAGTTCGACTCCTGGTACCCGCATAAGAAAAAAAAAAGAACCCTTGTTAAGTAGGACTCTGTGGGTTGTGCATATATAGTACTGGAGAAGAGGAGGAGAGAAGAGGCGAGCAGAGGAGAGAAGAGGAGAGGAGAAAGTTTGAGTCTCCTCCATGATGATGGGCTGGCGATTAATCTCTGAGGTAAACACATGTGTGTGCATGCACACATATGCACACACTTTAGCTGATGGGAAATTCTTGCTGTACACGATTTCCAAAGTATCTAAATTTATATGTCATCCGAATAGGGAGCCCTTGGGGCTTCTGTGTGAGATGTGCCAAGTATTCTTTTTCTTGGCTGCACCTGGGCTGCTGTGGTGGACTGAGACCCATGGAGAATCACGGGTGCTGACCTGGATCACCAGGACTTAAGGAGGCAGCAGAAGATTGAACTGGCCATGATATCTGCTAAGAAAGAGACCAGAGTTCATGAGAATCTTACCCCGGATTTGAGGCAGGCCAGGCGAGGCCGTGGTTGTACAGACAACATCTCAGCCGAGCAGACCTGTAGAATTCATCCTGCTAGCAGCTCCCAGAAGTTTCGGCTTAATTTGACACTAGTCCTAGAGAATGAGGGAACCCTGCCCGGTGGTGCCAATGATGGTGACAGTGTCTGTTTCTACAGCTGGCTGCTGCTGGAGATGCCGTGTGTGGTGAGGGAGTGTGCAAGAGCTCAGGTGTGCCCCCAGCTCTGCCATTTCCACACTGCTGATTTTAGGTGCTAACTTTTCTCTCTGAGCCTAAACTGCCCCACTCGAGACCCAGAAATGATAATAGCCTTATCCCTAGGGCTGGTGAGACTTAAATGTGGCCATGCGCACAGAGAACAGAGCACAGTGTCTGGACACAGGAAGTGCCTAGTGAGCAATGACAACGATGTTACTGCTAGGATCCTTGTACTGAGGGCCCCGTATGCCTCAGCCAAAGTGTTCATTGTTGTTTAACACATAAGATGTAACTTTTTTTTTTTGTGAATGCCTATTTCACTTTTGTGAATAACTATTTCACTTTGGGAAGTAGGCAGGCATCCAATTGCAGGATTTCTGGAACTGCCTCTTAGTAGTAGCTGCCTTAGTGACTTCGAGAGGGTTGAAGCACATCAGCTTGCTCGGGGTTGGTACCCTCCCACTATGACAGTGTCACCAATCTGAATGTCCCCCAATTAAGGGGACAGGGGTATGTGTTCTTGTGGCATTTCTCCAAATGATGTTATTTGCAGATATAATGGAGATAGTCCCAGGGGTGACAGCATCTCATTTTGGTCACCAAACCAGACCGGATCCACCCTTGGATGGAGTGAAGGGGCATTTCTTGACAATGTCAGTGCCTTCAGTGGCCTCTTGGGGTGTCTGGAAGCCCAGTGTTCTTTCAATATCACGGGAGCTTCTCCTTGTCAGTTTCTCCCAGCAGACCCTCCTTTTGTTTTGAAAGATGGTCCACTCCCTGTCATGCTCAGTCTTGACATCCACCATCTCCCTGGCTGCCTGAAAAAAAGAAATCTATGATTTACTCATTATAGCAACTGAGTCAATTTTGCTTGTTCTCCCAGTTAATATCCTCATGTTCTGCCAACCAACCTAGATGCTCATGGCTTCTGAAGAACCCGTGTATAGGGAGGGCTCCGTTTCTATTTTTTTTTTTTTTCTTGAGACAGAGTCCTGCTGTGTCATCCAGGTTAGCTTCAAGCTCACTATGTAGCTCACGTTGGCCTTGAACTCTTGATCCTCCTGCCTTAGCTTCTTGAGTGCTGGGAACACAGGCATGTGCCACCATTCCTGGCTCCATAGCTATTTTTTTTTTTTAAATAACAACTATTATAAGACATAATTTACATACCATACATTTTGCCTGTTTAAAAATGTACAATTCAGTGGTTTTTGGTATATTCACAGAGCTGAGCAGCCATCACCACTATCTGATTTTAGAAAGTATTCATAACTCCAGAAAGAAACACCATTCCCATCAGCAACCACTCCCCACTTCCACTCCGTCTCTCCTCATCCCAGGCAACCACACATCTCCTTTCTGTCTCCATGGCTTTGCCTATTCTGGACACTTTGTACAAGTGGAGTCACACAACATATGGCTTTTTGTGATCGGCTTCTTTCGCTTAGTGCAATATTTTCAAGGTTCACTCGTGTTGTAGCATCTATGTCTATTTTGAATGTAGAAATGGGCAGGAATCCAACACAGTAGTGTTAGCTCCATTTTGACCATGAGAAAACCAAGGCTGAGAGTGTTTGTAACTTTCGCATGGCCAGCCACCTTGCGAGAGTTCATGAGCTGGGATTTGCACCCAGGTCTGCCTTGGCTCCCAGACAAGACCTTGGTTCTTCTCATCCACTCACTGGTATCTGGCTGAGCTTCTGCATCATGCTGAGCACCATCTCTAGGTGGACAAGTGGATCCCACTAGGTGTGCTGGCCCTGAGCCTCAGGCCTAGCCTCTCCTCATTGAGGTGGCTGTGGGAGTCCTTGCCATGGGACTCTGATATTCTGCGTCTGCCTTGCAGAGAATATGATTTCATGGCTTTACACTCACTTTGTGTGGCTTTTGAGCCATGTGTTGCCCACTCTAGTCCTTCTGTCCATTTCCTAAGAATTGTGGTATAAACTGGGAATATGATAGAAATGAAAATGATGGGAGCAATATACTTTCTGGTTTTGAAGGCCAGCAATCTAGTCACCCAGTGTGGTGGTGGAAATGTCATCTTTCTTTCCTGGTCTTAAGAGTAGAATGGTAATGAAACACTGTGGATTGTAAGATGCCCCCCTTCAAGCCCCCCTCCCCCTGATCCAAGGCTTTTCTGCAGACATGAGGTGGGGCATCCATTCCTCAGCTGCTGGGACGGTGAGGAGGGGGTGCTGGGCATAGGCGTTCATGGAAGAGAAAGGTCTGGTATTACCGGGCCCTTTGGCAGGAATGTGTATCTTCATGAGTCATCAGGGAGCTAAGTGGTGTATGATGGTGCGACAGCACCTCCTGTGAAGTCCAAGTCCTCCCCCACATTTTCTAAAAGCTGCTGTTCTGCATGGAAAAAAGGTCCTCTTGATCATTAAAAATGCAAATGAACTTTCTAGGTTTTTCTTTAGGAACATGAAAACCTTTGACTTAAAACTAGTGGGAATTGGCGCACAAATAAGCTAATTATCCGAAAGCACATGAGCATTCCAAGACTTTGGTAGAGGTACGTACTTGTCATGGGCGTTCAGTCTACTGTATTTTCTCATGGAAGTGGCCCTATTCCTGATCTCAGCTGACGTGAGACAGCCCTGTGTGATGTCGGGTGCGTGCCAGCGCCTGTTCCTATCCTCTCACTCTCACCATTTCAGCACACGTGGATGGACTGCTGACGCATGACGCACAGTTCTCTCATGTTTTTGCCTTTTTCACGACCGAACCTACTTCGCTACTCCCATGCAAAGCAGAAAGTGCTGGGAAACTGGTGCACTGCGCCCTCTGACAAAGACTGATGGGAGATGGTGCACAAACACCCCCTCAGGATTAGGTGGGAAAACTCGGGAATATGTTTTGCACTGGGTCCTTTTTTCCCCAGTAAAAAATCTCCATTTTATCCCAGTGGTAGATAGTCTGACAGCGTACCTTTTATTGGTTTTCTTGGCTGCCTTCCCATCCCTCTCTCTTCTCCAATCCTTTGGTGCTTTCTTCACTTCCCAAGCAAAGTGCTTGTGTTCAAATCCTTATTGTACATTCAGCTTCTCAGGTAGTCCAAATGAAGACATATGGGAAAACTTTATCTTTCTCTGCTTCTCTGCCTTGTGCTCAGCCCACTAGGTTTGATGGTGGGAGGAGGGGAGATAGTCCAGTGCCCCACGTGCC
Source organism: Erethizon dorsatum (assembly GCA_028451465.1). Lineage (NCBI taxonomy): Eukaryota > Metazoa > Chordata > Mammalia > Rodentia > Erethizontidae > Erethizon > Erethizon dorsatum. The sequence continues at coordinate 118,745,912 of CM051828.1, read as the reverse complement.
TGACTTCTCAGGCAGGCTAAATGGCTCCCAGGGGATCTCATCTATAGCGAACCAGCAGCTTGTCCCCCAAGACATCTTCAGTACAAACCTTAATGCTGGTAAGTGATCCACGGAGCAGGAAAAGAGAGGCTAAGGCTTGATGAGGCTTGTCCTAGCCTCATCAAACCAGTTTGTTCCCATAATTCCCTTTCTCAGAAGATGGCAAAATGAGGCAGTTGATTCTCATTATTTACGATAATTATTATGTTCTACAAAGCTGCTGCAAATACTGAGTTGCAAATGCAAACCATTGCTTCTAGGGGAAACTCAGGGTTAGGTTCCTGCAAACCTCTGGTCACAGCATTCTCATCAACTGAGCAAGGGATAAGCTTGTTTTATGTGTTTTGACTTGAAGTCATCTTATCTACTCTGTGTTGTTCATACCTTTAGCACTGGGCTCCAGGCAACAGCACTAGAACTCACAGCTGAATGAAGCTTATCTCATACACATGTCCACTCTGTGAGGCATCTCACACCTTGGACTTAGGAAAACACCAACCAGCACTGCAGCACTGAGTTTGGGAGCAATTTTACACAATGAAATCATCAATGAGAAGCATGGAAAGTCTAATTTTTACAGGATGAGAGCTGAGATGAGAAGACAGCATAACCTCGTTCAGTCTCAGCAGGGGACCTGTCAGGTGACTTGCATTTCTTCCACTGCTCCACCAGTGCCTGAGAACAACCACAAAAGCACCGTGAATATTGATTTGGGGGTCACAAATAAATTTCAGCAGTAGAAGGATTTGTAACAACAGAATCTGCAAGTAATGTGGGTCTTTCTTATTGCACCATGGACTCAGTTTTAATTCAGTGTATTTATAAACGCGTGGGCTAGATTCTGTGACAGACACTGAGATGCTAATGAGATGGACCCTGCCATTAAAGACTGTCCCTTTGATGGGCCAGGCAATTGCAATTATGACAGCGGCAGAATACACACTCTAGAATAGAAATACATGCTCCCAGGGGAACGCAATGCAGGGAATTGAGAATAAGAATCAGGAAGAATTTGGAGAGAAGTCCTAGGTAAGTCTTGAGAAGCATTTTCCACTTTGAGCATTTCATACATCATTGAAAAAGATGCGATATGTATACGTACCAATTCCCCAAGATGAGTGTAATTATTATATATTGCAAACATATGCTAATAAACAAAAATATGTATATATATAGTTTTGAGAAAGGAAAAAAAGGATCATTTGGTCAGAACAATCTCATTTCCTGTGATCAAATCTGCCAGCTACCTACATCTGCACCAACTGATTTTACCTCATTTCTCGATGGCCGAAGTGTATCTTCTCCCTCTACTTACACTGGGGACCCCCTTGCCCTTTGGAGGTATGTTCTTTTCTACTGAACTATCAGTCTCTCCCTCTCTACTTGAATATTCCCACCAGTGCGTAAATGGACCTCAGTATCTTCCATTATCCCCCTTAGGTCTCCTCTCCACCATACGCTCCTGCCACCACCTAATTCTTTTCACCCTTCACAGTATCATTGCTGGAGAAAGCAACCTGAGGCCACTGTCTTCTCTTTTTCACCCCACATTCTTTCTAAGTCACTACCACATCCCATGACTGTTCTTATCAAAGTCACCAATGGGCACTGCATTGCTTTTCTGGTCTTTTCTCTCTTTATTTTATTTTATTTTACTTTATTTTATTTTTTAAGACAGGGTCTTGCTCCATAGTTTAAGCCGGCCTTGAACTCACTATATAGCCCAGGTGGTCTTGAACTCACAGCGATCCTCCTGCCTCTGCCTCCCGAGGGCTGGGATTATGGTCTTTTATCTTAAGTATCAATCAGTATGCTCTCTGCCGTATGTTGCAGAATGTCCTGCTAAAAGTGTCTTACACAGCACAGACTTGCCTCTTTAGAGAATTATGTTTTCACTGAGGAAGGATGTCCCAGGGCTGGCTCTGCTGTTTTGTAATGCCATCACAACGCAGATCTGTTCAGCTTCCTCCCTGCCTCCCATTGTCACATCGGCAGAGGCTCTGGACGATGGTAAGAACACTCAGTGGCTGCAGCAGCCAGTATGTCCTAAAAGCAGGAAGGAAGTGAAGTGGCCTTTTCCCTCATGTTTCTTCTTCTTCCTTTTCCGTCTTCTTCCTCTTCTTTTTATCATGGAGGATTTTCTTTTTTCTTTTGGTGCCCCACATGTACTTCTTACTTATCAACTCCTAAACCAATCCCTAGCAAAGGGGAATGTTTTTATCCCTATTGTCTTGGACCAATCTAGGTTCACCCTTTGGGTCCGTCAGTGGGGCCCACTGTCCTCCAGATGTTTCCGTTTAACCAACACTTAATAAAATAGGGTCTCTTAGCAGGAAGAGGGAGGGAGGGAGGAGGGTCAAAGTGCCAGGTGGTACCTGCGACATCTTTCTTGACACCTTGAAGCAGTTTTGATGGTTGGCCACTTTATCCTTCTTAAAGTACTTCATTCTGTCACTTGCTCTGTGACATTATTTCCCCTGGGGTTTCTTTCTATTCCTGGCCACTCTTCAGTTTCCTATTGGCTCCTTCCTTGTTGCTCCATCTCAGCATAGTTCAATGTCCATGTACCCAGACTTGAGCACCTTAGAGCCTTGGTCTGTGGGTTCTCCCCGGTGACCTCAGCTGCCCCACGCCAACACTTCTAAGTATGCATCTCCAGCTGTCTCCTTGGTGTGGCCACGCGTATGCCTCAGGGTGCTGGCCTGCTTCACAGACCAACACAGAGCTGTAGACTTTACATCCCAAACCTGCTCTTCCTCCTCTCAGTGAATGGCCCCATCATCTGTAGAGTCATTTAAATGAAAATCTAGATGAGATGCATGAGTCCTCCCTTTCCTGCCACCTGCCATCCACTGGCAAGTCCTGTCCTCCACACCATTAAAACATATCCATAATTGGTTTGTTTCTACACAGTTCCGCTCCCACCACCCAGGCTCCACACACATTTTTGGTGGGATGGCTGAGGTAGCCTTTGTGTTGATGCAGTGTTACTGATTCTCCATGGAGTAGCCAAAATGATCTTTTAAAAATATAAATCAGGGGCTGGGGATATAGCTCAGTGGCACAGTGCCCACCTGGCAAGCCTGAGGCCCTGAGTTCCATTCCCGGTACCAAAAACAAACAAACAAAGAAAAATCAGAATTCTGTAGCCCCATCGGCTAACACTTCTGTGCTGGGGCCTCCCTCCCCTTGGTGCACCCTCAGGTTCTGCTGTGGCCTGCAAAGCCCTGTGCAGTGGCTGCTGCTACCCCTGTCTCCAGACCGTGTCTTAAGTCAGCTCACCCTGCTCTTTCTGGACTTGTTTCCGGTCCCTGAATAAACCAGCTCCTCCTTATCAGAGAGCCTCTGCGGGACTGGTTTGTCCTCTGCTTGAATTCCCTTCCACCCGATCTTCATTTGACTGGCTCCTCCTCACCTCTGAAATCTCAGCCCAAATGTCAAGTCCTCAGAAGCTTTCTCTAACCGCCCCCTCCCGCCAGGCACTCTGTCATAGCACAGTTAGAATTCTCTGCACTCTGCCTATAGCTCCCTGAGAAAATTCTATTTGTTAATTTAATATGCTAGAACTAAAAACAATTAATAAACTAAAAACACTAAAATAATATCTTCATGAAGTCAAGGAAGGAGAGAGGTTTTTTTTTAAAGAAGAGCAGCTTGACGGGCTGGGGCTCTGTGGTAGAGCCCTTGTCTAGCATGCCCAGGGCCTGCATTTGATCAGTTCTACAGCACCACAAGAAAAATAATTTAATTAGCAGTGTTAAATGCTGTCACAGGGCTGGTGATATAGCTCAGCGGCATAAGCACCTGCCTGGCAAGTGTGAGGTCCTGAGTTTGACTCCCGGTACCCGCATATAAAAAAAAATTTTCTTTCACAAGGACTGAAGATGATGATAATGAGCGCTATGATGAGAATGATAATGAGAGGTAACATATATTGTTACTATGTACCCAGGAGTGTGCCAGGTTTTTTTTTTTTTTTTTTTAGGTCTGAATGGATCCAAAGGCCATGTTTAAAGCAACTTGTCTATGTTTGCTCAGATGAGAATGGAAACAAACCTTAACAGACTGAGAAAGGGAAATATAATGTAGGATAGATGGCTTCTTATTTTTAAAAATATAATAAATTTCATTTTTAGGCCTAAATCTCCTGAATTTTGGACTCCACTCAGTTCATTTGAAGCTGTAGTTGAGTTTTTTTTTTTTTTTTAAATAAAAGTGTTAGGCATAAGTCTAGACTGAGTGATATTCTTAAAATACCTTGAAGATGCGCGCTTATGATGAGCTGAGGTTCAGCCTGTGGTGAGTACAGTGAGAATCTCACTTGGATGATGCCGTGAGTGGGTGCATCCTACACTAGATGCCATGTTTGGCAAGAGCAGCCTGTTAGATGTTTTCTGGACGCGTTGGTTTTTGTTTTACTCTATTATGAGACATAGTATATTTAGTGTTTGTGGTATGCTCAGTACTCTTGTGGCTGACTGAGACCTCATATTTTAGGGTCGTACTCTTTGCTTTTGCTGAGTTCATTTAACTGGCATGATGAAACCTCCACGTGGGTAAATGCAAAGTCACAAGTGAAAACCACTAATATAATTGATGGAAAGGAACATGTAGTACAAGATGGATTACAATAAGAAGTGGAAGAAGCTAGTGGTTTTAAACTTCCATTATTCAGGGGAAAGAATGCACATGGTTTGGTGAAGAAAGAGGGGAAGAATGGTTTAAGCAGAGGCAAGATGAAGCATGTTTTCAAGATTTGCCCAAGGGACCAAAAAGCTGAGACTTACTGGGGAGAAATTAGTGGTGAGTTTGGAAAAACAGGCTTAAGGAAGTGAGAACCATCAGGAGAGGAAGAGAACTTAGGCTGGTAGTAAGCTGTTTGAGGTTTCTGAGATCTGTTGTGACATGAAGGACTATTTATGAGGAATACATCTTGCAGTGGGTGTATTTGGGAGGAAAGCCAGATTCAAATATTCAAGTATAATTCATACCAGTATTTATTTAAGCTGATTTAACTTTCAAGAACTTAAATTTAGCTTTTTCTCTAAGCAATGTTATCTATTATATGTAATATTTTTCTTTAAATTTATCCCTGCCATTTAAAAAATTTAAATGTAACCTTACCCCCACTAATAATAGTACCTATGAAATCATATGTATTTGGGGCTTGTTCTGTTTTTTCTAGTGTATGTTAAAAATAAAGCCATGGCCATTGCACAAAGATTATATCTGTGTCACCTAACGTTATCTTGTGTATCATCAATCGTTCATGTGCTACATTTGGGAATGCCCAGGACACTGTTATAGCTCTCTAGTTGTGACATAATGAAATTGAATGAATGGGATGACTCAGCCTGAATTTATTAGGTACTTAGTATGTTAAACTCCCTGTGCTGGCAAAAGTGACACAGTATAGAGAACAACATACCAATGAGAAAGTGAGAGGTAGGCTTCATGAGCCCAATCCTAGCTGTGTCAAGCTTTTAAATATGCCTTCTGACATCAACTTTGTCATTGGAGAAGCTGAATGGGTTTCCAGTCTGGAACCAAGGCTTAGAAAGCTCTTTTCAAATTGAATTGCTTAGGCAAGTATTTGCAAGACACCCTGTAATACTTTTGGGAATATGAACATTAATATGGTTTATGGAGTGATAAGCCAGAAACCGAAGGGTGAAGTAGGAGGCAGAGTGGGATAAGGAGCAGAGCAGAGATGCAATGGGCGTATGCTTAGGGACTACAGGAGGAAGAGTTAGTCAAAGCCACCTCTGGGGCCCAGGAAAGGCTGCTTAGAAGACATAGCACTTCAGATGGACTTCGAAGGATGAGATGATGCAAAAGGCAGAGAGAGGGGCAGGGAGGGAGGTATCCAGCACAGCGGAAGACATCCACAAGGCATCAAAGAGGAAAACAGAGGCACTTCTTGGGAAAAGAGCAAAGCTGCAGTGTTTTGGTGGAGAGATGAAGGTGGCAAGGCATGTTGGGTTCTTGCAGGCACCTTAGACACTAGGTTGAGCTTGGATTTATTTCCATAGGCAGTCAGGAGCCTTGAAAAGATATGTTACGAGTTGTGATTAGAGAGACGACAGGAAAACATACGTAATTTAAATCGGAGGGAAAGTGATTGTAAGCTGGAGACTCTGAGGAAGAAGTCCCCAGCTTACAGTTTGGATGAGAAATAACAAGGTTGTGAAAGGTCACTGTAAAGGAGGGATGGGCTAGAGGGGCAGTGGAGGGGTGGAGAAGAAAGGTCTAAATGGTCAGTGTAGAGGGCCTGGGACAAAACCGCCCACCTTCATGGTGGAGTCCATCATCTCTCTTAAGTTCTGAGGAGAGAAATGTCATCTGTGAGGCATTGAATAGTGGGGAATGTTGATTTCATGGCAGGAGAGGGAAGATAATGACTGCAGTTCCAGTGATGCCTGAGGAGGGGGAATTGGTGTTTGCTGTGAAAGAACAGACGCAGTCCAGGCTGTAGGTAACTCCTTTTATTTCATCTTTTAAGTAAACTCAAGGATAAATAGTTGTATAATTTCCTTGTGGACTTTCATGCCCGGAAAGCATGGAGGGTGCATTGAAAACGCACAGTATTGTTATTGCCTTATACAAAGGTAACATGGCCTGGGAAACTGACCCACTGTGTTCTGTGAAAAGTCAGGATGCAGAATGCAAATGTGAATGACTCATTTTTCCCCATAAAGTAGATGTTTCCTCTTTAGTTTCCCCATAGTTAGGGACATGGCATGACATGACAGAATTCCTTTTCTTGACCTCTTGTTTTCCACCTGAGAAGGATCTGACAGTCAGTGGCTGTGGATGTGGTTCTGCCTTCCCACCAGAAAGGAGGGGACTGTAATGTGGTTATGTGTAAGCAAGGAGCAGACGAAGGCTTAAGCAGAGCAGGGTCTGGGATTTGATGCTTCCACTGCAGGGCAAAGAGAAGGGTGGTTCTCACTGGAAGTTTCCTCAGAGAAGCTTCTAAATGTCTGAATCTCCAAAACTCATCCCATTTTAAGCTATTCTTTGCTTCTAGAGTTTTTGTTTTTGTCTATTTTGTATAATGCCTACCTCTATAGTACCTGGGATGAAAACGTTGATTTTTGTTGCAATACCTAGGGCAAAACAACTCTTGGGAGCTGCTCTGGGCAGGAAGTGGAGGCTGAATTCTTCTAATGGAAACTTCTTTGGGGACCATGACTCATTGGCCTCCATCCCCATCACTGTGCAGGGATTGACTGAGTTCCAGGAAATGGCTGAAAGCCTATAGCCAATTTGGTGGTACAAAAGAAAGGAAAGGGTACTGTTAAGTGGATCTGTATTCCCAGTTATCAAAGATGCCAACACCGTCTCTTAGCTAATAGGAGTCCCAGCTGTGCTCTGAGGATGCTACCAGATGTTTCTGAATAGGGACCTCACACTTATGGTCTCAGATACCGCACACTTAAAAATAGCATCTACTTGGAAACTGGCTGTTAAGTAGGCCCCAAAGTTTTAGAATGTGTTACTGACTCTGGTCTCCAAACTACTAGTAACACACTGTTTGTAGTGAAATTTATTTATTTATTTTTTATGTGGGTACCGGGAGTCGACCTCAGGACTTGTGCTGCTCAGTGATATCACCAGCCCTTCTTTTTCCTTTATGTGGGTTCTGGGAGTCGAACTCAGGACCTCGCACTTGCCAGGCAGGCGCTTATACCGCTGAGCCATCTCACCGGCCCCGTGAAATTTATTTTTAAATGAATTCTAAATGGAAATTTGGTGAATGTTGAGTAATTAACTTCAATTTTTAGCATGATTTCCCTAGTACCTTAAATTTTTCCTTTTAGATGATAGAACGCCTTAGTAATGTGGCTATCAGGAAATTCATTTATTCATTAATATCTTCATTAAAGACCTATTTATTTATTGGTGGCTAGACTCTGTGTGTGACTGAGAAATAAGTGCCATATTTTTTTACTTTTTATCTTCCATTAAGAGAAATGTTCTACATTAATTCAAAATGCGTTTTTATTATTTAACACTTCTGAAATCAGAATGTGTCTTACTACCAATGAATTGATTTTTCTGAGCTACATGAATAATGATGCATTCTGTAACTGACGTTAGATTTGATGGAGATATTTGCACAATACTAAATTAGCACCATACTTGGACAATATGATGGCCTTGTTTGGAACTCAGTATGCAAGTTAAGCCTCGAATTTTAGGTGTTGTGGTTGATCCAGGGGAACCAGGGCTCAGATGCCTGCATGTCCAGGGCTAGGGGGAAGAATCAGATGGCGAACGAGGAGCCAGTAAACTCAAGCTGCGCAGGCAGTAAGAGCGGGCTGGAGAGGAATTCTCTATTGCTTCATATCTCTGCATCTTTTCTCCTTTTCTGGCCTGCTACATAAATTCACTGCAGTGCAATTCTGCTACATCAGAGCAGAGCAGGAGGAACGAGAAGCACCAGTCAGGGCTGCATCATGGAACATGGGTACTCATGGCAAGAGAGATTGGGGGTAATTTGTGTACCTGAGGGTGATAAAGTAAATAATGAAGGGATGATGAAAACAGCAGCATCCATTTATCAAGTGTCCTCCTTTGCCCACTTCAAAGGCACTATATTTTAAATGATAACAATTCTGCCAGCCAGGTATTCACTGAGCATCATTCTTATCCTGTTTCAGGTGTGAAACTGGGGCTCAGAGAGAGTAAGTGACTTGCCCAACATCGTACAGTTTATAGATGATAGAAATCAGGATTCAGGCTTTGGTCCACAGGGCATTAAGGTCTACTCCCCTTCCAATGTGCTGCACGGTATCCCCAAATCTTAGAACATGCGTGGACTTTGTATCCAGTCATGCGAGGTCTCAGAAACCAACCCGGGTCAGATTATGAAGAGTTACATAAAGTAGCCTCAGAATCTAAAATTAGGGCCACTGAATAAGATTCTACAGATGTCTTGAGAAAACGTCACTGTGTGGTGTAGCCCAGGTGGATGGATTGGACCAGAGTGGGAGCAGTAGATGCTCAGTAGGCTTAGGAAAAGTAGCTGTTGGCCTGGTGAGTTAAGTGCTGAGGTTCAAGAATTTGTTACTTTACACTAATCAGACTACCAAAAGAGCAGAAGTGCTGCTGTAGCTCAGATTCTGGAACTCAATAGGATATTTTAATAAAGCCCATGATCTCAAGAGGATCTTGCTGCAGGGATGAGCTCACAGTCCATAGTTGGGAACTGATAAACAATTTTAATTATATTTCTAATATTTGAGGAGCTATTCTCCCGTCAGTGGATTTCCTTTAGGTTTTGATCCCACATAGACTTCAAGAAAATTTAAAATGTTTTGTTTCATTATTATTATTATTTTTTTTGTGGGTACCGGGGGGTCGACCTCAGGACCTCGTGCGCCAGGAGGTGCCCGTGCCGCTGAGCGATATCACCGGCCCCTTTTTCGTATGTGGGTTCTGGGAGTTGAACTCGGGCCCTCGCGCTTGCCAGGCAGGCGCTTAAGCCGCTGAGCCATCTCACTGGCCCTTGTTTCATTATTGAAAATCATAGGTTATTTGCTATGAGCTATTGATGAACCAAGAATAATTTTATGAATTGTAAGAAAGAGTCCAAGCTTTCAAATGCCAAGGGTGGTTATTCAAATCTGAGAACTAGGACAAATTCTAAGTTACTCACATGAACATATATTTAATTTCTTCCCACAGAGGTGATCGAACAAAGTAGACTTTCATTAATTTAGAGGCAGTATCTCTGCTGAGTGGTCAGAACAATCGTGTTTCCAGCAATACACACAATAAGACTATTATCACCACTGTTTTTGTCATCAATAAGCATTTATTATGTTCTTAACAACTTTTGCCTTAGTAAAGTGTCTCACAAGAGGCAGAAAAAATCTTGTCATTCTCTATCTTTTAGGCTTTACAATATAAGAACATATTTTAGAGTTTTCAATATAAGAGCATGTATGAAAAGTACATTGAAGAGAATTAGAGTATTTTGAGTTGGCATATTAATGAATGCACAGTGAACAATTTATATAAATGTCATAGGTGACTGTATTTAAATGTTTTCCAAAGGTAGAGATGGATGTATGAAAAAAAATGTGGTATTTATACACATTAGAGTACTACTCTGCCATAAAGAAGGATAAACAAGTCATTTGTAGGAAAATGGATGCACCTTGAAACCATAATGTTAAGTGAAGTAAATCAGACACATAAGCTTAAATTCTGCATGGTTTCTCTTATGTGAGAATCCCAGTATATGAACAAAGTGCAAAATAAAAGACAGACACTAGAAAAAAATGAAAGAGAAAAAAAGCTATTGTAATCCAGCATGGATAATGTATCTAAAAGTGTACCTTGATTTAGTATAATTGTCTTTTGTGTTTTATGTTTTTTTGGCCTGCTGGTCTGACTGTTAATCTGTATTCATGATAATTAACTTTATAAGATAAACAAAAGAATCTGATCTTGGCAAAAAGTTTAAAAAGGGGAATAGGAGGGAAGGGGGGAAAAGGAATCGAGATGTATTATGCACATATACCAATTCCCCATAACGAAGTAATCCTTATGTACTGCAGACATCTAATAAAAGTAAAAAATTAAGAAGGAAAAGTTTTTTCCAAGGGTATGAAGCAAAATTATTAATGTCCAAAAAGGAGAAAGTAGGAGAGTATCCTTAAAGTTGCATGTGTAATGTAGGGTGGGGAAAGAGAAAGCTGACAATGTTTCAGGTGAGGAATTGATCCTAACTTTGCTGGTGGAATTATTTCTCTGAAAACCAGTTAGAACCTGTTATAGTCATTTGTCCATGTGGCTCTATGTGAGACCATTTGTATGTTTTGACTGAGACTTGGGCTTCACAGGCATAAACACAGTCACTGTATGAGCCAGTGTATTTATTGTAAGCACCTGATAATCTGGGCCCAGTGAGATTCACCCCAAAGGGATTCTCATAACTGAACAATCCAGGCAAAGCTCAGTGTAGGGCTCAGCTGGTGCATCCAGGCCTAGGTGTTTCTTCATTGCTCTGTCTGTCTTCTTTGCATTGTTCTGTTCTTAGACCAAAGTTCCTTCTTGGAGCTTCTAAGATGGTTGCTTGTGGCTTCTGCTCATTCTTCTTCCAGATTTACATCCTCTGGGAAAGAAAAAATTATTTCTTTGAGGCTGAAACAAAAGTCTTGCAATGATGGGCCGGTGAGATAGCTCAGCGGCATAAGCGCCTGCCTAGCAAGTGCGAGGTCCTGAGTTTGACTCCTGGAACCCACATAAAGGAAAAAAAGGGCCGGTGATATCGCTCAGTGGCACAGGTGCTTGCTGGCAAGCGCGAGGTCCTGAGGTTGACTCCTGGTACACCCCCCAAAAAAAAAGAAAAAAAAAAAAAGTCTTGCAATGGTCCTGCTGGCAAGTGCAAGGTTCTGCGTTTGATTCCTGGTACAAAAAAAAAAAAAAAAAAAAAAAAAAAAAAAAAAAAAAGTCTTGCAATGGAATCTGCTTGGTCCTGATTGGCCTGCCTAGATTCCTGTGTATCCTTCAACCAATCCTGGTGGTTGTAAGGGTTTAAATGTGCTGACTGGCTTGGTCTCCATTATGCACTTCACTTCTGGAGCCTAGAAGTGAAGCCCAGAGAAGCCCAGCTCAAGGGCTGAGAGTTGGGCTGTAGTGGTTTCCCTAGACAAAATCAGCACAGTTGCCACACCATGGCATGGTCATGGATACTGTATGAATGATGAGAGGGGAAAGTGGGCAGATGAGAATGGAAGCAGGGATATCAGTTGGGTGGGTGTTGAACTCCAGGCAAAGAATTATGGTGGTTTGGACAAAGAGACTGGCACTTGAAATGGAGTGTGGTGGACAGATTTGATTTTTATTTTGGAAATGGAATTCATAGGATTTACTGCTGGTGTACATGTTGGGGGTGGTAAAGAAAAGAATTAAAAATGAATTGAGTTTGTGAACTGAGCAATGTGGGAGGAGGATGATAGTATATTTTTTGAGGTGAAATTTGAAGGTTTTTATTATTGTTGTTATTATTATTTGCATAGAAACTGTACTATTCTGGCTTTGTGGGATTTTGAGAAGCCTATTAGATAACTGAGTGATAGTTTCAAATGGGTGGTTGGAAATAGGAGTCTGGAATTTAGAGGGTAGGGCTGGGAATATATACTCATGGACAAATGAATCAATAAAAAGAAGGGACCGATTGCAGGAATTTTTATTTTTTAGGTAGCTGATTTATTAAATTGGTGGCCATGTTGAGAATGCAAACAGAAAAAGGCTTTATTTATCTTCAATTGCCACTTTCATGGTTGCCATTAGACCAACCCTGGGTGCTATCCCAGAAATATCTCACAGCTTTTCCAGGCACTTTTGAAAAAAAATTAAAGAAGATAGAAATAAAACTCTATTTTATTTTATTTTATTTTAATTCTAATTTTTTTAGGTATTCAGAAGTCCAGTTCTATTAAACCATGACATCGACCTCCCATCCAATTCAATTATTTCTTTCCCTGAATTCAGGCCCAGCCTGAGGTGCTGCAGAGCAGCAGTGGAAAAGGAGACTGGGTCTGCTCTTTCGCTCTTGTCCAGATGCGTGTGCTGTTTGCTTGTACCTGGGGCCCCTGCAGTCAGGTGGCAGAGAGAGGCGTGATTAGGTGGTAAAGATGTGTGCTTAGTGGGTTTTCTCTGTGGTTCTTCCCAGCCATGGATACCCTCTATCTTGCAAGTGTTCACTTTTTCAAGTTCTTGGTGACAGTGTGTGAAGATTTCCAAAGCTTCCTGCTGCAGACATGAATGATGCTCTCTCTGGCTGGTGTCGTACCATCCCCATCTACTTTGAACTTCTGCCTTGACAATTCCCTTTTTGTTCCAGTGGTGTCTTAGTTACTTTTCTCTCATTGCTAAGACAAAATACCCAACACCCAAAGTTAAAGGGGAAAAGGTTTATTTGGCTCACAGTTTGTAGAGGTTTTAGTCCATAATTGGCTGGTTCCAAGGCAGGGTTGTGGGGCAAACAGGAATCACAGAGGAGAAACAGTTCATGGCTGGAGGGAGGTAGCAAAACAAGCAAGGGATGACCACAGCTTTCTATCCCTTATATTGTATCTTATCCAGGCTACATAGGGTGGGTAGCATTCATGCCCTTAATCCTAGTACCCTTGATCCTAGCATTGCACCGTGAATCAATCCCAGCATCACATTCTCTACATCCAGCCACCTCTGAGAAAGCCCCACCTATGACTGCGTGGGGCTTTGGGGGGACATCTAGAAACAAGCCATAACAAGTGGATACACTTACTGCGGAAAGCCTTTATTGAAGGTTTTGTCTTAGCTACCGTCCTGCTCCATCCCGATGTCTACTGCACTCATGAGAAGCTGTAGGCATCTTTGTTTTGTTCGACAGCGGGCCACTCCACTGCTGCCCTTTGTCTTCAACTTGCCATTGCAGGCCAAGCTCTGGGAAGCCACGTCTGATTTCCCGAGGGCTGTCTCATCATACACCGCAGAAGGTACCCTTCACAGTGTTCTCCTGGAGTTGTGCAAATAATGTGGAGCCCTGGGTTCTCACCAACGTCTCATGCTCTTGTGTGGAGTGGAGCAAGGCAGACCTATCCCATATGCAGTTCAGCAAGCACCCAACTGGGGTTCCGGATGCTATTACGTCGTTCTGCCAACTGCCCTGATCTCTCTGAGCTGGTCTCTTGCTGCCCCTTCCTTTGCCACAGTGCCTCTGATGCTGTGCTTCTTTGTCCTAAGAAGTGCCTTTCCTCCAGGGAATTTTCTCATAAGGACTGGAGTCGGGACAGGTGGTTCCTGACCCGGTATGATCTCCTCTTAGCAAGTTCTGCATAGATAACTGCTCAGTCTTATTAGGGCCCCAGTGAGAACACCAACCCACCAGCAAAAGACCCATTTAGCACTACATTATGACAGAGAAACCCTTCAAATGAAAGCTGCAGGGACGTCCACTACATAAAGCAGGTAGACATGGGGCTGTGTGGGGTGCAGTGGGGAACAAGGGACAGGGTGCTTCGGGGTGGCTTTTATGCACAGTTTGAAAACCACTGTGCTTGGGAAGACCAACCATGGTTGCCATGACAAGGAGAACTTCCCACAATTTACAGTTGTGCAGTATTTGACTTGTTCATAATTTTATGTTGGAAACAACAGCTTGTTCAGGTTGTGTGGGAAGGAACATACTTCTGGTGAGGTCCATTTCCAGTGCAGAGGACCAACCATTGGGCCACCATGGCAGGCCTCTTTGCAGTGCCCAGCCTTGCCAGGTGCACACTTGCTTCCCGAGCTCCTGACGCCGACCAGGATGCTTGTGGGGAATGCTGTGCTTCTGCGCAGACGTGCTGGGTGGCTGCCCTTTTTGTGAATGAAAAAATCCACCTCTGGCTGTGAATATAGCTCCTGCACCACATGAAGAAACAACTTTTTTCATCTCTTATGGCCATATTAGCCTTTTTTTTGGTACTGGGAATAGAACTCATGACCTTGTGCTTGCCAGGCAGGCACTGTGCCGCTGAGCTATATCCCTGGCCCTAGCCTGGGGTTTTGTGCTATGTAGAAAAACAAACAAGGATTTTCTATAAATTTTTTTTTTTTCCTGCAAAACTTTTCATCTTTGCATGCAGTTGAACGGTTAGGAGATCAGTCCCACTCCATGTGTCAAAAGTGCTGGGGCATTAGGAAAATTGCCTAACTTTTTCTGGGCCTCAGTTTCTCCACTCATTAAACTGGAGCAAGGGTGGAAGGTCATGGACTGTCTGGGCTTAATGAGAGCCATCATATGAAAAATGCAGTGTGTGTTGCAGAGCAAGCACTTAGGGTGGTGTTGATGGTATTAGTTTCCTGTTGCTGCTGAAACAAATTACTCCCACTGGATGGATTAAAACTACGTGGTTTTATCCTCATACAATTTTCAATTCACATTTTCTAAGTGGTTCTTATGGGGCTTAAGTCAAGGTGTCTATAGGACTGGTTCCCTCTAGAGGCTCCGAGGGAGAATATTTGACTGCGTTTTCCAGCTTCTAAAGCCTACCTTCATTGTCTGGTTTCTGGCTGTATCACTCTGATCTTTCTTCAGTCCTTACTTCCCATCTCTGCCTCTGGCCCTCCCTGTGTCCCTTTCATAAGAACCTTTGTGATTACACTGGGCCCACTCAGATAATCCATGATAATCCCCCAATCTCAAGATTCTTAATTTAATTGCATCTGCAAAGTCTCTGTCATGTACAATAACATAGTCGAAGGTTCCAGGGATTAGAACAAGGATATCTTTAGGTACCATAATTCTGCTTACTATTTCAAATTTTTATTTAAAAGTATTTTTAAATGTCTACCTTGTGCCACACCCTCTGCTTTGTCCTGGGCATACAACGTGAAGAAGATGCAATGCTTATGCCAAATAAATGATGGCAATGTTAGTTATAGCTATAGTAGTTGATACTTATTGAGTGTTTACTATATGCCAGGTATTATGCTAGGCACTGTAAGTAAATTACGTTGCTGAAATCTTACCACTGCACTATGAGGAAGGTATTATTCCCATTTTAAGGATAAGAACACTGAGGCTTGGAGAGTTTAAGTATTTTTTCTAAAGATCATGTACCTAAAGGTATGAGCTCAGGTCTCTCTGAGTTTCAGCTTATGTAACTAATCATTGCATTACATTCTGACTCTTAAAGAAGAGGAGGGTATACCTTGGGTTCTCTTCTTAGTGTCTATAAATTGGCCAGCTGAAGCAGAGCTGAACACACAAGGACCCCAATGAAGGGCACGTGTGTGGAGCTCCTAGGGGAGGCAAAAGCTACACTTCTGCCAGCCCTGGCAGGAAGGCCCCAAAGCTGCAAGTTCGTGACCTTAACAGTTGGGCAAATGCTGGCTTGTCTTCAAGTGACTCTAACAGAATGTGTTATTCATTGCACCAAACTGGTTACTCCCAGGATCATTTATCACCATGCCACTGGGGTCTGTTTTGGCCCAGGGGAGTGCACTAATGAAAGAGGAGGAGATGGGTGCTATTCTTCTTTCACCATCAATATAAAAACCACCCGGTGACTTTCAAAGGCAAAAAGGGTACGTTCAGGTCAGTCAGAAGGGAAAGGCAGCATTTGAATCCTCCAGGCCATATTATTCTTCATTTTTGTCGAGATTCCTTTAATCGAAGTGGATGATTTGCATGGAGGGTGAGGCTGGGGTGCAGGCTGGACTCCAGGCCGAGTGGAGCCAGGATGGGACTGGCAGTTGCTGAGTGAAGGAGGATGAGGAGCACCAGTTCATCTGGCATGGCAGATGCTGGTGGGTCCAGGAAAGGAGTGGGAGTGGTAGAGAGGTGCCATCCGGAGTGTGCAATGGGCTGCTGGGGTGATAGAGGAGGTGCTGACGCCCACCGGCTCCCAGCCTTGGTAGTGCTGCATGGGAGTGGGGGAAGCTGCTTGCACGGTAGGGTTGGAATTTGCATCTTCTTGGTTTCTTTTGGGACAGCTTCTCTCTTTCAGCCCTTTTGGTGACACCCCTTCACCATGGGAGACACTGCATTTTAGGCATGTTTGCAGGTGGGCTGCTAGAAAAATAGTTCTTAAATTATGGCAGACATGGTGTCCATACTTCTTTGAATTTTGAAAACAGCATTGGTTTTGAACAATTATTTTTTCCAATAATAATGACTGATTACATGAATAATATATGTAATTTAGCTTTTGGATATTATCAAGACTTTACATCTATAGAGTTCACAAATCAGAAAAATTTAATGGCAGAGCATGGCTGTCTTTCCTTTCCTCCTCCCTCCATCTCCTCTCCCCTTTTCTCTCTTCCCTCAACTTCTTCATTTCCTTCCTTGCTTCCTTCTTTCCTCTCTTTTTCTTTTTAATCTTTCCCCTTTCCTTCCTTCCTTCCTTTCTTCCTTCCTTCTTTCCTTCCTCCTTTCCTCCTTTCCTTCCAAACTGCTATGGGATAGACATTTTAATTTGGCATACAAAGATGATAATTACTACTTTCTGACTGCCAGGGACTTATAGTTTGGTAAGAGGATTCATTCATTAGTTTTACTCAACAGATATCATTGAGCATCTGTTATGCAGCAGGCACTAATCTAGCTGCTGGGATATAGCAATGAACAAAACAGACCAAATCTTACACTCTAGAATGGAGAATTATTTTCTAATGGGAAAAGACACACAATGAACAAGCAAACAAATGCAGGATACAATTTCAGTTAATAATAAAAATAAAGCGCTGTGAGGAAAAGAAAGCCAGGCAACAGGCTAGAGAGTGACTGGCAGGGATAGGAAACTTTTCGCCACAGGGTATTGAGGAGGGAAGGCCTTGCTGAGGAAGTGGCACTGAGGGGTCACCTTCAAGGTTCTGGGCAAGAATGTTCTAGGTAGAACAAGAAATGCCAAGTCCCAGAGCTTGGCGCTACCTAGGATAAATTAGATGGCCAGGGTGGCTGGAGGAAGTTGAGGAGCAGATGGCTAGGGGTGAAGGTGGAGAGGTGAATGGTGGTCAGATGTGGAGAGCTGAGAGAAGGGAGTCTGCGTGTTCTTGGGGTGCAGTGGGAATCCACCGGAGGGTTCGCAGCAAAGCGGTGGAGGGGTTGGATTCACAAGTTAGCTGTCGGGCTAGGTCGCTGTTAGCAGACAGGGCAATGGTTGGGTGGGTGTGGTTGAGGTGTGGGGGAAGAGAGGTGGTGGAAATCAGGATGTATTTGAAAGGCAGAGGTGTCTGGATTGGCTGTGGGCATCAGGGCACAGTAGAATCAAAGACAACTCTAGGCTTTTTGGCTGAGCTCCTGGGCAAATGGCAGTACCGTTAATTAAGGCACAAAAGTCTGGGGGAAACGGGAGATTTGGGATGTGTGGAGTAAGTGCAAACAAGAGTTTCCTTTAGATCACATTCAGTGTTCTTGATTGGACAGCTACATGGAGATGTGGAAAGACAGCAAACTGTAAGTGAAGCACAATGTTAGCAGTGTATACTTTGCTTTAGAAGGAGTGTGCTTTTTCCTTTAGAAATCGTGGTAATGTTGGGCTGGGCGTAGCGGTGCACACTGTAATCCCAGCACTCAGGAGGCTGAGGCAGGAGGATCACCATGAGTTTGAGGCCAGCCTGGGCTGCATAGTGAGTCCAAGGCCAGCCTGAATTGCACAGTGAAACCCTGTCTCAAAACGAAATTGTAATGTTGATGTTGGGGAAAGAAGGAAACAATTTTTATTCAGTCTTGATTATATGCCAAGCACTGTGCCAATCACTTGGCAGATATTATTTTTCATGAGGCATCAGGCTAGGAAAGCCTCTCTAGTGTGCAGTGTAAGATTATTCACTCTGGAGTCTTATCGTTAGGTTCAAATCCAAGCCATTTCTCTTGTCTTTTAGTGGCATGTTCTGGGCTTTCTTTGCTCCTTTGTAAAAGGGGTTATAATAATACCTATGTCAGAGTTATTTTGACATTTAAATGAGTTAACACATGAAAAATACTCGGAATGGTAGATACATATATATCCGTGGATGGCAGTGATTTCAATGTTTCTGATAATGGCTCACCTCAATGGATGGGAGAATAAGTCGTGGTGTAACATGAACTTTGCTTTAGAATCTTGTTCCAATTTATTTATCAGTCAGTGTATAAGATGCTTGGCTTTTGTTAGTTTTTGTCATGATTTGATTTTATGAGCAATTCCTCCATTACAATTTGTACTAAAGCCTGTTTCTGTTCCTTTTGCTGTATAACAAACCACCCCAATTTACTGGCATAAACAAGCATTTTCTTATGTTCACAGATTCAGAGCTTTCGAATTCAGGCAGGATACAGAGGGAAGGCCTGTGTCTCCTTTACAATATCTGGGGCTTCCCCTGGGAGGAAATGAAAGCTATGGGTGGGAATAGGGGTGGAAACCACTAATGGCCATCTTGGCCTATGTGCCTGGGGTTGGTTCTAGCTGTCAGCTGAGGTCTCAGTTTGACTGTTGGCTGGAACATCTACCTGTGATCGCTCCATGGGGTCTCTTGACATGGGCTAGCATGGGCTTCCTCACAGCACAGCAAGTGGATTCTGTGACTGAATGTCCCAAGAGAACCAGAAGGAAGTGGCTTGGTGGTCTCTTCTGCCTTAGCCCCACGCTGGTCCAGCTTCAAGAAGAGGTAGCATAGATCCCACATTCCTGTAGGAGGAGTGTTAAAGTCACACGGTAAGAAGAGCATGTGGGATGAAAAATATGACTGTGGTCAGTTTTGAAAAATACGCAGTTTTCCAGGAAGCTTAACCAGGAGGTCATTTGTAAGGCTAACTGGTTTACAGAATCCAACACACGTCTATGTGAAACCCTGCTGTGAAACCAGGGTCTCTTTTGTTTATTAAAAGGATGTGAGTACACTTAACCTAAACTGTTTTAGAGTGCAAGGATCGACTCATTAGGAGCTGGCAAGCTTTCATTCATCTAATGAACATTGATTAAATGCAATCACTTGTAGGTCCTGATGTGTGCATGGTTCTGGGCTAATTACTGTGCCGGCAATATTGCGATGGCACGGGGGTCAACAGGCTAAAGGGTGAGGGCAAATACAGATGGTTTTCAATTACATAGTCTCTGGAGACACAGAGGCCACTGATGACCCCAAATGGTGGTTAAAATAAAGCTAGTTAGGACAAGACACAAAATGAGTTTAATACAAATGTATTCCGTTATCATTGTAGTCACTGTTCAGAAGCGCATTTCCCATTCTATAGACTCTATCTATTAATTAGTCATGATGACAGTCAGCAGCTAATAAGTACTTAGTATGGCGTGCATTTTATTCTAGATGCAATGGTGGGAGGCATGGACAGGTTTGAGCAGGGAGGGCTGTGAGCTGATTTAGGTTTTGAAAAGATTTTTCTGACTGCTGTGTGGAGAGTGAATGAGGAACGGGTGACAGTGAAAGGGTGGAGACTTGGCAGCAGTCTAGGAGAGAGACAGTAGCCTGGACTGAGGGCGGGATAGCGAGAGCAGTGTCCAGATCCATTTTGGAGGCAGAAATGACAGAATGATCAGGGAGGGGCCAGAGGGAGAGAGAAAAGACAGTAAAGGTGCTTCTCAGGGTCTGGCCTTGTTTGCTCAGGCAGTGGGTGTTAATGTCATTTTGGGAGAGGGGCTCTCTCTTTTGGTTAGGTTGGTCATCAAGCATGACTCAGACTCCGTGAGTCTGGGGTACAACTGAGGTATCCAAATGTGAGGCTGGATATCTGGAAGTCATTGCAAGTGGGTGATATTAATTTTAGCATAGAAGAGATTGCTGTGGAAGGGGATATAAAGCCAAAGGGATCCAGAAATGAACCTACAACACTCCGTTATTTAGGTAAAGGAAGAGTCAACTGCAGAGTAGACTCTAAAGGCTGAACTAGAGAGAGGGAAGGGAAATCCAGAGGGTATAATGTTACATAGGTGGTAAGTGGGAGCATTTTAAGAAGAAACAAGGTCTTATGGATGTTGCTGAGAGACCATCAGATGTGCCCATAGTGGTGGCCCCTGGACTTGGGAACGTGACGGTCATAGAGTTGCTGAACAGAGCAGTTTTGTTGGAATGACAGGGTTGGAAGCCTGTGTTTTTATACAGCTTTAGGATTGGCATCATCCAATGTCTCAGTCTGTTATCTGTTGGTGTAACAGAATACCACAGACTGGATAACTTATAAAGAAAAGAAATTTATTTTTCCTAGTTCTGGGGGATGAGAAGTCTGAGTTCAAGGTCTTGGCATCTGGTGAGTGCTTTCTTGCTATGCCATCTCATGGTGGAAGGTGAGAGGAAGAGGTGGAGAAGAGAGAGAGAGGGAGAGAGAGAGGGAGAGAGAGAGGGAAGGGGAGGGAGGGGGAGGGAGAGGGCAAGTTTAGCTCATCTTGCTTCTGATTGCTTCATATATTATGTGTTAAAACATCTCTCTCTCTCTCTGTACACACACACACACACACACACACACGCACAAAGCACAAAACACAAAACAAATGTGGATAACAGAATTAGTGTTTATAGCAGTGTATCATCTACTAATTAAAGTAATTACTATGGTATTATGGTTTCATTAGTTAATGGAAGGGACACACTCACTCTGGAGAATCTATTTACTCACATTACAGTACTAAGTTGTAATAGTCTAAAAATGTTTCTTTATTTTTATTTTATTTTATTTTTATATGAGGGTACCGGGAGTCGAACTCAGGACCTCGCACTTGCCAGGCAGGCACTTATGCCGCTGAGCTATATCACCGGCCCTGTTTCTTTAATTTAAATATTTACATTAGACCAAGCTTCCTTTTAGTATAAACTCACTCTTACAGTAAACCCACTCCCATCATAGTGACAGTAATCCATTCACAAGGGCAGAGCTCTCATGACCTAATAATTACTTTTTTTTGTTTTTTTCTTTTTTAGTGCTGGGGATGGAACTTTTCCCTGGGCCTCACACATGCTATGCACTTGCCTTACCACTGAAATACAGCCCCAGCACTCCCCAACCACATCCCACAGGCCTCACCTCTCAGCATTGTTGAACTCTTGCATTGGGGATTAAGTTTCCAATACCTTAACTTTGAGAGCCACATTCAAAGCATAGCACCCAGTTTATTACTTCACTGCAATTTTGGCTGGTTGTGTAAAGTGGTTGGTGGTTGTGTTGCTTCTGTCTCTAATTTAGAGTTGGTGGATGAAATGCAAGATACCCAGTTAAATTTGAATTTTAGAAAAAATTTTTAGATAAGTATGTCCCATGAAATATTTGGGACATACTTATATTTAAGAAATGTTGTTTATCCGAAGTTCAAATTTAGCCAGGTGTCCTGTATTTTTGTTTGCTAAATCTGGTAACCCACATTGAACTGGGGAAAATGGTGGATTTATGTTCTGTGAGTTTCAACCCCCTCTTACCCATGTCAGGCTACTCTAGCTAAGTAGGATACCATCTAGAAAGTTGCACACGATCTACTTCTGGGTTTAGACTCTGGGGCCAATGAGAAAAGCTAGCCTTGGCGGAAATTATTTCCGGAGAGAGTTAATGTGTCTACTAAATTCCCTTAGCACACCTCCTAGGGTGCTGAGCACATAGTAGGCCTTCATCAGTTGTTTGTTTGATAGTTTGCATTATTTATTGAGGAAAAAATTAGGTGATATTCATACAGGAATGGAAGGAAGCCGACTACCATTGCACCTGTAGCACAACTTAGTGAAGGTGTGGCTGGGCCTCAAGGGCCTCAAGTATTTACGCCATGTGCCTGTGATGCAGATGGTTTTGCTGAGTTTAGCATCTCTCAGTCATGGCAGCTAAAGTACAAATGGCTTGTGAGGGGTGATTAAAAATCTTTGAATGGCAGGGAGCTCTTGAAAATGCCCATAAATTCCAAGACAGCCAGACTGAATAGTTTACTATTTTAATTGGTCATTCCAATTTCTCTGCATTTCTTTCTCCTCCTTTCTAGGAGGTGTAGGAGATGTAACCACAAGACTATTTCAGTGACCTCTTTGGAAGCAATTTCAAGAAAGTTAAGTATGGGTTGAATGTAAAGTGTATGATGAATTAAATATCAGCTAGGAATTTCTATGAAGATTACATTCCTTGGCTGAAACCTGAAAATCCAGAGGTTAGATTTCACTGTCTATAAAAATGGATTTTCTCTTGTGGTTTTCTCTAAAGTTTTGCTGTTTACCAGGATTGTGCATTAATAGTTAACGTCCATTTCCATTGCAAGTTGAATTTAGTACCTTCATCCTATTCCAATTGATTAACTCTACTTCGTCCCAGCATTCAGTATCTGTCTTAGATTTTCAAATAGTGTAGCACGGTTCTTATAACTGGGGAGTTTCTTGAAGGAAATATATTTACAATAGCTGCTTAATTTCAGTTAACCCATCATATAGAGTTTTGCCTAGGTAACAGATTTCGGTCTGAGGGTTTAGAAGGGATCCTTCTCATAGTGGGGAAGAGGGATTTAGTTCTTGAAAATAATTCTGGAACAAACTTCTGCACCATTGCTTTATGACCTGCTACTTGGAGAACAGCTTGAGGACCAGCATAGCAGCTTGGCAGACTTCCAAATGACCCATGGGAGGATTTGCTTGCCCTCTGCAGTTGTTGGATGCCTTCTCTAGATCTTGAGTCCTGGGCCTTTTCTGCATTATATGGAGATGGAGATGAAAGTGCTGCCCCCTGATCCTGCACCCAATTCATTCTTTCTTTTCCCTCCTTTACTTTCTGGACAACAGGGTTTCTGCTCATCACCTTTGTGCCCCCTGGGGCCTGAAGCATAATAGGCACTTGGCAACATTTGTTGAATTCCTTCTCCGGAGAACTTTGACTGGGTGCGTATGATGTTCTGTGCACTTGGGCTGGGCTATGGAAGACCCAGATAAGGATGAAAGGGTCCATCTGCAAGGGACATCTTCAGTAATGTACTCTCTGGCAGGGGGAACTGCTAGTGATAAAGGATATGCTGGGGGTGGAGTGAGGTGTTGGTCCAACTAGCCGGTCTAGCCTCTGTGCAGAAAATTCTCCAGGAGACTGGTTCAGCCCTAAGATTCTCAGGGCAGCTGTGGCTCTTGCCTTCATCAGACTCCATTTTAACCCCTAAGCCTAGGTGTTGCTGGAAATACACTGAGCTGTCTTTTTTTTTTTTTTTATGCGAGTACTGGAGTCGAACTCAGGACCTCGCGCTTGCAAGGCAGGCGCTTATGCCACTGAGCTATATCACTGGCCCTGAGCCGTCTTTATGGAAGATGCTTCCCCAGATTTTTAGAAAGTCTGTTGATTCCTTGAAGACTTCCCTAATCGGAGTTAATAATATTTCAAAACACTTCTCCATCTTCAGATAAATGGATTTGTACATTTTCTACGTCACTGTCTCCCCAGCCTTGTAAGTAATAATGCCGGTATCATTTTCCCTTTTAAATTGCTCTCTTCCTCCGTCCCACACCCACTCCCAGCCTCTGAGAGCTGCATTTGCAGTAAATCAGGAAATGTGCTGATGTCAGCAGCACTGGTGTGCATTCAGAGGAGCCACTTTGGAGGAAATTACTCAGAGGGTGACTGCTGAGATGCAAAGATGCTTTGTAGGGTATTATGTAGAGACCCTCTTCTCTCTTTGACAGATCTTGTTTATTTTTGTGACTTAGTAGGCACATTGAGGGAAGAGCCTTCTAAAGTTTTTTTCTGTGTAAGTTTTTCTTTTTTTTTTCCCTAGGAGGTTTTAGTGACTATGAGATGAGCCAGGAGCACTCATCAGCCACGTTGGCAAACAGAGATAGCTGTGCTGCTTGCAAAGCAGAATGTTCAGGGCATCGAGCCTGCGTCTCGGTGACCCTGAGACAAGGGCGATAAGGAAGTCACGCCTCGTTCTACATAAATGGTTTATTCTTAAACGTATATAGCTACAAACGAAAGCCCATTGTAGATGCATCCAGAACGTGCCATTTAAATGCTTTCTGCAGAAAGTCCTTTTGTAAAGTAAGTATCTATCTTGCAGAGTGGGACTTCTGTGTGTGGTTCTGGGTTTGTTTGTTGCGAGGGCCACATCAGTGTCTTCATGACCTGCACCACGCAGGCTGTGTCTGAGCAGGGAGCTATGGCAAGACCTCAGTGGGACACAAGGGCTAATTGAAGAAGGAAATTACAGGTATGGTGTGACACAATCCCTGAGGTTGTTTGATTTCTCTAGCCAGGAGTCTGACTGCGGACTGGAGCAAAAAGAAGGAATAATAGAGGGTAATTTCCAGGTAGCTTCAGAAAAAAAGTCACAAAAGAAGCAGTGTGAGTTTCTCAGTTGAAAGGAAATGTTGAACATAGAATCTAAGCTGGGTGCAGAGGAGAACATGGGGAGGGCACGGTAGAAGAGAGAAAGCAGACACAGGATGTGACGTGAGAGTAACTGGGAGGAGCCAGAAGGACGGGACATACAAGTCAGCATCTTAGCCAGATGTGGCTGCTATAACAAAATGCCACAGACTGGGTGTCTTTGAAACAACAGAGGTTCATTTTTCATAGTTCTGGAGGCTGGGAAGTCTGAGATCAAGGCAAATTTAGTTTCTGGTGAGGGCGTTTCCTGGTTTATAGAGGGCTGTGTTCTCACTGCATCTTCATGAGGTAGGATGGATAAGATGTCACTCTACGCCCTCTTTTATAAGGGCACTAATTAATTCATGAGGGCTTTGCTTTCATGGCCTATTCACCTCCCACGGTACCTCCTCCTTATGCCATCGCATTGGTGATTAGTCTTTAATGTATTGAGGGGAATAAAACATTCCAACCGTAGCAGTCATAGATTGTTTGAGTGTTTTTGAGACAGGGACTGTATTAGTCCACTTCCCCATATCTGGGACAAAAGACCTGATGCCTGTGACTTAAAGGAGGAGAGGTTTCTTTCCGTGCACGGTTTCAGAGATTTCAGTGCATAGTTGGCTGGCTCCAAGGGGCAGAAACACCTGGCGGAAGGACATGGTAGAGGAAAGCTGCTCCATTTATAGCATCTGGGAAGCAGAGAGCAGGGGAGCAGCCAGAGAGGAAGGGCCTAGGGACCACACATTGTCCCCAAGGTCATGCCCCCATGACCCACCTAAACTCACCCAGAAGTGTGCTTTACTAATCTCCTAAGAATCTCTCAAGCCAATTAAGTTGACAATCAAGATTAACCATTACAGGGACATTTCTGGTGATGATGAAGTTTAGGACAGGGCCACAGGGGAGGCAGGTTATAGTGGATGCTGTTGGCACCACGGAGACCTTTCAGACATGTTTCACCCTCTGCGTCATCCTCCGGTCTGTGGGCATCTCCCTTTCTGGCTTGTACCTCCAGCCTTCTTCAGAGGACTTTCCCTCCTCCACCAGAATCTCTTTTCAGGATGCTTGTAGGAATTTATATTCCTTAGGGGTTTTCTGTAACCAGTGACTCACTGGGTAGGAGTACGCAAGACTAGCTTGCTTGCCTCAGAGTGGGACCAACTCTGTGACAGAATTTAGGCTTCAGAGTTCCCTATGGGCTCAGGCAGAGACTTGCACTTGACCAGGAGTTGGCCCTTTACTTGGTTTCTTTATCTTCATTGCTTCCCCCTCCCCCTTATGGGTTTCTTCTAAATAGATCACTTGGAATAATCCCTTGCAATAAAACACAGGTAGATCTCCTCTTGGAGAAGCCAACCCAAGTCAGGGTTGCAATGGAATGGAAATGATGGTGATGCTGAGGAATTTGAGGGAATTGTAGGCTCAGGGGTTGGGTGGTTGTCTGTGGAATGCTAGAGTCATTCAGGAGGAAATCCAGACCTGGGTGACAGGCTTTAGGGAATCAGGGAAAGATCGGGGCTTTAGGGAATCAGGGAGAGATTGGGGGTCACAAGGAAGAGCAGAAGTGGAGGAGCCAGAGGGCTTGAGTCTCAAAGGAGCAGAGGTTTTGATACAAATATGTTTTTCGGGGCAGTGTGACTCTGACATGTGGGTGAAGAAGATTGAAAAGCTTGCTCCCAAGGGCCACACTCTGAACATGGTGTCCTCAGGGGAAGCCCAAGTGTAAGGGAAAAGGTACAGGAAGGGGCCTTGAAGAAGCCAACGAAGCGAGGAAGTTCTTCGTTTCTGCAACAGGAGAGCTAGCGGTGTTTTGGAATGGTCTTAGAAAGGGTGAGGGGAGGCTTGGATCAGAAGAGACGAAGCTAAGAACAGGAGAGAGATGAAAGCTGTGTGACCAGGAAAACCACACTTAGTGGCTTCACTGGCTCCACACTTCTCAGAAGAGCTGGTCCCTTCAGTCTCGCGGTGGATGGTGGCTTGGCACGCTGGGCTTAAGGTATGGAGTTTGGGACTCTTCCTGGCCCATGATAGGTGTGCACTGGTTGAACGAGTCAATGAGACACCTCAAGTTTCTAGATGTCCCCTCCTTTTCAACATTATAACCTCGTTGCAAACTTGTCACACCAATATATTTTGTGCTGTAATAAATCAAAGCATTCCCAGGTACTTGTATTACCATGATTATGTGGGATGGAATTAATACATTTCCTAGGGTTGGGGAATTAGGCAATAGGGTGGGTTGAAGCCAATCTTTCTCCTTAATAGGGATATATATATATATATATATATATATATATATATATATATATAATTTTTTTTTCTTTCTATTGTGGATCTGTAAGAAGAATTTGGGAGAGCAGTACAAGTACTTATGGTCTACTTGTTTGTGACCACACAGACTTAGGGAAGTTTCTGGGGTTAAGAGGATGGCATGTGGAGGACAGGGGCATCTGGGGCAGAGAGAGGGGCCCTGAGCACTTGGATGCCGGAGGCCATGGAAAGGGCTGTGTGACTGTGGAGTTTTAAACAGGAATAAGGTGAGATTTTAGAAGGTCCCCTGGCTGCCATGAGAAGCTGGGGTGGGAGGGGATCTCTGCAGGAGCCCAGCGAGGAGCGGTAACGGCTTTCCACAACATACCTGGGAAAGGCACACTGCTCTCTCGAAGGAGTGGCCCTACCAATGGGATTTAAAATCAGATTTAAGACACTTAGCCCCAGGGGAAAGAAGATATTTTGGAAACTGCAACTGCTTATATTATTTTTAATCCCAAAGGGACAAAAAAAGATCTTTCCCTCTAAAAATGTTCTTATTAATTTAAATTGTAGAGGAAAAAACTCAGGGGAGAAGGTAAAATGTGTTATTCAGGAAGCATTTTGGAACAAGACAGAGCCCCAGTGATGGCTGTGTACCCCCAGGGCCTTGACTGTGGAGTCAGGACAAATGGGCCCATCTGTCCTTGGGGCTGCTGGGAGAACTGGGAGGTAGGCAGCCCTGGGTCCGGAAATTCCAGTGGGAAGAGCCTCTGCTGTTCTGAGCAGCTCAGCACACACAGCAGTAGCCTGGTCCTGCGCTCTTTGTGCCTGGATGGGTGGGGAGGTTTATTTCGCTGGAGAAACAAGGATATCCCACCAGCTGTCATGTCCAGAAGTACTTGAGGAGTTTCTGGTAGCCAGAAAGAGAGTGTAATGAAAGCAGCAAAATGACACTATGACAGAAATTAATTCATCAAGCTCACTTGAAACTCCTGGGAGGAAGCTACATCTAGGTTCTTCTCTGTTTCCTCTCTATTCTTTCTTGTTTTCCTTTGTGCATCCTCCCCATCATCTTTCATTGTCCCTTAAATGTTGTTCCCTTGAGTGCTGTCTTTTACTCTTCTCATTTTATAGCTCCCTCTGGGCATTTCATTCAGTCCTGTGGCTTCAATACCACTTACATACTCTTCACTAGTTTCCCTGCCCTGAGTTTCAGTCATTGTAGCTGGAGAGCGCTCTGGATGTGCCACAGGACTGCAAACCCAAGTTTCCTGCGTTTTCTGTTGTGGAGAACACCATGCTCTTACAAGCCAGACACTCGTGAGTCAATCCAGACCTTCTCTCTCCAACAGTTTTTATTGTTCATTGATCATAAAGACCTGCAGATTTTACTTTTTTTTTTTTTTTCCAGTACTGGGGATTAAATCCAGGGCCTCCAGACTGAACTATATCCCCAGCCCTTGTTATTTTTTATTTTGAGACAGGGTCTCCTTATGTCGCCTAGGCTGGGCTTAAACTTGTGATCCTCCTGCCTCAGCCTCCCAGGGTGCTGGGATTACAGGAAATTTTACTTTCTTAACACCCTTTGTTTCTGACCCCTCCTTTTCATCTCTTTTGGGATTGCCTGAGTTGAGGCCTTCATAATCTATTCGAGTAAGTGATTACCACATTCCCTTCCGATGGTATGTCACTCCACCAGTGCTTGTGTCTAGGTGTCTCCACAAAGCCTCATGCAGACATAGGTGGGGCTTTTTCAGAGGTGGCTGGATCTAGAGTGTGTGATGCTGGGATTGATTCATAGTGCAGTGCTAGGCTCAAGGGCACTAGGATGAAGGGTGTGAGTGCTACCCGTCCTAAGTAGTCTGGATAAGATAGAAGGGATAGAAAGAGCTGTGGTTCCCTTGCTGCTTTGCTACCTTCTGCCCACCATGAACTGTGTCTCCTCTCTGATGCCTGTCTGCCGTGCCACCCTGCCTTGGAGCCAACTGATTAGGGACTGAAACCTCTACAAACTGTGAGCTAAATAAACTTTCCTTCTTTAACTTTGGGTGTCAGGTATTTTGTCTCAGCAATGAGAAAAGTAACTGAGACAAACAGTCTATCTTTGGCACTGCTGCCAGAGTCATTCTGCTAAACCCAAATCAGATTTCATGGCTCTTTTGTTGACCTTGATGACTTCCTACACCCATTAATAAGACTTCTAAACGCTCCAGTGCAGGCGCTGTGTGCATCTCCAGCTTTATTAGCATAGCAGACTTCAAACCTAGTCATGACCCACAGACCTGGGGTAGTTTCCTGAAAATCCCAGGCTGACTCATGTTTGCCTTTATACTTGTTGCCTGCTCTTGGTGGTCCCCTTTCCTTTCTTCCTCCCCTTGTCCTCTGGCAGATAACTAATCTTTCTACGTCAGTGGGTACCCTTCTTTTAAAGGCTTTTCTGGTCTCCTCCTTGGTGGAATCGACCACTTCCTCTTCATGTCACTCCACCCCATCCCTCTGTCCAGCATGGCACTTGCATACTAGTTGCATTTATGTGTATATCACATGGTCCTCTCCAGCTTCTGATGACAGGGACATTTCAGGCTGACTGCGTACTTGCTCAGAACCAGGCATTGAGCAACATGCCTGACCTTACTGTGCTGAATCTTCCCAGCAGTGCTGCCACTTCTGTACCTTTCCGGGTAGGAGGGAAGGGAGCCCTGAGAGAGACTTTTGTTCTCTGCTTTGCCTAGTGTTTCCTGGAAAGGGCTGTAAAGGATCTTAAGCATGTGGAGGGGAAGCCCTCCCCCTTCCCTGTTGTCCTCCATCTTAGGAGCCTTATTCTCTGGACCCTTTCTGCTGGTAAAGAAGAGCCCTGACTTTGACCCCTGCTTTAGAAATGCAAGAAGAGACTTGGAGGACGATCGGGAGAAACCATTTGCTCACCAGTCCTGAGCCCCAGGTGAACCAGGTCCTTTGTACTCTCCCAAGTTGGGGTGTGCAGCGGTGGCAGGGCAAGGAAAGCCTTTCAGTTTTTGTCATCGTCAAGCTCAAGCTGATGCACTTTGGCCCAATTCAGAAGGACCCCGAGAAGGCAGACTGGAGGGAACGTTTGCCTTTCTGGTATCAGGGAGGTGACTTACCAACAGGGATTTGTGATACTCAGTAGTTTTCTTTCTTTTTTTAACCTAACAAGTAATTTGTATGCAGGAATGAAAGAGAACCTTCTACGCTTCATGAGGAAAACAGGAAATCCTGACAGAAATGAGCGTTTGGAGCACAGTGAACTGAATTTCTGCTCTGCTTCCTTTCTGATCCTCTCTAACATTCTCACGATACACCACGAAGCACCCTCCTTACACCGAGTGCTTCTGAGAACTTTAACACCTTGCCTCTGAGTGTCCTTCTCTGGCACAGTGGTAGGAGGGCTGCCAATATCTGCTAGTAGTGGTGGTGAGCCTGTGGCACATGTGCTGCAGCAGGGTATTTGTCAACACTGAAAGCTTTAAAAGGTTTGCCATCACAGGTTAATTGCAGTCAAACTTTCTTTGGGGTAGGTGTGTGAACTCGGTATCATAAATGCTGACCCAAGGCAAATTTATGAATGGATGAATGGACAAATTCAGAAATGGTACAAACCCTAATGAGGAGCCTCCTAATTGAAGGCACTCTACTAAGAGACATAGAGGAGGGCTGTGTGATCATTCTGGGGACTGAGTTGTCAGGGAAGACTTCTTGGAGGTGGAGACACATGAGGTGTCAAAACAGTAAAGACAGGAGGAGAAAGGAATTGGGGAATCAAGCCTGTTCTCTGGGCCAGCCCAGAAGGCTGCATTAGTGGGAGACCTGGATTTGACTGGGGCAAAGGTTGCTTGTAGGGGTGGGGCCTTGGGTGAGGCCGGAGATAGGCAGGTGCCAGGTCCTGGAAGGGAGAGTCTTGGAACAAGCCGTGGAGCCTGCACCGTACCCTGGATCCTGGTGCCTCTGAGATTGAAAGCCCTGGGCCGATGTGATCAGATTCATGCTGAGAGAGCTCCAGGTGGCTGGGATGTTCAGGATGGATTCAAGGGGCACAGGACTAGAAACGGTGGCTGTGATTCAGGTGAGAAGATGAGGTTCTCTCAGAGAAGTAGGGAGAGGACAGATGTGAGACAAAGGGGCAGCCTGTTCTTAGTCGCTCCTCCCTACTTCAGCCTGTCCTATCTTCTTGGCTCTTTAGGGTCCTGGTCACTTTATGGACCTTGGTCCCTTCCATCTGGAAGCAAAGGCTGGAGTTTGCAGCAGAGCTTGGGTGAGAGTGTTGGCCAAAGGTAGAGCCTCCTCTGGGTGGCTTTTTGGGAACAGGGCTTGCTCATATATCCTCTGTAGACTGAGCCTTATTGCTGCTTTTCCAGGGACGGCTTGATCACCCTTAAGGGACAGGGCTGTTACATGGAAACAGGAAAACAAGATCTGGCTGTTGGGTGTCTGGAATCAGAAGATACACACAAGGCTCTGTTCTAACAACTGCAGGCAGGTGTTTGCCCCTCTTTCTCCTGCCCTCTTTCTGACACTCTCCTTCCCACCAGCCTGACGTCTGCTCATGCCTGGGGAAGACTTGTAGGGACCCCAGGTGAGCTTTAAACTGGGGCTCTTAGGAGGCTCTGGGACATCCAGGCGGGTGGCTCTGAAAGGATTTCAGACCTGGTCTGGGGTGAGAGGTGAGGGGAAGCGGTGAGAGGAGTTGTTCTTTGCCTCCTGCCACTGCATCTGTGGCCACAGCTGTACTTTGCCTGGGTCAACAGGCAGAGTCAGGTTGCTGTGTGACAGTGGCACTTGTGGGGTGGCTGCTGTTCAGGTTTCCAAGAGACCCTGAGTCCTCTGAGCACCATTCGTTTTGAGTGGTGTGGAGGAGTGGAGGCATTCAGATTGGGTGTCTGCGGACAGAGTCCAGCGTCACACCACTGCTTATCAGTTTGTTAAAGGACACTGAAGGTCACCTTGTGGGCTCCCCTTCCCTCGCCTGTCAAGGGGAGAAGATCATGATCACTGCCCTCCATAGAAGATTTTTCCAAGGTAAAACAGGTTCACACATACACAAAATCTTTGTCTATTCTCCCACTAACTCCGAAGGCAGGGATGTGTCCTAGTCATTCATATATTCCCAGTGCCAAACATGGTGCCAGGCAAATTCAAATGTTTCTTGACTGAATGCATGAATGCAAGGTGCAGTAAAATCTCTGGGGCATGAGGAACCTGAATGAAATAAAATCACTAAGAATTTGTTCAATCATGAAAAAAACCCTGATATCTACATATATCTTGACATGTACCCACATTGAGGTAAAAATGAAATGTATTAGCATTTCTCAGGAAACATTTTAAAATGAGCATTAACTAAAGGATATTATCTTGCAACATTTCTTTTCTTACCAACTCTCTGCTGCCCTTTCTCTGCATGCACTTCTGTTGGCATTGTGAAGTAGGTTAGGCTCTCACATTATATGGTCTGTCCATTACTGATACATTATATGGGAAGGAATTCCATCACCCCTGGAAAACCAAAGTAGTCAATCTCATAGACTGGAAATAGTTTTATGTCTGCCTGACTCAAATGCCTTTCTTGTTTTGGTGTAGAAGAACCCTTCTACCTGAAATTACTTTGCTTCTGATGGCCCTGTTTCCATGCCCCACAAGAAAATTGACTTTGAAGTCAGATTATGCTAGTTTTATTCCTGACTCCACCACTTCCTGGATGCTTCCATTTGGCTTGGCCATTTGACCTGTGTAGGTCTCGATTTCTTTTTCTTTTTTTTTTGTGGTTACCGGGGGTCGACCTCAGAACCTCGTGTGTCAGCAGGCGCCCATGCCGCTGAGCGATATCACTGGCCCTTTTTTCGTATGTGGGTTCGGGAGTTGAACTCAGGACCTCGCACTTGCCAGGCAGGCGCTTATGCCGCTGAGCCATCTCACCGCCCGGGTCTCGATTTCTTTATCTGTGTAGTACACTCTGTAGTGGCCATAAGCAGATCTTGCAGAGCTCCCTTTGGAGGGAGTACAGGTGACCAAGAGCCGCAGTGGCTGCTGGGATGTCTGTTGCTGGGCTTGTGTGGCAGGTGCATTTCCCACGGGCTGTTCCCACAGAGACTGAGCATGTGAGGATGCCACTGCAGGTTGTTGCTGGGAGAAACAGGACTCCTCAGGCTGACTTTGGCAACCTTGCTGAACTTTCCGGAGACCGCGGATGGTCCAGGACACTTACCCATCCTTCCTCCTCTTTCCTTCACTGGAGGTAGACTGGTGGCTTTCCTAGCCTCCTGACTCCCTCTCATTTCCTCTCATACATGCATTTCCTCTAATAAAACCGGTGTACATCTGATCCCTTCTTGACATCTGCTCCTGGGAGGACCTGGGCGCACACAGTGTGATAATGCCTTGCAGTGTGGTCTTCATGCAGTGATATAAGCAAAATGTTGATCAGGGTGACAGCCGCAGGCCTGCTCAGTATGGGACAGGGGATCCCATCACCTTCACCGCCGTCACCGCCATCACCACCATCACCACCATGGCCACCTGTGCACTTTTGCTTCCTTGTTTGCACCAGGCATGGAGACCCACAGTGGCTCATCCCAGATCATAGGCAATTTTGTATTAGAATGAGAGCAACTCCGGTTTCCAAGGGGAAGTAATGGACAAATTAGAACACCCTTTGGAAATTTATCCAACTTAAGGTAAAAGCACAGTCCAAGCCCCTTTCCAGCTATCAAAATCTGCAGTTATATTTGCTAAAGCAGCCAACTCCAGATTTGGTCAAATGCACAAAAGGTTTTATATCCCTGAGATCCCTGCCAGGATTCCCAAAATTGAGAAATACACCCTAGTCAGTAAACCAGGGCAGCTCAATTGCTGTTCCTGAGAACTTTGTAGGGGTTAAGAAAAGTGGCTACTGGGCCGGTGAGATAGCTCAGTGGCATAAGCGCCTGCCTGGCAAGCGCGAGGTCCTGAGTTCGACTCCTGGAACCCACATAAAGGAAAAGAAGGGCCAGTGATATTGCTCAGCGGCACAAGCGCTTGCTGGCAAGTGCGAGGTCCTGAGGTCGACTCCGGGTACCCCCATAAAAAAAAAAAAAGAAAGAAAGAAAAGTGGCTATTATCTACATTTCACAGATAAGCAACCAGAGAAGCCAAGTGACAGTTTCAAGGTCACCCAGTCACTGGTGAGTTTGGGACTAAGCTCTGGTTTCTGCTCCAGTGCTTTGGAGTCTCTAGGAGTTGGTGGATTCTGTTCAAATCCTGTTCCCAGGGACAGGCTCTTAGCAAACTGGCACCTGGAACTGGCCCGAAAAGACCTTTCTCAAGTCCAATTCTGCAGAGCTGCGAGGATCCTGGGAGGTCTGGAACCATGCATGACACAGGTCGGCAAAGGAGACTCCACTCCAACTGGCCTCCGGGCTCTGGCCCTTGGTGGCCACTGGATGAGGTGAACTGGAGTAGTGGCATATGTTCCTTAAGTAGATGGTCACATCCCTGAGGCTGGAGGAGCCGTGACCCCAGCCCACAGGAGCACAGCCCTTCTGTGTGTTCAGTGTTGGGTAAATGCTTGTTATTTCGGTAGTGGTGATTCTCACAGGCCATCTCTATGCAGTCTATGGGAAGGATCACCAACAGCCCAAATGAACATTGCTCTGTGCTAGACATTGCCCCAAGAGACGTAGACCCAGTGATGAAAGATGAGCTTTCTGACTCTAAGAAGTACAGACCAGTGGGCAAGACAGGCAGGCTGAGTCTGCCTGGAAGAGGCCAGGAAGACACCATGGAGGAGGCAGCTGTGGGCCAAGACTGAGGACGTGGGAGGTTGATAGGCAGCTGAGGCTCCCGGCTGAGAGAGCCTCTGTAACCGTGTCCTGCTGGGGTTGGAGCACTGCTGTGTTTCAGGACCTGCTGTTCAGTATTGCGGAATATCAGGGGTGCCTCCCATCCACATTGCCCGCGTGGCTTGGCTGGGCTGATATTCCTTCTTTCCTTGCTTCCATCCTTCATTTGCCCTCTGCGTGCCAGGCCACGACGCTGGAGCTACAGAGGGGAGGGGAGACACGGTGCCTGCCCTCAGGGGGAGATTTCAATCTAATGAGTGATCTGGGTGGGGGACCAGGCTTCCTTAGCAGCATGGTGCCGTAAGTGCCGGGGAAGGGAGACCTAGTGGAGGGTGTGCTATTTCCTGTGACTGCTGTGAGAAATTCACTGATTTAAAATCATATGCCTCTGGAAGTCACGAGTTCAAAATCAGTTTCACTCGGCCAAGGTGTGGGTAAGGCTGGTTTCTTCTGGAGGCTCTAAGAGGACACTCTTTTCCCAGACTTTTCCACCTTCTGGGGGACCGTGTCCCTTCCTTGGCTTGTGCTTCTGCCTTCACATCTCCTTCCTCTGATTCTCTTCTGCTTGTACGGGGCCTGCTCACAAACCAGGATAATCTCTCCACTTCGCGATTTTTAATCATCAGTCATCCCCAGAGTTCCTTTTGATATGCGCAGTAACGTAGGTCCTGAGGATAAGGATGCGGACCGTCTTAAAGGGATGGGTGATTGTAATTTGTAGATCATCGATGTGACATTCCAGAGAATTTTGTATGGGTGTTAAGCCCGAGGGAGATTTAGCATTAAATGACTTCACTGGACAGAATAATATACAGTAAAAGGCTGATGTGCCAGGTGTGGCGGTGCATGCTTATAATCATCCCAGCTACCAGGGGTGGGGGTGGGGAAGGGCTGATGCAGGAGGATCACAATTTTGAGCCCAGCCTGGGCAACTTAGTGAGATCCTGTCTCAAAATAAAAATGGGTTAGGGATGTCACTCAGTGGTAGAGCACTTGACCAGCATGTGAAGCCCCGGGTTCAACCCCCACTACTGGGAAAAAAAAAAAAAAAAAAGCTGGTTTTGAAGGTCTGGGGGGAGAGACAGGTGTTAACAGACCTTAGATTTTTCTAAGTGACCACCCCTACAGCCAGACATTGTCAGGATCATTGATTTGGAGCAAGGACTGATGTTCCTGCTCTTTGACTTGTGTTAACTTCTCTAACACAGAAATTGGGCAGTTTAGCTCCCAGTGGAGTGGGGTCGTTTGCCTCACTTAGATAATTCTGTTTGTCATCTCCTAATATGTTATTTACACAAGTCACGCCAAAGGCTGAAATAAGAATTAGAATAATAAAGGGAGAACAAAATCAAAGTGCAAGGACAGCTCATTGCTACCCCAGACAGATTTCTGAAATGTGTGATAGCATTACCTGTACGACACTACCTTGAACTTCCGGCCTCTGTAGAAGAGTCGCCACCTTAACATATTTAATTTCAAGGTAATGAAATTGCCCTTAAAGAGAACAAGGGACCTTAAGAGAATTTTATGTGTTCTGAGAACCAGAGGAAATTTCATTTCCCCTGGCTTCTTATTGGAGGACAATAGAAGAAAAATTCTGTCACTCATAGGACAGTAGTGGTTGCATCTAAGTCACAGCATTTTCTATTAGGAAATACATTTGGGATAAATTTTATTCTAATTATTTTTATCATGAAGCCAGGATAATTGACATAAAACATTACTCCTGTTTCCTCCCCTCATTCTGGTTGCCTGTCTTTGTCTTCACTACTGAAAGTTTTCAGAAATTCAAGCCCTCTTTACTATGTCTTGAGTATTGAGTTTGGGCCTTTATAGCAAGATCATTTTTCTTTCCTTTGTTTTGTGGCAAGATAGACTTTTTAAGTTGATAGATGTCCATCTCTTCTTTGATCTTGTGCTTGGATATAAGTAACTGGACATTCCTGGTCTATTTATTTTTCTCCAAGTTGAACGATGTGCCTGTTTCTCAAGTATGGTGATTTGTTATGTTTCTTCCACATTATTTAAATCAGGAAACTGAGGGAGGAGA
The DNA here is from genome assembly GCA_028451465.1 of Erethizon dorsatum. NCBI lineage: Eukaryota > Metazoa > Chordata > Mammalia > Rodentia > Erethizontidae > Erethizon > Erethizon dorsatum. The sequence goes on along the minus strand of CM051828.1, from coordinate 118,708,942 downwards.
TAAATTATAAATAAGAGAGAGATGGCTTTCCAGTTTGGAAATGTAAGCATTTCAAGCTCAGTTAATACTTTTTTTCTTTAAAATTAGGACTCCTGGTGCTCATTTTAAAGAACTCAAAATGGGTACCTAGCACCTGATGACATTCCCCAAGTGCTGGCTTGGTGAAAGCTGACAGAAGGAAGACACCTCTGCTATGCTTCTGATAAGTTTTGTGCTTTGTCTTTATAAACAAACTCTCTTTTCCCCTCTCCCCCTCCTCATTCCTCAGTGGCTGTTCCAGCGGCAGCCCCGCCGGTGTGCCAGCCCAAGAGTCCCACTAACGGGCACCCTCCGGCTCCCCGCCTCTCCATTTCCTCCCGAGCCACGGTGGTAGCCAGAATGGAAGGTGCCTCCCAGGGGGGCCTGCAGACTGTTATGAAGTGGAAAACCGTGGTTGCCATCTTTGTGGTTGTGGTGGTCTACCTCGTCACGGGTGGCCTCGTCTTCCGGGCACTGGAGCAGCCCTTTGAGAGCAGCCAGAAGAACACCATCGCCCTGGAGAAGGCGGAATTCCTGCGGGACCACATCTGCGTGAGCCCCCAGGAACTGGAGACTTTGATCCAGGTGAGCGGGGAGTGAGTCACCTGTGGGCGGCATGGTAACACTGAGCCTGTCTTTGTGGGACAGCAAGTTTTGCCTTTGGTGAAGTTGGTCTTGGTGGTCAGGGAAGACCTCTCAGGGAAGGTGACATTTGAGCTGAGATCTCAAAGAAGCCAAAGAGTAACAATGAGTGACAATGTGGGGGAAGAGGGACCACAGATGCAGTGGCCCTGATGTAGGACCAGGTTGTGTTCTGTGTCAGCTGGCTCTGGATCTGGTGGCCAGAAAGAGCAGGAGGCAATTCGGATTTTCAGATTCAAGTCCTCTGGTATGTGCTGATTAACTTCCTGATTCTAAACTCCCTGGCAAATGCTGAGATAAGAGGGTGCCCTATAAGCCAAAGACAGGAAGAATTTTAAACACGTAGGGATGTGTTAACCTTCCCACATTCAGTGCGGATGAGGTAGTGTAAAGACCTCCAGGTACATGGATGAAGATGTCGATGGCTTGAGTTATTTTAGTGGGTTTATGGGAAATGAAATAAGAAGGGCCAGAGTAATGGTAAGCATCAAGTTTGCTGTTTCTGAACACTTTCTGTCTCATGAATTATACTAATGCCATTGCACCCCACTGGGTATTAGTGGAAAAGATCCATGTAAACATGGAGGCAGAGGAGCTGGGGTGTAACCTAAAGAAGCAACGCAGAGCCAGCAGAGCTGGGTGGCAGGGGCTTTGCAGAGGTGGACTATGGCAGCAAAGGGCTCTGGGTCACCCAAGGTAGTGTGATGGGAAAGACTGGAACAGGAGGCTTGAGAAGTCTGGGACACTTGAGAGAGAACCAAGTCCCATTTGGAGGAGAGAGAAATGTTTGAGAGCCCCTTGGAGGGCTCTGCCGAGGAGGGGAGGGAGGTCAACTGCCTCTGAGGTTGAATTAGATGTCCCCTGTTGGACACCTTCCTGGACTGTGAGGAATGGGAGGTGGTGGAAGGCGGTGACATCCAAGGAGGCAAGGGAGTCTCATCATTTTGGAGGTTCCAAAGTGTGAAAGGCAGAGGGATGGAAAAGACAGCTCCTCCAATTCATTCTGGCTCTGGGATATGTGCATTGAATTCTGGTGGTTCTACTGCCCAGGATTGTGTAGGGTGACAGCCTGGGCTGGCTTATTATTTATTTATTTCAAATTACACTGATGTGACAGGGGAATTGTGATGTTTCTTATGACCTGGCACCTTCATATATCATAGTTTTAGAATCAGTTATAATAATCTTAAATAAATGGGAACAAAAATTATATTTTCCCACACTGGGGATAAATATGATTTTATAACTATGTCCTACATTTATTTATTTATTTATTTATTTATTTATTTATTTAGGTTTTTTGAGACAGGGTCTCGCTGTGTAGGCCAAGCTGGCCTTGGACTTGTGGTGATCCTCCTGCCTCTGCCTTCTGGGTGCTAGGATTACAGACATACACCACCACGTCTAGATACAATTTTTAATATGAAAAACCTTTTAAATGTTAAAATCTAAGGGCAATATTTTGTATCACATAGGAAGTCAGTTCTTTGGATGGTCTTGTCTTTTTTTTCTCTTTCTGAGAAAATGCTGCTATTTATCTATCTCTATCATCTCTATCTCTATCTCTCTTTATATCCCATAGGTAACATATATATATATATATATATTTTTTTTTTTTTTTTTTTTGAGATAGGATCTTGCTATATAGTTCAAATTGGTCTTGAACTCACTACATAGCCCAGGCTGGCCTCGAACTCACAGCAATCTTACTGCCTCAGCTTCCTGAGTGCTGGGATTATAGGCAGGTGCCATCATGCCTGGCTGTATGCTGCCATATTTTTGATGACAAGAATGTTATACTAACTAGTGCCTAATTTCAAGCTTTGTGCCCATAGGGAATAGGAAAAACAATTATGGAATAGTTTTAAGTAAGAATATAATTGCATTTGTACATGTTGTGATATATGATGGGAACCTTTTTACTTAGTTGCAATACAAATAATAACCTGAAGATGGTCTCAACTAAATTTTGTGTCACACTTGGGTTTTCTTTCCTTAGACACAGTGAGATCTGGAAGAAAGGGATCATGTCTTCTTTTTTTTTTTTTGTGGGTACCGGGGGTCAACCTCAGGACCACGCACGCCAGCAGGTGCCCGTGCCGCTGAGCGATATCACCAGCCCTTTTTTCGTATGTGGGTACCGGGAGTCGAACTCAGGACCTCACACTTGCCAACAGGCGCTTGCGCCACTGAGCCATCTCACTGGCCCGTATTTCTTTTTTTAAGAAGTGCCTATTTAGGTCATTTGCCCATTTTTAAATTGGATTAATTTGGTTTTTTGTTGCTGTTGTTAATTATTTTTGAATTCCTTATATTAATCTTCTATCATATGAGCAATTGGCAAATATTTTCTCCTGTTCTGTAGGTTGGCTCTTCATTTTATTGACTCGTTTTAGTTTGATGTAATCACATCTGTCAATTTTTGTTTTTGTTTCCTGTGCTTTTAGGGTCCTATCCAGAAAATCATGGCCTATACCAGAATCTTGATGTGTCTCCTGGTAGTTTCAGGTCTCACATTTACATCTTTGAACCAGTTTGGGTTGGTTTATGTACAGGGTGAGAGATAGAGGTCAAGTTTCAATTTTCTGCATGTGGATATTCTGTTTTCCTGGAACTGTTTATTGAAGTGTTGTCCTTTTTCCAGGTAGGTTTTTGGCACCTTTCCTGGGAGTCAGTTGGCTTTAGATGCATGGGTTTGTTTCTGGAATCTCTATTCTGTTTCACTGGCCTGTGTGTCTGGTTTTATGAGAACTCCATGCTGTTTTGTTTACTTTGGCTCTGTGGTATATCTTTAAATCAGGTATTGTGGTACCTCCAGTTTTGTGCTTTTTGCTCAGTATTGCTTTGGGTATTTGGGGTTCTTTCTATCTGGATTTTAGGATTGTTCTTTCTAGTTCTGTGAAGAATGCCATTGGTATTTTGATGTGGATTGCATTGAACCTTTGTACCTCATTTTGACCTCAAAGATTTCTCTGTGAATGAGGAACGTGTGTATGTGTATTCACACACATGTGTACGCTTGAGACAATTTTATAGCAATAAAAGGATCAACCATTTATTAAGCACCTTACACTCACTATCTTATTTAATCTTTCCAGCAGTACTTTAACTTGGTATTGTTATCCTTGTTTCGTAGGTGAGAAAATGGATACTAAAAGAAAGTGAGTAACTTTCTAACCACCAAAATGGCAGAGCTGGGACTCATGAGCCTACAAACACTTTGTGTAGATCTTGCTCTATAAAAGTCTCGATTCTTTTTTTTTTTTTTTTAAGATTTGCTTTATATTTAAGACTTTCCAGAACTTTAGCAGTCAAAAATCGTTGGAGTTCCTTGCTCCCTAACAGGAAGGAAGGAACTCCCTATTTCTACCCATTTCTTCTCCCTGCACCCATTGAGAATTTATCAGTCCTGAACCTGGGATACTTCAGCTGTCCACCTACAATGATTTCAGGATTTATGCTTGTGTTTATTTGCAGCCTTTCCCACAACATAGGTTAAGTAGATTTAATTGCTAAATCTGTTTCAATCAAGAATGAAATCATGGTGTTTTGCACTATGGTTCATTGATCCTTTGCAAGAATGAAAATGTCTGCACTTCTGGGCCAGGGGAGCATTCTCACACTCTATGCCTCTGAGCAGCATTGAATATAGTGCTTCTAAGAAACACAGTATTTTAAAATGGTTTGTCTTCATGTTTGAAAAGGTTTCAGTGTCCTGCGGATGAAAGCTGGAAAGATAGTTTTGTGGGGAGTGTGGGTTGAGACGGGGTCTTACCATGTAGTTCGGTCTGGCCTTGAACATACTATGTAGCTCAGGCCGGCCTTGAACTCACAGTTCTCCTGCTTCAGACTCCTGAATGCTGGGATTACAGGCATGTAACACCATGCCTGGCTGGACACATAGTATTGCTGTATCTCAGCGAAGTCTGAAAGGAGTGACCAAGTGGGCAGAAAATTAGATCAATGGTTTTTATTAGGATATGTATCTTGACTGGATTGAGTGAGTCCCTCATAAAGATAAATTAGAAGGTATGATTCATGTTAATCATAATAAAAAAAGACTATCCAGAACAGCATAGCTCTACAAAATGCCCGGATAGCTTAGAAGAGCCATGGCTGGGCAGAGATGTTTTTCTGACAAATTAAATTACTTTGTGGGGTACTGTGGGATTCCAGAAGAGACCGGTGATTCGCTGTCCCCCGTTATGGGGGAAACTGTCTCAGTCACCCATCTTTTTATTCATCCATTCATTCAAGTACTGTTTCTTTGAATGGCAATTGAACTCCTGTTGTATCAGATAATGTTTGGGTTTCTGGGGATGGACAGGATGAAAATAAGACACATCTTGAGCAAGTTACTTACTAATCTCTCTGTGCCACAGTTTCATTACCAATAAAATGCAAAATCCCCTGCCACTAAGGAGTTGGAGGATTAAATGCAAAATTCTCGGGAAAGGCTTTGGACTGTGCTTGGCACACTGTGAATACTCAAGAAAGGTAGCCATTGCTGATTTGATCACAGCTCTTGTTAGTATTATTCAAGTAGCTCAGAGTTTCAAACAGTAGTTCTTAATGGGGTTGGGGGAGTGGATGAAGATTGCCCCCAGAGGGCATTTGACAGTGTCTGGAGAGATTTTTGGTTGTCACACTGGGGAGGCACTGCAGACATCTAGTGGGTAGAGGCCGGTAATGCTGCTAAACATACTACAGTGCACACCACAGTCTCCACCTCCCACACAAAGAATGATCTAGTCCAACATAGCAATAGGTTGCAAAGCCTTGGAGGAAGAACGGTATAATCCAGTAATTAGAATTCATTGGAACAGAGTTATTACAAATACATGAAAAATGGGAGTCCCAGTGAGGCAATCAGAAGTCAAGAATATTTTTGTGGCTATTTATGTCCTTTAGTCCCCTACCCAGCGAGGATGGTCTTGGTGTCCATTTATGGATGAGGAGATGAGGCATCATAAGATGGTATTACCTGCTCAAGCTTACCTGGTTAGTAGGTAGAGGATCCAGGATTTATAGCCAAGCAGTCTGACCATGTAGCCCATGCTCTGAGCCATTACACATTTGAACAGAAATGTGAAATGTATGGGGGGCGTTTATTAGGTCGGTCATGGCTGAAGGATATCACAGTAGTTTGTGTGTGGTCTGCTGAAGAAGCTACAATAGTTACCTTGACTTGGCTGAAAGAGATGGGAAGAGTTGATGGGAAATGAGTCTGGGAAAGGGGGTGAGATGATTTGGAAGGTGCCTGGAGAGGCCCGCTGAGGAATTTGGGCTCCACGTTATGGGAACTGGGGAGTCACTGAGAGATTTAACCACAGTAGTGACATGATGGGAGTTTCCTGTTGGAAATCTTGTAGCAATGGCAAAGTTGGGATGGAGGAAGGAGAAAATGGAGGAAGAAAGACCAGCTTGTAAAATATTGTAACATCGTAAGTGAGAGATGCTAAGAGATAAAGGAATACATTGAAAAGCCATAAAGAAAACTTGAAAATGATTCATATGTCACCAAGCAAAGACTTCCGGGGTGCCTGCTGTGTGTGCTACATCCCTTCCTGTGTGAGCAGAGGTCATGTGGGCCTGTATAGCCTGGCCTAAGCACCCAGACTCTGAAGTTACCCTACCCAGGTGGAATCTTTTTCCATGTATGGACTGTGCTATTTGGACAAGTGTCATAGTCTCCCTTGATCTCAGCTTTCCTTTTTAAAAAGGAGGATTGTGATAATAGCATGTACCTGTGAAGGTGACTGGAGGAAAGGCTTAAACAAGACAGCTCGGTAACTTTAAGCTATTGTTATTGCTACTACTTATTTGTTAGGGAAGGAAGGAAGCAGGAGACCTGAAATCTCTTGAATTATATGTATTGTGGAGTTCTGCTAAGGGAAAAGAGAAAAGGGCTCCTGAAATGCCCTTTGGGGCTTCAAATCCTAAATTTTCTAATTGACAAATACTGCTTCTGCTGTTCAAGGACAAAACTTCCTTCAAAGGAGTTGCTGTACAGTACTAGGAGGAGCTACTTATATGGAGATGTTCCGTGTTCGAGTCCAGGGAAGTAGCACAGCAATTTTTGGTTTCCTTTAGGAGGCTGCCTCAGCCACCTAGATAACCATTTTTATCTCAAGCTTCGGGGGAAGATGGCCTTACATTTGCTAAGTAGTCATTAGGTCTGGCTCCACTGATCTCTGTCCCCCTGGTTTTCTTTGTGATTTGAGACACAGTTTGGGAGAACCTCAGGAACTCAGTAGGCTCAGACAGCCCCAGGGTAGTAAGTCACTTGACCATTAGGGTGCCGGTAAACTGAAAGGTATGGGAAGGCTTACGTCTCCAATGCCTGATAGTTATTCAATGCCTAGGGAGACGTGTGGATCTTCTGCAGAAAGGCTCAGGCACCTTGACCACAAACCCTTCTGGAAAAATGAGATGCTAATCCCAATTCTACTAGGATGTGTTTGGTGTCCTTGGGCAAGCTACTTAACCTGAGCCTCAGCAGTTCAGCCTATGGAACACAAAAGATCCACCCATTGCTAGAATTTTACTCCTGAAATTCAAGGGAGGCTCCTGCAGAGCTGATGGGAGAAAAAGGAATAGTGACTTCTTACTGCTTTACTTTCCTCTAGATACTGTCCTAAATGTTCGAATCCCTAAGCTCATGTAACTCTTACAACAAGCCTACAAGGCAGTTTCTATCTTCATCACCATCCCATTTAGGGATGAGTAAGTAAATTCCAAGAAGTTAAGTAACCTGTCTAAGGCCACCCAGCCAATAAGTGGTTAAACTGGGATTTGAGCCTCGGGAATCTGACTTTAGAGGCTTCCTTTATCCTTGTAAATGGAGTACCCTTGGGCCAGACTGCTTATTTGCATCAGTGGTGAGTATTCCCTACACTTTGTTGGAGCCTCTTCTTGAAGTGTTTACTCCAAGGAAAAGACTGGAAAGAGAAGAGAAAAGATTTGGGGAACTCGGCTGTCTGACATGGTGCTCAAGCCCTGCACATGTGGGACAGTGTGTTTTCTTAGGAGGAGATTCTAAGAAGGGGCAAAAGAAGCATGAGCATTAGAGGCCGATGGACTCAACCCTTTAATCCACTGAACCCAAGACTTTCCTTCTTAAAGAGACCAGTTGGTCCTTCTTATTGGGATTACTGGGAGGAGTGAATGCAATAAAGTGCCTACAGAGTGTCTCGAATGCTCTTTCTCCCCTATCCATCTTTCTTTTCCAAAGTGAATTTCAGGGTGTGTGTGTGTATGTGTGTAATTGAATGGCCAAAAGTAAGCATACCTAGAGTACTTACGTTTCTTTGGCAGTGGAATAAGGTAAATTGAATGTGTTTTTGAAGTTATAGTTTCCATGAATTTGATTTGACAGCCACTCTTTTGGCAGTCACTCTGTCCCAAGAACTTCTTTATTCTTGATACTCTCTCATGTCAAAGTTGCTGTTCACTACACAATTGTCTTAGAATTGTGCTGACTGGTCTTGGAGAAAGCCACAAAACATTCATCTTCTGTAGTCCTTAAAGAATAAAACCATGAAGAGGCTTCACTGACTGACAGGGGAGAAGAAGGATGCTTCAACCTGAGTGGGTGACGATTTGTAGCAGTCATCTTCCAGGTTGTGAATTCTTGGATGCAGTAGGACTTTGTCCTCAGTGGAATTTGGTCACGCAGCTGCAGTTTCCCCTGATAATAGCCACTCTGAAAGGAGGATGTTTCGTGAGAGTTGGTTTGTTGTGGATAAGATGCCCACCCAAGAGGATGTGGGGTTTTCCATTCTGAGTGTCCAGATGTGAAACAAATAACAAAGATTTCACTCTCTTCCTGGGGAGTGTTTCTGGGACAGGTTTGTGTAGTTCCTTCAGAGTCAGCGGGTTACTGCACTGCCTGGAAAGCTGACTTTTCCTGGCAGACTATAGTCCTTCTCTCAGGCAGGTTGCTTAACTTCTTAGAACTCTTGTGACCTTAAATTGGGCACCTTCTGTTCATCGGTAGTGTCTTTATCTGAAGAAAGTCCTGAAGCCTTTATCTCCCTGGCATAGGCTAAGCTGGACTTTCCTGGAATGTCGGCCTTCAGGGAACATTGTCTGTTCTCATCATGCTGTTTCCTCCCCTACCCCCCGCAACCGGTTCAGTGACTGTTTGTGTTTAGCTTTGATGTTGGTTTTCCATTTATGACCTCTTGGTGATTTTTATCCCTTCCAAACCATGTCTCAAATACTTTATTCAGTACTTGGGCCTTAAGCTGAGTTTGGTGAATGTCGCTTGGCACCGTTTACTAAGCACTGGTTGTGTAGGCTGCTGCTAGGTAGTTTACGTATATTATTGAGCCTTGTGTGACTCTCTCCATTTCCCCGAGAAGTGACCACTCTTACTGCCACATTTTTCACAGGACAAAGTTCTCACCCCTTGCTGGTGGGAACAGTGAGACTTGAGTCTGGGGCTCTTTGACTCCAAAGCCTACGCTCACTTAATTGGGTTCTCTCTTTGGCTCGACGCAGTAGCGCTACTGAGTGTGCACTGGATCGAGACAAATTCTTCCTCACTCGGGTAAATCCACTGGAGTGACTTGATGGGCAGTTTCCTTTGTGAGGGTGAATGCCTGCCTTCTAACAAAGAGCTTCTACTTTCTCCTTTCCTGCTGCATTTGTAAACTTCCTGGCATACCGAGTTCATGATAGGGCCCTGGTGCTGCACTGTGATGTCACTAGGATAATGCCTGTTCAGTCAGGTGTGAGCCTTGGGCCTGAGTCCACATGTTTTGGTCCAGGAAGATTTAATTTTAGACATGGGCACCTGTAAGAGAGAACTGGGTTCCGTGATGTGGGCCTGGCTGTGGATGTTTGACGTCATGGTGACCAAAGCTGTTATTCTGTGCATAAGAAGAGGGCTGGAGATCACGACATCTCTAGAAGCAGATGTTGGGTAATTTGCGTGATCCTTAAACATTACCCAAGGCTGTAGTATTTAGCATTATCTTCTGCAAAGATCCATATCATTCACTCATTCATTTATTCATTCAGTGAATTTATTGTTTTCCCACTGTGTCCCAGACACAGTGCCAGCTGCTGGGATGTAATGGTGAATAAAAGATAGATGTAGTCCTTGCCTGCTTGGAGTTTATAGCTAGTATGACCTAACACCCCAGTTTTCTTGGTTCTGGAATAATTGTTAATAGTACCTCTTTCTCTTTCAAAAGTGTTCTGGCTTCAAAAATAATTTATGTTTTAGGTAATGGAAAAGAGAGGAAGCTAGAGCCACGGGACAACTGAGCAGGAGAGCTGACTCAGTACGTTGGAGATTCCAGGCAGGGGGCCTGAGTACAAAGGCTCTGTGTGAGGAGGAAGAAACCTAGTATGTCTGAAGGTGTAGGAGAAATGCGCACATGTGGCCAGAGGTCATATAGTAAAGGGAACCTGGTAGGCAATTTGTCTGGAGACAGACAGGCCAAACCATGCAGGGGATTTTTGGATTTTATCCTAAGAATCTACAATTGTTTTAACCATCAAGGTACACGATCTGGTCAATGGGTACATTGCCATTTTGATCCTCCCTATGATCTCAAAGAGTGTCTGTGGCAGTCATGACCTGGTTTTATGTCAATTATTCATTCAACTACTAAGCATATATGGAGTGCCACATCGGCATTCTGCTTTTCTGCTGTAGATTTCTGATCTGATTCATGACTCAGCTCCTGGGGGATCCCTTACTGGGCCTTCTGTGTTGAGGTGTGCCCTGCTCGGCCCTGGTGCACCAAGCACTTATACTTCGCAATACATTATTGTGGGATTGTCTCTTTTCTCATCTGTCTCCTTCCCATGACTGAGCTCTTTGAGGTTGAGTTTGTATCTTATCGATGGATCCCACATGCCTGGCCCAGGGTTGGGCCAAATAAGATGTTTAGGGTTTGAGGAACAAAGAAATGATGCCTTTTATATCCATTTTGGGGATCAAGAGTTCTTCATTTAGAACTTTCACCAGAGCAAGGCATAAAATTGTTTCTTTGGAACACAAATCGTTTCTTTTTGGTTTGGTTGTCAGTAGTATGCCTCTAAAACCATCTTCCTGTCTTCTTTATGCATGAGCAGATTCCCTTGGTATTTGTAACTCCCAAACCTTTACATGTTTAGAAATGTGAGGGTTTTAAGGAAAGCAGTGTATCATAAGGCGTGACACCTGAGATGGTCATGTGTTGGGCTGTGGAAATCCTTGCTGTGGCTCCAAACTGTACAACCAGACCAGCTTTCCTTTTCCCTGCCCTGGGCTGCAACTTCTCTAAGTAGCTTTGTGTCCAAGAAGCTTAAGCAACAACCTATCCAGGAGTACAGATTTGTGTCCTTCGTGCCTGAGGACACAGCTTTGAGGAGTTGATCCGCATCCTCCAACTGTTGCCTTCAGGTCAGAAGCATTCTGCCAGTGAAATGTTCACGCAGAGGATTGTTCAGTGTGTGCAACATCAGGCCTGCAGCTCCTGTCCTGTCTCTAGAGGGCTCTGCTTCATTATTGTTATTGTTTTTATCCCCAGGGTTTTTTATTCCATCACTATTTAGTGAAGAAGATATAAAGCTTTTAAACCAGATATTAAAGAGCTAATGGAAATTGCCATGCCACCGGAAAATGAATTTGCAAATGAGAATTCAGTGTTCCAACAACAAAACCCAAAAACCTCTCATAAAAATAAACCAAAACCCAGAAACGAATGTTACTGTGTCTACATTTCTATACGAATGTACATATTTGTTTAAAGTGTTGCTGTATACACAATGAAATAATGAGATTTTGGTATGTATGGCTTGTATGATTATTCTCTTTACTTATAAGCAAATGTATTCATTTAGATAATTAATATTTACTGAGTAACTGTCAAGAAGCAAGTGCTGTGGTAGGTTCTGGTAATTGAAAAAAAAACAAAAGCAATATGCTGACTCCCTGTCCTCAAAGAGCTTATAGTATTAATTATATCACTAATTAACACTTGCATAGGGCTTACTACTTTGTGTATAGTAGCTCATTTAATTGCTACAGTGATCATTTGAGATGTGGGTAAAACAATGAAAGAATATAGAAATTAAATAACTTTTCCAAGCTTAAGAGAGGCAGAACAGAAATGTAGACATTAGGTTTGGTTCCAGAGTGTAGGTTTGTGGTTTTCTTTAATTTTTTTTTTTTTTTTTTTTTTAACCAGGATGCTGTACTCCTGAGTAAGGGGGACAGACTTGGCTGAATCCAGTGTAATTAGTTTTAAAATGAAATTTAGAAATACAAATTCTGACTTCTCTATATTATTCTAGAAACCTGAACTTTAGAAAGATGATTACAAGATGAACAGAGAGCTAATTGTGGAGATAATAGAAGGCTGGAGTTAAAACCGAGGACTTTGACCAATCTCAGCTTTGTAACTTACTAATTACCGTAACACTAAGCAAGTTATCCTGTGTTCCGTTGTCTCATTTATCACATGAGAATAGTAATAGGGCTACTACTATAGTGTTTATGTAAGGACAAAATAAGCAAATGCTGGCCTCTATGCTTATTTTTAAGGGTATTCTAGAACTTTCTTCGAAGTCTCTGAGATTGTTTCTACTTTCTTGTCTGCCCTCTATCAGACTGTACTCATCAGATATGTGCCGGTAGGAGATGCAGGCTCATTTGCCAAGGGGACAGGGGACATAAAATATTAATTAATTAATAAGGAGTGCTCAAGAGTAATAATGAATCCTAAGGAAACAGCCACAACAAAAACAGGACAGCAGGAATGTCTCTTTTTTATGATGTTATTAATTATCTATTAAATTTCAGACCGTCTCCAGTGTAGTGACAATAGAAGGAATAACACTCATTCATTTAGCTCATGCTGTAGTGAATCCCTAGAACTGTGGCCTATAAGTTATTTTATTATTTTCTTTCTTCTTTTTTTTTTTTTTACAAAAATTTGATAGACTCATGTTGAGTAGGAATAATCTTTAGTGCAGAGATAGCAGGGCATACATCAACCGTTCTCCTCAGGACTGTGGTGATTTTTCAACATCATTTAGCAGATTTGTTTTTCAGTCTGTAGAGGTTGAGTCCAAGGTGAGATGAAAAAGTGATGGTTAGCTACTGTGAAAGTATATTGATCATGTCAAAATAGACACATATACCCTTGCTTCCTTAGTGGACTTGACACTTTTCTCGTGGTTTAAAATTTCTCTTACTTTACCCTTCGATGAAGTCAAAGAGAAGTTTAATTTTACATTGTGAGGCATTATGTGGAAGATAAAAAGCTCCTCCATATGTGGCTTGGTTCCCATGAAAATATTTAGGTGGCTTAGTCATTCATATATACCCAAGGTGCTAACGATTTTAGTTTTAGGACCTACATCCCATCCAAAGGATTAATTTAGGGTTACAAGGAAAACTAGCTTTTCTAAGACCATGGGCAGTGGATGTGCAGGCCAGCTTGTCTTGGGTTTTTCTTATTCTTCAAACAGATTCTCTGCTCATCTGTCCCCTCTGCAGGTGGCCTTCACTTTAGATTTATAACCAGGCTGTAAAGTTCTGATGAAAGCCTTCTACCTGGCTCCTCTGGGAATATAAGCAAAGGCTAATATTTGCATATAACTGAATACTCCGGGTAGCAGGAAAATAAACACCACCCTAATATTCACCATGGCACTGGAAACATTCTCTCTGTACCTTTTTATGGGTGTTTCTTTGTGGGAGACCCTGAGGTGGTGCTGCAGTTAGGATAGCCACTTGGCGATGACAGATCCACTCCAACCAGCACAGGACTGACCGCCATATTGGCCGTCTTCCTGGGTAGAAGGTGAAGACACTTGTGGGCCAACCTCCTTTCTGTCTCCCTTCATCCTCTCACAGACAGCTGAGGGGTGCCACCTGAGTGTGAGCAATGTTGGGGAGCTGCGTCAGGAGCATCGGAGATGCTGAGTAACTCAGATTTACCACATTATCCAAGAGCTTTCTCTGTTGCAAGAATAATATCTGAGATACTTACATGCTCTACCTGTCTGTACTACAGCAAAGACTTCTTCAAACAGGGCACACAAGTGCCTGGCTCAGTGTGGGCCCAGACATCCTCTCCTTCCCACTGTTGTTGGAAACTCTCTGATACAGCCTTGTATGTGGATGCGAAGTGCCCCCTTCCGCAGCACTGACACCTTCACTTCTGTGTTTGTGAAATATTTCTATGTGAAGTATTTCTGAAGCAGGAGAAAGAAAAGGCAATTGTGGCAAACAAATTAATATTTTCTCTCTGACTCTCACCTGAGGCTCTTCCGCCACAAATGAGTGAGGAGATGGAGAGACGTTGCCACCCTCCTGTTGGGGTTTTGAATTATTTAAGAACATTTTAGAGTAGTTATGAACGTGGTCTGCCCTGGCTTTCTCACAGGGCTCGTGGCTTTCGTTCTGCCCATTAATAGTGCCCATTGGCTCACTTTGAATATACTTCTGAAGCCACTTGTCACACTCATGCCCTCACTGCGCTTTCATCTCTGAATAAACATCTAATTCCTACACCCCTTTGGTGACCAAGCCCTGCCAGGATGTAGGACTTTAGAAACACAGAGTCACTTTTATGTGCCCCCCTCCCCGGTACTGGGGATTAAACTCACAATCTTTCACATGCTAGGCAAGTGCTCCATAAAAGGCTGGGTTGTATCCCCAGCCTTTTAAGAAATTTTATTTTGGGATGGGGTTTCATTAAGTCATTAAGTTGCCCATGCTGGGCTTGGTCCTTCTGCCTTGGCCTCTCAAGAACTGGGATTGCAGGTGTGTATCACCATGCCTGGCTAGATGAGGTCTTTCCTTTTTGTCCCAGCGGTAATGACTGTGCATCCGGGGTTAAACTTGAGCTGTAGTTCCAGCTTAGTGTTCACAGATCCACCTTTTATCCTGCAAGTGTCCTTGTTTGGACAATAAATCCATTGTAGAACCTGTCTGTGTCCATGCATGTGACATGAATCAGTTGTATCCTCCAGCTAATCTGAGATAAGCTGAGCAATTATTGCTCTACTTTTGTTAGTCATTTTTGTGCCCCATAAGGAAACAGAGAAACAGATGATCTCACTGAATACACAAATCATAGGAGAAAAGCCCAAGACAGTTAGTGGTCCCCTGTGGGCCATCATTCATCCCAGTGCAGTGGTAACAATTGTGATGGCATCTGTGCTGTCTGGAACAGTAATTTATGTGGCCTAGTACTGCCTTAGGAGAAGGACGTGGGAGGGGTCTTGCCCAGGTAAGAGCTGCTTCCCCCTCCTCTTCCTTCGTGTAAGCCTCCGACCTGGCTCACTCTGGGAGAGGCTGGAATTTCTTTCTTATATTTTCAAGGTGGTCTTAATGCATGGTGTGAGGGAAGGGGGTGAAAGGGAGAGAGAGATAGAGTCTTTTAGATCTTTCCCTCTTCCCAGTCCGTTCTCTACTCCTAAAAAATAAACAAATCACTGCACACAAACACACACATAAACACAAAAATACATAGTTTTGGGCCTGATTTTACCAGGAAGTAAAATGTTTTCCTCTGATACTTCTGGAAAGATTATGTGCTTACAGTTCCTACTTTAATTTGTTTGTTCATTTATTACTGACTTATGCATTCATGCCTCAGTCATTTGGTAGGCAACTGGATGGGTGCTGGAAATTCCCTCATAAAGGCTAAAAAGGAAATTCAATAAGGTCCTGAACTCAACTGTAAATTAATGCTTTCTTACCTGTAGTAACCCATTTATCTGTCTGTCTGTCTTGGTGCTCATGATACCTCTCTGAAGTTGATAATGGTTGAACTTATGAATGAAGAATGACACTTATAGAAACTGAGATTGTGGCCTAATTGATGCTGATGTCGGTTGAACCTCTATCCTATAATGTCTTTTGAGCTCAACCTTACACCACTCAGTTGTGTCATTTCATTATTTGTGTACTCAGATATCCCTAATGGGCTGGCTTATCTTCACTTTTGCAGCCTGAATGCAGAGATAAAAACTTTAAAGCAAATACATTTCGTTTTAAAATGTCTTACTTGAGTAAGACACTTAAGATCATTGGAAAGTACTTTAGAAAATTAATAGAAATTAGAACTATGAACTCATTCAGAATTATTATTGATTTAAAAATGATACTTTACATGATTCTTCTAACATATTGATATATGGGTATATATCCATCTACATGTGTATATGAATTTAGAATGTTTTTACCATGAAGAAATGATAATTATTTGAGTAGACGAATATGTTTACCTTCATTTGAACATTACACAATGCATACATCTATCTAAATATAACATGATATCCCATAAATATGTACAATTTTTATATATAAGTTAAAAAATTTAAAAAGTGCCCCTAATCCAACAGTTATACTACAGTTATACTGACTACCATCATTTGCTGATTCCTTTTAATTTTCTGTAGACTAAACCCCCTGGTGTTGGAGTTTAGCCAAAGCCTTACCAAGAATTTCGGGACTTGTTGGTGAGCTTATTTTTCTCCGTCTTCCTTCTAGTTCTAAGTCTTCCTTTCAGTGAATTAGTTCAGATCACCAGTGGTCCCACTGTGTCCATAATAATTTGTATATAATTTCCACAAAACTGCTTTCCCCAGCCATTTGGATGTGTGGCCCACTTTACTGAAGATTTAGGGGAAAGAGAGGAATACAGATTACAGGCATGAAACAAGTTAAATTTGGTTACTAGATAGAATTGCTCTTCCTAAATTCCTTGCATGGCCACTACTGAGCTTGAACCCCTCACTTGTCAACTGACACTCCTCTCTTACTTCCTCTTTTTTCAGGTTCTTCTCTCTCTTTTCTCTCCTCCTTCACTTTCAGGGTACAAAATCGATGATTTCCTATTTTAATGTATTTTTAAAATTTTATTTTTTAATGTGAAGCAAGTAAGCTCTCACCTGCTCCGTCAGTCAAATGAAGTTTGGATTCTCCACTTGCATGTCCAAGGGGGTAGTCTAATCAGAGAGGACCACTTGTAAGGTCACTTCTGCCTAAATTTTTGGACAATGGTCATCCCCCTCCTTCATCTACATCTGGAGGTGAGGATGGAAGTGGAAGAGGTGGAGTGTGTCTGGTTACTGCATGTAGAGGAAAGGTCAAAATCATGTGCTTTGGACTAGGCAGGGTCTGCACCATGGCTTCTCTACTTCATAGCTCTGTGATCTAGGACAAGTTACTTCACTTTCCTGTGCCTGTTTCCTCATCTCTAAAGTGTGAATGATACTACTTTCTTGCAAGTTGTGGAAAGGATAAGATGGAATAACACTTTTGGTGCACCTGGCTAAATGCAGGCACTTACCAAATGCGAATTTCCTTTTATTTCTTTCATCTGATAAATACTTGCCTTGTGGGTTACATATGTAAACATTAAATATTTATAAATTGCATAATTCAAGAAAAATGAAACCCGAAAAGGCATCTTGCTTTGGATTTTTGGAGAAATAAATAATCATCCCCATTTGTCTTTTTGTGCGTATCTGTATTTTTATGTGTGGCACTGATGTTTGTGTACAATTCTCAGCACTGTGAGACTTGACTGAACCTATGCTGTCCCTGCAGCTTTATAGAAGATAAATATAAGGCACTGCTGGTGTGATTTGAGGCAACTTAAATGACTGAGGCCTAGAGCTGTCCCTGAGTATTAGTTCCAAGTGGGCCAATCAGAGCCGGATAGACAATGAGGATATAAAAACAGGCTAAGGCTTTGTGGTTTGGTTGGATGACATTTACACAGCATGGTGAAAATGGATATTTTACCAGAAGAAAGGACTCACCATCTGTCTTCCCTCAGAAGCAGAACAGAATATAGCCCTTAAATAAGTGAATAAGTGATTCTTGTCAATTAGGCCGATTTAAACCAGTGGCAAAGATATTCGGTACACATCCCATGCAGCCTAATTTAAAATTCTGTGTGCCAGGGATTATGTTAGAATTAGCAACTGACTACAACCTTCACAATATTTCATGTTCTTAGTGGCAAGAAAGAATAGTCTAAAACTTAAACAAAACAGACTTTTCCCCTATCATCCCATCAATTGTTTAATTGTCTGCCAAATCTAGCCTGTGGCTTATTTTTGTACCACATCTGAGGTACAAATGAGTTTTGTATATTTGAGGTGTTATTTAAAAAAGAAAAATATGCAACAGAGACCATATGTGGCCTGCCGAGGCTAAAATATTTACTCTCTTCACTTTTATAGAAAAGGTTGCTTATCTCGGGTCTAAAGAGTTTGGAATAGCGCATTAAGTGTTCTTGTTGAAGGGAGAATATAATGATGATGGACCTTTTCAGTTATAATCTGATTTGTGACAACCACAATGTACCTGTTTAAACAAAGCTTAATGGGCATTGTTGAGGATAAATATAATCACATTTCAATATTTGTCTTGCCTTCTTTACATAAGGTTGTTCCAGCTTTGCCCAGGGAACAGCGTCTCTATTTGTTGTTTTAGAAGTAGCACATATGTCTGCCACCTCCTAACTGAAGCCTCCACCTGTCACTTCTCACCCCAGCTCACCCATGTGAACACATGTCCTTGAGAACTGCAGTGACAGCCCTTCCTACCTTCTCCACTGGCCTGAGAAGCGATTGCAGGGCTAGCCGGGGAAAGGCTGCTAGCAGTATTTTCTCTTATTTTGCTCATGATGAAGCTAGGTAAAAATGTATAGCAGTATATGTACTTGGTGCGGAAGTGTGATTCCAGGGAAAGGGGCTATTGTGGAGTTGCAGTGCGTAGACTAAGTCTCCCAGAAGTGAGTTCTGAGATAAACCCCGAAAAGTCAGCATAGCAGGAAGGCACAAACAAGGTGTGTAGGAATGAGGGAACATTTCATGGAGTGGAGACTTTTACAGTGGGTGAGATGAGAATGGGTCATCATTGTGGCCAGTGTAGTGGGAATTTTAAGGCATATGAATACAAGTCCAGGAGTCAGCAAAGAGTCACTGTAGTTTATTTTTTTTAAAAAGAGCAATGTATGTGCATGTGTTGAGGGGGCGTCTGTGAAATGACAGTCATGAAATTGGTTACTACAGTCATACACTGCGTGTGTTTTTGTCCACAGTGCCTCACACATATCATTGTGGTCCCATTAGATCATATCACCTAGTGACATCATAGCCATTTTAATTTGTGTAAGTACACTTGGTGTTCACACAATGACAAAATCACCTCACAACTGTGCCTGTCATTAAACAGCATATAACTGTTTTTTTTTAAATGATAGCAAAGAAAAATATGCAACAGAGACTGTGTGTAGCCCGTAGAATTCAGCTAAGGATGTTACATGGGCCATCTGTGTTGATTCTCCTAACTCTGTGGTGGGAGATCTTATACCTACTTTGCAAATGAGTAAACTAGGCCTAGAGGGGTTAAAACTACTGGCTCGAGGTTGTGAAGTTAATAATGGACAGAGCTGAGATGCCCTGACCTGGGAGCCCAAGTGCTTAATTCCTGAGCTGTTGAATCAACATAAAACATTCAAACAAGAAAAAAGCAAAGTGCAACAGGAGTGGAACTCCCGCCTTCCAGAAATGACCATATTGGGCGAACGTTCTTTTAGGCATCGTCTGTGTGTGTGCACAGTAATGTGTGTGCATTTTGTGTAACCCAGGATGATCATCTCATGCCTGCATGTTTTGTATAAATGGCACCATACTCTATATCCTAGCTCCCTGCCCTTAAAACTCATTTTCATAAGCGAGTACATGGTATCTCACTTTATGACCATGCCCTCATCCACTTAACCAGTCGTCTTTAGATCACTGCAGTTTCTTGAAAAGGGCAGCAGTTTATTGGAAACTTTTCCAAAACACTTTTAAACTGAGTCTTGTGCTTTTGCCTTTCTTTGCAGCACGCCCTGGATGCTGACAACGCAGGAGTCAGTCCAATAGGAAACTCTTCCAACAGCAGCAGTCACTGGGACCTTGGAAGTGCCTTTTTCTTTGCTGGAACGGTCATCACCACCATAGGTACCTGATCGCTTGCTAATATCTTTTCTCTGCAGGCCACTCTGAGTAATGATTAGTCAGCAGTTGGTCCTCACAGAATGCATGGAAGTTTGAGGGTGAAAGGAGGCTTAAGAAACACTGTCAAATGAGTACTGTTGTTGTGGGGGCTTTCAACAAAAGGCAAAGAAGAATGGAGAATTTTTTTCCAGAATCAAAGGCCAGGGAGCATCTCGTTTGAAAGATCCTAGTGAAAAGGCTAGAGTGGAAAATATGAACGGGTCAGTTGAACTCAGAGTGCTCTGTTGAGGTCAAATTCCTTCTCAAAGATTGTATTTCTAAAAAAAATTGTATTTCTCATTAAAAGTAATATACGATAGAAAAAAATATTCTTCAAAGCTCGTGATGGAAAACAGCATTCCACCTTCTCCCATTTTTTTTTCAACTCCTCAGAGACAAGTGCATTTTATCTCTTGTTTGGTGATTTTATTTATTTACTTTTTTTTTTTTTAGGATTCTTCTCCTTGTCTTCAGATATCACACTTGCGTTGCCACATCTGGCATTTTTGGTTTTAGGAATTATTTCCTAACTTCCTATTGTGAAAGAAGAGGAGTGAGCTCTCTTTCTTCTTCCACCCATGCTGCAGAAGGCCCCCTTCATGTTCTCCTATCTTCCCAATACAGTTTCATTGTATAAAACCTGAACATTTGCCTCAGGCGGGCAATTGACTGCTTTCTGCAACAGGTTGTATGGTAAACTATGACTACTTTCCTGCCTCAATTTTTGTCTTATTTTATTTGTGGATATGTAAGTGTATGCGATACTTAGGGGGTTTTCCATTTTTGTCTTAGAAACTAGTTTTATTATTACAATAGTATACAGTAACTTTAGTGTTCTATTCATTAACTAGCATGTATGGGATCTCCATTACGGGAGATAACATACATCTCTTCTCTATCTCCTCCATCACACACTTTTGGTTGTCCCATCTTTTAAATACTTAAATACGCTTATATTTTATTTATATGATTTGCCAGCTTTTAATGATAACTCTTGGCTTTCAGCTGTTTCATATGATGCAAACAGACTGGAAATTCCTGGACCAGCTACTTGTCACATGTAATTATTGGGCCGGGGAGAAAAGATGAGGCAGGGTAATCTCCAGATAGCACCTTCCAAGCCTTTCTTCATTTCTGCTGCATGTTTCTGAGATAGAGTGCGTATTAGTCAGCTTTTCATTGCTGAGATGAAATACCTGACACACAACTTAAAGGAG
This sequence comes from Erethizon dorsatum, assembly GCA_028451465.1. Classification (NCBI taxonomy): domain Eukaryota; kingdom Metazoa; phylum Chordata; class Mammalia; order Rodentia; family Erethizontidae; genus Erethizon; species Erethizon dorsatum. The sequence goes on along the minus strand of CM051828.1, from coordinate 118,688,048 downwards.
GAATGGTTTATTTGGCTCATGGTTTCTGGGGATTCAGTCTGTGGTCAGATGGCTCCAAGGCAGGGACATCATGGTAGAAGGTTGTGGTGAAGCAAAGCTTAACAGAGGAACAGTGCCAGAGAGGAAGGGCCCAGAGACCAGATATATACCCAAAGCCATGCCTGTATGACCCACCCAAACACCCTCAGAAGTGTGATTTACCAATCCCCTAGGTGGCTCCCAAGTGAATCAAGTTGACAATTAAACTTAACTGCATAGAGCACTTCATGCAAGTATGGCCCATCTGTTTTATTCTCTGCAGAATTCTGGCTCTTTCTGTTTTCTGAATGAGATCAAATTTAGGGTAGCTTCTGCTATTGCACTTTATCTTAAATTTCACATTTACTGCAAACAAGGGTATCTCTTTTAAGGTTCAAGGTGAAGCCCTCACCTTCATACTAGCATATTTGCTGGTACTTTCTAAAATTCTTTTCTGATGGGCCTTTTCATCATTCTCTGTACTTCCTTTCTTTATTTTTTTCCCATATGACTGTCCATTCTTAGCTTCTTTTGATATCTCTATCTCTATTTCTCTATCATCTATCTTTCTGTCTACCTATCTATAAATTATTTCCTTCTTCTAGTTCTGCTGAAATGTGTTTGAGGAGTTTCTGTCCCCATACAATAGTATTGTACTAAAAATACAGTTGTATTTTTACAGTTGTAATACAGTTGTAATAGGCCTATAGCAATGATGGACAGGCATCCAAAGGCTCCTCTGTCCTCCCAGTGTGAGGACTCCTTCATTAAAATCTGTTTGTGCTCTCTGGAAGGAATTTTCTGCTCTATTTCTCTCCGAGGTCCAACTTCCAGGAAATTCTTTTATGCACAGCTTTGATAGCCAGCTTCTTATTGGCTCATGTTTTAGAGGCTGAGTTGTATTAGAGGAACATGTTTTTGTTTCTGCCTTTAAACCTCCCCTCAGTACCTATATTTCTTCTACATTGATGAGATCAAGAAAGTTATGTATGACATGAACATTTTGGGGTGAAAGGTTTGTCATTCTTACTTGGAAATCCTTTGTATCAGCAGCTTTTCCAGAGAGACAGAACCAATGGGATATGTATATAGATATGAGAGAGGGGATTTTTAAGGGGAACTGACTTATACAATCATGACAGCTGCCTTTAACAGGCAAACTACAGACCCTGGGATGTCAGTAGTGTGTGTGGTTCAGTCCATGTCCAAAGGCTTCAGAACCAGGGACACCAATGGTATAACTCTAAGATTGAGGCCGAAGCACTGAGAGCCTGAAGGGCCACTGGTGTAAGTACTGGAGTCCGAACAAGGAGTCTGGAGTTCTGGTGATTGAGGGCAGAAGAAGAGTGTATTCCAGATGCAGAAGGGAAGGAGGGGATTCTTTATCCTCCGCCTTTTTGTTCTATTCAGGCCTCCAATTGACTGGACAGTATCTGCCCACATTGAGAACAGATCTTTCCCACTCAGTCCACCAACTCACCTGCTAGTCCTTCTGGAAACATCCTCAAGGACACACCCATTAACAGTGCTTTGCCAGCCAAGCAGACATCTAAAGTTAACCATCATTGCCTTTTTAATTATATGACACATTACTTTTACAGTTGCAAATCTGCAAACATTAACATCAGATACTACAAGTATTTGAGGCATCCGTTATAGTCATGATCTGAGGCCTAGAAGCTTTAGTTGGTGCTGCAGATCAGATTAGGTCAGATTAGTCCACAGGCTTGCTGCACCCAACAAAGAAAGTACGTGGCTTGACTACATCTGGTGTAAGGGCAGAAAGTGTTAGAAACCCCAGCCATATCTGAGAGCATTCCTGTATAAATCAGAGAAGAACAGCATCATGTTAAATTGTGTTTGATAGCTGGGTTGTTTGGATGGTGTCTTAGTCACTTTTCTCATCACTGAGATACAATACCTAACACCCACAACTTAAAGGAGGAGAGGTTAATTTTGGCTCACATTTCAGCAGTTTCAGTCCTTGCATGGTCAACGGGCTCAAGGCAAAAGCAGCATGGTGGAAGAGACTGGCAGAGGAAATTTGTTCACCTCATGGCAGCCAGAAAGCAGAGAGTGAAAGGAGCAGCCAGGGAGGGAGATAAACCCTGCCTCCCCACACCAAAGCAGCTGTGTACCCCCATAATCCAATCACTTCCACAAGCCCCTGTTTCTGAGTGTGTGAAGCTTTGGGGGGATATCCAGATATAAAGCAAAACAGATGGGGAAATGTGTTGTGCATTATGAGAGAATTTATTGGAAAATAATTAAAACTGAGAAAGGCTGGGCCATTTCCAGAAGTAAGTTCTGGCTCTTTATTCTCCAGTATTGGATACAGAGATGTTAGTGTATATTAAAGATGACAGAAAAAGAAAATTAGGTGTTTTTGTATGATGACTACATTAGTGTTCTGTCTGACGCATTATGAAAACTATAGCTACATTGGACTGTGTTTTAATGTTGTTTCTTCTGTTCATTTGTTAGGAAGCCAGGGACTTGGTTTGTGGGAAAACTGTTCATGGACCTACATGACATTATATGACTGAGGAACGATGGTTCCATCTTGCAGCGCTTTTAGGCACTTTTTTTGTGTGTTTACACTGGAATCTGTTAGTTTGATTCCCACTGCCCAGAATCCATTCACTCATTCACCCTTGTCCCAATAACCACATCCCAACTGTCCCTTCTCTGCTTGTGGCCCTGAGTCTCAGAAGAATTATCTTGTCGAGACTAAGAAATCCAGTGTTTGGCCACAGTCATTAGTTCAAGGACAGACATATGAGCCGGAGTAGGCCAATGAGAGCCTCCCAAGCTTTTTAGTTTTGGAGGGTATGACTTCCTGTCTTTCTTACTGGAGGTAAATCTGGAAAAAGACAAGACCCAAAACACTATTGGTAACTTTCTTCCCTTGTTAGGTTACTCTGCCTAGAATTTAGCTACCATTAGAGAAACAGAAGAAGAAAAGGGGAAAAATAAATGGAGTCTTGCTCACATCTTTTGAGATACGAATGACTAAATATTAATACTGAGATCAGTGTCCCCTGCCTCCCATGCTAAAACCAGTCTGCATTGGATTTTTTTTTTATTACCTGCAACAGAAAAAGATCGTAGTTAATACACAGTCATGGTGCAGAACTTATGGAGAGACAGTAAGCGTCTTCTGACTCCATGGCAAGTGCCTGCCCTGCTGGCCACTGCAGCTGCTGTCTCCGGCCGCCTCTGGAGCAGACGCTCTTGCTGTAAGGTCTTAGGCAGACACATCCTGTTGGACGAGCCTCCAGGTTCCCGTACCCACATCCTGCACCTGGTTGTCTGGGAGGCTGTTCCTCTGTAGCAGGAGGCAGAACACTCAGTCACACCAAGTATGCCTATGATGAGGACCTTTCCCCCAGTCAGAAGGACACTGGATGTGAACAGGAAACTGCTACGAAACAGGTATGCCAACAAAAACAAATAAAAATAAAACCTAATGCCCAAAGTCCACTTCAGTGTCATGGTGCAGTTAGCGTTTAAGATTGGGTCCCAGAAAACCTTATCTTTTTCTCTTTCTCTTATCTGAAAAATAATGTATTGCAAGTTGAACACCGTTTACCTGGGTAAATTTTAATTCCAGAGTGGAGGTTCCTTATAAAGTCATACAGTTAGAGAATCCTAGAAAAACAAACAAACAAACAAACAAACAAACAAACAAAAAAACCCCGTAGTACGACGTAAAAATAATGAGGTGTGGAAATAATTGTCTTTTTGATTACTAAGAGGTAAATTCATTCATTGCCTATAAAGGCAGGACTTGTAAGAAAATGCTCAGCCGGGTAATTCTTCCAGTTCTTCCTGAGAAATTTTTGCTATTTAGGTGTCAGGAAAGTGAAGCAGCCAGAGCCAGGAGCTGTGTTCTCATTAATTGTGAAATAACAAACATTAGTCTGCTTACATTAGTCTGCTCATATAGTTTGCAAAGTAATATTGTCTCCATATTTCTCCACGCTATTAGTAGCGTTAGAACTTTCGAGTTCTTTGGAAGGCCTATCTTGGATGATTTCCTTTGGCTCCACTCTCCACACTGTAATCGCATGTTGTGGGAGTCTTAACCTGTTTCTCCATTTGTAATAGTGTGAACATCGCAATGAAAATCTATACTCAGGAAGTGTGGTTCTCATCTCTGGTTGTTTCCTGGAAGGATTCCAAGGGAATCTATCAAAGGTCATGGACCTTTCCAGGGATTGCCAAATTGCTTTTGAAAAAGACTCACGAGCAGCATGAAGTTATGTACTTTTTGGTTACAAAAAAAGTTCCTAATTTAGAATGTGAAGAGATCTTAAGAATAATAAAGTCTTCTCTGAGAAGCAGCAATACTACTGAGTATCAGAGGTCCCTTTTATCTGAGAATATCAAAGCACTTCTTTATTTTATTTTATTTTTTGTGGGTACCGGGGGTCGACCTCAGGACCTCGTGCGCCAGCAGGCGCCCGTGCCGCTGAGCGATATCACCGGCCCCTTTTTCGTATGTGGGTTCTGGGAGTCGAACTCGGGCCCTCGTGCTTGCCGGGCGGGCGCTTAAGCCGCTGAGCTATCTTACCGGCCCTCAAAGCACTTCTTTAAAAAAAAAGCGTTTCTCAGATTTATACAGAAAGTCATACTTGTACAGTTACCCTGCCGTATCAGTGTGTTCAACCTACAGTGGATTGAAAATATTCAAAAGAAAAAGTAATGAATTGATATCTCACATGTACAGACTTTTTTCTTATCGTTGTTCTGTAAACAATAAAACATAACTACTGTATTTATATGGCATTTACATTGTATTAAGTATTACAAGTAATTTAGAGATGATTTAAAATATATGGAAGGATGTGTGCAGTTTGTATGCAAACACTAAGCTCTTTTATATAAGGGGTTGGAGGGTCTGTGGAGTTTGCTCTTTGCAGGGGCTCCTGGGGCTACTCCTCTGTGGATACCAAGGGGTGACTGTATAGCAAAGGGAGAAATTCAGGCACTTCTCCAAACTAGTAGCAACGCAAAAAAGAAGACCTGACGGCTCAGTCTTACGGGGTGCGCCATATACCTCCTCTATTTCCTCCATAACTAACTCTGATGTAAGTCCCACTTGCTTTTGATTATTAACTCTGCTAGTGGATCCCCAGCAACTAGCTTTTCTAAGCTGGAGCAAGGATGCTCACTCTCGTGTGCAGATACCTTTCCATAAACACCATCATGTGCAGAAGGGCAGTAAGTGGTCATGTTCTTACCAACAAGTATGAAATGCAGTGAGATTTTAGACTTTGAGCCATTTTCAACCTGGCTGCACCTACATCACAGAGAGCACCTGGTCAGGTGCCAGGTGTTAGCTGGTGAATGTGTCACTTGCCTGGCAGCCTCAATTAAGGATTGTACCTGCCAAGGAACTGAAGCAGCTGCTTGTTTGTACTTACATAGCATTTGGGTTGGATTTTTCATCCATGGATACAAATAGCAGTTATTATTTTTTGTTTGTTTGAGGTAATTTGCTTTTATTCGTCAGATTTTGTCCCTCCCATTTACTGGGCACCAGGTACTTGCTTTGCATACATGGTCTCAGTTAAGCCTGCAATAATCACATGAGTAGGTACTGTCGTTAACCTTATTATATCTAAGAGAAGACTGAGGCCCAGAGAAGTTAAATAATTGCCCATTATACCAGAGTTAGTAAGCAGTAGACCTTAGTGTCATTTACTAGAACCAGCTACATAATTTCCAAGGCCTAGTGCAAATAAAAACATGGGGCTTTGTTAAAAAAAAAATAGACTAGGAAGAACAAAATGGCACTATCACAGCAATAAACTAAGCATGAGGCCCTTTTAAGTGGGAAGCCCTGGGTGACTGCGCAGTTTGCGTGTCTAGAAAGGAGCCATGCGTGCATGGACAGGCTGGTTCCGGGATGCACATGTTTAAATGGCAAGGGTTGAGCAAGACCTGTTTGGCAAAGATTCGACACTGGCACATAAATAGAAAATGGGAACTTCTTTGTGTGTGTCTCAGGCAGAAGTTCTCTTTAAGCGCCAGATTTTTCTTCATAAAAGACTTGGAACTGTTTTTCTAGCTATGGTGAGCAGAGCTGAGGCTTGTCCTTATTAGCCTCATATTTGTTTCTGGGTGTATCTTTGCTGGGCTGATTGTCTTCTGCTAAAAGTCACCAGAAGCCAGTTGGTGGAGGAACCTATTGAATCTCCTTTTACTTTTTCTAAATCTAGTTCTAATGTTCTGGGATGGTTTTTCTGAACATCTTCCCTGGCAGCTGCATCACACTCTCTTATTTCTCCACCTCAGCTGTCTTTAGCTGCCCAAGAGGTACTCATACCTCAAATCCAGCCATGGGCCCACTCAAGTCATTGAGCCAACCCTGCTCAAGGTATAAATGTTTCGTTCTTTGTCCTAGTGCTGTGAGAGAACGACAGAGTTTCTGGGAGGAAAAGAAGAACCAACCATCTGTTTTTCCTTAGGCCTTAGTTTTCCTGCAGACATATTGTTCAGAAGTGACCTCTTCCCTCATTATACCACAGGGCAAGATGATAATTGCTAATACTGGGTGCTTATGTGGCATCATGTGTCACAGGTCTTTAGTCTTCACAAGTGACTCATGCTTCATATGCAACTCGTTGAACGTGTAGTAGCTACAAGGTAGGTGCTTTAATAGTCCTATCTTTCAGATAAAGAAAGGGAGGCAAGAGGTTGAGTAACTTGCTCAATGTCTGAGAGTCAGTATACAGGAGCAGGAACCACGTAGTCTGTAGATTTACAGCCTACCTGTAACCATCACAGCGTGCTTCAGAGTCCCCCAGTCATTTTGGAAGGGTGGGCAGGGCAGCCTGTAGTGTCTGGCACAACTACAGGCAAAACGCCAGGAAGGAGGCTTTTTCATTGCCTTAGTATAAAGCTCCAGTGTAAATTCTAGAATCTTTCCGGCGTGACAGTGTTGGGGAGGGTGTCAAATAGTTTCTCCATATAGTTTACCGGGAGTGAGGAACACAGATACACCCAGGACCACATGCAAGGTACAGCACTGCTCTAGAATGCTGATTACTTTATGTTCTCGATGAAGTGAGTTGTCAAAGAAAGATGCCCTTAAATATATTTAAAGACTTTGAATATTATATTATTAGTGCCCTTACTTGAGAACCTTGGCTTAATTTTATTATAGTGTTCTTGTCTGCAAAACATTAACCAGTTGTAGTAATAACAAGATAATAATAATAATAATAATAATAATAATAATAATAATACTATCTGTCCAACACTAGGCTTTGGAGAGCTTAGGTGGGTATAAGGCTGGGTCATATGAGTGGAATTGGACCTTGAGCCTCCACCTCCTCACTTCTCTCTGCTGCTCTCTGCTGGGTGATGTGGGATGTGCCCTGTGAGCACAGGTCTTACCCAGGTTTATAGGACACTCAGACTAAGAGAAAACCTCCAGTCCCTGATAATCAGGCAATTGTGAGATAGCCAAGCCAGAGTCTTCAGTGTCTGCACGAGTTTCTAGAATGTTTCCAGGAGCCCCTGTAAAGTGAAGCTATAGAGACACATTTGTTTCCTTTCCAATAGAGCTAGGCTAGTGGGCTTGTAAATGGGATTATTCTAGAGGGGAATGCCTAGTAAAATGATTTTTTTCCAAGTTCTTGAAAACACTTGAGAAAAGTCCTGAGAGCTTCTTCTGCACATTTAAATCAAAATGATGGTGAGTGAGGGAAATACAAGATTAGAAAGCCTTGCCTGAATACTCATTTAGGAAATGGAAACTATAATTTAAATAATTTGTGATAAGAGGTTTGAGCGGTCTGAACAGAAATTTGAGAAGGAAAATAGCCAAGTGACTCATCCCAATCAACACTGAGCTCTCCAGGAGGGTGTGTGATGGGCCGCCGTCAGCATCGTTCTTCACTGTGCTGTATTCCCAGCCCGCCCATATGATGTTCCCAGGAACTCATTGCATAGATTCAGAAACAGCTCCTATGGGAGAATGTGTAGGTGACTATCTAGACCCTGCTTAGCATAACATTATAATGTTAATTGGCATGAAAGCGAGTACCAATTATTTGAGGATTTCATCCCATGTAAATTGTGCTAACATGGTAACTGCCTTTTCTGCCAGTAATACTTTGTTTAGCTCCATCCATATGGAGCAGGCCCAGTGTTCACTGTACAATAGTATAATTGAAAATCTCTTAGGAATGCAGATGTCGGTGTTTGCAAAGCATTAGTTGGAATTCATATTGATAGACCTGACTATGCAAGGATTCTCTTGTATTCAAACATCTATTCCACCAAAAGGCATTTATTTAGTACTCTGCCATTGGTGCAAGAGGTGATGGGTGGAGCAGCAGGACTCAGTGATCTAATGAGAAAGAGAGAGCCAGGCACAGCTGGGCTTCGCTGTCAATGGGGGGAAGAGGCACAGAACTGTCTCCTCCTCCTCCTCTTCCTCCTCCTCCTCTTCCTATTCATCTTTTTTGTGATACAGAGGACAAAACCCACGGCCTTGCACTGAGATATACTTCCAGCCCTTTTCATTTTTTATTTTGAGACAGAGTCTCACTAAGTTGCCCAGGTGGGGCACGAACTTGGCATTCTCCTGCCTCAGCCTCCTGAGTAGCTAGGATTACAGGTGTGCACCTTCATGCACAGCCTCTTCATTGTTTGCTGCTACCAAGCTTCCTAGGGTAGGGCTGTACAAGTGATAGGCCCTTTCCGAATTTGTAGCAGACCACATTTCCTTTTTAATGTTCAGCACTCATCACTCTATGAAAACAAATGCTGAAGACAGCCACCATCTGTCCAAGTAAAGAGGGTGCCCCACGATAGGACTGTAAAGGAGAAGTACCTCTTCTTTAATCTAAACGGGCAATTGTGAAACCTTTCCAGATATTCAGGTGGCTTAAGCTAATCTTGTCCATGATCTTTGGTGTTTCTGAAGATAGTACCATTTTCCATGAGAAATACTATTCTGGGTGACCATGAATTTCTTAAAATATATTAAACCTTAAAATTATTTACAAGAAGGGAATCAGGAAAAACAATGGAACAATATTTTGAATTGCCTTTAAAATGAAAATTTACTCCCTCTGACTCAGGAGGTGGGAAAATGTACAAGTCTTGTTAAAAGCCTGTGGATTCTTTGCTCGGCATCCTGCTTTCTCTTCCACCTCACCACTTTCCCTCTCTTTCTACTGTTTCTCACTAGGGTATGGGAATATTGCACCAAGCACTGAAGGAGGCAAAATCTTTTGTATTTTATATGCCATCTTTGGGATTCCACTCTTTGGTTTCTTATTGGCTGGAATTGGAGACCAACTTGGAACCATCTTTGGGAAAAGCATTGCAAGAGTGGAGAAGGTCTTTCGAGTGAGTACTGCATCTATTTAAACCTAACTACTGCGATCCAGTTGGTTTTAGCCTAACAGGAGCCTGAAGGCATTATCAGGAGCGTTGTTTGCTTTTTTTTTTTTTTTTCCTGTGTGGGTACCAGGGGTCAAACTCAGGACCTCGTGCGCCAGCAGGCGCCCGTGCCGCTGAGCGATATCACCGGCCCTTTCTTCGTATGTGGGTACCGAGAGTCGAACTCAGGGCCTCATGCTTGCCAGGCAGGCGCTTACGCCGCTGAGCTATCTCACCGGCCCTGCGTTGTTTGCTTTTAATAAAATAGTTTAATGTTTTGATTGTGTTTTCTATATTTCGGCTAATTTGGGCACAGTACCTACATAGCCTTTGCTTGAGTAGCTTCCTACCTTAGAGCAGTATTTCTGGAATCATGGCACAAGAGGGTTAAGTATGAATTTGCCAACGTGGATTTCCTGATGAAGTAAGGCGTACTCAGTGTCTTGGTCTGTTTATGCTGCTACAACAAAATACTGGAGACAAGGTGATTTGTAAGGAACGGAAACTTATTTCTCACTGTTCGGAGGCTGGGAGTTGCAGATCAAGGTGCTGGTAGGTTCGGTTGTTCAGTTGTCTGGTGAGGGCCCTGACTCCTGTCAAGATGGTACCTTGTTGCTGTGTCTTCTGGAGGGAAAGAACGCGCAGTTCTTCCGTGGCAGGAGGACTGGAAAGGAAAAAGGGCCTAACACCTCATGAAACCTCTTTTATACGGGCCTTAATCCCACCCATGCAAGAGGAGCCCTCATGATCTAATCGCCTTTAAAAGTCCCCATCTTTTAATACTATCACATTGGCTATTAAGTTTCAACACATGAATTTTGGAGGGGACACATTCGAACCATAGCACTCAGTTTCTCCCTAAATGTGGAAGATGGTTTCCTTAGTGTCTTTGCAAAGAAGTAGAGAAATGGAAATCCATCCATTTTGTTAATGGAACTCCTTCGCTCCATTTTATTTCCACGCATGGTGTCTCCTGGCTGATCCTGACTTCTCCCAGGAACTGCCTTCTCCCAACTGAGCCCTGTGCTTTGAACCCTTCTCCTCATGGCCCCTCCCTGTTCTGCCCCTGGCTGCTGAGTGCTCCTTCAATAGCTTACTGGTGTGTGGCTTCACACGAAGCCAGAGATGACTGTTGCTGCCTTAGTTTTTCCTCTTGGAAATATTTACCTTTAAACAAGGAACAAAAATCTCAACTCAAGGAATTTATTTACTCAAGCTAATAAGTCTAGCGTCAGTGACAGTCATGTGGGATGGATATGATTGGCCCGAGGTTCCCAATGCCCTCTAACCCACGTCCATTCATATGATTCCACGGAAGCCTTGTTTAGCTTAGGTGTAATCCCATTTCTGGTCTTTTACTCAGTATGAACCTCATTCTCAAGCCTTCCAGACCTTTCTTTATCAGGGATTGCTTTCTTATGATTAATTTTTAAAATGACATTTTGAGATCTGTTTTGGAATCTAGCAATGATGGGCAAAGACAGATTAGTGATAAGCTCTCAAGCTGCACAATCCCCCATACCCCTCTGAGATAAGAACCCCCAAACTTTGAGTTTAGGCTGGGTCTGAAATCCTGGCTTACACCTTTCTTTAGAAGAGTGTGATGGAACTCCCCAGATAGGCTATTTCAGAATTATTTTTTGATTTTTTTTTTTTTTAGTAGGTTGATTGAAATAAACACAAGAGCTGATTGTAGTCATTTATAAACTCAGCAGTCCTGGGTAACTTGCTTCCGTTTGCTCATTAGCAAAAGGGGATAGAATTTGAATCTATTTTCTAAAGTTTTATGATGATTGAATGAAATATATGTGGGAGAGAGCTCGGCACAAAGCCAGATACAGAGCCCAGAGCTGTGTGTGTTTCAGAGAAAAGCAAGCTGGCAGGACAGCCACTCCTTCAGGTTATATTCGAGTAGCTCATTGTGTGTGAACTTGCCTGGAAGGTCCTACAACCTTTATCCCCTGGTGCTGGCTGGCCAGCTGGCCTCATTAGTGCACACACCTGGGCTTCTTCATGGTCACCATGGAAACCGTGGTATTCAGCTCCTCTGCTTCTCAGATGTTTAGATCCCCTACCCTAGATGTGCAACCCTGTCTCCAAGAGCTGTTTTGAACTTCTCCAAGATACCTTTTACCCATTGCTCCACGGCCCTTTGAGTTAAGAGAACAATGAATCTGGCAGACTGAACATTTAGAAGAATAGGATTCACATGGAGGAATGAGTGACTGCTCTGGCATTTTTATATTTATATAACTAGCTTCTCTGGATCTCAGTTTCCTTAGTTGTAGAAGAAAGGATTAGATTAAATGCTTTTCAAATCTCCTTTTATTAAAAGAATTTTCATTACTATATTCTAAATGAGGGAAGAGATTATTGCAATCATTTTACTGCATTTGCTACCAAATTGGGGGAGTTAGTTTCCCCTAATCATTATCAGACTACAAGTTGAGTGTGCTATTCACCTTCCCCTTAAAGCTACCTCTCAGTGGATCATTTAATAGACTCTGGGGCTGAGGCTTACACATGTCACATTTCATTTTTATGCTGATGGCCCACTGTGGTCCTTGGAATGCCATCAAAGACTGGGAGCTTTTCAGGAATGCGAGACAGACGTATATTATTGAATTGGCAGCACAATGGATGCATTTACCGTGTTGGAGGGGCTCTTGGAAGGGTGACTGAATTCCAGGAGGAATAAGCATTCTTCTGGAATACACAGTGTATCCAGTAGCCTTTTGCTTGCTGTGTGCAAAGTTTTGGTAGAAAATCTCAAAGCTCTTGGTCATTCATTTAAATTCCATTTAAAATACCTGTCACTTTTAGGTGATTATTTGAGAAATGCAAATTATATAAACCAACGAAGCTTGGGGTTGTACATTTTTTCAGTTCTCATGGGGAAGGTTCATTTAAAAAAAAAAATTTGCATGATGAGTAGTAAATCTTTCTTTTGTCTGTTAGATTTTCTCTTAGCTCTTGGGAAGAAAATTTTTTTTTTGTATGTGTGTGTAATAAAAATAAAATGTGGAGTCAGCCTTCTAGGTGCCTGTATTCCGAGGTGACTCTAGTTTGGGTCTTTTTAACATATCCCAGATCTGAGCCTCATTTTTTTTTTTTGTGGGTACCGGGGGGTCGACCTCAGGACCTCGTGCGCCAGCAGGCGCCCATGCTGCTGAGCGATATCACCGGCCCCTTTTTCGTATGTGGGTTCTGGGAGTTGAACTCGGGCCCTCGCGCTTGCCGGGCAGGCGCTTAAGCCGCTGAGCCATCTCACCAGCCTGAGCCTCATTTTGAAGGATCTATGAGGCATAATGTAATATGTCAGAATGCCAGATTGTTAGGGTTTTAATGGAGTGGATAAATAAAAACTCTTCTCTGAAGTTCAGAATTAAGTGAGAACTAGTAGAATCGGACAGGATCACAATGTCTGCTTTATTGCTGATAAGTTGACCAGAGAATGCAACTTTAGCTCTGTTACCAAAAGGTCCTTCTTATTTTCTATTACTGTGTAACAAATGACCACAAACATAGAAGCTTAAAACAACACACGTTTATTATGTCTCAGCTGTTTGGTGAGAAGTCTGATGTGCGGGGATGGGATACTTCAGGATATCAAAAGGCCAAAATCAAGGTGTTGGTCAGCCTGACCTCCCGGTCTGGGGAAGCTTCTAAACTCATTCATGTTTTGGAAAAAAAAATTTCCTGCAGTTGTAGGAATGAGATTCCTGTTTTCTTGCTGGTTTTCAGGCGGCGGCAGCTTTCTCAGCTTCACACACGTTCTTTGCCACATGCCCCCTTCGACTTCGAAGATGGCGAGGGTGCCCTGTTTCCTGCTCATGCTTTGCATCTCTCTGCCTTCCTCTCTGGCCCAGCTGGAGAAAGCTCTCTGCCTTTAAGAGCTCATGTGACTGCAACAGACTGTGAGGATGGTCTCCCTGTCAACGGCACCACACCTAGCATGGGGCGATCCTGTCACCAGTCGTAGGGGTTCGCGTTGTTTATCCTGAGGGGGTGCATTTTAGACATTCTGCCTCTCACGCACTCTGAGTCATAGAGTCGTAGGCAAGACAGGCCACCCCACTAGCCTTGGTGCATTGTGGAGTGTAGACAAAGTACATCTCTTTGCCAGAAGATGGTCCCAAGCGGCAGATGAAGGGGACCAAACTAAAGGGGCTTTTGTTCTAAGTCTACCAGGTAAGTCACTAGTCTGGTTGAAAAGTAGGGTTAAAATCTTGGAGTGTTACTCAAGATAAAGTCTCTCCACGTGGTATGAGAAGCCAAGAAAACGGACATGACCCTCAACACTGGTTAACAGTGAGTTAAGCATCTGGTCCCTTATTTATCTCACATAGCAAGAAGCCTGGAAGTGGGTTGTATCAGAGTTGGTGTTTCAACTCCACAGTGTGGTGTATATTCATGTTTGTTCACTCTGTGGGCTCATTCTCCTCGGAATATTGTTTATTCATCCTTGCCCTTGTCACCTCATGGTTGCAAGATGGCTGCCATAGGATTAAATATGGTTTTATCCAACCACATTTAAGCCAAGATAAAAGAGACACTTAAAAAAAAAAAAAACCTTCCATTTTTTAGAACAGTTTTAGATTCACAGAAAAACTGTGAGGAAGGTACATAGATTTCCTGTATATACCCTGCCCCCATATTATCAACATCACCCACCAGAGTTTTTCTGCGCCTTACTAATCTACACTGACAAATCATGTCACTGAAGGCCATAGTGTACATTAGGGTTCTTGGCATTGTCCATTCTATGTGCCCGTAGATCCTGTGAACCTTGGCTCACCCCAGAAACAAAGGCTAAGACCCTGATTGTACAAATCAATGAAACAGTTATTTTTAGAAAATCATCTTACCCCTATAAGTACGGGCAAGGTAAAGATATCATGCTGAGAAACTCACCTTCCAAGCTTCTCCCTGCCATACATTTTGCTGTTTGGCAGTCCAGTCCCTGCTTCTACCATATTATTAATAAACCTCTACTTCATATTACTTTCATTTTCTGAGTTCCTCCTTCTGTGCCCAGGATGACCTGACTTCTTTCCACTTGGGGGATCTTCAGCCTTGAGGGCAAGAACCTGAGAAATGGGGGTCACACCACGGGAGGCCCCCAGGTCCCCAGACCCCCGCTGTGACATAACAGTATGACCGATTTAGGTCAATTTTATTTCCATACTTTTTATTTATTTATTTATTTATTTATTTATTTATTTATTTATTTGTCTTTTTTTGAGACAGGGTCTCGCTATGCAGCTCAGGCTGGCCTTGAGCTCACTTTGTAGCCCAGGCTGGTCTCGAACTTGCAACGATTCTCCTGCCTCAGCCTCCCGAGTGTTGGGATTATAGGCGTGTGCCACCACGCCCGGCTTTTATTTCCATACTTGACCCAAGTCCTCAAGCTGTTTGGACAAAAGGAATTTGGTGACTTGATTTATCTGTTCCTTTTCTCTTTCTGTCTGTTAGCCTTGTCCTAAAGGAGTAATATAGAAATAGTTTTTCTTAAAGCATCATCCAACAGAAGAAATTGTTCAGAAAATTTTATGGGTATTCATTATCTGCTAGGTCTTGTGCATTGAGATGATCACTTCCTAGAATCCCAGTAGTTGTATTAATTTAAATGTCTTATATCTTTGCATTTTGGGGCCACTGAAAGTCCAGTGATACTTTAGGTCTACCACATGTAAACTGTATCTAAAATGTATGGGTACTTTTGAGTTATGAATTTAATGCGAGGTTTTTATTAGCAGTCACATTTTCATGAGTGCCATAAAATAAGCTTAATAGATAGATGATTTCCCGTGTTTATCCTTTATCACCAATTTTCAAGGCTAGTTTGGGTCCTCTGGAAGGCAATGATTTAATAGAATAATAATCTTTTGCTCATTTATAGAACTCTACTTTTTAAAAATTATGTTTATCAATATAAAAGTGTATTTTTTTCTTGTTTTGCATTTAGCTTTATGCTACTTCTGTAAGCCAAGAAACTTGTAACCTACTGGTGTAATTTTTAACAAATTATTTTTCTAAAAATTGAGAGATACCCTTGTTGCATTGAAGCTGCTCACCATAGAGCTGGGCAGGGGATCATTGTGTTTACACTAGGGTGGCACCAAGGGTGATTTCTAAATGTCTGGAGTCACTGATAACTTTCTAGTAGCTTTAGGACTTTTGATCTTAGGGAAGAGAAGATGGTGAGAGTGCACATCTTCATTGAAAGGTGTTCCAGTATCCTGAACCATCATCCCACAGAGGTAACTCTCTTGAGTGGTAACAGCATGACAGCCATGTGCAATGTATTATCAGCATTCCCATTGCTGAGACATGATACCCAACACACATGATTTAAAGCAGAAGAGGTTTAATATGGCTCATGTTCTCCGAGGATTCAGTCCATGGTTGGCTGGCTCCAAGGCAGAAACATCGTGGCAGAAAGATGTGGTGGAGCAAAGTTGCTTAGTTCATGGCAGCTTGGAAGGAGGGCAGGAAACAGTCTAGAGAGAGAGGGGCAAGGCACCAGACCTAGACCCCAGGGCCATGCCTCTAAGACCCACCCAGACACATCTAGAAGCATGGTCTACCAATTCCCCAGGTGGAGACCAAAGCTAATTAGGTTGACACTACCCCCTCTCCTGCCACATACAGTCACACTGAGCAGCTCTGAAGGCTTTGCCTAGGGAAGGGCTGCCAAGTGACTGCTTCCCTGACCTGAGTATAGCCTAGGAAAAGTGTGTTACTGCTATAGAAAGTGCTTTGTATTTCTGGGGGTCGGGGTGGGTGTTCATTGTCTTTTATTATCTGAGAAGAGCTGCATTTGTGCACCGCAGCATTTTTAACTTACTGGCTTTATGCTGCGCGATGGAAATTTACTTCTGAGTTTTAGGCTCCTGCTGGTATAGACTGTGACTCACCCTGTGGGTGGTGGGTCCCCAGGGGCCTGATGTGCTATTTTAAAAGATCGGAGACTCCTTTTGTGCATCAAGCATCGCTGGTAGACAGAATAAACAACATGCCCCCTTCACATATGAACTGCCCCTTTTCAAATGTATGCAGAAGGTTTATCTGCACTAATTCATTTAAATTAATTTTAAAGGGTGAATCCTGAATTCATAGTATCAGTTGGCACCAAAACTCATTTTGTTATGTGGGGATCAAGGAGTTACTATTTTTAAAAGGGATCATTTTAGAAAGAGATTCCTGTACTCTGAAAAGTTTAGTACAGTGGCTTTTCCCATTAGCACCCCGTTTCCATGTCATTCTAAATTTTCTTTTTTCTAAGAAATTGACATTTTTGTTCTGGCCATAGTTACTGTTATAAGTAAATTCAATTTTCCTATAAACTAACTCTAGGAGTTAGTAGGAAACTAATTTTAAGTTTTTTTTTATTCTCTTATTTGTTATGGTAAAATACACACAGTGTGCATTATGCCATCTTAATGGTGCTTGCATGTACAGCTCAGTAGCACTAAGTCCTTTCACACTGTCGTGACACCATCCTCACTGTCCATCTCCAGAACTTTCTCATCTTTTGCAAATGAAGCTTTGTACCCATTAAACAACAACTTCAGTCTCCTGCTTTCCTCTAGCACCCGGCATCCACCATTCTGCTTTCTGTCTCTACGCATTTAACTGTTTACTCTAGGTACCTCGGAAGTGGAGTCATTTGTAGTTTTGGTCTGGTATATTGTACTTTGTGTGATGTCTTCACAGATGTTGTAGCATGTGTCAAAATTTCCTTCCTTTTTAAGGCTGAGTAATATTCTGCTATGTGCATATATCACATTTTGTTTATCCATTTATCTGTCTATAAACTTTTTTTTTTTGGTGGGTAGCAGGAATCGACCTCAGGACCTTGAGCTTGCCAGCAGGTGCTTGTGCCGCTGAGCGATATCACCGGCCCATTTTTTCCTTTATGTGGGTTCCAGGAGTCGAACTCAGGACCTCTCGCTTGCCAGGCAGGTGCTTATGCCGCTGAGCTATCTCACCGGCCCTGTCTATAGACTTTTAGGTTGTTTCTGTCTTTCAGCTATTGTGATAATGCTGCTATGAACATGGATATATAAATATACATTTGAGTCTTTGTTTCCCATTATTTTGAATATATACCCAGAAGTGGAATTGCTGTACCATATGGTAATTATAGATTTGCCTTTTTGAGGAACTGCCATACTGTTTTTTGCAGTGGCTGTACCATTTTACATTTCCACAAGCAATGTACAGAGTTCCTATTTCTTTGTTTCTTAGTAGACACTTGCTGATTTTTGCTTTTTTTCTTTTGAATTCTACAAGCCACGAAGACAGTGCTTGATAAATTGCAGTCTGACTGACCCTTAACCCTGCTATCCTAGCTGCCATTTTGTCACACTGGGGGCAGAGTGGAGGGGCCACACTCCATGCCTTGCCTCCCTCTTGCACCTGCCCTCATCTCCAGCTGGGCCCCTGTGCCATTCCTATCCTTGCTTCCCTGGCAGAAGGAAGGATGGCTCCATGCTAGGCAAACTTGGGCCTCTCCACATTGATGACATCTACTTTCCACCGGGCCTCTTTTTTGACTTTAAAATTCTTTTATGTCATTTCATAGTGATTCACTCCCAAGCTCCCCACTGCAGCTGCTCTTCATACCTCTCCCCACATCATTTTAATAAGCAATTATCAAATAACACCTACTGTGTTCTCAACACTACAGGGACACTTAGCAATAAACAAGCAACAGTCTTTTCTCTTAAGGAGGAAACAGAAATGCATGAGACCGTTGTCTGTAATGCCATGCAGAATGATACCAGGGCCAGCACCGGCAGTCCAGGGCCAGTCACACTGCCTCAGTACATTGCCCTGACCTACCACTTGCCAGCAACATGAGCTCAGACTGTGCCTCGGGTTTTTTATTCTAGCACCTATCTCTTGCTACCTGGTTGATGTAGATGAGCAATGCGTGGCACAAAGTCAGCCCTCAGTAAGCGCTATTCACTACTACAATACCATCTTATTAGTAATGGGAGCCCAGGGGAGGGTCTTGTGAATTTTAGCTTGTAAATTAGACATCAAACACTTGTGTTCTCTTGTTAACATATTGTAACCCTCAGGTAAAGCATAAGGGCCTTGAAGCTAATTGCCACTATGCCTGTCATGTCCTATGCCCTTGTAGTACCTGCAAGTGTTCAGCACTTGGGAGATTTCAATAAATACTGCTTGTGAGCTGTTTGGGAGGAGAGAGACAAGAGCCAGATTCCTATCCTCACATCCAGGCTGTGTAGACTATGCGGCATTTCCAAGAGACCTGAAAGAAGCCGAGATGCATGGTGGTGTCACCCTCTGTCCTGCCCTTCCTGGGTGTGGGAGCTGGGGTGCCTAGGGCTGGAGAAGTGAAGGGAGCTACAGAACGGACAGTAATAGAGGTGGAAAACAACAGGTAGGTGGCAGGTTGTAGGCCTGTCCGGGAGAAAACCCCAGTCATCAGTCATTGCCCGAGGAGAAGGAGCTGCATTGGCCATGACTCAGTGAGCCCTTTGAAAATCAAAGCCAGAAGGGAGGAATACAGATGGCCAGTTGGTCGGTTGGTCAATTGGCTTCTCTGGAGTCACCAGGCATGGCCCTGCCCTTCTACCTGTGCCAGGGTGGAAGTCCGTGCTCTCCGACCTGGGCTGTATTTCACTGGCTCCAACTGTTCCTGCACATATTTTACCACCCACAGAGATTCTGCTAAGAAAAAGAGAAAAAAAAAGTCAAAGAATGAAAAAGAATTTGTTTGAGTGATATGCTGATTGCATTTCAGCTTGTCTGTGCTCTTCCTAAATCTTTTTTTTTGTGGGTACCGGGGGTTGACCTCAGGACCTTGTGTGCCAGCAGGTGCCCGTGCCGCTGAGCGATATCACTGGCCCTTTTTTTGTATGTGGGTTCCAGGAGTCGAACTCAGGACCTTGTGCTTGCCAGGCAGGTGCTTACGTCGCTGAGCCATCTCACCGGCCGTCTTCCTAAATCTTGAACATTTAGGTTAGTTTGTATTTTTGCAAAGCATCAAAATGGTCCTGAAAGATTCCGAAAGAAGACAGAAGTCTCCTCCCCAATGATACCTGGTCCTTCATGTCTCAACAAGGGATGGGCAGATGGGTTTTGCTGAGCTCCAATGGCATCTCTCTCTTTTAGATCCTGTCATTTCCATTATTTCTTTGCTTAGGCTGAGCAATGTCCCCTCTGTTAGCTTTTCCCATTCCTCGGCAGAAAGGGGTTTTGCCATAAGCTGAATCAACTGTCTTTTTGTGTGAGCCTGGAGAATGGCCGAGAGCACTAATATCTAAACAATCATCATTAATATTTAGCTGTCTGCCAGTTCATATCCTCACCCCCGAGGCCCTTCTTACTGCTGACAAAGAAGTATCCTGGGTGTCTCATATTGGGACTTGCTCTTCTAATTCTGACAACTGCTTTGCAGATTAGTTTGAACAATTAAAAACAGGGGCTTAAATCATCCAATCAAAAAAGGAAAATAATTTTTTGGTATGATTTTAAGGATAGAGCTCAGGGAGCTTCAGTATGGTTTCTTTTTCTAAAAAAAATGAACTTTTTACTAAGTACTATAACAGAGTTGGCACCATGGCTAACAAGAAAGCAAATATCAACATCGAAAATGAAAAGCATG
Source organism: Erethizon dorsatum (assembly GCA_028451465.1). Taxonomy (NCBI): domain Eukaryota; kingdom Metazoa; phylum Chordata; class Mammalia; order Rodentia; family Erethizontidae; genus Erethizon; species Erethizon dorsatum. Next base: position 118,667,980 of record CM051828.1, on the reverse strand, counting down.
GCATATAAATGCCATATGGTGTTCTTCAAGTGTTATTACCGCTTTCTTTTGGCTTTCATCCTTTTCCTGACATCGCTGTATGTTTCTTGCCTCTGTTGCTCTTTAAAGAAATCTCCATCGCCCTTAGCCCTTCGATTCTGCATTTATATTAGGACTCTTTCCCCTCCCAGCCTTTGGAGGCTTGTCAGCTTTCTCCCTGAGGAAGAGGAGGAAGAGGACCTGTCCAGATGGCTGAATAAATATGTGACACCTGCTTCTGTGAGCCACCATTGGAAGAGTGTGAGAGTTGATGGGATTGTCCCCTGCCTAGAAAAAGGGCACACATCGCTCCCATCTCCATTCTGTTTTTGAAAATGGTCACACATCTTTAATTTTTATATTTCCAGAAATGTCTTGAATTCAAATTCTCTCTTATTAGAGAAACAACAACAACAAAAATAATTCACTTCACAAATTTTGTGAAAGGTATATATCATCAAAATGTTTAGTTTTTCACAGTGAATGCGCTCACCCTGGAGTAAAAGATTTGACGATTGTGAATGGGAAATCTCTGCTTCCTCATGGGAAATTCATAAAGCCTATGAATTTGCCCTGAATGTGCCACACTCTCATCTCTGGGCTTTTGTGTGTGATATTTACACTGCTTCAAACAAGACGTCCCCATCTTCCTTCTGGTCTCAGCACAAATTTCAGTTTCTCAGGTCAACCCTGGACCCCCAGTGCACCTTGCACATGTCGAGAACAGCAGTCCTCTCACCATGCTGGTTATGTGCTCACCACCTGCCGTCCTCATCAGCCCAAGACCTTTGTGGGCTCGGGGCCCATCTACCCCATCACAGGCATTTCCGGTTGCTAGCACAGGGCCTAACACCCAGAGAGCTCTTAATCCATAACTGGATGAACAAGTGAATGAAATTGCTAGACATGACCTCATACAGCTCGGTATAGAAAATGGCCCTGAAACTAGCAGTAGTATTATATGCAAATAAGCGGCAACAGAGAAAAGCAACATCTTAACTTTCAAAGTGCAATTGTTTTAATGGAAAGATGGTACAGTCAAGGAACTGCTCCCTAATAATGCTTAAAACCATGGTATTTATGTGCGCAGGGTTTTTCAGCTCATCAGGCAACATCTAGAAGTATAATTCTGTGGATTTCTCAAGTCAAACATCCTAAGTACAATGTACATTTGTTTTTACCCAGTGGTTCTGAACTCTGTAAAATTTGATATCTCCTTTTATAGAAAATATTTATTAGGTTTTTTTTTTCCTTTATGTGGGTGCCGGGAGTCGACCTCAGGACCTCGTGCTTGCCAGGCAGGAGCTTATGCCGCTGAGCTATCTCACTGGTCCCTGTTTTTTTTTTATGCTGCATTCAAGTAAATCCCACAGATAGTGAATCTTGCCCAGATAAGGAATTTTGGAATGGTCAATACTGTTTTTCTAGCCGCAATATGGAGATGAAAAGAGAGTAATTCATAATAAAAATATTAAGTTTCAGTAGTAGGTGCTTGGTTGTGAAACCCTAGGAGACCTGCTGAAATGGGTGAGACTTCGACTCCGTCTGCACCTCCAAACTAGCATTAGCATTAACACTGGCTCCACACACAGTGTGTCTCAGGTGTGTTGTATTGGTGACTAACATGTCACCAGGGATTCTTCCTCCAGCGCTGTTGGTTTTCCAAAATAGAGAACCATTCTCAGTAAAGTCCGGCTAATCAACGTTCAGCCTCCTTACCATTTACATTGGTCATTCTTGTAAAATTCAGCCTACATTGAAAGTGCAAAATTTTTTATAAATGGTTATATGTACAAGAGCATGAGATTCTTGGTTCAGGGTATTATAAACATCATTTTTTTCTCAGTGGGATGTTTAAAACTCACACTAAATGTGAAGTTATTCTGATTTGTATCATTAACTCTTGTATTGCAGGATATCTGAACATTCTTAACCCACCCACTACATGCCTGGGACATTCCTGCATTTCTCTGTAAACCTAAAATTCTCAAAAAAAAAAAAAAAAGTTGATAAACAAAGGGCATAGAAGCATGAAATGGTACTGTATTTGGGCACAGTGCACAATTCAGTTCCTCCAGAGAGCAAACTGCAAAATAACTGCTGTTAGAGATGAGGGAAAGGGACAGCAAGTTCTTGCCAATAACAGGGCTCCCCAGCAGCTTTGCTCAGGGTGGGGGTTGGCGCATTCTGTAAAAAGAGGAGATGGCACAGGGGAGCGGGCAGGATGCAATTACTGAGTTGGAACAAGACCAGGTCCTCATGGCTTCTACTGCCACTTTTGGCAAATGTTCCCGGGAGTCTGAAAGCTTGGGCATGGCCCATCTCTCTTACTGTACCATGGGGACACGCTACTCCTCCTCTCTCCTAGGCTTCACTCAAGGGCATGGTTGTCACCCCTCTGACTAAACAAAGATAAGGGGTATGATTTTCAAGGGCATTGTGCTACTGGCCCACAAGGGAACCACTGCAGTGTTCATGAGCGTGTTGGTTGTTTTCTCTCTTTCCATTTGCTTCTCTTTATCCCTCTCCCCATGTTCTCTCCCACCTCTTCCCCTCTTTCTTTTTATTTCATTACAAAGATTACAAAGAGGATACATGGTCATTGTAGAGAGGAGCACAAAGAAGAAAATAGAATCACGTGCATATCCTTTGTCCAAAGAGATCAACTGTTAATGTGTTGAGAATTGTGCTACATCTGGCCCAAATGCCTGGTGCTTCACTGGCACTGAGCAGCCCCCTCCTACTACCCTTTCCCTGTTGCCCTACCTTCTGGCGCTCACAGGACTCATTACTGTGTGCACCCACCTCTGTCTCGGCCACAGCCTGTGCCTTCCCCTGGGTTACTCCATCAACTCTTTCTGTATTGCTGACCTTGCTCTAACCACTGACCTTTCATGGCAGTTTTGCTGGTCCTTTCTTGCAGGTGGCAGACCCTTCTGCCTCAGTGGATGGTGCTATTGCCCTGCTGGCTTTGGCGAGGAGATTAACACTGCTCCTCCACTCCCCGCCATAACACTAGTTCCCAGGAATTTATGCAGCCCCTTCTACATGGAAGCTGAGACTGGCTGCACTTCTTCACAAGACTTTTTAGAATTTAGGAATGCTGGAGAGATACTGTACACAGTAGTTCTGTCACATCTAGTTACAGGTCTGGATGCTCTCAGATTCCAGGATTCCAGGCCTGTCATCAAGGGGTACATTTGGGCTCTGTCCCTCCTTGACCTTCCTCCAAGTGACTAAAGCCAGTTCACCCTGACCTCCAGCAGTGGCTGTTGCAGACAGGCAGCTTAGCTCATAATGAAAAGAAAGCAATTATGGCTAATTGAGGAAGAAAGGAAACTTTTAAAAAAGGATATTGGATAGCCACTGAATCGCTGAGATGGCTGGAGAACCAAACTTGGAAGGCACTCATCCAAGAACAGGGACCCAGATGAGGCCACGGGATTGGTCTAGGTACAGGCCACTGCTGTGTCTGCCTGGCACAGATAGCGCAGCTGGTGCAGGGTGCTGTGGAAAAGGAATATACTTGTACCATTGCTACCACCGACCTTGGCAGGGATGCCACCATTGTCCCTGCTCATGTACATGACACCAGAGGTGTGTCTACTGCTTCTAGCCAGCATTTCTGACCATGGATGCTGCCACCTGGTGCTCTTCAGCTCCACCTTGATCAATGGCAAAGTTCTCCTTGCAGGTCTCCACCCCATGCAGGTGTCCAAGTCCTTTACTTTCTGTTCCAGGCACACAGGAGGAGCCAGGACTCTAGAATCATTTGGAACCTACACTAGAGGAGGGCTCTGCATCTAATCCTTTCCTTTTTGCCCTCTGGTCTTTGAGAGTGGAGGTTCTACTAGTGCCCTGGGAGACCCTAGGAAGTCTGCGTCTCTTCACCATCCTTCCTCTCCAGGCTGAGTGGCATTCTTCCTTCTCTCTTTCCATCCCTGGTCCAGTCTTATTTTGTCTGTGGGGATGGAAGAAGTGAATCTGCACACATGCCCCTGCAAACCTTTCCCTTCTCTCTTAGGAGCAGTCTTTAGGGGACCAGTGGGAAAAATGAGGAGGAAAACACAGAGAAAACCACTGGATGAACACTTCATGATTAACCCCATCACATCTGCATCATGAGTGTGTAGTTCAAAGTCAGACTTACATCTTTATTGTTGGGGAAGCAGAATTCAGGTGCTTGGGTCATACAGCCAAAGAGGCTGGGGAAGTGAGCAGCTGGTATTTTTTAGCTTCTGTGTTAGGGACAGTTCTCCATCTTGCAGCAGACTAAAGAAGGGGGTTCAAATGATGAGCAGATAAAAAGAAAAACAATATCCTCTAAAGTGGTCATACCTTGTGATCTCATTAGCACAGTTCCATCACAATATGATACTCGTGTGCCTTGGTGAACTATAATAGCATTGTTAGTGGTCGTTAACAGTAACTGCATGCTGCATTTCTTTGGGAAATGCAGGGTCAGTTCAATTTAGATTTCTACTTGTACCTTCACTGTGAGGTGAACATCAGGAGTCCTGGGTGTCTTTTGTCTTTAGTGTCTCAGTTTCCGGTCTTCTGTGAAGAACTGTTTAAACAAAAGCATGTGCCTTCTGCTAAGCACTTTTATGAACAATGTATTTTAGAACTATATTTTAAAGAGGATAGTTTTCTAAATAAAATATCTGCAATGATGTAATCCTACCTAAGGATGTACCTCTGTTTACTACTCTATGTTTTGGAAGTTGTGGTCTCTGAAGTCACACAGCCTTGTGACCCCCACACACACCTTCACATGCATAGCTAACTTAACAAAAGGTAAAAACACATTTTAATCATTATATTAAACTCTGTTAAAGGGTTTGCATGTAATGCTTTTGAAAGGAAAAATGTACTACTGAACTAAAAACAGGAATATTTATTATGCATGTTCAGTAATCCAAACAGATTTCCATCTGTTCATTCTAATTGAATCCATTCTTATCAAATTAAAGAGCAATGCAACTCCCTAATAGTCATAGATGAATGAGGGATGAATAAGCAGATGAGTTATGTATTCGTTTATTTGTCCACAATTCATGCACACTTGGAATCTGGAACTTCCTGAGACATTTGTATGCAACTTGGGTGAGATTCAAAGAGGACAGGTCTCTCAGGATGTCAAGGCAAGTTTCCACCTGGGAAATGTCAGGAGCAGAAAGCAGACAATGAATGCAAAGTCCAAGTTCACTGGGACTTCCTTGGTTTCCTTGCAAGGTTATTTCTCTCCACCATTCACCCTTTGTCTTGGATCATTTGCAACAAGTCCTTTACTGCAACTGGGGAATCTTGACGTATGGACCATGTATAAGGGGGTCTGTGATAGTCAAAGAGTTCAACAGCATCATTAAGCCCTCTTGGGTTGCTTTCACACTCTGGGCTCTTTTTCCCTTTCTGGGAAGTTGTATGATTGATTCCGTGTTTGCTTGTGTGGTTATTTAATGCTTGTTTTACTTCCTCTGGCTCTGTAAGCCTGGCAGCCATTCTGAAGTTAGCACAGTACCTAAGTAGGTGCATGATAAATGCTTATTGAATGAAAGAATAGAAAAGTTATACAGCTCAGTAAGTTATACAGCTTATTCATAGCCTGGAAAATATCTTGCTAAAGAAATTTTCTCAGTTCAAGATGTTTCTGTTGAGTTTTCTCAATGCAGGACTTCCCAGTTTACAGTATTTCATCATGACTTTCTATAAGCTGTGTTTTCTTTTTATCTAACCTGTTACCAGTCTAAAAAGTTAATTCAAAGCTCTTTCTTCATTTTATTTCTGTCTCTGAAACAATCAGATACTAGCTTAGATGAGAAGCCTTCTATACCTTCAGAAGAATTCTGGATCCAGATCCCTAAACCATTGTTCCTTCTCTGCTTTGTATACATCAAAAATATTTTTCTCAGTTATGCTCTTAAATTATTCTTGAAGATTTTCTTAAAATTTTCTTGCTTCTCACTGTTTTCTTCCTAGTGCACACATCTTTTCCTTATGAGATGTCTTAATGTGTATTTCATCGTTCTTCGTAGCTTTATGTAGATAAGCATCCCTATGTACTTATATTAAAAAGCATCCAGGAAGAGAGGAAAGAAGGAAAGAAAGAAGGAAGGAAAGGAAGAAGGAAAGAACTATTGGGGAGGCGATTGCTTATCATTTGTCTAATAATACCCGAGCATTTTATAGGTATTGATGTAAATATGGATGATCTGGGAGGCTTTCTTCAAATTTTATAACAGGCAAGATAAATAAGGTGATGGAAAATGCACAGCTATTTTCTACTTACCTTTATTCCTGGACATGTAGGGAGTCATTCCAGGCAGCCCACAGGAGCTCACAAATACCTTCCCTCCAAGGTACCCATACCTGAGCATGGGGGGGCACATGACAGCTTCTCTCTCACACTTCCTCAGTATTCTTGGACGCCAGTTCCAGGGAACAGTCACATGGCTAAGAAATGGCTGGGAAGGATGAGAAAAAGCATTCTTAGATAATCCACAGAGGAGCAAGTGAGTGTTTCACTGCACCGTTAGAGTTTTCACCTGCATTTCATCAACCCCTGCTCTCCAGCCTGGCCTCAGCCCTGTTCAAGGTTCTTGATCCTCCTAGACAGCTCAGCCCAGAGCTCAGACTTCCTTAAGGGCTTTCACAATTCCTTACTTCCTTTTAGGAGGATCCCTTCTGCAGCAGTGGCCTTCCCTACTGAAAGGAGAGCTTGCTGCGCAGCAGTTGGTCTGACCGCTTTTCTCCTTCATAGTGGAATAATCCAAATTTATTCTTAAAATCTTTGCATGGCAAGATCTGAAAGATCCAGAGGTGTTCCAGACCCAGATGTAACTGTTGGAAGTTGTATTTGGCCCAGCAGGATCTTGGATCCCTTACACTGAGCAAATTTGCTAGACTAAACTCAAACTGAAGTTTCCAGAATCTTCAGACCTCACTGAGGTTGTGATTTATGACTCCTACTTAGATGAGATTGGGCATGTTCAGGGTGGTATGGCCATAGACGGGGTCCTACTTAGATATGCTGTTGACCCAGTGGATGCTCAGGCTTGAAGAAGGATGAAGTCAAGCTAGTCGACAGCCAGTGTGACTGGGATCAGGATGTAGAGTAGGTTGTGGTTAGAGTTGGGATGGTCTAGCCCCTGCAGCCAAATGAGTGAAAGAAAATCCAGAAATTTTGAGATCTCTTCCTTGTTCTGAGTCCTGATGTGAGTATTTCTTTCCCTGGTGGCTAACTAAAAAAATAAAATTTAAAATAAGTAAAAACAAAAACACACAAAACCAATCTTTGCATAGTGAAACCAGCAGAGCACTGACTTGGCCAATCTGTTGTATGTTGCGAGGTGATTCAGAGCCACAGGTTGCGTATAACTCTTCCTGCTAAAATTAAAAAAAAATGTGGTACCAGGTATTCTGGGGGAGGGTGTTGAGATGATTGGAGTCTTTGAAAGAGGTCAGTACAAGCATATCCTCTTTCCCACTCAAGGTATGAACTAATAAGGAAATAAAAGAAAGGCAATGACAGATTAAATCTTACTATTACTGTACTCCCTCAAATACTGGAAAACATGGCTTATACGTGGTATGATTGCTTGTGTGTTGTTCCAGCCTTTGGAACATAGCTTTTCAATGATTGGGTAACAGAGATCCAACCTATGACATTAGACACATTCCACAGCTACAAGAATATTATTATTTTCTTTCTTCTCTCCCAGATAATATATTTTATCACTGTGATGTTTGTCTTTAGGTCCTAAACTTTGCTTTCACTATTTACCCAGACAGGACACCATGGACAGCACCCACAAAGCCCTTTATAGCTGAAGACGTAGGTCTTCCCACCCTGCCTCGGGCCACCAGACTTTGTGTGTGGGCACGAAGCAAAACTTCTCTCTCTCCTCCCTGCACTCTATCTCCCTCCCTCCATCCTGCCATATTTCTTGCAACCAGAATAGTGCCTGACGTATAAAAGTTCTTAATAGTTACATACTAAATGAATTATGAATTATCTAGTTGAGTTTTGAATGTAAAATCTTGTGTCCTCGTCATGTATTATCTTCAAATGTTAATAGCAACCAGCTTTCAAAGATTTTAATTAAAGTCTTCCTGGAGTAAATAGCCAAAATTTTTATTATTTGTGAATGTTAATTTTTCTCCTCCCAGGACCTACATAGACAGTCCAAAGATAGAAACAATAGTCACGTATACCAAAATCTTTCTAAAAATCTTTGCATGGTGAAACAGCAGAGCACTGAATTGGCCAGTCTGTTGTCTGTTGCGACGTGACTCAGAGTCGGAGGGATATAACTCTTTCTCTCTCTTTTCATATTAATGGGATCCATTTGTTTATTCAGCTCTCGGGTAGGACATTTTCAGTAGTTTCCATGGAGACTTTACTACACTATTCTCAGTAATGTGTGTTTAGAATATCTCTACCAATGGAGATTGCAGGCAATGGGATTTAAAATCTGTTAAGTTTACGGAACTGCTGGAGCTTCATGGTTATTTGTTATGATTTTGAAACTACTAGTTATAAATGGACCTTATAGAAGAAATCTTTGAAGAAAACATAATAGTATAAGAAAATAACCTCTGTCCTTTGTGAGACAGTTCCTATTATCTTTCCATTTTGAGAAATTAACTTCGGTTCAATTGAATTACCATGGTGACATGTTTGCATTTCAACAAAACCAAACTGAACTGTAAACTGGAGCTTTGCATATCTAGCTCCTGTCCTAGGATTTTTATAGCGGTATCTTTGAATAAAATCTCCAGTGTCCTGGTTAAAAATCACACTCCCCCAAAATATTTCTCAGCCAGACAAAACAATCTGGATTGGTACTGTCAGAATTCTAAGAAATAACACAAAGATAAGAAGCGTGGATATCAGAGAGGAGGAAAAATAGAATGAAAGATAATGGCTCACAGATGAAGAGAAATATATTTACTCTCTAAAATAACATTGTGGAAGGAAACAAAAACAGGCAGGGATTTCTGCTCAGTGATAATTGGACATGTGGCCTCTGAGGTCTGAAACCGGTAAACACATCTAGAGTTGTCAGAGCACACAGCCCTCTCTCAAAGGGGAGCTCTGAGAGCAGGCTCTCCTACTGATTATGAAGTTTATTTACTCCTTGGAGTAATTGCACATATAATTTTGACAACTAATTAAACTCTCCAGGAGATGGGTTTTGAGTTCTTCACAAATTCCATTTAGACAGGGGAGATGGTTTTGCACATTACTATTTGTGTAAAGAGCAGGGAAGATAAAATAAGGACGGAAATGCATAAGCGTCCGGTCATTTCTGCCGCATATCGGGGGCAGATCAGACCTTCTCTTTCCAGACAACAGTTTTGTTAGTCTAAGGACACATGCGCTCTGGGCTCTCACAAAGCTTTCTGCTGGCTCCTCTGCCGACAGGTACATAAGCAATGTGATCTTGCCTAGCAACTCCACCGCGGAAGGCCAGCTCCATTCTGTGAGTGCTGTGGAACATGACTGAGAACTGTGGACAGGGCAGCGGGCTTGGGGAAGCAGGGGACCAAGGGCCCTTGTACAGCTGGTTCCCGACATCCCAGGCATTATCTGCAGTTCCTAGCACTTTCAGAAGGAGGATGACAAGCGAGGGGGAAATGAATTGAAAGGCAAATAAAAAAGCTTCCCAGATTGCAAACTGAGAGTGTCTTAGAATCTAATCTGGAGTTGACGCTGAAGAGCCAAGGGAGAATGAGGATTTTTCCCTCATTGAAAACGAGGTAGTTGTATGAGATAATGTACCCAGGAAGGGAAAACCAACAGTGACCTCTCAAAGCTAAACGAAGATTATGTTAAGGCAGTAAGGAGGGTGCATTCCTCAGCAGCAAGAGAGGTACTAATCTGGGTCTGCCTACATCTAAGCAAAGATTTGAACTTTGTATTAAAATGCCTGTTAATCACTGAGCACTGCACTGAGGGTGTACACAAACTCTCAAACAACCCTACAAGGTTGGTTGTCTTATCTCCATTTTATTGAGGATGAAACTCATGTGCAGACAGTTTTTTTTTTTTTTCTTTTTTTTGAGACGGTCTCACTATGTAGTTTAGGCTGGCCTTGAACTCGCTTATGTAGCCCAGCCTGGACTTGAACTCATGGCGATCCTCCTGCCTCAGCCTCCTGAGTCCTGGAATTACAGGCATGTGCTACCACACCTGGCAGTCACTCAGTTCTTTAGCAGTGGGCACAGATGCGTGCTCCTCGAGCCTGGGCTCTTCCACACCATTTTACACCAGGGGTGAAGTTGCAGAGCGAGTGGGGGAAGAGACCTGAAGAGCACTGTGTGATACCTGAGATGGTTCATGGTTCTGCAGTGAAGGCTACAGTTAAAAAGGTTCAACTGAGGCAGCGGTTTTGTTCCTGTTTTTACCTCAAGGGCAGCAGAAGCATGAGTGTCCAGAATAACAGATATGTATTGCTAAGTCCTTACACTCATGCCTTTTCTTTTTATAATGAAGTGTGGGTATACACATGCTTTCATATACTTACACACACCTAAGCACGTGCATGTGTACAACGTGCACATGCACACACGCATGCACACAATACTTATTTCTGAACTTCCTAAAATACCCTGAATAATTAAATGCTCCGAGTAGCCCAGGAACTTAGGGGAGAAATGTTTGCCTTGCTGATACATTCTGCAGCAGACAATGCAACTAAGACACCATCATGTGGCTTCTCTTCCCTGCTGCCTTCTCTTCCACCGAACTCAGCCCTGGCCTTCATCCTCCCTTTGCCCATCTCAGGGAGCCTGGGCAGATCTCCAGCTTCCCACGTACTTACAGCCCTTCTTTGCCAACCTCAACCTCATTTAGATTGTAATTGCATTCGTGCCCTAATTTATGACTTAACAAGTGCCTCACAAACATTTAATTCACTTTAATTTCATTATGCATCTGAGGAGGACAGTTTATGGTGGGGGAGATGGTGTCCCCACTGCCAGCAATTGGATTAACTTAATGATCTACGGTGAAGTCTTCTTCTCGGCTTTGGACTTTTGTTGCATGTCTGTGAACAAAACCTGGCTAATAAGGTCCCAGATTCTCAGAGAGGCTCAACTGCCCCCAGAAAGTCCTCTCCTATTGCCTAACACGGCAACTGATGAGATGGGCAAAATATTTCCTATGGTTTGCAGGTGGTTAATCTTGTCACAACAATTTCATGTGTGGAGAAAGATTGGTATTTTCATATGATGTTTCAGCAATATCAATCGATTGCAGTTTTCTTCTGATGGCTTTTCTGAGAATATGAGGAAGGGACAATAGAAAGGCACAGGTCAAATTATTTCTCCCCTTTTCTGCTTTATATACTGAGCGCCCCCTGAGGAGTCAGAGCGTGTGACTCCTTTTCTGTACCTTTTCCTGGACAGGCCACTCAGTGAATGCTTTTATTCTCAGTCCTCCACCCCAGAAGGGACACAGGAGGGCCTGTTCTTCATCGGGAGTGAGTCCGGTGTCTTGTGTTAGGGAAGACAACTTTGTCTGGCAACTTTGAGCTGGTGCATTGCTGAATAACTTGAAAAGCTGTTTTCATCATTAAGCACAGGCCTGAGAGTTAATTACATCAGAATTCTAATCTTGGCGCTGCCCCTAATTAGCAGCATCATTTTATGCAAGTCCCTTAACCCCTCTTGGCTTCTGTTTTGCATCAGTAAAATGAAGTATATGAGAGCAAAGTCCTCTCTGTGCTCTGAGATTCTTTGCCTTCTGACTTCCCAGAAGGCAATAAATAGGAAGCAAACTGAATGGTAAAGATTTCCTATATTGATTGTCTCCAGTGTGGTATGCTCTACCAAAACCCAACCTAGGCAATGTAGATAGGTCATGCATGCTAGCATTAAACATATATTTCATATATTCTGCTAGTGTATGGAGCCAGGGACTCCTGATGACAATCTCCAGTGCCAATGCTGGAGAAGACCTGGATTCTTATTGCTCAGAGGCAAGGTAGGCGGGTCTCCAGGGCATCGATGAGGCTTACCAGTGATGCCACCTCTTGGGCCCCTGGCATGGTTCCTTTGTCCCAATATCTGATTCCCATTCTGAATACATTTTTACTAACTAGCTGCTGACTATTTGGAAGCTGGCATGAGATGAAGCTCCTACTGCTGCTTTAGATAGTGACTCTTTCACTCTGTCCTGTCTTGTGGGTGATGCAGCCAACAAACATGACCACTACAGCATTGGCTTAAACAAGTGTGTTTTAAAACAAAAGTGTGTTATAAATATACAGCTCCTGCAGTGGGAAGGATTGTGCAGAAACACACCAATGCCTGGCTGCAGCCTATCACTGGAGTGTCACATGGGGGTGGCTGTGCTTTTCTTTTCATCCACACACTTTGGCCTGGCTCAGGTCATTATTTTCCCCAGGTCTTTGATGCAAGAAAAACTGGGTGCAAATCTATCACTGCCACTGTAAAAAGAGCATCAAACTTCTGCCCCCACCCTTCAGGGAGGGTCAGTAATGGTTCATGAAAAAGGACAACAAACCTTTCTTGGGAAATAATTATGTTTATACTATTGAGGAGCTCAGAATCAGTATTTGTGCTGCAGTCAGAACCATGCAAGGAATATTCAAAGTATGAGCTAAGTTTTAACTTGGGGGAGCTGGAGAACCTTCTAAGCCACCTGAAAATTCTGTGCATTTTTCTAGGAAAGAGTTCACAGCTTTCACCAGATTTCTACCAAGCAGCCTATGACTAAAGAAATGTGAAACGCCACTGACAGCACATTTTTCTGTGCACCTGTCTTCTGAATCCAGGTAATGACTCAGATTTGCCTATCAATGTTTCTCCTTTGCTCTTTCTAGAAAAAGCAAGTGAGCCAGACCAAGATCCGGGTCATCTCAACCATCCTGTTCATCTTGGCCGGCTGCATTGTGTTTGTGACAATCCCTGCTGTCATTTTCAAATACATCGAGGGATGGACAGCTTTGGAGTCCATTTATTTTGTGGTAGTCACTTTGACCACAGTGGGCTTTGGTGATTTTGTGGCAGGTAAGCACCTTGGGCATCCCAGTCACTAGGGCCCCAGTGGGGAAAATCATCTGTTGGCTGAGCTTTTCCAAATCACCATATTTTTGGAAGAAACATATGAAAATGACTCACGGTTGTTGCTGCTGCTGGCACAGGCTAATTTCAGAACCCTTGTTTTGTGTGATGTCGACAGCAGCAGGTTTATTTCTGCCATGAAAAGAAAGCCAGCCCCTTCCTCCTCAGGACGCTTAGTGTCCTTTTTGTCCTGTGAATTATGCAAGAGCAAAGTAAATTTCTCATTGAATCATGGACTTCTTAATCATGTTAAGGCTCATAAAACCTGTATTAACAAAAGGCAAGCATGAAACTCTGGAAAAGTTAGCACAGAGGTTGGCCTGCAGTCACCTGCAGTTAAGCTTTCTAAAGCTGAACTGAGAAGCATTGTCCCTGAAAAAGTCCTGTGCATTCCCGGATGCAAGATTAAAGACTTGTTGACTACTGGGAGAGGGGTACTTGCTTCCCTGAGGGACTATAATCTAATGGATTTTCTATGAATGTATATAGAAGCAACAGTCTTCATTGTAAAAATATGTCAATGAGTTATATTTAAGGAAGTGAAAGAAAACCACCATCAATTTCATCTAGGGTTAGAGAGCTTGAAAATGAAATGAGACTTGGTTTCACACATGTATTGCTTTTCCAAAGTGATAGGAAGGCAGGAAGAGGAGCCCATCCTCTCCTTCCCAGTGGGGTGGCTCAGGTGTTCAGGCAATTGATCATTTTCTACTCCAAGAAGTGAACACTCTGCCAATGAGGAGATGGACGTAACTGAGAATAGGATGGAGCATGGTGACACTTTGGAAAGTGCAGATGTCCTGGCTTTGGAGGCAGCCTAGGCGAAGATGGAAGATACAGCATGGGTGACATGTTGAAAAGTCCTGCTGGATGTTGGAACAGCCTTTTTGTAGGGAAGTGGTCAGTGCCAGTGGGATTGTCTCTTGGTCCTCTGGTGCATCTACAGTGCCTGAAGCAGCTTGAGCCTTGGGTGTCTGGAAGGCAGGCAGGACTGCTGCCTTTTTCAGACTCCATCACGAAGGGGGTGAAGCTTTTCCTCCTGGGAGACCTAAGGTTATGGGGCCAAGGATTATACCGATGAAAATACTGCTTCAGTGTCATGCATCAGGTGCCCCCAGACGCTGAGCCACGAATAGTGCTAGATTTGTGGAATGCTTTTTCTTACTTTTGTCCTTTCTTTTATTTATATAGATTGATTTTCATATAAACCAACTTTGCATTCCTGGGACAGGGATCCCAGTTGGTCAGGGTATATGATGTGTTTTTTCATGCTGCTGGATTTCATTTGTTCATGTTTTGTTGCATTTTTGTGTTTACATTCATAAAGAATATTGGTCTGTGAACAAAAGGGAAGTGAATATGCTGATCAAACAATTCCATCATAAGCTTGAAATATTTGGGTAGAGAGAGAGAATGTGTGTGTGTGCATGTGTGTGTGTGTGTGTATGTGTGTGTGTGTGTGTGTGTGTTTCCTTGACCAGTCATTCCTGGTTAAGCAGCAGCCTGAACATCTGTAGGCTGAGCTTCCAGAAAGTGTGTTCTTTATTCAGCGTGTGATCTCATCAGTGCCTTGGTTTCTCTGTGGAATACAGCACACATGAAGAGGATGGGGTCTGGGCTCTGGGACTCTGGAAGGGATGTTGCACGCTCATTAACAGGAGCACAGGTGCCTCCGTGTTGATTCTATGACGGATGACTAGCAGGATGGTTTGGTAGCTATTCCAACTGGGCAGATGAAGACTGAAGCCCACTTTTAGAAATAGTGGTGTTTTTTCCTTTTCTTTTTATGGACTATGGATGAAAAACTGTGAAGTCAAAGTAATTAAAAACTTGTTTTCAGAAAACCTGGGGTTGGGACCCTTCCAATCTTTCCCTGCTCACAGTACTCAACCATTTCTATCTGATTAGAAGTCACAGCTATGGAGAGAAACCACACAGAGAAACTGAGCAAAGTAAGAGAAACACGTGTAATTTTATTCAGGTTAATTCCTTAGTGTCATCTGAAGTTGGCCCATGGAAAAATTCAGTTGAGATTCCAATCTAAGGTGAGTACATGTAAGAGCAGATGGGAGTTTAGAACTATTTACCAACATTTTGAGTATCCCAAAGCATAACACACAACAGAATTGTGCTTCAGAGCTCTCTGTGCTAGCACTGGGCTGTTCTGAAGACTATGTATTGGAAGACACTTAGGATGGAGCCTATTCTCTAATCAATAGCTCAGTTCAATCAGTTAGGTTAATCTGGGGGCACAAGTAGCAGACCCTTGATGATATGAGATTTAAAACACTATTTATGCCTTTTAGTTATTATTACTAGCCACCATGGACTGAACACTTGGTACGTGTGGGTGACTCACCTTGTCTTTACCCAGGGAAAATATGAATTATGTAGTCCCAGGCATCCACACTTCTTTAATGCCCTTACTTGCCAGTGAATACGGAGCCACATTTCTTTTGTTTCTGGAGACCAGAGTCTCTTATCGCTCTCAGCACTGATTACTATTAGACCAGACCCTTCTAAGTTCCAGTTTCCAGAGCTTACATCGACCAATATGGAGAATGCGTTCTTTGAAAGAATGGAAGTTTGTTACTACCTTTTAAAAAATGCAGTCACCTCTCAATATCCTCGGAGGACTGGCTGCAGGACTCCCACGGATACTAAAATTGGCACGTACTCAAGCCTTTTATATAAAATGGCATAGTATTTGCTTATAATCTATGCATACCCTCCCATATGCTTAAAGCATCTTTGGATTATTGGTAGTACTTAAATGTGTAAATGCTATGAAATGTAAATAGTTGTTATGCTGTACTGTTTAAGGAATAATGACAAAAGAAAGACTCTGCATGTCAGATGCAATTTTTTTCAAATTATTTTTTGACGTGGCTTTGGTTTGAATCAACGGATGCAGAGCCCATGGATACAGATGATGGCCCACTCCTTAAGAGTGATAGGGCAGGTTGCCTAATCCTTAAAGTGAGATTAACATCTAAGAGTTGGTGGTTGGTTGCTGTGATCTGACATGGTATCGACTCTACTAGAAACGTAATCGGAGCATTGGTCACACAGGATCAATTGCTGCTTATTTTGTAGCTGACCCACTTTGGGACAGCCTAATGACAGTGCTGTTCTGCAACCCTGGCTGGGAGCACACGCAGGGCTTCTTCCTGTTACAGACCGGCTGCAGATAAAAAGATGCTGAGAGCAGTGCCCAACGCGTTGTTCACTAGCTCACCCTAGTGACAGCCTTGGTCGAGTGATCGTGATTTGGAAAGATCTTTACTCTGACAGCCCAGGGGAGAAAACTACAGAGTTCTCTGGCCTAGCCCAGAACGTGAACGGCAAAAACCATGTCATAATGTTGTAGGAATTCAAATTGTATCCTAGAGAAAGTTGCAATGGATAATTAGTTGCTTACGGGGGAAAAAAATGAAGGCAGCTAAACCAAACTAAAGGGGACTTGACACAGAGTCCTATGGCAGTGTTTGAAATTCTAACTTTAGGAAGTAAAGTAGCTGTCAAGGCCTCATGGGCCCATTTCAAGGTGGGCGTGGGAATGTTGAGAAGAGACACAGGTCCCAGCGTCTGTCAAGTTCGCTTCTTCAGGGACTGGGAATGCTAGACCACCGTATGGCTTCAGTGGTGCTAGATGTGGTTATAATCACGAACCACTTGGAAAGTCTAGCAGTCACTCCTCACCTGACACTTTAATTGCTAATGCATGGCTAGTGTCAGTCATCTTAGAATGGTCCCGCTTCACTTCACTGGGCAGCAGTGTCTCCCATAGCGAGGACAAGGCTGACGTCCATTATGTTGCTGAGCTTCCTGGCTTTTCCAGGACAGTGTGGTGGGCTTGGAGGCTATGTTTCAGGACTGCTCTCAGCAGTACTTGTAAGAAGGCTAGAATAAATAGACTAATTATTTGGAATAAATGACCAGTCCTTTCAATGGAACAGCCAGTCAATACCATCAGGCAATTGACCAATTTGGTTTGATGGATTTTTACTGTAATCCTTATTTATAAAATAAAGGAATTGGACTACTTGGCCTCAAAGGTCCCTTTTAGTTCTAGCTTATGCCAATTCTAATTACTCAGCCTAATTGACTCTTTGGATTAGCATCGTGTGTGCACCACCCCTCAGTTAGCATTAAATAACTAGTTTGCAGATCAGAGTCTGAGTAATGTCCTTTTGCCGAAGTTTACTTCCATACGTCCACTCACCTCTGGGTAAATGTATGTGAGCGTCAGATGGAAATGGTTCCAGGAGTTCCAAACTATTAGGTATGATGTAATGATATTTGATTTTTATTAAAATAAGTTTCAAGAAGTTGAAGGGGAAAAGGTCAGCTTTAATCTGTGGAGCACCAACATAAAATCACTCGTTTGTTATTGATACTCAGGTGAGAACAGTTGGGTGAAGCTGACCACAGTATTTTCCTATTACAGGTTCCAAGGTTAATGGTCGAGAATCAGAGAAATTGAGGCTTGAGGCAGGTTCCTGTAGGAAGGGACCCATCTTTTGCTTGCCCTCCAGTCTCTGTTTTGTCTCGTGTCCACCAGGCCAACAGCTGAGCATTGGATGATGGTGGAGTGACATCTTTGGGAAACATTTGCTCTTCAAGGAGCATAGGCTAGACCATGGTTAAAGTAATGTTTGTTGTTTGCAGGGGGAAATGCTGGCATTAATTACCGGGAGTGGTATAAACCCCTGGTGTGGTTTTGGATCCTTGTTGGCCTTGCCTACTTCGCAGCTGTCCTCAGTATGATTGGAGATTGGCTGCGAGTTCTATCCAAAAAGACGAAAGAAGAGGTAAGACCCCTTCCAGCCTCCACGGTTATTCTTGACCTCAGATTAGCCTGTCTGTGTCCTGTGGGCTGGAGAGTTTCTGACTCATGCAGTGTTTGTACGGCTTCTTCATTTTGAATCTTTGCCTCAAAGCCAAGTTGAATGGAATGGGAATTATTTCTAGAACCCTTTTGTGCAGGTGGGGAAATGTGGTGATTCACTTACCAGCCCACAACCCTGGGAAGACTAGTAAACAACAATTGATTTCAAAAAGTATAAATGAAAAGGAAAAGCATAGAAATAGTAAGTAAAGGCCGACGATAGCCGAGGGAGCTGTGCGTTTGCCCTTTAGCAGCAAATATGTGGGGAGGCTTAGAAGTCTCAGAAGGAGCTGGGAAAGATGGCCTGTCCCCAGGTCTTGGGGTTTGTGGGGAAACAGTGTCAAACACCATGAGTCTTTCTCTAAACAGTGGCCAGCCATGGGGAAGTGGACTCAAGGGGCCCCTTTATCTATATCCTCTGTCTCCCCGTCTGCCTCAGATCCACACAGACAAATTTATATCTTGGGAAGGGGCACACAGGCTGTGCTCCCTCACATAATCTACGCAAAGATGAGAAAAGGAAAATCTAAGAAGGAAAGATAGTTTTTGTAATTAAAAAAAAATCATGTTCTTTTAGGAAGACAAGAAGAGAAATAAGAAAGTAGGAGGGCAATGGAAAGGGATAAAAAGTTAAAGAAAGGAACAGAGAGAAGAAAACCCAAAGGGAACAGGAGAGGGACAGCTCCTTTAAAAGCAGCTGTTCACTCTATACAAAGGGCCCTAGGACAAATTTGCTGAAGGGGAAATTTCCCCGATCGTTCCTGGGCCCATATGTTTATTTTCTTGGATTGTAGAAACACTGTCAATGCAGTTTCCAGTCTGATTCCCAAGATCAGCAGTGAGAAAGAGAGGGGAAGAACATAAACATTGATTTTCCCAAATGCAAAAATTTGAGCCCGTCATCTCGGCAGGGAAGTGCGGCACTTGGATTGTCTATCCTTTTGATTAAAAGCCAAGAAATGTGGTGCTGGTCTTCAGGCTGGACTTCGCTTTCTAAGAATGTGTGTTCTGTGGCCTTTGGCAGAATCTGCCTTGTCCCTGCGCCCAACAGGGAAATGTGATCACCAGGTGTCCTGGAGCGTCCTCAGCAGCCAGGGGAAGCCCTATAGCACGTGGTCATAACGAGGCCTAGACACAGGGTAACCAGTGGTTCCAGTTTGCCCAGGACTTATGGAGGTTCCTAGGACATAGGACTTCTTACTTTAAAACCAAAATAGTCTCAGTCAAACTGGGACAGGTTGGTCACTCTACCCAGATGGAGAGATTGGAAGGACAGGGAGAGATAAAAGTCTTGCCGAGCACCTGCTTTGTGCCCAGGGTGGAGCTAGGTGCATTTCCTTATCTTACGTAGTGATAAAGACCCTGTGAGCTAGATACGATTGCCCTAGTTTATGTGGGAGAAAGTAGGCCATATTCTTTATAAAAGGGGTGGCAACATAACTGGAGCCCCAAATATTGATCTCTCCTCCAGAATTCTGTCCACCTCTCTTTTAGCCACCGTCTCCCAATCTCATGTCCTTTGGGTCTCCCCGCATGTCTGCCTTCTTGAGTCACACCAGCCACTAGCTATTCCCAGGTGGGTATCTGAGTGGCAATACTAGGACAGAAGTAACATTTTGCCCCTTTCCCCGGACACATGCTCATCATCCCTAGCCTTCCCAGAGGCAGCCTCCCCATCGGGGCTCCTGAGATTTGTGGGTGCTGGGAGGTCGCAGGCAGAGAAGAGTTTTTCAGTGGGATGTTGCTGTTCCACTCCTGGCCAGGTCGGTGAAATCAAGGCCCACGCGGCAGAGTGGAAGGCCAATGTGACAGCGGAGTTCCGGGAGACGCGGCGGCGGCTCAGCGTCGAGATCCACGACAAGCTGCAGCGGGCGGCCACCATCCGCAGCATGGAGCGCCGGCGACTGGGCCTGGACCAGAGAGCCCACTCGCTGGACATGCTGTCCCCCGAGAAGCGTTCTGTCTTTGCTGCTCTGGACACAGGCCGCTTCAAGGCCTCCTCCCAGGAGAGCATCAATAACCGACCCAACAACCTGCGCCTTAAGGGGTCGGAGCAGCTCAACAAACACGGGCAGGGCGCCTCTGAGGACAACATCATCAACAAGTTTGGGTCCACCTCCAGACTCACCAAGAGGAAAAACAAAGACCTCAGAAAGACCCTGCCCGAGGACGTGCAGAAAATCTACAAGACCTTCCGGAATTACTCCCTGGATGAAGAGAAGAAAGAGGAGGAGACTGAAAAGATGTGTAACTCAGACAACTCCAGCACAGCCATGCTGACCGAGTGCATCCAGCAGCATGCAGAGATGGAGAATGGAATGGTACCCACGGACACCAAAGACAGGGAGCTAGAGAACAACTCATTACTTGAAGACAGAAACTAAATGTTAAGGACATTGGACTAGGACTAAGCGTTGTGTGGTCTTTTCTTTTTCTTTTTTTTTTTTAATATTCACACTGAGACATGTGCCTTAAACAGACTTCTTGTTAGTCCAAAATTACATAGCATTGAAGAATATATTTCACTGTGCCATAAATGACTGAAAGCTTGCTCTGCCAAAATGAATCAAAGAACAAGAACTTCTTTTCAAACAGCAGCTGCAGGACACACAGGGGAGATTCGCACACCTAACAGGTCCGGGCCGCACACGTGAAGGGGGTTCCCACAGTGATACTGTACCGCTGAGCGGTGTTGCCCGGGCATGGCATGCAGACAAGGGCAGCTATTCCTTAGACCAGCCTCTGAAGGGAACAAGGGTGCTGGAGTTTCACTTCCTGAAGCTACCATCACACACAGAAGGGGGAGCCTGCTTGCAGGTGAACTGGTAACTGCAACTAGGTGTAGAGCTGACATTTTGGCGTGTGCTCTGAACTTGAATTTTGACACACACTATTCAGTGCATAACACTCTTTCTGAGCTCCAAGTGAGTGTTTGTGGGACCTGAGAGCACCTAGAATTTTTGTTGGAAGCAGATCAGAGCACACATATTAAAAGGTGCGATTGCTTTTCTCATTACAAAAGAAAAAAATAATCACAAATACATCACACTGTGGATATCACCTTAACCAATGACAGAAGCCTACTGAGTTTTGTCTTTCTCACAGGGCCAGGTATTCCAAGTGAACATGTAAGCGTTGGTGAAAAGTCAACCTCAACTGCTGCATGGTTAAAGGCCAATCATGCATTTCCGTCAGTGGGTGCGATGGTGAAAATAAACTGATTTTGAAATGTCCATGTTCACTTTTCTACTGAAACTTAAGTTATAACTCATTTTGATAAGAGGGGGAAAAATACCAAAACTATTGCCTTGCATGATGCCAGTGGCTTGCTGTTCTGTCTAGCCGATTCTAAATTTTTATAAAAATAGACATCCTGCATTTCTGAGACATACCAAGAAGGACCATGGCATCTTTCCATCTCAGGGCTTTCTGTCCCTTTGGGTGTCTTGGGTAGCGATAGTCATGAAACCCAAACTTGCTATTTTCAAACAAAAGCAAAATTAATCCCTCAAGCAACTCTTGTAAAAT
The DNA here is from genome assembly GCA_028451465.1 of Erethizon dorsatum. Classification (NCBI taxonomy): domain Eukaryota; kingdom Metazoa; phylum Chordata; class Mammalia; order Rodentia; family Erethizontidae; genus Erethizon; species Erethizon dorsatum. The sequence goes on along the minus strand of CM051828.1, from coordinate 118,646,451 downwards.
TGAAATGTTTTGCTTGTAGCTTAAGTGCCATTAATGCCATTTACAAAACAATATTTAAAAAGAAGTATTTACAATATTTCATTTTGCTTTTATGTTTGGCTGTTCCTTTCCTTTAGAAGCATTACTTCTTTTCTGCGCTGGATTATCTCACACCTGCTATTCCCTAAAATTGGGACACTCCTGTGACTGTTTCAAGGCAAACAATAACCGACAGGTGATAATTATGATGTGAAGTTAGAATATTTGGTGAAGGAAGGTGGGAGAATGGCTAGTCATAGGTTTTTGAGAGGGTGATTTTAAATGGATTTTTATCAGAAAGGGAAAAAAGAATAGTAGGCCGTTATTCATGTGTGTTCCTGTTTTTATCATAATTGGCTGACTGTCATATTGGTTCATAGTTAGCTATTTGGACCACACACGTAAACATTTGCACCTGGCGATACCAGGAAGTTGCTCATTATGGGCCTCCTACCTTTTGGGGAGTTCGTAGGATTTTATATAACTCATCCACACAGTGGATTTACCAAAAGATCCAGGGTAAGTGGAGACTTCCAGAAACCATCTAGTGCTTTCTGACTTTCAGGGGAAAATTATACCCACTGCATCCTTGACTGTTTGTATCACAGCGACCTTTCTCTGCTTATTCCCCCAAAAATGACAGCTCTCCATTGCCTGGCCCCAATCCTTTAGGCTTGAGTTAAAGTTCTGGCACTGTTTTTGAGAAAGATCCAAATAAGAATCACTATGATGAGGCCTTTTCTGTCCAGAGTAGGCTTGGGTTTTCTCGTCTGTTCAGCTGGAGCTATGGCTCACTGGTGACATCCAGTGTTCACACGACAGACATTTGGGAAGCAATGTGTATGCAGGGGTGGATGTTGGTTTTTACTGTGGGTATCATTCCAGCTTGACCCGACAGTTGTAAGGAATTGGTAGATAACTGAGATTTTCCTGTTTAACTTTTGGATCGCGTTCATTGGGTTTCCACCCAATCGTACCTTGGTACTTCTTTATAGTAATGTGTTAAAATTGCAGGCCCTACAGCCAGATCCGGCACAGAGGCTTCCCCATCATTTTTATCCAGTGCCTTCTGTGGACCGGGCACTGGATTAGGCACTTTATGGATGTCTGCACGCTGAGTGCTCTCAACACCACAGGGGGAATATTTGCAAACCCATTATGTAGATGAGCACATGGAGGCTCAGGGAAGCTGAGTAACTTACCTAATGGCACACAGCAAGAAGGTGGTAGAGCTGATATTCAAAGTATGACCAAAGTCTGCTTTCAACTTTGCTATAGTGTCTGTGTCATGCACCCTTGTGAGTATGTGAGTGTGTGTGTTTGTGTGCATATGTGTCTTTCAAGCTTTTCATGGACACAGTTTAAAGAGGGGAGGGGAAGATGTGGAGGAATCTTTACAGAGGGCAGGAGGTCTTTGTGTAAACATAGCTTAAAGGGTTGCCCTTGAAGACACCTACTGTGCATGGTCTTAGTTTTGTTTTGGGGAATGCTGCATATGGCACTTTTTCTGTATAGTTAAGAAAATGCCCTTTGAGAGCACTCTTTTGCACTTTACTTGCTTACTTTGCAGGAATTTCACATTCAGCAGGACTAAAACAGTTCAGAGAGCACTGAGCTGGATATCGTACCAAATGGAACAGGTGCATGTGTTGGTATGTGCATAGACGCTTCCCCAAAGAGTCAAATTACAGTAAATCAGAGTCAAAAATAGCCTTGGGTTGGGAGTGCAGAAATCTTTGATACATCCTCTTCCTTGAGCGCAATGGGAACAACGCCCTGCTCAATAATGTCAAAGATGACCTTCTGTAGAGATCAACCGATTAAATATGTGGGAAAAGTGTTTTGAAAACTATGAAGTACTCTCCATGGGAAAAACTGAGAAGGAATAAAAGGTTGGATTCCTCTTCATGCGTACAAATTAAGATTCAAGGATTGAGCTGTTTTGGTTATTTGAACGTTACCTTTTAAAGATGGGGCCAAATAGCATGCAGAACACACATGGTAAGGAAAAGCTGCTACATATTCTACATGCATTGCACAGCCTCCTCCCTCCAATCTGCATTCCCACCCTACCAAAAACCTGGAATGAACATTGTGGTGTTGCACACAGAAAGAGCACACGTTCAGTATCTTCAGTGGGCAGTGTCATTTGCTTCATCTGGTAGCTGGGTACTGAATTTTATTCTCAAAATACATCTGGAGGTTTACTGGTAAAAGCTAAGGGACAGTTTGGAGAGACTAATATGGCTCATTGTACAGTCCTAATCCAATATCCAATAGTGATTCCAGCAAGCTGTCATATTTCGGGTAGAGCTGTATAGTGTGTGTGTGTGTGTGTGTGTGTGTGTCTGTGTGTGTGTGTGTGTGTACATGCCTGCATGGGGTGTCCCTAGCCTACCGTTGAGGTAGCTGGGGCTACGGTCTGCTCCACCAGTCACAGCCTGTGGTGGGCACATCAGTTCCCTATACCTCATGTGCACATCGAGGGAGTTGAGCACAGATAGTCGTCGTCAAGGGCCCTTTTAGTTCTGCAGTTCTCTGGTGAAACATTCCCCAGCCCATGAGCTAATTAAATTTATTGAGAAAGTTATAAGTTGGATTTGTGAATACTGATTAATTGTCCTACCCATTTTAGGGTGAGAGCTTGGTTTCCTGTCCTTTGTTTTCTGGGTGATTAATGGAGACCAGATGTTTTTGGGAGACTGGTTTCCAAATTACGATCATGCCTAGTGTAGGCTCTCTATTCTCCCTTATAACTCTTGGCACTCTGTCACCTGGAGGCTCACATTGTGTGGGCATTTTGCATTTTTTGCATGGTGTTAAAACTAGTTAAAGAATTTTAAGCTATTGCTATTTACAGTCAGTTGTACTACAAGTTCCTTTTTAGTACTTCATGAATTCATGTACTTTCCTTTCTCTCTCTCTCTGTCTCACACACACATGCACACACACACACATGCACACACAGGAAATGGCTGCTCTGGGTTCTATGGGGACCATTTCATGTTGAAAGTCCTGGTCATGCTAATCTTTGGCAACCGCCCCTTTGCCTCCCTCTTAAGTGATATATCACCTCCTAGTTAAGTCAGGGCTGCATATCTATTTGTATGCTTGGTTTTGGGGATTAGTGAGAATGTGGCCCAGATTTGAGAAGGGCAGGTTTTGACTCAGCAGACCGCATAAGAATGTGAGCCATCCAATGTGTACCACGGTTTCTGAGCCACAGGAAAATAAACAAGCCTGCAGAGAGCCTCCCTAAAGGAACAGCAAAAGAACATGCCAGTACTACGTTCATAACTCTGCTTTCTGCATCCTACTCATGTTTCAAGTGGGGGTAATTCTTCCTCATTGTTATGATGTGGTTGTGTGCAAATACAGTAGCTGAAGGAGTGGAGGAAGCTTCTGGTGAAACAGTGTAAAAGCTAGTTAGTAGTGGCCTTAAAAGGGAAAAATGTAACTCTAAAACAAAGCTTACTTTAATTTGGTATCGTGGGTGCTGTTAATTCTACACGTGGAAACTAAAATAGCACATTCGTCCCATGGCTCTAAATAAAGCCCTGCACTCTGTCCTTGTGTGGTAGCTGCATTAAACTTCACCCACCCATCCATGCTCCTTGTAAACCTTGGCCCTCCCATGGCAGTCTGTGGGTCACATCATGTCAATACAGTGGCATTGAGGAGAAACCAGTGGTGTCTGTGATTTTACTGAAAGTGTTGCCTGAGATTGGGAATCTCCTTTGTGTTCTTTTTTCTTAAGTGAAAAGTCCCAAACAGTTCCCTGGGCATTAAAAATTCCCTGAGCGGACACCTGCCCCAACTACCCAGCAGACCTTTGCTGCGGAGGGTAACTGCACAACCCTTCCTTTGTTGCCAGGGCTCCAGGCGCGAATGGAGAGTTGCAGTGGTGCCTGGAAGTGATATGCAAACCACCCCACGTGCCAGTTTCCAGTCCCATTCCCGTCCCAGATTCGCAGGCAGTGGACCCCGTGATGATGATGATAAACTCATTTGTGGAGGTGTTTTTCCTATTCTCTTTGTAGGATTTCATGGTGCTTTAAAAAAGGCATTTTACAGATAATAATGTGTGTGGGGGAATTTCATAATGTTCTTAGGAAAAGTAAGCAAATTTGCTTGTAACATTTCAATATGCTGTGCTGCTATTGTCTTTATTTGATGATGTAATTTTTTTTTCAATGATGGAGAAATTGCAACAAAGACCTGGAAGACCCAATCCAATGTCTCTCCCGTTTGCCTTTCTTTTGTGGGGCCAGCGTGTTTCATAGTGGCTGGGTGGGGAGCTCTGCTCTTCTCTAGCTTGCACACATGCCTTACATTCATCAGCATAGAGCTGTGAAATTCATTGTCTTTTTCCTAAGAGGGAGAATCTTCAATAACCCAGCATTGTTGTGGCACACTTACTTTCATTTTCCTATATTTACTGGATCCTGACTGCATGGTGCTGGGGGTTGGACAACATAAACCACATTTTCTAGGTGGAAAACTAAGTTTGGCTATTGTGACAGGTCTGCCAGTCTAGAACGGACAACTTCTTGGTTGCAGACATTTTAACCTGTGTTTGGTTTTGCTCTTGGTGTATTATATCCCCCAGTCACAGGCTTATTAAGAATGGTCACAGATAAAATGGTGACCATTTCTGAGTGCCTGTTATATACTAGGTACTCTGGTAGGCAGGTTACAAACATCCCATTTAGCCTTTCCAGTGAGTAAATAGGTAAGTTGAGTATCTTCATGTTTTAAGTGAAGGTTTTGAGAGCTAGAGAGAATAAGAGATTTCCAACTCAAGTGCATCAGCTCCAGACCTGGACCTCTCACTTGGGTCATGCAGTTCATGGGACATGGGCTTTGATACTTTTTCAGTAAAAGTGATGTGGTTCATCCACATCTGTCCTCACTGTCTTTCCTCTCCTATTTGTGCAAAAGTGTGCCATGATGTCAAATGTACATTCTTGGCTGTAGGATGGAGCAAGGTCAAGGGGCCTCCATGGTAGCCAAAGCTAAGACCTTAGGCTAAGATAATTCAGTGACATGGCTGGTGATCTAGCTCATATTTTTATTATTTACCTGGGACTGGCACAGTGACAATACATGTTAGGAGCACAAACTAAACTTTCTAATATGCAGTAGATCAGTATATTTTCTTGGCCTTTAGTCTAAAACTCAAGAGCACTGGGCTATCAAGCCATATGTGAATTCCTGTCTCATATGCCAATCTCTGCCACCATCATTCTGAGTTATTTGCAAGCTCATCAAATGGCCCATGCTTTCATCTTCTATCCCCAGGTTTTTGCACTTAATGTTTCTTTTGCAAGTCTTCCTCAGGTGTCACCTTCCCCATTACACTACTCATTCAAGTCCTTTGGGATATAGTGGGACAGCAACTGCCAGGAAGTCTTTTCTTACTCCTCTCCATTCCCATAGAGTGAGTTGGCTGCCTTAACAGAGCTTGAGCACTCCTCAAAGATAGAGGCTGTTGTGTTGGATTTTAACTCCTGGTTTCTTTGTTCCATGAGAATAGGAGATTCTCAGAGCAGGCATTGGAACTTTCGTTTTCCATCCTCAGCACTGAACAAGGTACTTGATAAAATATAGACACTCAAATTATTGGGGGAAGAATTTTACTGCCCTTGTGGATAGCACATTTGCATCCTTCAAAGCAAATTTATTTTTTCATGAATTGGAAATCATTTGGAGTCAAGACTGATGGCATAAGTAATTTATCTAACTCCAAAGTATCATGTTGGTAAAACCAAGTTTGCCTATTTGATTTTATTTTCAAATAACTCCAAAATTTTAACCACATGATAGTTGTTGAAATAATCAGACTGGAAAGATGACTACTCTGAAGGATCTCTCTCTCTTGTCTCTGTCTCTCTCTGTTTGTCTTTCTCTGTCTCTCTCATCTAGATAGATACTAGAATGTTAGTTATTTAAAATCCAGTCATTATTCTAGTCAGTTGTCATGTCTATGAATTTAGGAAATAAGAGATTAGGCTTTGTGGGGATGTCAAATACATGGCAAGTCTGCCACTGCTCCTTATTCCTGTGCCTAAAGTAGGCATCATTCATAAATCACAGAATTCCTCCCCTATTAATCCAGATACATTCTTAGAATCCATTTTAAGACTGTACATTCAGTTAGCAGTTCTCAAAACATGGTCTGGTAACCCTTGTATGACCCCTCAGTCCATGAAGTCAGAACCATTTTCCTTTTAAAATTTTCGTTCTCTCATGAGGGTACAGTATTTAGAATTGAGTAGCATTAGTCACTTCGAGGACACAGGCAAGTCAATCTGATGCCTTTTGTTGAACATCAAAAGAATCTTCCAAAATAATGGTAAGGGGACCAAGAGTTGGAAGGAGCAGGGAGGGAAGGGACGTGTAGGGGACAAAACAAACAAACAAAATTAGGATGTATCATGTACATGTACCAGCTCCACAAGATAAATGTAATCATTATGTACTGCATTATTTACTTATAAAAACATAGCCGATGCTGGTGGGTGGGACCAACCAGTGAGACCAGGCCCAGGCGTGGGTACACATGCAGGCCCAGGCAAGACCAGCAGTGTGGAAAAGTTTGAAGCAGCAGTGAGGAGCCAGCACTTGGTGAGTTATGTGAACCAGTGTTGTCCTTTGGCACACAAGTGGAATAGAAGTGGGCAGGGCTACCATTCTATATCAAAGAGCTCTGGAGAACTCCAGCAACAGAAGACAAGTCCCAGTCTCCACATCCAGAGACTAAGACCAGCTCCATACCCAGCACAAATTCCATGGCAAGCTTGGCTGGAGTACACAGCACATTTCTAGGATCTGACTTTGATACTACCACAGAACTATGAACACCAGAGGAATTTTACTACTTGTATTTTCTTTTTTTTTTTTTTTTTTTGTGGGTACCGGGGGGACGACCTCAGGACCTCACGCGCCAACAGGCACCCGTGCCGCTGAGCGATATCACCGGCCCCTTTTTCGTATGTGGGTTCCGGGAGTAGAACTCGGGCCTTCGCGCTTGCAAGGCAGGCGCTTAAGCTGCTGAGCCGTCTCACCGGCCCAACTTGTATTTTCTTTGTTTGCCTGATTGGTTATCCTTTCTCTGTGTGGTTGGGTTTTGTTTTGTTTTTGTTTTTGGGGTTTTCCCTCTTTTTTTCTCTTTCTTCTTGCTTTTTTCCCACTATTTAGGTTTTTTACCTTTCTTTTTGTTTTCTTCTACCATCTTCTCTCTTTCCTCAACTACCTCTTGAATTTATAATATTTTCATGTGAGTAAACATTGTCTCTTCTTTTTCTGATTCACTCCAGTACTCCTTCACTTTCTCTCCTGTGTCCTCCAGTTTCCCAAAACTTGGGTGAGCATCCTTTGCCCTCCAGACTTGCTTCTACTATATTTGACTTTACCCATCTCTCTATCTTGTCCCTTACCCCTCTTAACAGCTCCCCACATCCCACAGAATAAAATCAGCCCAATAAAGGGAACATCGCTGCATACAAGTTCCTGGTATATGTTGGATTTTGTTATATAACTGTACAATTTGCTCTTGTGGTTAAAAATATCAGGTTAATAGTTACCACAGTTTGTCAGTAGCTAGACTGTACTTGATGCTGTTGTTATTGCTAACTGTACTGCGTTAGCCAGGATGTCATACATGTTATAATTAGTTTTTATCCCTTGTATGATAACACTGTGATTGTATGGATTCATAATCATCACCATAATCCAGTACCAAAAGACGGGGTGCGGAGCCAAATAGCAACTTTTCATTCTTAACAAATTGAGAAGGTAGATTCTTGGAATAGATATAAAGAGCCACCTATATCTAGAAGACATCCCTGAAGAACAGACATCTCCTAGGGAAGCCTTGATACTAGTGATAAAGCCATCCACCATAAGAAATCAACAAGCATCAACACAGAAAACAAAATACGATAAAAAATGCAAAATAGAAAATGACAAGACGCAGAAGCAAAATGAAACCCCAGAACCCCAGCTCACCCAGGACAAGCCTGGAGCACAATGAGATAGAGGAAATTGGAAGTCAAACACTGGAACTTTCTGAAATGATAGCAACAGAAGTGAAAAAACAAATGGAAAAGGCTACAGAAAAAAATAATCTCTCAGGTACAAAAAGAAATGATGCTCAAAATGAAAGATACTAGAGTAGACACAGATAACAAAGTAGAAGAGCTTAGGAAAATGATGGAAACCATAAATGCCCAACAACATAGGAAAGAAATGGAATCCATGAAACAGATCCAAACAGAAATCCAGAGATTAAAACCTCCATTGAAAGTATATGCAACAGATTGAATGAAAGCGAGGATAGAATATCAGATCTAGAAGACAGAATTGCAACTAGTGACCATGAAAAGAAAGATATCTTAAAAACAGCAAGAGACCATGAAGAACTAATCTAATGGCTGCAAAATGAAGCAAAACAAGAGACCATGAAGAACTAATCTAATGGCTGCAAAATGAAGCAAAGAAAAACAACATAAGATTGGTTGGGGTCAATGAGAAAGCTGGAGACAGCGCAAACGCCATAAAAAACTTCCTGACAGAAATAATGGCAGAAAACTTCCCAAACATGGATATAGAATTTGACATACATATAAATGAAGCATATAGGACTCCAAACAGCCATGATCAAAATAAAACCACACCAAGGCATATAATAAGATTCCAGAAATTTAGCATAAGAACAGAATATTAAAAGCAGTTAGAGAAAAGAAACGAATCACTTCTAAAGGAAAGCCCATCAGAATCACAGCAGACTTCTCAACATAAACTCTCAAATCAAGGAGAGTTTGGAGTGAGGTATTTTGAGCTCTAAATGAAAACAACCTCTAACCCAGATTGATGTATCCTGCAAAACTATCTTTCAGAATTGATGAAGAAATAAGATACTTCCATGACAAAGAACACCTGAGGAAATTCATGACCACCAAACCAGCTCTTCAGAGTGCTCCAAAGGATATATTACAAAGAGAAAACAAAGATCACAATTACAAGAACACCAATAGAAAGAAGCCACCAGGGAGGGCAGGCAATTAAATAGAGGGGAAAGACAATAAGAAACCAACAATAAGAAAATAATATAAGATATGCCAATACCTATCTGTTATAACCATCAATGTAAATGGTCTCAATTCACCACTCGAAACAGATGGCAGAACAGATCAAGAAACAAGATCCAACATGTGCTGCGTTCAAGAAATGCATTTAACTCAAAAAGAAATTCACAAACTGAAAGTCAAAGGATGAAAAACAATACACCATGTGACAGGATACCAGAAAAAAGCAGTGGTAGCTATTCTGTTTGCAGAAAATGTTAACTTCAAGCCAACACTGATCAAAAGAAACAAGGTCACTATGTACTTGTTAAGGGAAGACTCCAAGAAGATATAAGAATCATAAATATATATGCACCGAATACCAGTGCACCCAACTACATAAAACAAATATTAACGTACATGAAAAATCACATAAGCACTAACTAGTGGGGGATCTTAATACCCCACTATCACAATTAGATAGATCAACTAGACAAAAATCAACAAAGATGCCCGAGGACAGTGGCACCTCCCATTGCCTTTGCCACCCCAGGACCTAGGGGAATTGCACCGGGGAGGAGCGGCCCCTCCCATCACCTCTCTGCTGCCACAACCGAGGTGAACTGCCTGGAAAGGCCTGAAGAATGGCCCCTGCCATCGCTACTGCCATGAATGAGGTGAACTGCTCAGGAAGGCCCAGAGACCAAAGGGAACACCAGCGACACAGTAAGGTCCCAACTAAGGTGCATAGGGTGAACAGGCGAGACTAGTGGTGTGAAAAGTTCAAAGCAGAAATAACAATGAGAGCCAACAGGTGACAGGGCTCCAAGGGACTGTCAAACAGCTTGGGAAGAATCCAGGACTCGGTAACTGGCCCTTTTCCCTCAATTTTTTTCTTTTCTTTTTCTTGTCTTCTTCTTCCTATTTTTTCTTTTTTTTTTCTTTTTTCTTTCTTTCTTTTGTTCTCTTTTTTTCTCTCTTTTCTAAATGGCCGAGGAGAACTCCAGCCACAGAAAACTAATCCCATCCCCCAAACCCAGAAACCAAGTTCAGATAATCCCTTGAATACTCCTTCATTCTTTCTTTTCTACCCTCTTTTCTAGTTTCCCAAACCTTGAATGATCATCCTTTGTCCTCCAGCCTTGCTTCTACTTCCTTTCCAGTTATCTTTGTTTTACACACTATCCTTCCTAAATTTCCCCACCACAGGGTAAAGCCACACTAGCAAGGGGAGACACTTTCCATACAATCTCCTAATTTATGATCAATTCTGTTATAGAACTATAGAGTCTGCTCCTATGGTCTAAAGTACAAAATCAATAGTTACCACACTTTGTCTGTTTCTAAATTGTGCTCAATGCTATTGTTACTGTTAATTTTACTACTTTAGCTAGGATGTCGTATCTGCTGTAATCAGTTGTTTCCCCTTCTGTAACAATACTGGGAAGCTCTGGGGTAATAACCTCACCACAGCCTAACACCAAAGGGCTGGAGACAGAGCCAAACAGATACCAACATCCCACTCTCAATTAGGGTTAGGTAAGATCTTGGGACAGACACAAACCAAGAATCTCCTACACTTGGAAGACATCCCTGAAGAACAGACTTTTCCTAGAGAGGCCTTGATACTGGTGATGCAGCTACCTGCTACAAAAACTCACAAGGATCATCACAGAAAACAAAATAAAAAAATTTTTGAAATAGAGAATGACAGGATGAAGAAGCAAAATGCAATCTCAGGCCTCCAGCCCCCCCAGGACAAGTCCAGGAGACATCGACATGGAAGAAACTGGAAGACACACACCTGACATTTCTGAAACGATGGCAACTGAAGTAAAGAAAGAAATCCTAAAGGCTATAGAAGAAATCAGATCAGAAATAATCTCTCAGGTACAAAAAGAAATGTCAACATTTATAAAGGAATTGGTTAGCAAATCTAGAGTAGAGATAGTTAAAAAAATAGATGACAATAGGAAGAGGATGGAAACCTTGAAGGAACAATATAGGAAAGAAATAGAATGCATGAAACAGGTTCAAACAGATATCCAGAAAATTAAAAATTCCATTGAAAGCTGGCAAAACCCCTTGAATGAAACTGAAAACAGACTTTCAGACCTTGAAGACAGGATCATGGCTAGCAAACACGAAAGGAAAGATCTCTTGAAAATAACAAAAGATCAGGAAATAACAATTCAATAGCTGCAAGATGATGCAAAGAAAAATAATATAAGAATAATTGCTGCCAATGAAAAAGCAGGAGCCAACACAAATGACATAAAAAAACTATTTGCAGAAGTAATAGGGCCAGTGAGATAGCTCAGCGGCATAAGTGCCTGTCTGGCAAGCATGAGGTCCTGAGGTCGACCCCCGGTACCCACAAAAAAAAAAAAAAAAAAATTAATAGCAGAGAATTTCCCAAGCATGGGAAAAGAATCTGACATACAGATAAGTGAGGCATATAAAACTCTGTTAGCCAAAACCAAAATAAATCAACACTCAGACATAATAATCAAGATCCCAGAAATTCAGCACAAGAATAGAATATTAAAAACTGTTAGAGAAAAGAAACAGATCATCTATAAAGGAAAGCCATCAGAATCATGGCAGACTTCTCAACACAAACCCTCAAATCAAGAAGAGTTTGGAATGAAGTATTTCATGTCCTGAAAGAAAACAACTTCCAACCCAGATTGATGTACCCTGCAAAACTATCTTTCAAAATTAATGGAGAGGGCCAGTGAGATAGCTCAGCAGTGTAAGCACCTGCCTGGCAAGTGCGAGGTCCTGAGTTCAACTCCCGGTACCCACATAAAGGAAAAAAAGGGCCGCTGATATCGCTCAGCAGCACGAGTGCCTGCTGGCAAGCGTGAGGTCCTGAGTTCGACTCCTGATACACACATAAAAAAAATTAATGGAGAAATAAGATACTTCCATGTCAAAGAACAACTGAAGAAATTCATGACCACTGAACCAACACTATAAAGGGTACTGAAAGATATTCTAGACAGAGACAAAAATGACCACATTTCCAACAGCAACAACAGAAAGAAACCACCAAGCAGGGCAAGCAATTAAACAGAGAAGAAAAGTAGGGAACCAACAGCAGGAAAATAACATGACAAAGACAAGCCAATACATATCAGTCATAACCATCAATGTAAATGGCCTCAATTCACCAATCAAAAGAAACAGACTGGCAGAATGGATCAAGAAACAAAATCTAACAATATGCTGTATACAAGAAACACATTTAACTCAAAAAGAAATTCATAGACTAAAAGCCAAAGGATGGAAAACAATCTTCCATGCAACAGGAACACAGAAAAAAGCAGGGGTAGTTATTCTGTTTGCAGACAATGTGAACTTCAAGCCAAGAATGATCAAAAGAGATAAAGAAGCTCACTACATACTTGTTAGAGGAAAAATTCAAGAGAAAGAGATAATGATCATGAATATATATGCACCAAATATGGGAGCACCCAACTATATGAGACAAATATTAATAGACATGAAAAATCAAATAAGCAATAACACAATTGTAACAGGGGACCTTAATACCCCATTGTCACAAAGAAATAGATCAACTAGACAAAAAATCAGCAAAGAAATAACAGAAGTGAACCAAACCTGTGAACAAATGGACTTAGTAGACATTTATAGTGTTCCACCCAACAACATCAGAATACACATTCTTCTCAGCTGCACACAGGATGTTCTCTAAAACAGACCATATACCAGCCCATAGAACATGCCTAAGTAAATGCAAAGGAATTGAAATTATCCCATACATATTATCTGACCATAGTGCAATAAAAGTGGAAATTAATGATAAAAGAAACTGCAAAGACTCCATGAACACATGGAAATTAAATAACACCCTCCTGAACAATGAGTGGGTCACAGATGAAATTAAAGAAGAAAGTAAACAATATCTACAATCAAATGAAAAAGCAAATACAGCTTACTGGAACCTGTGGGATGCAATGAAAGCAGTCCTAAGAGGGAAATTCATAGTGGTGAATTCTCACATCAGGAAAACAGAACGAGCACAAATAAACAACCTCCAACTTCTAGAAATAGAAGAACAAGTCAAGCCCAAAGTACATACAAGGGAGGAAATTATAAAGATCAGAGCAGAAATTAATGCAATTGAGACTAAGAAAACAATGCAAAGAATCAATGAATCCAAGACTTATTTCTTTGAAAGATTAAATAAAATTGATAAACCCCTAGACAACCTTATCAAAAAAAGGAAAGAAAAAACTCAAATTCATGCAATAAGGAATGAAAAGGGTGAAATCACTACAGATCCTGTGGAAATTCAGAAGATCATCAAAACCTACTTTGAAGATCTTTACTCTCATAGGATGAAAAACACAGGAGAAAAGGACAGATTCCTAGAAATGTATGAATTACCAAAGCTGAATCAAGAAGATGTAAAAACTCTGAATAACCCAATGTAAGTTAATGAAATTGAAAACATAATTAAAAACTTACCAACAAAGAAAAGCTCAGGTCCTGATGGATTCACGGCTGAATTCTACAAGAAATTTAGAGGAGATTTAAATCCAATACTCCTCAAGTTATTTAATAAAAATTGAAAGGGAAGTAATTCTCCCTAACTCATTCCTGGAGGCAAGTATTACCCTGATACCAAAACCAGAGAAAGATCTAACCAAAAAAGAGAATTACAGGCCAATCTCCCTAATGAACACAGATGCAAATATCCTCAAAAAAATACTAGGAAACAGAATGCAGCAAATCATCAAGAAGACTATGTACCATGACCAAGTGGGATTCATCCCAGGAATGCAGGGATGGTTCAACATACACAAATCAATAAACGTAATACACCATATCAACAGAACGAAAGACAAAAATCACATGATCATCTCAATAGATGCAGAAAAAGCATCTGATAAAGTACAACACTCATACATGATAAAATCCCTACACAAAATCTGAATATATGGTCTGTACCTCAATCTGATAACAGCTATCTATAACAAACCAATAGCCAACATAATAAATAGACAAAAACTGAAAGCTTTCAATCTAAAATCAGGAACAAGAAAAGGATGTCCACTATCACCACTCCTATTCAATATAATACTGGAAACATTACCCAGTACAATTAGACAAGAAAGAGAAATAAAAAGAATAAGGATAGGAAAGGAAGAAGTTAAATTATCATTATTTGCAGATGACAGGATATTCTACATAGAAGACCCCAAAACCTCCACCAAAAGATTTGTAGATTTAATAACCAAATTCAGTAGTGTAGCTGGATACAAAGTCAACACTCAAAAATCAATAGCATTCCTGTACACAAACAACAAACTCACTGAGAGAGAAATTAGGGAAACCATACCCTTCACAATAGCATCCAAAAAAATGAAATACTTAGGGATTAATCTAACAAAGGAAATAAAAGATCTATACATTGAAAATTACAGTACTCTGGAAAAAGAGATCAAAAAGGCTATCAGAAAATGGAAAGATATCCCTTGCTCATGGATAGGAAGAACCAACATTGTGAAAATGACCATACTCCCAAAACTGTTTTACAGATTTAATGATATCCTGATCAAAATACCATTAGCATAACACACAGATCCAGAGAAAACATTCCTAAAATTCATTTGGAACCAGAAGAGACCTAGAATAGCAAAGGCAATCCTGGGCAACAAAGGAAGGCAGGAGGCATCACAATCCCTGACTTGAAATTATACTACAGAGCAATTATGATAAAATCAGCATGGTACTGACAAAAACAAAAAACAAAAAACAAAAAACAGACCTGAGGATCAATGGAACAGAATAGAAGGTGCAGACACAACTACAAACACACTCAGCCATCTTATCTTCGACAGAGGAGCCAAACATGTTCACTGGAAGAAATATAGCCTCTTTAATAAATGGTGCTGGAAAAACTGGCTTTCCACATGCTGAAGACTAAAACTAGACCTATGTCTATCCCATGCAATAAACTAAAGTCAAAATGGATCAAAGATCTAAATATTAAAACAGAAACACTAAATCTATTGGAAGAGAAAGTATGTAGAAATCTTGAAGGCATAGGTGTAGGCAGAGAGTTCATGAGCAAAAATCAAACTGCATGGGAAGTACTTCAAAGAATCAACAACTGAGATCTCATCTTATTAAAAAGCTTTTGCACATCAAAAGAAATCACCAACAGAGTGAAAAGAAAACCCACAGAGTGGGATAAATTTTAACCAGTTGTCTCTCAGACAAAGGACTTCTATCTAGAACATATAAAGAACTGAAAAAATCAGACGCCCAAATTCAAAGACCCAGTCCAAAAATGGGCATCTGAGATGAATACACACTTCTCAGATGAAGAAATACAAACGGCAATATATGAAAAATGTTCAACATCATTGGTCAGTCGAGAAATGCAAATTAAAAAAACACTGAGATTCCATCTCACCTCAGAAAGAATGGCTATCATCAAGAAATCAACCAATAACAAATGCTGGGGGACTGTGGGGAAAAAGGAACCCTTCTCCACTGTTGGTGGGAGTATAGACTGGTACAACCATTGTGGAAATCAATGTGGAGACTCCTCGAAAAACTAGGATTAGAGGTCCCATTTGACTCAGCTATTCCCCTTCTGTGTATCTTCTCAGAAAAATTAAAAACATCATACCACAACGATATATGTGCACCCATGTTTATAGCAGTACAATTTGTAGTAGCTAAATTTTGAAAACAACCCAAATGCCCATCGACCGAGGAATGGATTAAAAAAGATGCATTACTTTTATATAATGGAATACTACTCTCTATAAAGAAAGATAAACTTTAGGCTTTTATAGGTAAATGGATGCAACTAGAGACCATACTCATAAGTGAAATAAATCAAACTTGCATGTGTAAACATCACATTGTCTCCTGAGTGTAAGAAGCTGAAAAAGTAAATAACACCCAAAATCTACAATAGGTATTGTGAAACCGAAAGAAACTGCTCAAAAGGAAAGAACAACTGGGATGGGGGAAATGAGAAAAGAAGGAAGGGAAAGAAAAATAATATATATATATATATACACAAGATAGCTAAGATAATTGTATTACTACTTTTAGTTCATTGAAAATGGTTTGTGCTTATATTGTTTGTTCAATTTTGCATGCCTACATCTTGTAATTTGAGCAACTACTTTGAAGATAACAATAAACAGTATATTAATCATTGTTAATTTCCTACTATTTTGTTTTAAAATTCTGTATCATTATTTTAACTTTTTTCTCTCTAAAATAAAAAAAAAGAAATAGCAGAATTAAAACAAACCTGTGAACAAATGGACTTAGTAGGTGTCAACAGAGTGTTCCACCCACAACATCAGAATACACATTCTGCTTAGCTGCATATGAGACATTCTTCAAAACAGATGACATATTAGTTCATAGAACATGCTTAAGTAAATGCAGGGGAATTGAAATTATCCCATGCGTATTATCTGACCATAGTGCAGTGAAATTGGAAATCAACAGCAAAAGAAACCACGAAAACTACATAAACACATGGAAATTAAACAACGCTCTCTTGAACAACCAGTGGGTCACAGATGAAGTTAAAGAAGAAATTAAACAGTATCTACAATTAAATGAAAATGCCGATACAACATATCGGAATCTATGGGATAGAATGAAAGCAATGAAATTTATAGCAGTAAATTCTCACATCAGGAAAACAGAATGAGCTCAAATAAACAAATAATGTTTAACCTCAAACTCCTAGAAAAGGAAGAAAAATCAAACCCAAAGCTCATAAAAGAGGGGAAATTATAAAGATCAGAGCAGAAATTAATGCAATTGAGACTTAGAAAACAATACAAAGATTCAATGAAGACTTATTTCTTTGAAAGATTAAATAAAATTAGACAAACTTATCAAAAAGAGGAAAGAAAAGAATGAAAAGGGTGGGCTGGTGAGATAGCTCAGCAGCATAAGCACCTGCCTGGCAAGCGCGAGGTCCTGAGTTAGACTCCTGGTACTCACATAAAGCAAAAAAAAAAAAAAAAAAAAAAAAAAAAAAAAAAAAAGAATGAAAAGGATGAAATCATAACAGATCCTGTGGAAATCCAGAAGATCATCAATACCTACTTCAAGAACGTGTATTCTAAGATGAAAAACACAGAAGAAATGAACAGATTCCTAGACATATGAATTACCAAAACTGAATTAAGAAGATACAAATATTATGAAAAACCTGATATCAGTCAGTGAAATTGAAAATGTAATTAAATCCTACCAACAAAGAAAAGCCCAGGCCCTGATAGATTCACTGTTGAATTCTACAAGAAATTTAAAGAACTAATACCACTAATGCTAAAACTCTTCAGTGAAATTGAAAGAGAAACAATACTTGCGAAATCATTCCTGGAAGCAAGTGTTACCATCATACCTAAACCAGAGAAGGATCCAACCAAGAAAGAAAGCTATAGGCCAATATCCCTAATGAACACAGATGCAAAAATCCTCAATAAGATACTGGAAAACAGAATGCAACAAATCATCAAGAAGATTTTACACCATGACCAAGTAGGATTCATCCCAGAAATTCAGGGATGGTTCAACATACACAAATCAATAAACATAATACACCATATTAACAAAGCCAAAGACAAAAATCACATGATCATCTCAATAGATGCAGAAAGAGCATTTGACAAAGTCCAACACCCATTCATGAAAAAACCCTACAGAAAATTGGAATAAATGGCCTTTACCTCAATCTGATGAAAGCCATCTATGACAAACCAACAGCCAGCATCATGCTAAATGGTCAAAAACTGAAAACTTTCACTCTAAAATCAGAAACAAGACAAGGATGTCCACTATCACCACTCCTATTCAATATAGTTCTGGAAACATTAGCCAGAACAATTAGACATGAGAGAAATAAAATGAATAAAGATAGGAAAAGAAGTTAAATTATCATTATTTGCAGATGACATGATACTCTACATAGAAGACCCCAAAAACTCCACCAAAAGATTTGTAGATTTAATAACCAAATTCAGTAGTATAGCTAGATATGAAATCAACACTCAAAAATCAATAGCATTCCTGTACACAAACAACAAACTCACTGAGAGAGAAATCAGGGCAACAACACCTTTCACAATAGCCTCAAAGAAAATGAAATACTTAGGAATTAATGTAACAAAAGAAGTTAAAGACCTATATATTGAAAATTACAATACTCTGAAAAAGGAGATTGAAGGGGATATCGGAAAATGGAAAGATATCGCTTGCTCATGGATAGGAAGACCCAACATAGTAAAAATGGCCATACTCCCAAAACTGTCATACAGATTTCAAGCAATCCCAATCAAAATACCATTAGCATGCCTCACAGAACAAGAGAAAACATTCCTAAAATTCATTTGGAAACAGAAGAGACCTAGAATAGCAAGAACAATTCTCAGCAACAAAGGCAAGGCAGGGGACATTACAATTCCTGACTTGAAATTATACTACAAAGCTACTGTGATAGAAAAAACATGGTACTGGCAAAAAACAAACAAACAAACAAACAAAAAAAACAAACAA
This sequence comes from Erethizon dorsatum, assembly GCA_028451465.1. Taxonomy (NCBI): domain Eukaryota; kingdom Metazoa; phylum Chordata; class Mammalia; order Rodentia; family Erethizontidae; genus Erethizon; species Erethizon dorsatum. Next base: position 118,627,789 of record CM051828.1, on the reverse strand, counting down.
AAACCCCTGAGGATCAATGGAACAGATTAGAAGACGCAGAAACAACTCCAAACACACTCAGCCACCTTATCTTTGACAAAGGAGCCAAACATGTTCACTGGAAGAAAGATAGCCTCTTTAATAAATGGTGCTGGAAAAATTGGCTTTCCACATGCTGAAGACTAAAACTAGACCCATGTCTATCACCATGCACTAAACTAAAATCAAAATGGGTCAAAGACCTAAATATTAAAACAGAAACATTAAAACTACCGGAAGAGAGAATAGGCAGAACTCTTGAAAACATATGTGTAGGCAAAGTTTTTATGCAGAAAATCTGATTGCACAGGAAATAACACAAAGAATCAATAACTGGGATCTCATCCTATTAAAAAGCTTTTGCACAACAAAATAAATCACTAACAGAGTGAAAAGACAACCCACAGAGTGGGAAAAATTTTAGGCAGTTGTCTCTCAGACAAAGGACTTTTATCTAGAACATACAAAGAACTGAAAAAAATCAGACCCTCCAAATTTAAAGACCCAGTCCAAAAAAGGGTATCTGGGATAAAACATACTTCTCAGATGAAGAAATACAAACGGCAAATAAATATAAGAAAAAATGTTCAACATCATTGGTCATTTGAGAGATGCAAATTAACACAATGCTGAGATTGCATCTCACTCTAGAAAGAATGGCTGTCATCAAGAAATCAACCAATAACAAATGCTGGAGGGGCTGTGGGGAAAAAGGAATATTTCTCCCCTGTTGGTGGCAATGTAGACTAGTACAACCACTGTGGAAATCAGTATGGAGATTCCTCAGTAAACTAGGATTAGAGGCCCCATTTTTTTCTTGTACCAGGAATCGAACTCAGGACCTTCCACTTGCCAAGCAGGCACTGTGCCATGGAGCTATATCTCCAGCCCCAGAAGTCCCATTTGACCCAGCTATTACCCTTCTGGTTATCTTCCTGGAAGAATTAAAAACATACCACAGTGATATATGTGCACCCATGTTTATAGTAGCACAGTCCGTAATAGCTAAATTGTGGAAACAGCCCAAATGCCCATCCACCAAGGGTTGGATAAAGAAGTTTTTTTTTTTTTTTTTTTTTTTTTTTAATATGTATAATGGAGTACTGCTCAGCCATAAAGAAGGGTAAGTTTGAGGCATTTTTAGGTAAATGGATGCCTTGAGGCCATACTCTTAATTGAAATAAATCAGACTCACATGTGCAAACATCACATTGTCTCCCTGGTATGAGAAACTGAAAGAGTAAATAAGGACCAAAATGTAGAATAGATATTGTGAAATGGGAAGAAATTGTTCAAAAGGAAAGAACTAGTGTGGGAGAAGGGGGAAAAGAAGGAAGGTTAAAGGAAAATATGATTTAGAAAAGGATAAAATGGAAACAAATCTTTGTAAATAGGGAGGGGAAGATGGGCTGAAGGGAAGAGAGGGTATTGGGGAGAAAAAGAGGAATCAAAATATATCATGTATGGTTACAAATTCCCTATGATGAATATGATCAGTGTGTATATCTAAAATGTACCAATAAACTGAGTAAAAAATAACCCCCACACCCCAAAATAATAGTGTATGAACCTCCATTTCTAAGGAAGTCAAAAGTATTTTTTGAAAGTGCTTCCTGCTTGCCCTCATTGGGGTGGATCACAGCAACGACCATAAAACACTATTTCTCTGGCCCTGCCCAGCTGCTTCTTGGGGCTTTTTTCAGTTTATCTTCAGTTACTCTTAAGATCCCTAGGGGGACTTGCTTGTGCTCTATTTCTTGGCCCCTGTGTTTTGGGAGTGAGCTTTTTGAAGTCTCTCTGGTGCTTTAGGACTAAATTAAATGGCCCTTCAGTGACCCCTAGTAAGAACAGCCCATCATTTTTCTCTGTTTTTCTAACCGCCCATCATTCCCATATTAGGAGCTCCTAAGGGGAGCTCTCTTTTTCTTGTTGTGTCCATGGGCCTGGCACAGGGTAAGGTACATGAGAGGAATTGAAAAATATTTACTAAATAAGCAGCAAATCCAAAACCATGGTGCTAAGCAGGTGGACTCTATAGAGATTCAGAGAGGGAGAGAGATCAAATTTATCGTGAGCTGGTGGAGAGGTCAGAAAGATGAAGTGTGTGAGAAGAGTCCAGCACCGAGGGCAGTCATCTGGGCCAAAAGAAAGTGTCCTGGATAGTTTCTGGATTCAGAATACTGTCCACAGTGGCAGCTTTGAACCCACTCACTTCTGTGAACTTTCATCAGCTAGTGGTGGCAGAATGGTGTGAACACTCTTAGGACCAAACCATTCCAATTTTAAAACGCTAGAGCGTGCCTGGCTGCATGCATTTGAGATGTCACTGATGTCAGTATCTACCCATCTGTTACTGGATTCTGGGGTTGCCTGGGGTCCCTTCCAGGCTCTTGTGTTCCTGTTCAAGGAGCTGAACATAAAGGTTTTATATTTATTCAAGGTAAAATCAGGGAGAAAAAAAGGGGGAAGAAGTGTTCTGAAGAAAAAGAAGTGCTCTGAAGAGTGAGTGTGGGAAAAAAAAAATATGCCCTGAGCACAGAGCAGGCCACTGTAAGTGAAAGATGGCAGTGACCACCAGGCCAATGCCTGCTGTCTTTTATATCCCATTCCAATGTCAGGTCTGGGCTGTCCTGTGCAGGGCTCTGAAGCTGTTCTGCACCTGTGTCCTGGCTGTAATTGACAAGTTTTCATGATTGACAGGTCATGCCTAATTGCCCAGCCACTTTGCCATGCCCTAATCTCCTGCCTTTCATCTATTCATTGTCTTTATGAAAATATTTCACATTTTCAATGAGTTTTTCATAGAAATAAACTTAAATAGTCATTAACAGAGTCCAAAATTTAAAAGAAACATTTTCTCACACAACTTGTTTGGAAGAGTCACCTTCATTAAATGAATTTTAAGGCTCATGATTTGGAATCATTCTAGATAAATGAGGATTTTCCTCACTTGGAATGTGATGCCAGTTAAATATTTTTCAATATAATACTTCATGTTCTTATCTATAAACTGCTTTCATCAATGGCCCTTTTGAATTATTGTGAATGCCTAAAGCAGAGAACAACTACAGGACTGCAGTAAAATATGAATTTATTGTGTAATGAAGAAACCTGAAGAACTGTACCATCCAGAATCAACAGCATCGATTACAAAGGTAAGAGATAGAAATATACATAGTGCTAACATAATTTATGGCCGTACATTTCAGCTTTTTATGCAGAACATTTATCTTTGCCCTAAAGAACACTGTGTTCAGTTGTTTTGAGTCTGTAGAAAGAAGCAAAGTAATAGGCCATTCCATTATGCCCATGAATGAATGGCAATAAATTGATTAAACTTCTCCAATCCCTTTGTTAGTTGAACCAGCATTTAGAGTTCTACTATGAATGAGGGACATATTTCCTGCCTTTCACGCTTTCACATTGTAGTGTTAGGTAGCCCTGTGCTGTATGTTCTGAGGAGGTAAAAAAAAAAAAAAAAAAAGCCAACAGTAAGACAGTATGTGATTAGCCTAAAAATTGGTGATGAGAGTGATAGGAAGTAAGAGAGCCCGAGGATCAGTCTGCACGGTGGCAGTCAAGCCAGGCTTCCTCGGAGAGGGGACATTTTAAGCAGGTAATGGACCTGTTAGGAAGCAGAGGAACTTGAGTGGCTCCAAAGCAAAACTCTGTGTAATAATCTTTAAGGCTGCTCTGTCCATCCTGAAGACACTGCAAATATAATCCTCATTTGGGACCATTTTGTGGCAAGACAATTTCTGTGAGAGGAGGACTGCTTCAAAATGACTGAAATAAATCACAAGCTCTATGCCAAACTTAAAAAATAAGCAGAAGATCAGCTTTGCCGGTCACCAGTTATGACAGGAATCTCCCTTGTATTTTCCCCTTCCTCTTGTTTTGCATCAAGCAGGTTTGAGGTTCACTTCCTCCAGAGAGGAACATAGTGGCAGGAGCATTCTTGGCTCTTTATTTCAAAAGGTGACCCATGGGAAGATTTTATTTGACAGGGAACAGAAGGACTTGAAATAGACTACTGGAGAAGAGAGACCTCCCCCTAGGTCGGGGACAGGGCTGGGCAAAGTCTGGGACCTAAACAGAGGGTGGCTTGTGTGCAGCCCCCTGAAGAGAAAGGACAGCACCACGGACTTCAGCAGAGACCCAGGGCAGCCTTACTGGAAAGGTCAAGGGTAGGATGGGCAGGTGCAGGGCCCTGGATCCCCATCCAAACCATCAATGGAGATAAGCTCTCCCATCACCATGGTGGGACGTGTCAGGAAACGGAAGTCATGTCAATTCAGAGAAAATAAGGAGCCTTGCTAATTCTTGAATCCTGGACTTTTTTTTTCTGTCTCTTCTGTGCTAAATGGTTCTTCTTTGTTTAAACCTGTATCATCTCATTTCTTAGGCAGGGAATAGAAGATCATTTTTTAACCCCTGATTTGTGGAACATTTAAATCTTAGAGACACTATGTATATGTACATTATGTCAGGGACTGGAAATTTCTGAGGAAGAAGTGGGGAGACAGCTTCTTGTAACTAGAGGTCAAGAGCATCCCTAGCTGAGCCCCGGCATACTAATCCCTTTCTGCCTTGGTGGGTGGCTATAGGGGGCAAAGAGGGAGCCTCCCAAATGCTGAACACAGCCTGCCTCCCTCAGGCAAAGAAGAGTGGGATGGGGCATAATTAGGGGATCTGTATGAGCAGAGAGGGATCCAACCAGCCCTGGGGCCAAACCAGATCCCAACTTCAGCCCCTTGGCCAGGCCTGGCCACCCTCTGGAATGCCAGATGCATATTTGATGCCCATTCTCAGGCAAGCTCTCTTCCCTAGCTCAGCAAGGTGGAAACTAGGATGCAGGACCAAGTTCCAGCCCATGAATGGACGCACTTATCGCAGCACATAGGCACATGAGCATCAAGGAGAGGAATGGAGAAGCACCCTGTCATTTCCCTGTCTTCTTTTCCTCTCCCTTCTCAAGGCCTATTAGGAATGACTATAGGAAATAACTAAATAGATCACAATAATTAGCCTACCCATTGTGAGTGGAGCTGGCTGTATAATAATGGATGGTATAACAGTTCTTTCTCTTTCAATTTTCTTTCTTTTCTCACAGTCCCCCCTCTACACAGCCCTCTGGCTCCAACTTAAGAAAAGGTTGTGACCGGGAGGAAAGTGGAAATAGCCTAACATTTTTTTGTGCTTTTTATTTTCCTCAAAAGCCTGAATCCTTAAGGGATACCAATCCCATAATAAAATAAAATAAAATAAAATAAAATAAAGGAGAGAAGACATGGGATACAGGCAAGAATGCCTTCCACAAACAAAAAGCCAAAGAAACTTAGTCATTCTTGGGAAAAAAGTCCTCTGGCTTGGGAAGATAAAAATGAAAAGAAACAAAATGGGAAAGGGCAGAGCCCTGAGAGTAGATGGCTGCGCAGGGTGTCTGGGAAGATGGAACAAGACACTCTGCACTCAAGTGAGGCATGGATTCTTCAGGAGTGGACACCACTAATCCTGGGAGCCATGGTGGGGGTGGCACTGAAGGGGTGAATGAAATGTACTGGATGACAGGGTGAGTGGGGTCCCAACAGAGTTTATTTTTCCCTGTTCATGGCACAAAGGAGGCACATTGGAAAGTGAAAGGTACCCTTGGGTTTGAGAAGGGCCATGCCCTGAACAGGCAAGAAGTTTGGGAAAAATGACATCAGAAACAGTCTAAAGCAAGAAGAGGTATCCTAAGGCAACATGTGGACATAGAACCCAAAGGGAATTGAGCAAAATGGATTAGGAAGGGTCTTCAAAGAGGAATTGGGCAGAGGGCATGGAGTCTTGTTGGCTGGTCTAAGGAGACTCTGGATTTCCAACAGTTCTGGATTTCCAAGATTCCGGCAGCTACTCCTGTGCTGTGTTCTACAAGAGGAAAAAGGAGTTTCTCAGACAGAAGAGGCAGCTGTGTAGAATCAGTCCTTCTGAGAATCCAACCAGGTGCTCAAGACAAAACAACTCATCTATTGACATATGGAAACATGTGGAAAGCTCATTATTACCAGGAGATATTACAAGCCGGCATTAGGATGGAGGGATCAGTTGGTATCATGCCAAAATCAAGGATTTTGTCACAGTTAGGATTTGTGCCTGTGCACAAACAGGTCCCATCTGTTGAAGGTGAGAAGAACAGTTTTGTTTGTGATCACAAGATGAGGAGATAAACCTAGAGAAATGATGAGTGAACATCCTAGGTGCCTGACAACTTAGTGACTTGCTTGAAGCCTCAGCCACCAACTAGTAGGAGCCAGGGCTGGGGCGCAAACTCAACATGCACCTTAGCTCTGTTTCCCAAGTGTTTCTCCACTGGTGCTTTCCCACTATGAAGCCCCAAATCCAAATATGAAAACCACTCCAGAGCAGAAGAGGAATGGTGTCTGGGTAGGTGCCACCTCTTTGTCATCAGTGGAACGAGATGGGCCAGGGCATTTTATCTTTCCCCAGAGTCACTTGCATGAGTTTCTTAAGGTCAGGCAGACCACTAAAACTCAGGAGTTTTTTCCTCTCAGCTAAAAGATGAGTGACAAACCTTGTGGGCATCAGCTGCCTGATGAGACTTCCTGCTGAGTTCCCCTCTCCCAGAGTGTCAGCTTAAAGCACTGAATAAGCTGTAAGCCTCATGCCCAGAAGTCAGAAAACTCCTGGCTCATTCGCAACATGTTAGGCAGCCCAGGATAAGCACAAGTACTTAGGGGAAAAATAAAGTGATGATGCCTTCACTTTTCCCTTTTTCTCTCTCCATTGTTTTCTAAGATCTGTGATTTCAGAAGTAGCTAAAGGCAAAGGACTGCCAGAGGGACCTTTATAATGACCTATATACTTCCGCCAGGCCACACTGGATCTCCTTTCGCTAGAAGGGTTCTTTTCCTCCAATACGGCTCCTGGAGAGACAATGGAGGCTACACTCCCCTCCTCTACCTGGAGCTCTTTCTGGGTTCTCCTTCCTTATATTTCTTACTTGAGCCACTTGAGTCATCTAATTTAGCTGGCTAAAGAACTGGCTAGAAATTCATCTCTTGCACTTAGAGAGCATTTGAGTGAAGTCGGTGCTGTTGTATCTGTCTTCTTATGTTTCAGAAATCCTTTTAAGTCTTGTATGATTATTTTAAAAATACCTCAGTGTGGTGATCAGTTCTCATTGGAAGAGCCCACTTCTATTTGGCCTTGGAGACCAGGAAGGCTGGTGTGGGGACAGTTTGGGAAATGTGGATCATAAGAGAATTTGGTTGGGCAGTGAAATTCAGTGCCTCTGTGTTCTTTGAAAGCTTCTGGATTTTCCCTTCCATTTTTCCCTCTAAATCTCTGTCCCATGGACCTTGTGTTCTCTTGAGAAGGGTGCGTGGTGACAGCAGTGCAGAAATGCGTGTGATATGGGATTTGTACTGAGTTGGTTGTTGGGTAGGGCTATGTGAAGCAGCAGCATTGCATCCCATTGCCCTACTTGTGCAGACTCGAGCTGCCGGCCCGCTGAGCTGGACAAAGTCCTTAGAGGGCTCCTTTCCTAGGTCTCTGTGAGCCATGAAAACCTTCCTTTGTCAGCCAATGGCTAATTACATCTGGATTTTTTTTCAGTACTGAGGATTGAACCCGAGACTTCATGCATGCTGAGCAAACACTCTACCACTGAGCTATATCCTAAGCCCAGTCATTGACTAACCCCAACAAAAGAAGGTGGCTGGCATTTTCCCGCCCCCAGTATTGCCATTTCCCCCCTCATACTGTCAAATGCCAGGCTCCTCTCTGCTGTCACAGCCTATCGGGGCACCTTGTGGGGAGACCTGCAAGGGCTGTAGTAGGCTTGTGCTGCCTCCTCCATAGTCTAGCCTTCTTTATTTACATGCAGTCTCCATTCCTCTTTCAAACCTTTATTCGAAGTCAGACATTTTAGTCCAGTTGTTCTGAATGCAACAAAACTCGAGGGAGAACACCCATTTCTCAGGGGGTTAGAATGGTAGTAACAGCTGCAAAACAAGCTTCCCTGGGCACTGCCCCTGCTCATCTTTGGGACTCAGGTTTTTCTCCAATAATCCCCTGGAAGTGACTCTCTCATGCACGATTTATCATTTTTCTCTTCCCTTGTGGACGGGCTGATAGATCTGGGCTGCTGCCAGTGTTCAAACTGGTAGGCAGACCATGGAAGATGCCAGTAAGTCCTGTGTGTTGAGCTTTGCTATGGACAGACATCCAAGCCAAGGTCCAGGGGGCATTTGTGCCAAGGTCATTGTAAACCTGGCCATCAAGCCTGCTGCTCCTGCCCACAACAGCACTACTCCCACTTAAGTAGCCAGAGAGATGCTATATGCGTTGTGCGTGTCTGCTGGTGGGCATTAGGGGTGGATCTTGCTCATTATGTAAGCTTTGGTTGCTGTCTTCTTAATTCTAATGTTTACTTTTCAATAGGTTGGGCTTTGAAAGGATCCGGGAGAGGAGATATCTTCACTTTTTCCTACAGCTTGGAGAAGGGATATGCAGGGGTTTAGACTCTAAACGCTGGCTGGGGAGGGAAAGAAAGGTGGGGGAGTACGTATGATAGGGTCCGAATAGCAGCTCCAATCACAAACCCACTGCAGTTCTCCAGGTTTGACTCAAAGACTAAGACTTGCCAGAGAACACTAGAAGAGGCAGAGAGCACTGCGGTCACTTATCTTGTCATCCTGCCCAAAGCCCAAATTGCTTCCGTAGTCATCCTGATTGGTGGCTCTCTGGCTGTGTGGTCTGCACATGTGTACAAGTGGACAAGGGTCCAGAATGGAGCGCAGTACTCCATTCTGCAGCATGCACACTTGCACACTAGGTTCTCCTGTGTCTATTTGAAATAGCAAGTGTTGTCTCTAGCACACGCTGTGAGTTTCAGGAAGATATTTCAGGGTGCCCCCCCCCGACTAACACCCAGCCACCTCCGGCAGCTATTCCTTATGTATTGCTATTGCCAGCCCCTCAGCCTGACCAGCTGCTTAACTGGCTAGCTTGCCTTTCGAGTAACAGAGAAGAATAGGAGAGAAAGGAGAGAGGGTGTCAACAAGGCACAAAATATACACCTGCCAAGAGGCTGGAGAGAGACCGTGATAAGCAGAGTGGTTCCAAACTCAGTGTTCCACCTTTTAGAGGCCAGCTGTGATTCAAGTGCGTGAAGGGAGAAGATACTATTTGTTGGCCTCTTCACCCAACAAACATTTATTGAGTGCCTACAGCATGCTGGGTAGGGCACCCCACAGTGGAGATCCAGAGCAGACCCTGTTTCTGCCCAAAGGACCTCCATGTCTAGTGGGGGGTGAAACCATGAAGCTCACGGAATGTGGCTCTTGTGATGAAAGAGGCACGTGCAGGCTGTGTGGGGATGTTACACACAGGAGGAGGAGGCAGAGGCAAGAGGAGCAGTTAATCTGGGGATGGGGGCAGGTGAATGCTCCAGACAGAACAGAACCATGAACAAGGGCACCAAGATGCAGCAGGTTGGGATGAGCTCAGGGAATTCTGAGCATTGTTAAGATAGGAAGACCAGAATGGGGGTGTAGGGGCAGCCAGCCCCCAGCTTCCTCAAATGCCATGTCAAAGAACTTGTACTTTATCCTGCAGGCCTCGGGGCACCACCCAAGATGAATGAGAAAGGGTGTGGCCACAGAAGGGAGTCCCACCAAAACCCCGTCTAGGAACACAGAGGAACCATAGAGAGGGCTCCGCTGGGGAGACAGGAAGTGGATTCAGTCCTGCCAGGGAGGTAAAGCAGGCAGTTGATGACTGAGTAAAGGGGACGTCTGAAACCAGCTAGAAACTAGCAGTACTGAGACCCAAACCTAGGTACTTAGAACTTTGACTCTGTGGCTTCTCCTTTCTCAGAAGTGAATTCCACACAATTTTATTTTATTTTATTTTATTTTATTTTTTTAGCTGTGGATATGAGGCAGGAGCTATGTAACTCATTTCATTTACTATTTGATCTTCAACTGCATATTACTTATCAATTAACCATCTACTAGGCCTTCCTCCTTACCTCCCTCCATTGTCCCTCCTTCCTTCTCTCCCTTCTTTCCTTCCTGCCTCGCTCCCTTCCTCTCTTCCTCCTTTCATTCCATACTGACTGATTATCCACTCCTAAATGTCAGCAAAAACTCATTATTCCCACCACGGGAACCACAGGAACCCTGATCTTTGTGTCTATTAGTTGAAGCACAGGAAAGTTTTCCTGCACCATTTATCCTTTGCTGAGGCCAGCCAGGCTGAACTCATGTGTTAGTGGGAATGGAAGAGAAAAGGATGAGTAGTGGATATATGTCTAGCATTGGAGCCAGTACTTCTCTCTGTAGAGCCACATTATGGTAAAGAAACTGGAAAAGCATTTGGTGGTGTAGAACATCAATCAACTAAGCAATCAGGAGGCATGAGCTAAAACATACTCTTCTAATACAGCATCCACTACCATTCATGAGTACAACGGTCTTTTGCAATTAATTAGTTTGACCAGCAATGACAGCAAGCCCCTCACTGGGCTGAATCAGTGAGATTGCTGTTCAAAGTAAAATTTTCTCTTCTACTTCTCGCTAGCCTTCAAATTGCAGTTTTTTTCTTCTTTCTTTTGTCAGGCCATGTGCAGGGATCAGAGAAATTTTCCTGCCATAGGAGATAGTGAAAGGCAGAGTCTATAATGTCAGCGCTGGAAAGGGCTTTATGGATGAGTTTCACATTCATTTGACGCGCTTTTAGGGAGTTCCTCTTTGCCTGGTTCTGTGTTAACTTCTGGTCCTGGCTTACATGGGAACAAAGAAGAGGGAAGAGTGTTCTGTGTTCCCAACTCAGACTCGCCCAGTTTACCTTGCCCACTAAGGACACTGTAGACTTCTTCACAAAGCTGAGCCCACTGAATTTCAGAAATTCTACAAAATTTCTTAGGTCCTTCAGCTGTCCATTGAGACAGGTCCTGCTACTTATTTTAGTTTTTGTTTCATCAGAGTCTGTAAATACGCTTTCTGGTTGCTCTTTCCTTCTCCCTTTCCATACTTCTGTTATTCTTTTCTTTACTTCTTTCCCTCTCCTTTCTTTCCTTCTGTATTCATTGGCAGCTTCTTATGCACCAAGCTTAGCTGAGACACTAAGATAAGTTACCTATAACTGAGAGGAACATGAACAAGAAAATGAGCAGTGACTGCAGAAGTGTCATGTGTCCACTTGGAAGAGGAGGGCAATCAAGTGTGAAGCCCTGGAGCCCACAGTGCCCACCTGAGATTGAGGGTTGCTGTGGAATCTTGCCTCTGCCAAGGTTCTGTTCAGTTAAACTGCCATGCGGGCAGCTCCCCTCATCAGTTGCTCTTGAATTCCCTCAGGAGATGCAGCACCAGCTCCTGTCTGTGCCTATCAGATCATACAATGAACCAGAAGGTTAAGATCTGATTTCTACAACTCTTATCATGTTTCCCCCTCTTCATGTATATTTATGGGGTTTTCTCTACCCCAAAATAAAGCAAAAAAAGAAAAAGGGAGAAATTCTTATTTTGGCTGATAGGAAATCAGAATAACTTAGAGAAAAAGCCAAGGAAATAAATGACTTTCTTCTCTGTGAATTTCATGATGACCTGAGGACAAAGGTTTTCCAAAAGGAAACCTGTTCTCTAACATAAACTTGAGGAGGAAATGCCTTTGAGGGGTTGGCATACATGTGGATTCTGGGCAACTTGTCAGGGGCTGAGCAGGGCCTGGGAGGATTTAGAAATCATGGTTTCTGCCCTGAGTACCACCAAAAATATTGAGGTCTAGTTAGGGGCATGTGTTTGATGAGAAAAACAGTACCAATCAACATGGTGTGCTTTTAAATATTTTTTGAACTGCTCTTGTGCTGCAAAAGTGTTTATTGAGTAATAGCAGAAATTAAGTTTGAGAGTAAACTTTTAACAACTTTTGAACCAACATTATGATTTTATTATTGGCCAAAATCACTTAAGCTTTTCTCACTTTAGTGTTTAAAGTGAATATATAGCTTCTTGGTTTTTTATTCTTTTATGGGAAGTTTGATATTCACTTAAGAGACAAAACCCTTCAGCCCAACATCAACACACATACACATATATGTACACTCAGCCTCCATATACTTGCCAACCATTCCCAATCCATGGAGGAATGTAGTTCTTGCTAATTTTCATAATCTACTTCCAAGGTGAAGGGGAAAAGAACAAATTATTCTCCTGGTTGTTAGGAAATAAGTTTAGTGAAAAAAACAATGAAATAAATAGTTTTCTAGAGTTACTACTTCATCTCTCACCCCCACTCCCACAGGGATACAACTAAGCCTCAAGAAAATGTGTCCAAGCTCCCAGGAAATGACTGTTGTGTGTGGGAAATGCCCATGGCATCGGATTGGATTATACAGAATTCCCTCTCCAACATAGGCAATGTAAAGGGAGAAGGAGGTAGAAGAAAATCAGTCAAGAGGCAGCAGACACAGGCACAAAGAATTTCCATTTCTCTTCCATCCATTCAAAATGCAATAAAATGATAAATAGCAGATCAAAAATAGGAAAACTATTTGGAAGGGAAATGCTTTGAGCCAGATTTTGTAGCTTTTCAAGAAGGAGATTGGGAGTAGGAAAATATTCCCCAAGCTTTTGTGTTTATTTTGTGACGTTCTTTCCTTTTTCCCATCTGTTCATATTCAGAAGCTTACTAGACTCTCACTTTTCCTTCTCCCTACCTTGACATTTCTTTTCCCTCCAGGGTCCTGGTTTCATTCCTCTTGTGTCTTAGGAACATTGACTTCAGAGTCTAAATCTTGATCTGGGCACTTACTATCTTTGTGACCTTGAGCAAATTAACCTTGTTTGATATATATTTCCTCTTCCATAAAACAAAATGATAATCCCCACCTCAAATGATAATTAGTATAAACCAAATTTTTGAAACTGCCAAGTGCTTAGCATTTGTTGGCACCTGTACACACTCGATAAATGATAGTTTTCTTCCCCCAAGGAACACCTGTTGTATTTTACATCCAAAGCTACATTCTCAGTACCTTCAATAATCCCATTTGTTCTTAATTTTGTGGTGACTTTTCTCATTTCTCTTGCATATTCAGTCTTTCTGAGACTCTTTTCCATATGAAGGGACCCAGTCTTAGTGTGTTACTCTTTGGGACCTGGAAGTTGTGGGGAAGGGAGAATGAGTCAGAAAATGAGGTACCTGTGAGTTCTTCAGGAGAAGTTTAAAAAAGGACCTGGCTACTCTGGGGTCACTTGTTTATCTAGGAGTTGGGGCCATGAGAATGGGGAAGAGCATGTGGACTAAAAAAACTAGATTCTTGGGGCATGCCAAAGGAAGAGAAGTAACTGGCAAAAACACTTAGGGGATTTAATGAAACAGAGGTGCATGGGAGGGAGAGAAATGGAAGACTGGGATCAGAAGCCAAAAGCCAGGGCTAGAACAGAGAGTGAGAGATTTTTTTTTTTTTTTGAGAAGTGTAGCATATTTACATAAAATAGAGTTTGAAAGGTATCCATTGAGTCTACCTGAGTTACTTAAGAGACAGTTTGTAACCATCACCAGAACATTTTCAGTAGTGAAGTGAGAATGTTGGTTGTGGTGAGCTGAAGAAGGCAGGGTGGGGAGCAAGCATAGTTGATTTCTCTTACAAGCTTGGCCAGGGAGTTGATGTAGCTGCTAGAGAAGATTGAAGATCAAGGGAGACACTTTTTTTTCACATCATGGCAGGCACTGGGGCACATTTATAAGATGCACAAAGGGAGCCTAACGAGAGAAGTTGAGAATGCAGGAGAGAGAGGAAGTATCATGGAGGAAACAAGATCTTGGTCCAAGAAGAAGAGAAAATGGGATACAAGTAGGGATAGATAGTAGAATTGCCTTGAATACAAGTATAAATAATGAAAGAGATGGGGTAAGGATGGATATAAATTTTGATTTGTTGATAGGCACAGAAGATATTTCCTGATGCTTTTTGTGTGTGTGTGTGGGTACCGGGAGTCGACCTCAGGACCTTGCGCTTGCCAGCGCTTGTGCTGCTGAGTGATATCACCGGCCCATTTTTTCCTTTATGTGTGTTCTGGGATTCGAACTCAAGACCTTGCGCTTGCCAGGCAGGCACTTATGCAGCTGAGCTATCTCACTAGCCCTTGCCTGGTGCTTTTGAGGGCTTTATTTTCCTGAGTGAAGTAGGAGGAAAGGCCAATTCCCAAAGGCGGGAAGCTGGGAATGGGATGGTTTGGGATAGCTGTGGTAGGATATAGACGAAGATTGTTATGGGACACTGTGATCCCAGGAGTTGCTTTAGATCCCTAGTGTGGTGACTTTCCCAAGCTGTGCTTAGCAGCACAAGGGTAGACACTGCAGGAGAAGAATGTTTGGAATGATCCAAGGTTGGCAATAGGTCAGGCAGGGCTGGAAGACATCAAGGATGTCCAGAGGAAAGGGAAAGGTATTCATTGAGGGTCTCACCATTTGTCCTCCCAGAATCAGATTGGAAGCCATAAGTAGGAAACTGGCTGGGAGACAGGGAGGGGAGTAAAGGGTCCATGAGGCTGAAGAGTTGGTGTAAGAAGAAGAAAGAGGAGTTGGGTGGATAATAAGAGATGGTGGCCAGGTCTTGGCATTTAATATATCCAAGGCAGTGCTGTTTTAGTAGTGGTCTGCCTGGTGGAGGCACATTTCAGACTTCCCCAGCAGAGTTTCATTGAGCTTGTTTATTACTCAAGTCAGTGGTCTCACTTCACTTCTCAGTTTCCTGATGAAGTGAATAACTCACATCTCTGAGATATTGATAGTGTGGGTGAGGGCATCCAAAGCACTTTTCTTTTCCCTCATAAGGATTCTGCATATGAGTCCCTTTGTCTTTGTCTACACAGTTTCTTTCACGATATTGAGTTTCTTTTTAAGAAGTTCAACTATCAGTTACAGAGAGTTACAGGCCTTAAGTATATGGTAATACTTCCTTCTACTTCAATTCTTAGAATCTTGCCTAGCTGAGCAGCTCCACATTTTTGCTCCTGGTTATGGCAATCTTGACAATAAAAAGAATATCCTTCAAGTGAAAGCATAATCTTTCAGACATGCCAGCAGAGTGGCCTCCTTAGCTGCCTCAGGGACATGTTGCTTGGTCTTCAATTCAGCCACCTATTCTCTCCCTAGGTTTGAGATACATGAACGGATCCTCAGGTTCTGTACCTCTTTCAGGGAACCTGCTATTTTCTATCAGTGGTCACTACACAGAAAGTATACATTTTTTAATAAAATTTCTCCTTTTGGCCTGTTGCTCTTTGTCCGAACCTTGCAATGTGGAAAGGCAAAGGAATTAAAAATGAGCTCTGAATTTGAGCCAAGTTGAATTTATACATCCAGGCTGTATGGAGCCTCTGCAATTCTCCAATAAAGGACTCCCTTTTCCTGTCCTTGGTGGTGGTGGTGGTGGGTTTCTTTTAACTGGGAGTTGGATTTGGACAAGTTACTATGGCACTCAGAATCCTCTGTGGATCTGAGAGCTTGGGCATATGATCCCCAGGATGCAGGATTTCACGGTCCTCAAATGAAAGGAACTTGAGGACTACTGCTGCCTCCTGAGAGCCCTTGATGGCAGGGCACCTGGGATTTCAGTACCTGGTCAAGGCTGCTTGATACTTCATGGAGTGTTCTCTGTTGTCAATGGATTTGCCTTCTTTGTTGAGCTTTAAAGCTTCCAAGATCTTGAGAGCTGGAGAGAAAATGCAGAGGGAGCGCAGGCTGGGAGTGCTGCCTGAGAGACGGCTGCCTCTCTTGGTTCTTTATAAAAAAAATTTTTTTTTTCAGAGGGACAGAAGTAGAAGCCATTAGGAGTCTTTTGAGGACAAAGGGTGGTGCCACTGGAAGTACTCTCACTGGGAATTTGTCCCACCTGCCTCAGCATGGAGCCTGACTCTCAACCTGCTGCCAACCTCTTGTGAACTGAGACCACGTTTCTTTATAAGAAAAGAAAAGCATGCAGATAGAAAACACATACGGTAGCTCTAGTTCCCATCCTAAGACTTACAGATACAACATGCAGCCCCATAATGATAGTTACCAATGGCTAGTAAGCATTAAGGAAGGAGTGGAAACCTGGTTGATAATTTCTATCACTTTTAAGTAAGTGACCCAGGTAGAAATGGAACAGCCTGTGGCCAAAAAACCTCTGCCTCCTCATGGCATTGTGGTGGAGTGAGATGCATTATTTGCAACTGCTTCTGGTTTGGAAGATGAGGAAACAAGTGAGACATTGTTTAAATGAAACCCACACCACTTTGGCGGCCATAAACTGAGCTAGGTGCTTTGAAGTGACTGAGGACATGCGAGAACGTACAAAAAGCTTGGATAGGCTATTACGAATTACTAGGCATTTGTCTTTAAAGTATCTGTTCTGAGCCAGGGATACAGCTCAGTGGGGCAGCGCCTGCCTGGCAAGTGTGAGGTCCTAAGTTTGATTCCTGGTACCCGCACACACAAAAAAATATTACATATCTGTTCTAATTCTTGGGCATCTATCATACTTCTTCCCGCTCTAGTAGATGAGCTGAATCACTTGTGGAAATGCCTAGATTCTCTATTCTCAGAGAGACTGCCTAGAAAATGCCTACCTTGGAAGTAGTGGAAGGCTGGCGACAGGTTTAAAGTAACCAGAGGCACCTTTTGACTATTTCTATCGTCAAATTGCTTAAAAGGAGAAAGGCAAAGGGCTTGGGAATTTCTGGCAATCAGAAGCATGATAACTGAGTCTTGTCTCATCCCAAATTCCCAAGCAGTTTAAAAATAAGTTGTTAAATGAGCTTTAACATATGTAAGCAATGTTAAATTCAAGCAGTGTGAAGGGGGATAAAAGTACTAAAAGTTCCTTCAGTCATCTCCAATCCAAAAATACCAATATTTTGTTTTATATATAGTTTCTTCCCTTAAATTAAAAACAGAATGCATATAATATTTACAGATGTTTTTACAAAAATGTTGCTGTACTGTGTATATACTGCTCTTTTGTCTACTTTTGCATTTATCAATGCATTATATTTTCTTACATGAATAAAACCCTTTTCTACATAATTTTTTTTTCCCCAGAGGGACAGAGCGCTAGACTTTCATGACAAAAGTGATGTGATACTGCCCTAGATTACATAGTGCCAAATTTCTCAGAGGGGAATCTAGAAGGTGTAGAATCAACATTTCTACCATTCATTTGACTGCTTTTTCTCTTTTCCTAGTTCCATAGCTGGTTCCTAGCATTCCATAGGCTGTTGTGATAGTTACCCTATTGCTGAGATAAACTCTTGAGTCAGTTTATTTCATAGTTTTCTATGAGGCTGTGGAGCTGAGGATGCCAGGCTCAAATCCTGTTCAGTGGCTCGTAATGTTCTTCTCAGCCCTTCGGCATCCCTTGCATCTAACATTCTCCTTGTGATGGGTGGCTTTGCCAGGACAGCATCAACCTTGTATTTGGAATCCTTGACAATTGTTCTTCTGTTGGTTTGTAATCCATAAACACTGGGTCCACTTTTCTCTTATGCAAAAATGGTACTTCGCAGAGCTTTGGAATATTAATCATTGGAGTGAATCATGCCCTTCTAGCCGTAAGGCCTTAGGGTACAAGAATGTGCTTCGACCATAATTCTCTGCCAAGTCAGCTTCAATATCTAAGAATTTCTTTATTTCCTCTCCGACACCAGGTAGGAAGCTTGCATGAGAGAGACCTTTATCAATAAATGCTTTCATAGTCTTATATGGCATCATTTCAGCAAAGGTTGCCATAAAATTAACCTGAGCGATGAAGGCACGGCCGGTGGGTGATACAATGGGTTGATCCCTTAGTTCAAGGAGACTTTCAAGTATTTTCACATCCAGTTCTCTTCTTGCCAGCCATGATGAGGCTTCTCTCAGGTCCAGGCATGTGTCAAGGTCTGCTGCAGGTGTGCTTACGCCTGGCCTGACAGCAGCAAACACAGCATTAAACAGTTTTCTGATTCACTCAAGGGGGTTCTGCTATGGCTTTCCAAGTGGTGAACAGGAGCAAGGACGCACTTGAGAGTCTTGTTCTGTAGGTCGCCTCTGACTTTGATCCCAGGAACAGTCCATGGGGCATGGATTCCCTTTTCATTTGGAAGTCCTCCATCCAGTTGCATAAAATCTTTGATTCCTAGCACTACATCATACAGACTGCAAGAAGTGTCAAAAGGACCACTGACATAACCCCTCCTAGTGTCCTTGGATATTCTTGGAGGGTTGGCCTTTACTATAGCAACTGCTAAGACTGCCTGGTCAGAACGAGGAAGGGCAATTGGTTGACTGTCAACACCACCTAGTTCTAAAGTAAGAGACATGGTGTACTGCCCTTTTCAAATACATAAGATGGAGATAATTCACTGGGTTATTTGACAAGTTCGGGTGCATTCAGGGTGGTAAGGCTGTAGGTATCACTGGGTTATTTGAAAAAAAATACAAGGAATTCCTCCCCCAAACCAGCATCTAGCAATTTGACTTACAAAAATAAATTGAAGAAGCTGATTTTTTTCTGCAGAATTTGTTAGATGCAGAAAATCAGGAAAAAAAAATCAAGGCAATTAAGAAGAAAGAGAAAACTGCCATGCTTATGCAGTCCAGCCTTTTAGGTTCCAAATGTAAATGCCAGTCTTTCCAAAGAAATTGGCAAGTACTCAAGCACAGGAAAGCAGCTTGGCACAGGATCGGCATGGAAGAAGACTGTGGACAGTGGACAAGTGTTCTCAAGTGCCCAAAGGGCATATAAAAAATGCTTCTGAAGAAGACATGGAAACAGGAGATCAGGGAGAAGTAGAGTGCCCAGCCACTTGTGGAAAGTGTGGCCAAAGAAAGAACCCCAGGAGACCCAGTGCAAGGGAGCTGGAGCAGTATGTGTGTGTGCGTGTGTGGGGGGTGCCAAGGTCCAGCAACTCCTTCCACACAGAGGAACAGATAGCCGTCATCTCTTCTCTGAAAGGTCCCTCACTGGGTAGGTCTCCTATCGCCACCCCTGCCAAAGACCTGATGGGCATTTGGATTTTAGAATGTGGAGATGGTTAGAGTTAAAGGCATGAAAGCAACTCAACCTGTCATACATTCCATAAAAAGTCCCTGCTTTTATAAAACTCACTCCCTTGTGGTCCATAGAACACTCGAGGTCAACATGAATGAAGATCTTACAAAGGAAAATGCATGCAGAAGACTAAGACTCGCAAAGAGACTTCCATTCTCAGAGTGCAGGAGCCTCTAGATTCCCCTTCTTGTCATCTTTGGGAGACCTGCATGTTCAGGAGAATCCTTTCTCTGAATTATATACTTCTTCAGAACTTTTTTTTCTTTTAAAAGTAAATATGTGCTTATTCAGTTCTCTAGTGGGACCTGTCCCTCAGCACCCCCTCTACCTGCCCCAGAATCACGGACTGAAAATGCACTTGTAACTTCTAGTTTGGCTCTAGCCTTGGTTATTCCCTAACACTTGCCAGGAACCTGCATTCTGAGGCAGTAACCAGAAATGTAAGACTCAGCAGCTTTTTCCCACAAGGCCCCTTTAGGAACAGCTGACCCTGGAATGATACGGCTGCCCTGAATGGTTCCTCCCTGACTGCATCCTGACTTTGCAACCCATCCCTCTGCTACGTTTTGGCTAGAGTGCTTGGCCTCTGGCCCTCTACCTCCTACTGCTACTGCCCTTCTGAGTCTACAGCAGCTGCTTTGAGGGTTCTCACAGGTGACTGCCCCACCTGGAGGACCAGAGGCTGAGATGAGATGAGGCCCATTTCAACTACAACCTTGTCTTCCCTCTCTCAGTGGCCCTATAGGGCTCCGCATTGCTCTGGCCATCTCAACTACAGCCATTTTCTTTGTCTTAGTGTCTCTTTGATTTGGCACCAGTTCTCTGTGCAATTCCATCTTCTCCTTGAACAATGCAATTAAGTCATAGGAGAGGCAGGGACACCTGGTTGGTTCTGACTACTTTCCTTTTGCAAGGGAGGCCTTGAACCTCCCACTTTATCCCCATCTGTTGCTCTTGTCTCAAAGGGTACCCAGACACAGGTGTGCTTAGAGTATAGCTCCACCCCCCCCTTTCTTACATCTGCCTCTTTGATCGCATAGCTTGCTCTGAAGCCCAGAAAATTCCCTGGACACCCCATGGAACCGTTCTGCAGGTTTACTCCAATCTACACAATGCCGAAGTGAGACCCAGGGATATAGAGATCCAGTGAGTGTCTGCAGCTGTGAGGACACTCGCCACTGTACTGTGCGTTTGGCTCACAAGACAAGCCAAAAGGAGTGGAGGGGCTTGTCTGTCAGCCTGGTACTGAACAGACCTGTGTGTAGGTGCAAGGACTGGATTTGAGATGGCCCTGCTCCTCATTTTCCTGTTCTGTCTCCCACAGACCTCTGCTCAGGTGACGGTTATTGCAGGATGTGGTCTTGGTGCTCTAGGTTGTGCAGTGGAAGTCTGAAGGCCACCCCACAGCAGTCTCTGGAGAGGGGCAACCCTCAGTAGAGCTCTGAGACAGATGCTGTCCTTGGGCCATGCTTGTCCCATTCCTGAAGTGCCACCAAACTTCCCTTTTGCAGCCAAAGACTCCTTGCCCGAGTGTCTATAATCCTCTTGATCCTACGTGGCACTATTTATGCTGTGAGCCTTACTTTCCTCTCCAAGAGGGAAACATGATGCTAGGCAACTCCCTCTGCCTTTCTCGATGTCACTGTTTTTGCTCCAAAATATTGCTCTCTTCATCTGGGTTTTGAGTTCTTGGTGTTAAAGCAGATGCAAGTAGTGAGGACTAATCAGGCATGGATCAGGCACCTGCCCTTTGCATGACTCCTCCTTTATTTACTGTTAATGAGTATTGGACTCTGTTTTGTGACCCTGGTTGTCATCCCACCCCTAAGGTTCGGTTTTTATCCTCCCTTGGGAAGGCTGAATGCCCTGAGGTTTTTTCTTCACAAGGAGAACAGCCTGAGGATGACAAAGAAGCAGCCCTGCTCAAGCTTGAGGAGCAGCGTGTCCCATGGTGGGGTCCATCATGTAGGGGCTAAAGCTCGCCTGTCGAAAAACTGCAAGAGATGCTTTTGAAAGAAATGTTTTTGCAACAAACACGACTGTTTCTGCTGCAGACTCTGCTGTGGCTGAGATTTTCAACCTAATACCCACTGATAACCAGACCAGGGAGACACAGTGGGAGCAGGCCGACATGGGCACTGACTGAAGCGCCCAAAGACTTCAATTCCCCATTGCTGTCACTCCCAGGAGGTCAGTCTGAAACTGAGCTAAACCAGCAGCTCTGTCCCCTCAACCCCAACAACAACTTGAGAAGGCCCATTTCTCATGTTATTCACACTTAGAATACAGACTGTTCTGCGACTGGCCTGTGCCAAGCTCATCTCCTGAATGGGTCTCTTGATGCAGCTTTTTAGTGAGCAGCAAGAAGTCAAGTGTCACAGATCCTGTGGGATATGGGCCAGTGGAAACTTGAGAACTATATCAATGAGAGCACAGAAGCCTAGAGTGTACAGGAGTGAGGAGTCATGGGAGGTGAAGACAACTACCCACTCCAGAATCCAATATGGGGGTTAAACTTCTTTAGCCATACAGGTGACCCTAATTTCCCTCCAGCTTCATAGAAGGTGGTTGTAGCTCTATCCCAGGGTATCATAAAATGAATGACAGTTCTATTTTCTAAGAGATCTTTTTCTGGTAAAGGTGGCCACTTGACCTATGGCCGATGTCCCCAGGGAGTAGTTCTTTCTTGTTCTTTGAGGTCCCTGCCTTGGAGAGCAGGCTTAGACTTGGAGGCCCTCTGGAAGCAGCCCCAAATCTGCAGCCCTTTCGGGAAGGATGAGTTGTGCTCCTGGAGAGGCTGTAGAACTTATCTTTGAATATCCAGCCAGGGGTCCAGTGCATTCTCCACTGAGAGCATTTCTACTCAGGGAGCAGCTCGTAGGGGACTCACATGACACCATGTCTCCAGAGGTCTTTGGACTCCACTGGTCAGGATAGGATATCCTCTTCTGATGGGAATGTGGTGCGATTGCATGCAGGGCTGGGAGGCCTGGCCTGCTGCAGTCTTCAACTTTGGCTACAAGGTGCACATCCTGTTGAGGGAACTCCACTGGTGTTGCCACCTTCTCATGGGGCTCCCCCGGGGACATGCCCCAGCCACACTTCTCTCTCCTGGGCCACCCACCTTCCAGGGGCAAGGGCTCTACTGCTGCTTCAGGCACCACCTTGGTCCCCTCTCCTTGTCATAGTTATTGTTGCTACATTTTTGATGGCTGTACTCAATGCAGTGCAGCACCTGTAAGGAATGGGAGTAACTGTGGGTATGGGTCTAATTAAAATAGGAAACAAGATAAAAAACTCAGGAGCATTAAAATAAACTAAACACATTTCATTTCATTTCCTGGCAATCTTGTGTCTCTTTTGGTATCTTGTGACCACACATGTGAACTGGCACACATGCGACTCTTCATAGGGACTTCGTGTGGTCTCTCCTTCTTTTTTCCCAATTTTCATCATTTTTCTAATTTTACTTCCTTGCATTCACCTTGGATAATGTCCTGTAGGTGATTTAGAAAGTTTGGGACTGTGAGACTATCATATATGCCAGAGAAGCTTCCAGAAGCACAGTGGCTGTCACAAGTATCCTCTGCTGAACCCTTGAATGCAGCTACTGGCTTTCCACTGGAAAAACTTGAAAGTATGTGACCCTACATGTCACAGCTCCAACCTGTAGGTCTCTCCTTTTTTTGTGGTGCTCATGGAGAGTAATCTTGTATCAAGATGGGTCTGGCTCTAGAGAATCCCTTGCAGGCTTCTTCCTCCAAAGAAGCCCCTTTCTGTTGTCTTCCCCTTGTAAGTCCTATCCATCTTTACTCCAGGCACAGCCTTCCCATGCAGTGATGCAGACTTCCACATGTCCGGCTCAATGCCACGAATGGGCCTCATCTCCTCGCTGCCATTCTCCATGTGCTTTAATAACTTGACTACATGTTTATATGTGTCTAGTTGGTTATATGCCTATGTGTACAAACATATCGCCACTTGAGGGAATAACTCCATTCGTGTACAAGTCAGATTTCCCATAAGATGATGAGAGAGCTTTGGGATATACTTTTGCTCTCATTTCACGAAAACCCAGAGCCTCACAAATCACTTGAACATCATAAAGAGGGTTGTGGATTTTAAAATTTTTATATCAGTCATGGATGGTCACAGAATGAATTAGGAACTCTATTTCCTGTATGTCTTCAAAGAGATTATGCCGGTTGCCAGAACTGTAGTTTTCAGTCATAATAAAAATGTATTAATAGTGTGTGTGAAGGTAGGTAGGGAATAACACACAAACCCAGAAATAATGTGAGCTGACTACGTTTAGAAATATGAGGCTAAAATAAAGTCTCCATCTTTCTTTCCCTCTCTCCCTTCTGTTTGGCTTTCATCTGCTCATAGCTACTTTATGTCTGCTGGGGTAATGTATAATTTACATGGCACTCAAATTGTAGTCAATGCCATTGAGAAAATTTATGAAAAGGAAATTTGCCTGTGGGTATTTCATAACCCAGGGAACATCTGTAGAGCTACCTAAACTCTTAAGACCCTAATGCCAGGGCATGCTGTTTTTTTTCTGTGTTCCCAGCAGTGCCTGGAACTAAGTCCTTCTGTATGGTGGCGAGCTGCTCAATGAAATGGATTGACGCATCTGGAACAATAAGATGTGAGGAAATCCGTTTCTAGTAAGCTGCCAGTGGTATAGATATCCTTATCCCTAGTGTTCGGCCACATAATATATCCATAAGGAAGTTCCGCCTTCTTTGGAGACAGGCAGTTTGGGGGTCAACTGATTGAGAGTCCTTGACAATAGAGGCTCCGTCGTAGGTACAGGAACATAGAAGGAAGACCCTTAAGGAAATTTGTTGTAGCGCTTCCCTGGACAGAGAGGGAATAGCCTTCGACAAGGATTGTCAGATAAGGATGGGCCTTGTGGACCTTCCCTTCCTCCAAAAAAGTGAAAAGAATAAATGCTGTGAATACAGAAAATTGACTGTAGATAGTATAGGAAGAGAAAAACCCAAAGGCAGACAAACTCTTTGGGCTTAGGGAGAGGGAAATTCTTTTCTTCTAAGTATTGCCAACCTCCAACCCTCCTCTTATGGTCTGCATCAGTATTGCACTTTTAATCAAAATCAGCAGATGTCAAGGCATTGATGCCTGTACTTAAGATTCTCCCTACCTCCTATACAAAAGCTGCTTCCAGACGAGCACTTGGATTTCTCTCTTCCCAAGGTCCCTCGCACCCTATTTACTGGCAGACCATATCTTTTGTTGACAACCATTTCTTATGAATTTGAAATTACCTTCTGGGTTTCTGGCTAGATAGTAAACTCTGGGAGTAGAAGAATAGGTCCTGTTTCTCTGGTCCATTTGTTCTGAACATAGAGAGGAAGGGGGAGGGGGAGGGGAAAGGTACCAGAATCCCCTTCAAGGGCGTGGCCCCAGTGAGCTACTTCCTTCAACTATGCCCCACCTCCTGAAATTTCTTCCACCTCCCAGTAGCACCACTAGCTAGGGACCAAACCTTGAACACATGAGATTTTAAAAGGACATTTTTCATCCAAATTGTAACACTTGATTAGGTTATCTACACTATTATTTGAAGATTGTGGGTTTGAGGTCAGAGCCACCAAGTTTTTTCTGAGAATAAAACTTCTGTTGAGGGGGTGCATGACTGACTATAGTCCCAGCACTTGGGAGGCTGAGGCAGGAGGATTGCTGCAAGTTTGAGGCCAGCCTGGGGTACAAAGCGAGTTCAAGACCAGCCTGAACTGCATAGTGAGACCCTGTCTCAAAAAGACAAACAAACACACACACAAACAAAAAGAACAAAGACCAACCCCCCCCAAAAAAAAACCAAACTTCTGTTGAATAGTAAATTGTTAAGACATTGACTATAAGGGCACTTTAGATTAGGCCTTGCATTGTAACAGTGCTGAGTAAAGATCTGTTCTGCTGTTTCTTTAAGAGGAATTTTTTCTTGACCTCCTCTAGTCTCTCATTAGTCCTATGAAGACTACAAATACTTGGTATCTCACTTCCCCCAAATGGTTTCTAAGTGACCTGCTTTAAGAATTGCCATAAGAGGCCCCCCGCGGGTCTCCTCCCTCGGTTGAAAGCTGCCCGGGAAAGTGGTGGCGGGAGCGGCCCCGGGCCGAGCGGCGCGCCGGGTGCCTGTGCCGCGCGCTGGCGGAGGTGGCCGACATGTCGGCCCTAGGTGAGAATCCCCTCCTGCCGCTGTTGGAGACTTTGGAAGACTCTTTCGCCTTCCCTGGCGAGCAGACGGACGCTTACCTAACCCTGACCAGACTCACATTTCCAGTCAAAACTCAGAGCTGAGTAGTGCTGCTCTTCAGGCCTTGGGCTTTTGCTTATATAATCCCAAAATTACTTCAGGATTATCAGAAGCAGATATTCAAGAACTGCTTTCAGAATTGAATGATATTGTTAAAAGTTCAGACAAAAATGTACGTACCAGGGCTCTTTGGGTAATATCCAAACAGACGTTTCCCTCTGAAGTTGTTGGCAAAATGGTATCCAGTATAATTGATTCATTAGAAATAGTATTTAATAAAGGAGAAATACATTCTGCTGTTGTTGATTTTGAAGCATTAAATGTTATCATAAGGTTAATTGAACAAGCCCCAATTCAGATGGGAGAAGAGTCAGTAAGGTGGGCGAAACTGGTCATACCTTTAGTGGTTCATTCAGCACAGAAGGTACATTTGCGGGGAGCCACTGCTCTGGAGATGGGAATGCCATTGTTGCTTCAGAAACAACAAGAAATAGCATCCATTACAGAGCATCTTATGACTACCAAATTAATCTCAGAACTCCAAAAGCTATTTATGAGTAAAAATGAGACCTATGTTTTAAAATTATGGCCCTTGTTCGTCAGACTTCTTGGAAAGACCTTGCATCGAAGTGGGAGTTTCATCAATTCTTTGCTACAGCTAGAAGAACTGGGATTTCGTAGTGGAACACCCATGATTAAAAAAATAGCTTTTATTGCTTGGAAGAGCTTAATAGATAATTTTGCTTTAAATCCAGATATACTATGTAGTGCAAAAAGACTCAAGTTGTTAATGCAGCCTTTGAGTTCCATCCATGTGAGAACAGAAACTCTAGCATTAACAAAACTAGAAGTCTGGTGGTATTTGCTGATGAGACTTGGACCTCATCTCCCTGCTAATTTTGAACAGGTTTGTGTGCCTCTGATTCAGAGCACAATAAGTGATTCTAGTGCTTCACCTCCAGGAAATTCATCTCGTGTAGCTACTTCTCCAGGATTAAATCCTGTGACTCCTATACACAAAGGTGCTTCCCCATATGGGGTTCCTGTAACTCCGCGAATGAACATGAGTACAAATTTAGGAGGAATGGCAAAAATCCCTTCCATTCAACTTTTGGGACTTGAAATGCTGCTTCATTTTTTGTTGGGTCCAGAAGTCTTGAATTTCGCTAAGCAACACAAACTTGTATTGAGCTTAGAGCCACTTGAACATCCGTTAATCAGCAGTCCTCCTTTTTTTTCCAAACATGCACATACACTTATCACTGCTGTTCATGACAGCTTTATTGCAGTTGGGAGAGATGCTTCTGATGCAGTTGTCAGTGCTATCTGGAAGGAGCTAATTAGCTTAGTGAATTCACTTACTGCATCCGGTAACAAAAAAGAGAGACCGGGTTCTGAAGTATTGACCCTCCTACTAAAATCTTTAGAAAGCATAGTGAAATCTGAAGTACTTCCTGTATCGAAAACACTGGTCCTCATGGAAATTACAATTAAAGGACTTCCTCAGAAAGTATTAGGTTCACCAGCATATCAGGTTGCTAATATGGATATTCTTAATGGAACTCCAGCTTTGTTCTTAATTCAGTTAATTTTTAGCATTTATCTCCAGGAATGTGGTATAACAGATGAAAGGTTTTTTCTCAATCTGGAATCACTTGTAGGCTGTGTGCTTTCTGGTCCAACTTCACCACTAGCTTTTAGTGACTCCGTTTTTAATGTTATTAATCAAAATGCAAAGCAACTGGAAAATAAGGAACACCTCTGCAGAATGTGGAGCATTATAGTCACCCCACTGACGGAACTGATTACTCAGACCAATGAAGTAAATCAAGGTGATGCCTTAGAACATAATTTTAGTGCCATCTATAGTGCATTGACTTTACCAATAAGTCATATTTTTTCAGCACAGAGATTTCCTGTGGGGACCATGAAGGTTTTACTTCGAAGTTGGTCAGAACTGTACAGAATATTTGCTCGCTGCGCTGCTTTGGTGGCAACTGCAGAAGAGAATTTGTGCTGTGAAGAACTTTCTTCTAAGATAATGTCCACTTTGGAAGATGAAGCCTTTCTGAATGTGTTGTTCTTGGACAGGATCATCCATATTGTTACTGTAATAGTTGATTGCATTGATTTTTCACCATATAATAATAAATATCAGCCCAGAGTTAAATCACCACAGAGATCTTCAGATTGGGCTAAAAAGAAGAAAGAACCTCTAGGAAAATTGGCCTCTTTATTTAAACTTATTGTAAGAGTGATCTGTTCTTTCCACACCTTGAGCTTCAAGGAAGCACATTCTGATACTCTACTTGGTATCGGCAACTCAATCATCAGCATAATTTCCAGTCTACTTGGACATATTTCTTTGCCTTCTGTGATTCGAAAAATATTTGCAATATTAACAAGACCCTTGGCATTGTTTTATGAAAACTGCAACCTTGACGAAGCTCCTAAAGTGTATAGTTCTCTGAACAACAAGTTAGAAAAGCTACTAGGAGAAATTATTACTTGTCTGCAGTTCAGCGCTGGGACTTACGACAGTGAACTTGTTGAACAGCTCTCCCCGCTGTTATGCATAATATTTCTGCACAAGAATAAACAGATTCGAAAGCAGAGTGCTCAGTTCTGGAATGCTACATTTGCTAAAGTGATGATGTTGACTTATCCTGAAGAGTTAAAACCAGTACTAAGAGAAGCCAAACAAAAATTTTTGCTTCTGTTGCCTGGTTTGGAAAATGTTGAAATAATGGAGGAATACAGTGGATCATATTCAGATACAGCAGAAAATTCACAATTATATATGAAGATAAGTGGTATGGAAAGAAAATCAAATGGAAAAAGGGATTCTTTTTTGGCACAAGCAAAGGAAAAAAAAGAATATAAGAAGCCATCTGCCAAACTGAAACGAGAATCTTCATCTCCAAAAGTAAAGAGTGAACTGCTTTTGGAAGAGGAAAAGTCTGCTGATTTTGTGTTTATACCTCCAGAAGGAAAAGAATCAAAGGAAAGAATACTAACTGAACATCAAAAAGAAGTACTCAAGACAAAGCGGTGTGATATTCCTGCCATGTATAATAATCTGGATGTTTCACAAGATACCTTATTTACTGATCACTATAGTCAGGAAGACTCTATACAAACTCCTACTGTAACTGGAAAACCAAAGGAGGATACCAAGATGGTGATTAAGGAGGAACAAATGAAGAGTGACACTGTCATTCAAGATGCCTTGGAAAACTGTGGTATGGATGAACATGTCAAAAAGGCTTCTTTTTCAAATAATGAGTGTGGTTTTGTTCCCAAAACCAATCCAGAAATACTGAGCAGTAATAACGAAGCCAGAAAAACCACTTTAATTTCATCAAAGAAAGCTTCAACTGAATGTACATCTAGTGCCGAAAATTCATTAGTCAGCAGTCGCTCAGTTTCTGATGCCAGTATTTCTGGAACTCCTCCACAGCCTACAAGTCGGAGGCAAAGCTTTATTACTTTGGAGAAGTTTGATGGTTCAGATAATAGACCTTTTATCCCATCCTCTTTGAGTAATATGTCATCAAATGTTTCAGTGCAGAATAGCCAGGAAAACATGACTACAACAGATAATACACCAAAAACAAAGAGGAGAGAAGTGATGCATTCAAAATCTGATTCAGAAAAAAAACTGAATGGAGTTAAGAGATCAAGTCGAAGATTGAGTAAAGCTGAGAAGTCAGCAAGTAAAAGGTCTAAACCCTTAATAAAATGTGAACAGGAGGAAAATAAACAAGAATCTGTTGAAGCCACGATGGCCTTAGAAAATAACTCACCTGGTTTGTTTAATCAAACAGAATGTTCATCAGATGGTCAGATTCATTTTTCTGAATCTATTCCAGAGCATGAAGATACAGAGCCTAAACCAACATTAGAAAATGCTGTGTTACTGGAAAACAATATTGTCCAAGACAAAAACATGGGGATTAATTTAGAGTCCAAAGAAAATACACCTCCAGCAGTTACCCCAGCAGATCAGACAGTAAATGAAGATAGTCAGGTTCATGTAACTCCAAATCAAAAAATCCTGAGACGGTCTTCAAGGCGACGTTCAGAAGTAACAGACTCTATTGGTGATAACCAAGATAAAGAAAATAGTCATCAAAAAAGGGAAAGACATAAGGAAGAGGAAAAACCTCAGGGTTTATTGCATGTAAAAGATGATGTGTTACCTAAACAAAAACTGACTTATGAACAAACTGGACAGAAAAACTTACTTGAGAAAGGAAATAATTTACATGAGAAGGCTTCTGGTGAAACCAGTGCTAATGCTGACATTGACCAAAATAAAAGAAAACCAGACCTTGAGAATGTTAATTCTGAGGGAAATAGTGCCCTGGACATTGCAGATAAGTCCTCTGAGAAACCTTTAAGAGGACGAACACGTTATCAAACAAGAAGGGCATCTCAGGGTTTGCTTTCCAGCATTGAAAACTCAGAATCTGATAGTTCTGAGGCAAAAGAAGAAAGTTCTAGGAAGAAGAGATCTGGAAAATTGAAAAACAAAAACAATGACAGTGTTGATACTGAAGATCGAGAAGAAAAAATGGTAGAAGAATCTGTAAGTGTCAAGAATCACACACAAGATTATAAAGTGATTTCTGAAGTAGATGTAGACAAGCCTCAGGTGTATGAAAAAGGTGAAAGTAATGCTGTGATACTTCAAGATTCTACAGCATCTACAGATACACTGCATGTTTCTGATGTGCCAAATACAAATGAGGGAAAAACTAAGACTAGCAAATGTTCAGAGTATTCCTTTGCAAGGTCACCTATGCCGGAATCAAATTTAAGGACTAGAAATGCCAGTAAGAGATTACTTAAGCGAGATTCTGATAACAGTATGGCAGAATGCTCTGGAATTGGAGCATCATCAGAGATTTCCACGCTTTCTGAAAAAAATGTCCAGACATTTGAATGCCACCATAAGAGAAGTCGGAGGGTGAGAAGATCTAAAGGTTGTGACTGCTGTGGGGAAAAATCTCAGCCCCAGGAAAAGTCATCCACTGGGTTAAAGAACACAGAAAATATTGACATAAAGAGTAGTGAAATAAAACAGACAGATGTGCAAACACCTGACACTATATTAGAAACAGATTCCAAAGCTAATTTGTGTTCTGAGGTAAAGCTTTTAGATGAACATGCCAGTATGAATTTTAATTTGGTTCTCAAGGGGAATGATACTGTTAATGATTTTGTATTTGTACCTGAAACTGAGTTGAAAGAAAATACTATTCAGAAATCTTCTGAAACAGTAAATTTGGAAGAAAAAGCTTTTGATACAGATTCTGGTGAAGCAGTATGTCCTGAAAGCAAGGAGCCATCTAGTAAAAAATTTAAAGCTGTGGATCCCTGTTTAGGAGATTGCAAGGACATTTCAGAGGAATATTATTTGGACACCACAGAAGAAAAACCAGAAACAACCCTGAAAAGAGAACTTAATGTTGCTAATGTTGAAGGAAATGCATGTAAAACAAGAGGAGAATCCAATATAGAGGGAGTAATAGCTATGGAATTGGATGCAGAAAACTATAAATCTGAAGCGAGTGTTTCTGAAAAAGAGTGTATCAAAACTGACACATCAACGTAAAGGTGATGAACCTAGCACAGAAACAGCTGGCAAACTAGATGTTGAAGAAGTGGCAGTTGAGGAATTCTGTTCAGGTGTTGGTCTTTGTGAGAACACCACACCTTTAAATGTGAAACCTCCGACTGAAAAATCAGAACAAATAGCAGGTGGGGAAATAGGTGACAGAAGTAATGAGTCAGATTCAGCCTCATCTGAACAAATGAATGCCAGAATGGAAAATTATGAAGAAATGGTGATTGGTCACATGAATAATGGAATTGGCAGTGTCACAGAAACAGAGGATGAGGACGTGACTACTAAAACTACGTCAGAAGGAACCAAAACAGAACAATTGAGTGCAGAACTTGACAGTTTTGTTCTTGACACACTTGAAATGAGCACTGAGGAAGGAAAGGTTGACTCTAATAAAACTGAAACAAATATTGAACTTAGTAAGTCTGAAGAAACAGATGACAATCAGATGGTAGTGGGAAATGATATTTTACTGGAAGTTAACCGTACTCCAGATAAAGTGGAAGAATCGTCACAGTCTTTGACATCTGAAACAGCTATCTCTGAACTAGTAACCGAAAACAATAATTCATCTCCTGAAAAGTTGAGGGAACTTGATTCTTTACTCATGTCAGCAAATGACAGTCCTAGTGGCAGGCAGACTCGCTGTGTCTGGTCTCCTCTGGCTTCTCCATCCACCAGCATTTTAAAGAGAGGACTGAAACGACTCCAAGAAGATGAGATCTCATCACCTGTTAACAAGGTTCGCCGTGTCTCCTTTGCAGATCCAATATACCAAGCAGGATTGGCAGATGACATTGATAGGCGATGCCCTCTTGTTAGGTCTCATTCTTCAAATAGTTCTTCTGTTATAAAAAGTGTTAAAACTTCACCTACTTCACAAACTAAGCATAATACCACTTCAGCCAAAGGATTTCTGTCCCCAGGATCACGTAACTGTAAATTTAAGAGCTCAAAGAAGTGTTTAATTACAGAAATGGCCAAATAATCCATGCCATGCCCCACAGAAAGTGTTTACCCAGTTTTGATGAATTGTGCAGCATCAGTTGACATCATTTTACCTCAGATTACATCGAACATGTGGGCAAGAGGTCTAGGACAGCTTATCAGAGCCAAGAATATAAAAACTATTGGGGATTTGAGTACTCTTACAGCATCAGAAATAAAAACTCTTCCTATTCGTTCTCCAAAAGTGTCTAATGTAAAAAAAGCTCTCAGAATATATCATGAACAGCAGATGAAGTCTCATGGACTTGAAGAAATTCCAGTTTTTGATATTTCTGAGAAAACACTAAATGGAATAGAAAATAAATCAGCTGATGAAGAAAGACTTGCCTCAGATTTGATGGATCCTGTCGCTTTAGAAACTCCATTATCTAAAAATCTTGTGGCACAAATTAGTGCTCTTGCTCTCCAGTTGGATTCAGAAGATCTCCATAACTATTCAGGAAGTCAGCTATTTGAAATGCATGAGAAACTTGGTACTATGGCGAACTCTATAATTAAAAATCTGCAGTCACGTTGGAGATCACCAGCCCATGAAAATTCTAGTTAGTATCTTAAGAGAAAATTGAAGATTTTAAAATACCACCATATTTCTTGATAAAACATGTTCTGACATATTGCAGAATTTAAAAGAGGAAACTATTTGCAAAGTTAGTAACATTTAACACTGTGAAGGGCAATGATTTTATTGTGTAAGTGCAGTTTCTTAATTTCATTAGGTTTTTTTTTCCCTCCCTATTTTCTTGGCTACTATGCATAGTTCTTCCTGAAATTTAAATATTTCACTGAACTTGAAAGCAAAAGTAGAAACAAGCAAACCTTTTATTTCATACTTTCAACTCTTGCTTGTTTTGGTGAAGTGTGTAGTCCAAAACAACTTTAAATGAAATTGAAATTTTTTATTAGAATTTTGCTGAACTGATAAACATGTTTATACTTGGGTTTTATTATTCCTATTTGTTTTACCAGAGGTTTGGGAAATGTGTTCCTGGTAAAACATTTCAAATGAGATGTAAAAAAACTGAGATTCCTCCCCTTCCCATGTCACCTTTGGACAGCTTGGAAGGAAAAAATACCAAGTTTCAGCTTCTTAGGTTAAAATATTAATGCAGAATGTACTAAAATCCCATTCCTTTGCATTACCAAATATTTGTGCAGCAGCATTTGCCTGTGAAAATTTACTCTTGAGATATACAGTATTCATTTCTAAATGCATGACTGTTTGTACATTATGTATAGATGGCATTTAATTTGTAAATTTCAGCCTTCATTGATTGCATGAGTTTTTCTTCAGCTTGTTGTGAATACCTTGGTTTTGTTTAATTGAAATATTTGTGTATATTTAATACCGAAATATCAATATAAGCAGTAGAAATACTTCACGGGCTTGCTGCAAAATCTTGTAGTATTCTGTATCAACAAATAAAACAACACATAGTTTTGTACTTAGTTAATAGTCTCAGTTAAAACATGGGTTTATTTTCTAAAGTATCCAAAAAGTAAAATTATTGAGACGAGTAAATGTTACATGACAGCTTCACTATTCATACCCTTATTTTTTTCTTTTGGTTTGGAAGAAGATACCAGTCACTAGAAAGTGTGTCTCATTAACATTTCTTCTTAATGAAGAGTTAGTCTGAATATATATTCATTGCAAATTGGACTATAAGAAGTCTAGAGATAACCTGCTTTTTCCACCTATACCTTAAAAGTAAACTTGGAAGAAGTTTGAAACTGTTCTTTTTATATATGTATGTATGTTTTGCCAAGTTTAAAAATAAGAGTATGTAATTAAAACATTTGTAAATTTCAAAAAAAAAAAAAAAAAAAAAAAAAAAAAAAAGAATTGCCATAAGAGTAAATGGAATTTCCCATTAAATAGTATAGTAACACGGAAAATGTGTCAGAACCCATATAGCCTCTCTTTTGGGCTGGCTGTGCTCACTCTCTGCAGCTTCCCTTGGTAGATGTCCCATGTTCCTTGTATTTCCACCTTCCTGGGATCTCTCTTGCACCTTTGGCTTCATTCTCACAGTTTCCTGAATTGTTCAATCAGGGGCTGCTTGCAGAGACTGACATTGCCGTATACTGTCTGGCCTCCTAGGCTTTGCTTTGAACTTTTGGCGGAAGCCTCTAGCAACTTACAACTCCTAGACTCTGCATGCCTTCAAAATCAACACCACTTGGACAATGTCAACGTCTACCATGGGTGGAAGCAGTACCCAAGCCCCTCTGCACCATGGCTGCAGAGGCATCTAAGTGTCTGGACAACTGAACACAGGAAACAAATCCTGAATTCCAGGAAAACAATCTAGCCAGCTCTGTGCAAGCAGAAAGCCCCCATGGTCTCTTATCAAAGCAAAGTTCTTCGAAAGAGTTTATAGTTCTATACCTTTGAGTCTGCAATGGGTGTGACCTAACAATATCCTGAGATGCCCTCAAGGAACAATTCCCATAGTGCTGCTGCAAAATGCTTGACACTAATCTCTTCAGCAACCACACCTTCTTTGACTCCCAACTTTACATTTGCTCTTTTCTGGCCAAACTGCAAGTTTTTCAAATCTTTTTGTTCTGCTGTTGCTCAGACGTCTTGTTGTAAATCGGGCCAAAAGCAGTCAGCAACACCCCTGCCACTGCCTGAAAGCTGTGTTGCCATGAAGATTTTTTCTGCTAGATTAGTCCATTACCCTTAAACTTAGCCTCCCACAAAGAGTCAGCACATGGAGAAAATGTAGACAAATTCTTTGCCAGGATGTGATATGAAAGGCCTGTAGTTCCATTGACTAAAGTCTTTATTTCTATCTGAAGCTTCAAGAACATAGTCTTTATTGTCCACATTCCTATTAGCATTCTTGAGCTACCACCAGAATCATCCATTAAGTTTCACTTACAGCATTCTAAGCTTTTTCTAGCCTGTGTCTCCAAACAATTCCACATTGCTTCTAAAAATCAGTTCCAAAGGCTTCTGAATCACATTTTCAGGTCCAATTATAGCAATGACTCCACTTCTCTGTACCAGTTTTCAGTGTCAGTCAAATTTACTGTGACAAAATATTTGAATTTAACAAGTTAAAAAGAGGAAAAATTCATTTTTGCTTATAGCTTCAGCAGTTTCAGTTCATGGTCACTTGGCTCTGTTGCTATGAGCCTGTGGTGTGAGTCCCAACATTATGGTAGGAGAGCATGTCAGAACAAAACTGCTTACTTCATGGTAGCCAAGAAGCAGAGAGAGAAGAGAAAGAAGTCAGGATGGAGGGATGGAGGGAGGAGGGAGAGAAAGAAAGAGAGCAAGAGAGTGCTCACTTTTACAACAAAGTATCTCCTCCCAAGTCTATTAAGCTATGAATCCATAAATGGATTAATCCATTGATACGGTCATAGTCCTCATCATCCAATCACCTTCCAAATGATCCACCTCTGAACACTGCTGCATTGAGGACCAAGCCTTTAACACATGAGTGTGGGGGACATTTAATATTTAAACTATAAAAATAACTATGTGAGATGATGTATATGTTAATTTGCTTAAACATAGTGCCACTTCACCATGTATAAATATATGAAAACTTCATGTTTTAGTTTACCTATATAATGTGCAATTTTTAAAAACTAAAAAAAAAACTAAAAAAAGAACTTTGCCTAGTAGAGTAATTATCTTCATTTTACAGATGCAGAAACTGATGTTTAGAGACTAAATAGATTTGTCCAATGTAAACACAGAAAATGGCAAAGCTCTCTACTCTGACAGCAGAGATGCATTTTCTTGAATGCTCTCAGGTTGCTTCTGTTTCTTGACTAAGACAAAACTATTTATCATACCAGTTTGTGGTTTTTGCAGAAGCAAATGGGCATTTTAAAGAAGGAGTCAGAGTTTATGCAGAAAAATACTGGGCTTTCATTTTCTCCTTAGATTTATGATTGTCATTTTCTGTCTCTGCACCCCATGGAGTCTACCTTACCTGGATGGACTAGAGTGGTGTTTAGAATGACGTATGGGGCTAACTCGATGCAACACTGTGCAAGGCTGGTAAAAAAATGTGTATTAAGACTTCAGAAATAACAGTAATATCTGTTTCTTGCAATAAGCAATGAAGGTAGCAGAACTTTAAAAACAGATTGTTTCAATAATGCTCCCCTACAGATTCTAAAGAAAATCATCAGATATTAGATTGAGCATCTGTTTTCACCATTTAATAAGTCTGTGGGAAGACATAAGATTCATGCCAATGAAAGTCTTTATAATCAAAACGAATTGTACAGAAAAGCCATACAAAAGGATACAACTGATTCTGATCAGCTGTAGGATGGTGGAGTGAAAGAAGAAAGAGAAGAAAGGGGAATATTCTCCAAGTGAAGCAGAGAGTCAAATACAGGGGTCTGAAGAAGGAACTGGAGAAGTGAGATTGTGAGAACATGTGGGTTCTGTAAAGGTGCAGAGACAGGAAAGGGAGAGAAGATGAATTTAACATCAGGGACAATGCAGTGGACCAAGCAGACCTCTGAAGAAGCCTGAGGATGATTAACTTGATGGAATCAGAGGAGGCAACTTGTAGATGACTGACGAGATGTTGGGTGTGATAAATGGGGAGAAAGCTGAACACACTGAGTGACACCCATTCCTTTGTAACTAAGGCCTGCATCTTCCTTTCTTCTCAGATTGGGGCTCTCTTTTTTAGGAACCAAATTATTTGTCTGGAGTTTCCATTCTTGGACTGAGAGATCTAGCGTCCTGCCAGATACATTCGAGGCTCTCCCATGAGCAATGAATTCCTTCAGGCTATGGGGACTTTTTCACTGGCCACACTTCTTAGGTCCCCGTTGCTGCTATTTTTACTACCTGCCCACTTCTTCCAGTTCTTGTAAGATCTCAACATTGTTCCCACCCCCATGACTGGTAGCACTGTAGACAGTTCCAAAATTTTGGTTGCTTTATGAAGCAAAGCAATTTGTAGCCATCTTTGGTTTAATCCCTATCCACCTAGGCTGTCTCAGGGTGAACTTACTTCTTGAATCCTAAAAGGTCCATACAAGACCTCAAATTGGTACCTGAACAGGCAAAGCACTTAGACAAGATGCCATCCCACTGCTCTCGAAGGCAGAAGCAGTTGTAATCCTCTGTAGTTTTAAATAGCTTTTTTGTCTTCTCTTCTTGCAAGTGTGTATGAGAGAGCTGAAAAGAGTACAAAGGCTGCAGGAGTGCGTGTCCTCAGATCCCAGCTGTGACAGTATCTGCGGGGCTGGTGAATTCCTGGTGTTAGATTTTTTTGTTGAATTCACCATCTTTGTTGTTGGAAAAATGAGCAGGTTGTGGGTGGGCATGCTGCGTGAACAGACAGCTTGATATGCCATGGAATTAAAGGTTGAACCCTTTAGACTTCCTGTCAGTGTGATCTCTGGCAAGCTTCTATCAAAGAAAAAAATGGTCTTTCCAATACAGTAGGTTTCCCTTTGTAAGTGTGACCCTTTCCACAAGAGTTTCCTGGCGTCTCAGACTGAACAACCCCATCCCTGCCTTCTCTCAGCCTCTTGCTTCCCACACTGCCCTGGAAATTGATTCTTAGCTTTGCTGAAAATCGAGTTGGTTCTACCACAAATTCTGTTCTGTCAGTGGCACTGTTCTCAGATTTTGTATCCCCAAAGGATAATTGTAGTCACCCTTCGATGTTGTCTTTTCCTGGTCAGAACAGAGTAGTGTTGTATCAGGGCTTTTCTTTGACTCCAAGAACTGAACATCTTATTATAGTATGGCAGAATTCTGCCTGGTGTCAAATTAAAAAGTCCACTCACCATGTGATCATGTATGGCAGGACTTAATTCTCAGTGCCACTTTAGGAACAGCACGAAAAAGTATCCCCAAACATGCCTGACAATAGATGAAGGGCCGAGGAGGCCTCAGAGAAGGAAAGCAAAGTCAGCACTGCAAGTTAGTTATATTCTTTGACTGTTTACTCACGTAGGAAGAGTTGAAGATTCTGTGCCCAGCTCTGAGGCCCCTGCAGAAAGCATACACTCTGTACAGAGTCACTTCAATTTCTAATCACCAAGTACAGCATGGAGTTTTTACATTAATTGATGAAAGCAGTTGCTAATTGAGCAGCAAAATGTCCTTTCCAGCTGGATGCCTCATGGCCCTCCATTGCAGGATTTGTCCACCTTGTGGAGTGTCAACATTGGGCCCCTACTGTCCTGTTTTCCCAGGAGAGAAATATCTCAGAAGGGGAAGACAGTATGGGCCTTGCCATCAGCCCCTTTCAGCACCCCCAGCTCTATCTGTCTTCTTCTACTTGCGGCAAACCTCTCAAGAACCCCCAAGTGGGACTTGCTAGGTTACATGAAAACTCCCATCCAGATAGATCTCATCTTGGATGGTTCCCAGGAAGGAAAGGAAGACTGAAGTACCAGAAATGAATATGCAGATCAGCACCAGGGACAGCACCTGGGGGAGGCAGGGGTCCTCTGTTCCATGGGGTGGGGGAAGCAGTCATATGGGTGTGCTGCAGGGCCAGAAAATACTTCTTGAAAGGCAGCACACCAGCCATCCTGAGCCATCAAAGCTGTCTAGGAAAGAAGAAATTGTGGGGAAGCTTGAAAAATGCACTTCTTTCCCCCCAAATAGTCCAAACAGTTGAAAATTTTATGACAACTCTTTGAGGAGCTTCCATAGGCACTCTAGAAAGTGAGGGAGTCTAGTTGGACTGGGTGGAGAAACTACCTATGATCGAAGTGTTACAGAAAATATTCCTTTTAAGGTCTGAACTCAGGGAACATTCAAAGCGAGAGCCAAATGAGTTGTTGAACCAGAGAAGGTAATGTGAATGGGCCCCAACCTGACATCAAGAGCCATAGGAAGAAGGGAGAAATGAGCGGCCAAGTCTTGGCAGGGCTAAGCAGGTTGTCTGGTTGAACCCGTTAGTGGGTACTGCTGCATGCAATGATGTTTGAAGGAATATTCTGGGTGGAAGAGTGCAGTGCGTTGTGTAAAAGTCCATGCACGGGCAGACCAGGTTTGTTTGTAGGGCAGGTAGCAAGATTTTATTGTTTTTTTTCTAGACCATGTGCCACCTGCTGGTAGCACAACTGTACTGTGTCTGTAGGACATTGGATGGCTTTAAAAGCTCCTCAAAAACTGTAATGCCTATTGGATACCAGGGTTGGAGATACCTAGCTGTGGGGTGAATGGAGGTTGGAGAACTTTTTGTCAAACTAGGTAGCAGTGGCTGGTGTGATTTTATTGGTAAGAGGGAGCATCAACAAAAATATATATAAAGAGGATCACCTTGTCCTGGCCCTGTGGCTGCTACATGAATTTGGGAGGACTCAAAGGTAAAAGGAGCACCTCCAAAAATAAAGGTTACACTCAGATTCAGAATGATAAAAGTGTTGAATTTATGACTTAGACAAATGACAATAGCACAGATAAGCTTGGGGACTTTGACGAGTTGATCAATAAAGACAGATCTAGGGGAATCTCGTCCTTTTACACGGTACTCTTAGAGAGTCCTGTGTATCTCGAGGAGCTTATTCAGAAATTTTGTGGCTGCATCTGACTGCATAGTTGAATGGTACTTCACACTTAAAATCATTTGGCTTCAATTGATAAAAAGGGGAATTTTCCTGGCCTTCGAAGGCAGCCCCATCTGAGTTGCTGGTGATTTCACGCTTCCAATGTTCTCAGTCTTTTCCAGAATCCCACTCAGAATTGGGGAGGGCTTTGTACTATAGTCCATAGGCTCTGCCCACACCTTTGCAGGTGTGAGTGCTCCCTGGAGCCCTGTGTTCTCAGGCTTCCCCACTCCTGCTAGCAGGCAGGTGTCTTCACAGACTCCGAGGATTCTCGGAGAAGCATAAGGAGCTTCCTTCCACCTGCCTAGTGAGGGTCTTCACAGTGCAGCTGTAGCTACAAAGTACTAAGCTGAAGGATATCACTACTGGGATATGTCAGCGGGTGGATCAGTGGGTCACCAGTGACCAGAGATGGTCAGTAGGACCATTTCTTTCCCTACACTCTAAATCAGGACATACAGACTCTGTGGTATGCGGAATGGTCAAGAGATGCAGTTTGCATGGAAAGTGTTGAAGTATCATTTGGTTGCATCACGAGACCAAGTATTCAAAATCAGGACAGTTCTGAAAGTTCCTTCACGAAAGAAGGATCCTGCGTCATGACTAAGGTGCCTTTTCACATTTTCTCCATGTTCAAGGGGCTGACCTACACAATGTCCCCTGGATATTTATTTATGTACTCTTATGAATCTCTTAGACAAGTATACCAAAGCTGTCTGAGTCATGGTTAAATGCAAGTTCTTTACATGTTGTTGGTGCTCAGTGTTCATTGATGAAAATGTTTTGGTCCAGGTGTAATGGCACACACTCGTAATCCCAGCACTTGGGAAGCTGAGGCAGGATGCCTTGAGTTTGAGGCCAGCCTGGGCCTACATAGTGAGTTCAAGGCCAGCCTGAGCCACATAGAGAGACTCTGTCTCAAAAAAACTGTTTTGGGCTACTTGTTTAATTAATTAATTAATTAATTTTGTTTTCTTAATGGTCTTCAAGGAAATCTAAACAAAATTAGAAAAGAAGTCTGGAGGTGTCAGGTGCAGGGAGGTAGATTTGGGTGGTGACGGGATCTGGTGTGCAGTCTAGGATTGTGGGGCAACTGGGGCAACTGCGGCCCAACATGTTCAGCACCCTTGTTCCTCGGACCCACACCAATAATCACTCCCAGTGTAAAAGACCGGTGAATTGCCGTTTTTCTCCATCTACTACGACTTCACCAGTCTCTAGTCCATCAGCTGCTGGGAGTGCCTGCTCGCAGACTGCTTTATTGAGGAAGCGTGTTGGAATGGCCATGGTTGCTCCTTCCTGATTCATCACGGCTGCAATCTGCCACCAGGCTTCAAGAAAGGCAGCAGACCTGTAGGCGCTTGGGCTAGGAGTGCATTCCCCTTTAGGAAGATCTCATAGGAATCGCCATAGGTATCACAAGCACAATAAGTTTCTTCCTTTATTGGTGGAAGGGTGGGTGTAGGAGTTGCATGGAGCTCCTCAGGGATAGGTACCCAGCACGGTTGGGTCCCCAGCACGGTTGTCAGGATCTGATACACTGGAGGGTTGATCCACTTCGGCATCATCATCCGTAGCAAACATATCTTTCATTGCAACTGCATGATCATTCACTGTGCGCTGATCTGTGGGCTTTGTCGACTTGGGCTTGGGCTCGTCTTCTGCATCTGATTCATCTAAGGGAGGCATTGGAGTGGAAATTCCCTGTCATTCATTGGAGGGAGTAACTGGTTGAGCTGGTGCTAGTGGAGTAGGGGCGATGGCAGGTCTCATGTTGTATGCACTATAGCTGCAACTGGCCACCAGAGCCCTACTGGAGCACCCCAATCTGCCCGAGATACTGCTTGTGGTGCAGTGAATGTGCCAGCATTGGCATCTGCTTGTTGTCTGGCCATCAACCTTTCAAGCAAATCTCAGCATGTCTTGTCTTCCTGTTCCTCTGCTCTCGGTTGATGCCTTCCTTGGTTCGAGCAACCTCAAGAAGGACCTCCTTTTCCTCAGTGCTAAGCTCAGGGTTGATTTGTATTTCTCTCTTGAATTTCAACTCCTGTAATTTTAGTTCAGCATTATAGGCTGCCTGCCTTAAGGCTGAGTAGCGTGCATCAGTGGTACCAAGGTACTTTGATACAGAGAAGAAACCCCCAAGGCAATAGCCAATAATTGTGGGAACTGCCCACGTTCTATCTGAGCAATGCCTGGTAGCCCAAGTAGATGTGCAAAGGGAGCATATATTCCATGTCTTTGCAGCAATCCGATACAGCGTTAGAACTGGGTTAGCTCTTCCCGGGTAGCTGGGCCTTTGGCAATGGGGTGTACTTGAGTCCCGCTGTCAACACTTACGACAATATAGATGAACATATTGTAAACCATAATCAATCCAGAAAAGCGAGATTGCTCCACTGATCCAGCAATTACGGTGTCAGTAGTATCTTGGAGCAATACGATTTGTGCCAGATCTAGGGCCCTAGACTGCTGAAAGTATGGCATGCATGACGAGGGACTACTTTGGAAATCCGTAATAGTCTCCCTTGTTTAAATAATTGATAAAGTGGTCCTCTTAGTTCTTTCTTTCTTCTCTTCCATAGCTTGTGAACTTTATATTTCTGAAACACGAGTCAGTTGCTATTGGAAAATTATTTACAAGGACACATCAATGCTATTCTAAAAATGGTACCAGATTCAACATCAGAATTTTGTGGTGTGACCAGAAAACTTACTCTGTGAGATACAGTTACAGTAAGGACTGGTCAGAAGGCCAAGGGGGGCCCTAGATATGCTACCACCAGCATCACTCATAGGGTGAGGTAGACTAGGGGCCACTGAGCCAAGCAACATATCCCGATGCCCAAGCTTCAAGATAATAGAAGCAGTTGCTCAGCTTTTTTTTTTTTTTAATGTGGGTACTGGGAGTTGACCTCAGGACCTCGTGATTGCCAGTAAGTGCTTGTGCCGCTGAGCGATATCACCGGCCCTTTTCTTCCTTTATGCGGGTTCCAGAAGTCGAACTCAAGACCTTGCACTTGCCGGGCAGGTGCTTATGCTGCTGAGCTATCTCACCAGCCCAGTTGCTCAGCTTTCCTCACAGGTGCAACAAATTCTCACTGTGAGGTTGGACCTAGGTCATGGAAATTCAGGGGATGCCTAGAAGTCCAGACTGGGTGGCTGTTATTGATAAGAAAGCTCATCTATTTAATTTTTTATGAATCAACTTGCATTTTGTTTCTTCTTTGTGCTGGGCACTGTGATTGTATTATAGCTGTAGAAATGGTAAAAATATGGTCCTTGAATCAAGGCCACCGCCTTATAAACAAGGAATCAAGTCGAAGCAGGATTACATGAGAAAGTGAAGGCATCACCCTGGAATAAATGAGGCATGGGGCTTCTGCGGTCTCTAGCTGAGATTCCCTCTTTGCTGGGGTGAGGAGTTCATGAGAAGCAGCCACTGGAGGGGGTTTCTGCTCTTTTTTAATATATAATTGTTTATTGGTACATTTTAGATATACATAATGATAATATTCTTCATAGGGAATTTGTATGTGTACATGATATAGTTTGATTTCTCTATTTTTCCCAATCCCCTCTCCTTCTTCAATGCATCTTCCCCTCCCTATTTACAAAGATTTGTTTCCATTTTATGCCTTTTTTAGTTGTTTTTTTTCCCTTCTTTCCTTTCCCTCTTCTCCCACCCTAGTTCTTCTTCCCTTTTGAACAATTTCTTCCCATTTCACAATATCTATTCTATGTTTTGGTCCTTATTTACTCTTTCAGTTTCTCATACCAGGGAGATAATATGATGTTTACACATGTGAGTCTGATTTATTTCACTTATCAGTATGGTCTAAAGTAGCATCCATTTACCCAGAAATTTCTCAAGTTTATCCTTTTTTATAATAGAGTAGTACTCAATTATATAAAAGAACCACATCTTTATTCATTCCTTGGTTGATGGGCATTTGGGTTGTTTCCATGATTTAGCTATTACAAACTGTGCCGCTATAAACATGGGTGCACATATATTGCTGTGGTATGATGTTTTTAATTCTCCCGGGAAGATGCCCAGAAGGGGAATAGCTGTGTTAAATGGGACCTCTAATTCTAGTTTTCTGAGGAATCTCTATACTGATTTCCACAGTGGTTGCACCAGTCTACACTCCCAAAAGTGGAGAAGGGTTCCTTTTTTTCTCACAGCCCCTCCAGCATTTGTTATTGGTTGATTTCTTGAAGATAGCCATTCTTTCTGGAGTGAGATAGAATCTCAGCATTGTTTTAATTTGCATCTCTCTAATAACCAGTGATGTTGAACATATTTTTATATATTTATTTGCCATTTGTATTTCTTCATCTGAGAAGTGTGTATTCATCTCAGATGCCCATTTTTGGATTGGGTCTTTAAATTTGGGGGTCTAATTTTTTTTCAGTTCTTTATGTGTTCTAGATATTAGGGCCGGTGAGATGGCTCAGTGGCTTAAGCGCCTGCCGGGCAAGCACGAGGGCCCGAGTTCAACTCCCGGAACCCACATACGAAAAACGGGCCGGTTATATCGCTCAGCAGCACGGGCGCCTGCTGGCACGCGAGGTCCTGAGGTCGACCCCCCGGTACCCACACACAAAAAAAAATAGATATAAGTCCTTTATCTAAAGGACAATTGGCTAAAGTTTTTTCCCACTCTGTGGGTTGTCCTTTCACTCTGTTGGTGATTTCTTTTGTTGTGCAAAAGCTTTTTAATGGGAGGCCATCCCAGTTATTGATTCGTTGTATTATTTCTTGTGCGATAGGGTTATCTTCATGTAATCTTTGCTTACACCTATGTCTTCAAGAGTTCTGCCTATTCTCTCTTCGAGTACATTTAGTGTTTCCATTTTAATATTTAGGTATTTGATCCATTTTGATTTTAGTTTAGTGCATGGTGATAGACATGGGTCTAGTTTTAGTCTTCAGGATGTGGGGAAAGCCAGTTTTTCCAGCACCATTTATTAAAGAGGCTATCTTTCTTCCAGTGAACATGTTCGGCTCCTTTGTCAAAGATAAGGTGGCTGAGTGTGTTTGGAGTTGTTTCTGCATCTTCTAATCTGTTCCATTGATCCTCAGGTCTTTTTTTTTTTTTTTTTTTTTGCCAGTACCATGTTGTTTTTATCACAGTAGCTTTGTAGTATAATTTCAAGTCAGGAATTGTGATGGCCCCTGCCTTGCCTTTGTTGCTGAGAATTGTTTTTGCTATTCTAGGTCTCTTCTGTTTCCAAATGAATTTTAGGAATGTTTCCTCTCTAGATCCCGCCCCAGGTAGCGCAGGCAGAAGGGAGTGGAGCTCAGCTTTCCAGCAGAGGGCACCATCTCTGGGTTGTACAGCCATGATCTAACGGGTGTGTGT
Source organism: Erethizon dorsatum (assembly GCA_028451465.1). Lineage (NCBI taxonomy): Eukaryota > Metazoa > Chordata > Mammalia > Rodentia > Erethizontidae > Erethizon > Erethizon dorsatum. Next base: position 118,582,832 of record CM051828.1, on the reverse strand, counting down.
GTGTGTGTGTGTGTGTGTGTGTGTGTGTATGAAGGCTCCTTCTCTGGGGAACTGAAAATCACAGCAGGCAATCCGGAGACTCAGATGGGAGAACTGGAATAGGAGCTTGGAACACAGTGCACAAAGCATAAACCCAGTTCTCTGATTTGAAGTGTAAAAAGACTGTCAGCTTGGGAACCTCAGGGCACAGGAGCCTCAATTGCTTTATTAATAGAATGGACAAGTGAGAGGTGATAAACTGACCTCGGGGAATTGGTTGGTGCTCGAGGGTTCAGACCAGGGGCCCAGAGATGCTGAGGGCAGAGAGGGTGGTCCCAGGCACAGCACAGGGGCCCATCCACCACTCCCGCCAATCTGCAGGCAGGGGACTAAAGCTAAGCCTACTAGATGGGCTGTGGAATCAGAAGGGAAGGTGTATGTGTGTGTGTGTGTGTGTGTGTGTACAACAACTTCCTTCCTATACCAAGTTTGGTTTGCAGTTAGATGAGGGTGAGATTATGGACTTCAGCAGATGCAGTCCTGCAGGGGAAGTGTGGAGCTGGTGTGGAATGCACCACAGGGATGCAATGAGGGATTATTTACACTGGTGTTTTGGAAAGCTGGGGACTTTTGGGGTGAGAATTGGACTGCACGAGAACAACCGTGTGTATGAATAGATGCTTAATGTTTTTATAGAGATTAATAATAAAATTGAGCAGGAGCAAAAGACAGACTTGTTGGGGTTTACCCAGTGAAACTTGGACCAGTGGCAAACCCTCTGTCTGGCCTGATGCCAGGATGTCCCTAACCCTTGCTGCACGCGTGCTTCTGTCTGCTCAGGATGCTCCCTGAAGGACGATGGAAGCCAGAGGGTCCATCTTTGCAGCCATCATTTTCTGTCCCTTTATTTTGATCCCACTCTATTCAGGCAGTCAATTTCTACCTGTACGTTTTGCATCTTGCATTCTGGCCCCGTCCTGATACCTGGCTCCAGAGTTTTGCATTAAGAGAATTAAGCCTTTGTGTCCTTTATTACAATTCTGGCTGGCCTTTAATCTGCTTCTATGTTCATGTCCTTCCAAGACTCTTGATCCTGGAACCCAGGTTGGCCCAGTACGTAATCTAATCCAAATTGTGCTCTTGGTTATAGATTTACCAATGGCATATCTCAAAGCCAAAGTTAAACCTGTGCTGGAAAAAGATGTAAATATTCAGAGCAAAATATTGCAAACTTGGCTTACATGAGTAACTTCTGAGGAAGAGGGTGTTTAAAGAATAACTGCTTTTGAGCAAAATTTAAGGCTCTGGGCCAGAGCATTTTTTGTGAAATAGCAGATCCATTTTCTGAATAAAAAGGCAAAACAGCTTGTTAATAACACTATCAGGTTCTTGAAGTCTGTGTAAAATACGGTCCATTGGTTCAAATAAAACTGTTACAAAATGCCACCTCTCTTTGCCTTCTAGGCTCCGGTGGTAGGTAGCTCCATTTCTGTTCCTTGCCATGTCTCAGATTATGTGTTTTCCCCAAACTCAGAGCCGTGCCAAACATGCTTGTCAGGTGGTTGTTCTTTTTTTTTCTACTCTCCAATTGGTCCAAACAGATCTGCTTTCAGACCAGAGAGCCTTGCAAAATACTAAATTAATAAGCAAGTCCTCTGCCTCTGACAAGGCCAAATCCTTCCTCTGGCGATATGTTTCCCTCCTCTGCTGATTTGTGCTCTTTTGCCTTATTGGGCTATTTTGACTAAATACATCCATGTGTATGTGTATATATTTCAGCCCAAAGCCTCCCATGGAAAGACATAATAAAGAGGAAGGAAAATTGTAACTGAAGTTTTACAATTAACACTACTGTCCTAATTTATACATATTTTTGGCTATACCAATTCTCTATTAAAAATATTAAAGAAATTACTGATTTTTTTGGAGAGAAGATAATTAAGGAGGACTTTGTGTTTTTAAATACATGGGGTCCCAACCAGTTGAGCGGACCACCTGATAGAGTCAGTGCCCTGCTTCCGTGGGTACTTTTTGCTTTCAACTATTCCTGGGCTGATCCTTTTCTGAAGCTGGCAGCCCCCCAGAAATGTGAGGAATAGATAACACATCTATATTTAGGTTACACTTAGAGTATATTTAGCTTGTACCAGAGACACTCAAGCAAGAGCTTTCCCTGAAGATTAATTGCCAGCTGGTGTTGATGATACTCTGGGCTCCTAAACACCTCCGGGTGGGCTTTTATTTCCAGGAAATGGTTGATGTCTTAATCATAATGACTTAAATGAGCTGTCTTTGCTGGCAAAAATAGAATTTATGTTTGGGACTCTTTGTTGAATGGAAGTTTCTTCCTCGGATGCCAGTCAGACTATTGCATTTGGGAAGGAGTAAAATAGCTGGCACATTCCCCTCGGTGTGGTAAGGAGGACAATTTGCAAGGCTGATGTGGTTCTTCCTCACCCCATGCATGGGGACGAGGCCCAAATTCAGAGTAATTGACACCCTCAGAACTCCCCAGTAACTTCGTGGTAGGATGGCAATGTGGAAAGTTCTTGTCCTGTGGAAGAATACACTAGTTGAAAACAAAATTTCTACAAGTAGAGATGCATATTTATAAGTGTTACCTAAATGTCAAAAACAAAAACCCAAAAACCTACCCCCCAACCCCCCAAAAACTCAAAAGCATAAACCCATGGGCATAATGCTTTTTCTTTTCACAGAGCAGGATTTCTCCTCTATGAGTGATGTGCCCAGTCAGGCAAGCTATAATTGTAGATGGTTGTGGGACACTTGAAGAATACCATGACTAGATGTAGAAGAAAAACCATTGACTCCAAACACAAGCCTCTGTTTCTTCATCCTTTCTCCAGGGGCCATGTTCAGCACATGTGTGCCTCTCCTTCAGTACTGATTGCTTACAGTTGGAATCCAACCTCCTCGGCTGGTGCCTGTCCAGTATACCAGTTGTTAAATATTTTGAAAATCCGCTCCACATGGTAGGAACTCAATTCTGAAAAGTAATAGTGTTTTAAGGAATGAGGATGGTTGCAGAAGTGACGTTCCTAGATGGGAAGTCCCAGCTCTGACAGCTGTCAACCAGAGGGGGATATGATGGTGGAGAATTGAATGGACTGTGCAAACTGGGAACCAGTGATTCTGAGCCTTTAAATGCCTTTGTTCAAAGGTCTATGCATAAAAAACACGGTGACATGGGAAGCCCTGGGGAATGGGCATGGGCTGAAAGGAGACAAGGATAGTTGTAGGAGGTGGAGGGGAACAGTGAGGCTGTGAGGCCAGTAGTGTGCTTGAGGGAGCATGATGAGCAGAGATGGAATGTGAATGGCTGGTCGCAACTGGTTGCCAGTCGTGTGGCAGGTGCATCTGGCTGCTGTGGTGGCAGGCACAGCCTGAGTATCATGCCCTCTTAACTGTTTCTCCTTCTCCTCTCTGGCACCCCTACTAGGGGACTGGCCCAGACTGGAGTTTGTCCTGAGGTGTGCCCAGGCTGAGACTCCTCTCCAGGCCCTCCTTTTGTCAGTGCTGAAAACTCTGAAAGAGAAAAGTTCAAGAAGTCAAACTGGCCTTATACTGTGGCTACGGTATATTACCATTTCTTCAACTTTCAAAGGTGCAATGTGTAAAAAAAATTCAGCATATGAAAGCATTGCTTTTTCCTATCAATTCATTATGTTTCCAACAGGCAGCTTAATGTAACAGGACTTCTGAAAAGGATAGGCTTTGAGCTTCAAGATTTGGCTTTTTTCATTGAGCAGGTAAACTGTCTACCTCATACTGAGATGTGCCATTACATTGGATTCCTTTCTGTCACACCAACACATTGGCCAGTGAGATGGGCATAAAGTGAACTTGGATAAGATGAACATTTGCCTCCCAGGGAATTGCATGTGGATACCTGAGAGTGGGTGCTATTCATAAAAATCCACACGATCTCTTACCTTTAGGCATGCTTTAGGTTTAACACTCTGATGTTGTTTGGGGAGGTTAGAAGAAACATTTCATGTTTCCTGAGCTAATGTATGCTGGTGGTTAAGGATTTTCAATTTCTAGTGTGTATGTAGCCAGTTTTTACAATAACGCTGCCATGCTAATAGGCTGAAGACAGATTCAGGTGGTCTGAAAGCCCCTGGAAAATTGACAGTTCTTTGGGGGAAGTGAAACTCTATGTTCTGTAAAAGAGTTGGGGTAAATGGCACTGGGACTAGAAAAATCACTCTGAGCACAGGACCACAGCTATGATTTCTTGGCATTCTCCAGAGGCAATGGAGAGATCGCTGTTGAAGCAGACAGCCTACATCATCATCTCATCTTGTGACTTTTCTACCCTGGGTGTAAAGTTCATGTGGAAAGAGACTTTTCTCTCTTTATCTGTACTTCAGACAAAGCCTTAAAAAACTATGGGCAATGAGAAAAAGTAGCTCAATATTCATTTCCGGGAGGAACAGCCTTGCCAGGAGGAGGACTTGTTCTTCGAACGACTGCCACGCATCATCGAAGTTTATCTCATGAATCAGAAGAGTGGGATTCAGTGCACAAATTATTTCAAAGGAAATTTGTTGGAGTAAAGCCAGTTGTGTGTCTCCCCCTCAGGAGGAGGAAAGAGGGGTCAAAAGGATGTTGCTTTTCTTTGCTTTCTTTCATTAGTTCAAACAAAAATGATGCAATAAAACCCACAATGGCTTCTTGTAGTCTTTGGGGTTGTCTGCTAGAAGAGATGAACATTTCACATTTTCTAGCTGAATGCCTTGTGGGGTTCAGAAACTTATTTACTTGCCTTGGGCTGCCATAAGAGCACAGAGGTCATTAGAAAAGTTGACAGGTGTCCCCTGGAGAGGTCCAAAGGTGAGAGGTTGGCTGGAGAAGCTCATAGTAGCGAGGCAAGCAGAGCAGGATGATGGCTGAACAAGGCACGCTTCCGTTTGTTTTGGGGGGCAAGTATGTACCCCTCAAGGTATGAGGCAAACACAAGAAAGGATTCAGAATGAAGCTGTCTTGAAAGACTCTCTGCTGGGGAGAAGGGTCCTCAGAGGCATAGTGCCAGGAAGGAGCTGCTGCCCAGGGTGAGGTCACAGGAGCTTGGCTTTGTGAAGCATTGCTTGGATTAGACACAGTGCCACAAGGAGTCCCCGAGGTGGTCTTCAGCACCCATAGCTGCTCCCTCCCCACAAAATAAAGCTAGGATTTTTATGAAAGATTCCCTTCAAGAACCAAGAAGCACCAAGAACTGCATCACTTAAGTAAAAAGTCTTTATTTTTCTCTCTCTCATCCCTCTTTTGCCTGGAGACCCAGAAGTGCACGCTGGGTAGAATGAAGGACAGAAGGAGGTGACAAGAGGGAGAAACAGGGGCCGGTGAGATGGCTCAGCGGCTTAAGCGCCTGCCCGGCAAGCACGAGGGCCCGAGTTCGACTCCCGGAACCCACATACGAAAAAGGGGCCGGTGATATCGCTCAGCGGCACGGGCGCCTGCTGGTGCGCGAGGTCCTGAGGTCGACCCCCGGTACCCACAAAAAAAAAAAAAAAAAAGAGGGAGAAACAGCAATGACGCCTTCTCACATGCTGAATGCCAAACCTGAAACCAAGACTGAGCTGGGCGGAGAAGTTTTAATTAGACACTTAATTAAAATTTTGGTTTAGAATGGTCTGGAATGGAGTTTTTAATTCCTAAAGATAGAAAAAAATTTTAGTGCTTAATATTGACTCAAAAAGGGGTGGAATGCATTCAAGACATTGGTGGGAGGTAACAAAACCACTCCCTGATTATGTCACAGCTGGCTAAACCCTGTACAAACCTGATTTTAGGAAAGTGTCTTCCAAAAGTATCAGTGCGACTAATAGCTACCTCGGCTTTATCTGAGAGGGCCAGAAGCATAATGCTTTTCAAGGCAAAAGTATCATGGGGAAGACCCAGTCCAGAGCATCGTGTCTTTCCAAAGCCAAGGGAAGGCTCCTTGGGCTCTGAGTAGATTTTTCTCAAGATGGTTTTCATTGCTTCTCCAGGAACCCATGTAGCTAGCTCTTTCCTATCTCTTGGGGTGACCAACCCAGTGCTTGCTTAACCTTCTTTCTCCATAAGAAGGATTCATCTTACAGGCTCAGCTGGACTTCCTAACAGGAAGATGGCCAGCCACAAGCCAATTATACCCTTGGGAACTCTTCTGATACCTTGAACTTAATGCCCTTGAGAAGAATCCAGAAACATATCTTCATCATATATATTCATACTAAGAATAAAAAGCAGGCAGTGATTTGTCTCTCAGCTTTATCTGAGGGGGCAGAAGCATAATGCTTTTCAAGGCAAAAGTATCATGGGGAAGACCCAGAATGCTCCATAAGCATTTTCTTTCTTCTAAGAGTTCACTTTAAGAAACTTTGTAATTATAAGCTCAAAGGAGAAATAACAACAATAGCTTCCTTCATGAATGATGGAGCAATAATCATTTGTAATGGTCCTGGTTGCGTCTCTTCCTCTCCTACAAATTGCCCTTCTTGACTACATCACAACCGTTTTCTTTGGCTGTATGCTGGTGGCTCTGTATTAAATGTCTCAAGAGAATATTTTCCAGATAATAGTGACACACAGCTAAGGTCCCTGAGGACTTACTGGAGCTCTTCTTCGACAGTCCTTTCTTCTATGGGTGATAAAGTGTTACTTCAGTCTTGCTTCCTTTTGGCGAGGCAGAGGCAGGGGCAGGGGCAGGGCCACGGGCATGGGCACAGGCACAGGCAGAGGCAGGAGAAAGAGGCAGAGGCAGAGGCAAAGGGAGAGGCAGAGGCCACAGGCGAGAAAGAGAGGAGCAGGATTTCAGAAATGAGGAATACTGGGCTCTCTTTCCAACTCTGGCACAGACTTCCAGTGAAACTTGAAGCTCAAAGTCAAATACATTGTTGAGTAATTTAAAGCTAGAGAGAGCTGCTTTATGATGTTCAGAGCCTTTCTGGAGGTTTTGCTTATGTTTTGAAAAAAAGTCAACTCCTAATGCCCAAATTCTACTCTAGATAGTCTTTTCCTTAATTTCAAACCCAGCTACTAAATTCTGGCACTTGTGAAAAATTTCCCCCTGGAGTGATCAGATTTCTCATTACTAATTTACTATTTTAAATTGTTTTCAGTTTGACACCTCCCCCCCACGGTACAAGAAAAACACAGAGAATATCTTCCCAGCTTTCAAAAGTAGAAAAGGTTAGGAATTTGAGGATCCACTGCCCAGAAAAGACCAAGTAAATGAGGGCCATCTTTGTTGGGATTTTCTTGTTTTGTAGGAACCATAGTGTGAAATTTTGAAGCCTCCTTTTTTGAAATTGGAATTTTATGTCTTAGGGCTCGGGTCTGTTTTTCTCTCATCTTGCTGAAAATTGAACCTGGGACGAAGAAGCTGGACTGTCCAACTTATACCTAGATTTGGGTTTAGTTCATGCAAAAAAAAATCTTTGCATCAAATGTCTCCTGTTTGGCTCAAATTAATAGACCTCACTTAATTTTAAAGCCCATTAGTATTGTTACTTTTGTATTAAGCAACTGAGACTAAGGCAGAAGCTGACTTAGTGAGGGACAGACACTTCTCATTCAAGAAACCCGGGGCAAAGGCTTTTGAAGGCAGAAGACAGCACACATTCACGTTGAGCTCCCCGTTCTCCTTGCTGGGATTAGAATCTGGCACAAAGACTGCAGCTCTTCAGCCTGCTGGCGTTATTCTGAGACACTTTTGTCCTTCTGGGAGAACAGACAAACCCACATATCCCCAGATGCTAACTGAGGTAGCCCACTTCAGACAATAGATGACCCAGATTCATAGCACTGCTGGCTTTCTGTTCCTATTGTCCCGCTTTCTGGTAACTTCTTTCCAAGATCCGTCTAACAGGTCTGACAGCTTTGAGTATTAATGCCTGTGAAAATCTTTCTGGGAACCCCCGCCTCCACCCCCACCCTACACACACCATGACCTAGCTTCTGGCTGGAGCTTCTCTTCTCTTGCTAAGCATTCGTTGGTTGTTGACCTCTTCTCTTTTCTTAGAGTGCCAGCTTTTTCTCTGTTCCTTCCTGGCCTGCAGCTGAAGGTATGCAGTAGGCCGTGATGTCATTTCCTTTACAGTAGGAGCGCTTGGGGACCACATGTTGAGGGAAATAGTTTGAAAACAGGAATTTTTGAGAACATTAGAAATTTTTCTATGGGATGGTTCTTACCTCCTGAAATCATAAGAAGTCCACAGAGAGGCAGAATTCCAGAATTTGGTTACTTAGTTTTGAGATTATCCTGCACAATTCTGAGTCAGTGTGATTGATCACTAATTTGGCATAAATCATGTGAATATGATTATGTCTACTTGTTACTAGAAACAGTATCCCTTGGCATAGAGGTTAAGATTTTATAGTTTAGTGCAGTGTGATTGAACAAATGTCCATTGGTGGTTTTTTTTTTTATGCGGGTACCGGGAGTCAAACTCAGGACCTTGCACTTGCCAGGCAGGCGCTTATGCCGCTGAGCTATATCACCAGCCCCGGTTTTTTTTTTTTTTTTTTACAATAGGCAAGGAATTATGCTAAAGATCATATGAAACCAAAGGATGAACAGAGAACATGTTAACATACCACGAGAAGTCCTGAAAAACTCCATAGAAAATTGAATTTGCCTGAGAAATAAACGTATCAGAGGAAAACTTGCAGAAATACTCTTGTGCAAAAACACAAGAATAAGTGTTCCTCATGACTCTCTTTCTTTGTTAATACTTCAGTGAGCTGCAAGAGCAGCAATGAAGGTGAGAGTGACAAAAAAAAAAAAAGAAAGAAAGAAAGGAAATATCTAGAAGGTGAGGAGGAGCCATAGTAGATATAAGAATATCAGATACCATGGAAATGTCTCAAATATAGGATGAGGCTGAAGTTTGCTTTCCATATATAATGATGGACTGGACACACATGTCTAATATTCCTCCTTTCTGAAACACTTCTAGAAGGTTACAGTAAAACTATTTTTAAAGGTATAAAGCTATAGAGATGAGAAGCAGGCCATCCTTGATATTTTTAGAGCTCCTGAACAAGACCACAGCTGTCCATGCTGTATATTTAAATATTTAAAGGTTATAAGTCAAGCTAACAAACTGTTATAATTTATCTTACCACCTTGATAAATATATCTTTGTAGTGACCAAGTTGAAGTATTTGTATATATTTGCATCTTTTGACACCAAGTAGCTCCAGAAAGTACAATTGCAAAATTAATTTCACTTTTGCCAAAGCTCCTAGCAGGTCAAGTATACCACAGAGTGCAGAAAAATATTCAAAGGTCCTTTACTCTGGGCTTGAGTCTCATTCTTGAGTGCATTCTTGGCACACAATGGAAGGATTTTCAAGTGCTCTCTCTCCCATTCAATTTATCCCAGTCTTCTCTATGGTCCCAAGGCTCACATCCTTGGTCTATGGGGTAGTCTCCTGTGTCCATCCTTCTTGAAGTATGTTGGGAAAACCATCCCTCATCTTCAGACCTTCATTTCCTCTCCCCTACACATTAGCTCTTTAGTCCTAGGACCCTAACCTCCTCTTCTCCCTGGCTGGTTGTTCAATGCCACCTGACTCCTCTCTGAAATAGAATGAAGTGGTGGTGGTGACTGCATGTAGAACAGGGGCAGGCTGTTTGGAATCTCTGAGGAACTATAAGATGGTGAACCTCTTATGGTTGCCAACATGAACCTCCTTTTTTTTAGTACTTCTATTGACTTGTGCTTAAAAAGCTTTTGGGCTCTCCATCATCTTGAGCCGAATTGTCAAAATTGACCTACATTATACTAGTTTTGTTACATATCGTGACCTAAGACAAGAATTGAGGAATGAAGAATGGAGCAATGAAAAGTTAGTGAAACTTGAAGAGAGAGAGGCCTTGTGGACAGGGAGCTGTGACCTTCAGCCTGTGGTTGCTGTCAATCCATGTCAACCCCAAAGAGAGGGACTGGGGAGATAAATACTCTGACTTTACTTTTCTTCCTCTATCTAGTGTTCCTCAGGGGCTTCCAATTAAATGTAGTTAAGTACAAGCTAGAGAGAAAGGCAACTGTTTTTTTTAGCCCACATCAGACTCGGAGGACACAAGCATTTGGAGAGTAGATCTGAAGATAAAGGAGATCGTATCCAGTTGCCTTAAATAGCACGGGACTAGAGAGTGTTACAAACTCAGCGGAACACACTGAATAGGGTCCTGAACCCTACAGGAATAGGGGTAGAGTAGAGGTTATGCTCTTAGGAGTCTAAAGCCCTTCAGAGTGGTAGGTCTGAGGGAACTGACCAGTAGAATCACAGGTAATGGCCCTGGGGCACTGTGGGACAGCCTGAGAACTACCTTGATTCCAGGGGATGTATTTCTGGGCACTTCAAGGAGACTGTCCTCATTATAACTATGGCACCCAGGTCCCCTGAAAACCTTTCTCTCTCTCCAATCCATATGTGTGTGTGTGTGTGTGTGTGTGTGTGTGTGTGTGTGTGTATGCATGTGCACAAAATAGAAAGCCAAAGGGTGGAGAGGGATAAGCCCTGATATACAGGAGTTCATTTCTCAATAGCACCTATGTATGTACCAAATAATGCTGACACTTTGGCTAGACTTGAGTGATTCAGGAATGGATACTTGGCCTTTGTCAGTCCAATTTGAATCCTTTCATAGGATTTTTATAACTGGAAGTATACAAATATAAGTTTCTATCTACTTCCGGTGAAGGAGGCATTACTAAATGGAGTATTCAGCTGTTGTTTGATGTCCTATTCCTGCCACTTGGAAGTAGCCATCTGCTTGGAGAGGAAACAAAGTCAATCCATGGGAAGCAGAGGCGTGCAGGAAATGCTCAGTTCCTAATCTTGACATTAAATATTCAGCCCTTTAATAATGCAAGTTATCCATATATTCTTTCAATAAATATTCTTTTCTGTAAACATTGATTGAATTGCATTTCTAGCAGCATTCATACTAATTGGGTCACACTTACTACAGATTGCAATATGAATCGGATGATAAAATTTCAGAAGCTAGAGCGATCCTTATAGACAAGGGAAGTAAGCTGAAAAACTTGAGTAAAGCTTTGACATAGAAGGTTAAGGAGGGTTCTTTGGTTACAGAGTATTCCAGGCAGGGAAAATAGCAGGTATGAAAGGTGGTCCCAACCCCAAAGATGTATCTTACAAAGACTAGTTAGAGTCAGAATGTGCCTTGTTAGAGACAAAGCTGAAAGGGAGCTTCACTGTTGAGAACGTTGAACACTAAAGAAGTCTATGCTTTATTAAAATAGTCATTGAACTATTAGGATATGGGTGCGATACTATGAAAGTTGTGTTTCAGGAACAATGACTGAGTAGGGCAGGGTCAATTGAAGGGAGTAAGAGATGGTATTAGCTACCCAAGTTGGAAGGCAACTGCAGTCTTTCTGATGTGAGTGACTAGGGCCTGGACTTGGGCATTAGAAGTGGAAATAGAGAGGAGGGAAGACATGTCTTATGCACCTCCGTACCCTTTACATTACTTAGCAGAGTGACTGGTACCTTGTAATTGCTTAAAAAATTCTTCTAAATAAGTAAGGAATTTAAATCAATTAATACTATGTCCAGATTATCAACATGCAATATTTTGGTTAAAAATTTAAAATAACTACCCAGAATCGTATTTTTGAATTGCTGAAGATGCTTAGTTTTCAATATTTTAGTTGACATTGAATAACCCCAGTTAAATTAATTAGAAAGAAATACATGTGCTTCATTGTTGTGAACTAAAAATTTCCAAAAGGAATCAGTTATTAGCGGAAAGTGAGTGCATGTATTTATTAAGAAACTTACTTTTCTTATACCTTTGAAATCTGTTTAGACCATTCTATTCCATATTCATCATTTAATTAGAACATACAGTACCTTCAATCATTTACTGAAGTGTTAATTAGTATTTTACAACTAAAACAGTAGCCTAAAGAAAATATAGGAAATGTTACTTTTCTCTTATAAATTACCTTTAGATAAAAATAGCTAGAATAAAGACTACCCATAACAATTCAGGAATATAGAACATTAAGTTATCTTAAATATTCCATGGATCCTATATCTTAAATACTATACGTCTAGCACTTTATTATTCTCTTTTTTAAAAATAGAACACCCTGCCCCCTCCCATCCTTTAATTTAATATAATTTAACTTTATTGAGATGGGCTCTCACTCTGTCCCAGGCTGGTCCCTAACTCATGGACTCAAAGAATCCTTTTACTTCTGTCTTCTGAGTCGCTGGGACTATAGGTATTTGCTACACCACCCTTGAATTCTAGAGGAACAGCAAACACACAGTTAGGGGCTACGTTCCCCAGTTTTCCTTGAAGTTAGATTTTACCATGTAAATAAGAACGCCAACTGAAACATAAGCAGAAGTGATATATGCAATTTCTATGTCATTTCCATTGAAGGAAATCACTTGATTTCCATGTCCTTACTTCTCTCCTTTCTGTCAGCTGAAAGGCAGTCATGGCAGCACACAAGTTTTGATTGTATAGAAGTTTGGATCACATAGAAGGCAATGTGCTAGAATAAGGCTGAGCAACAAGATGGAAAAAACTTGTGTCCCCACATGATCTTGTTGAATAGGGAAGCTCACCTGCCTTAGATGGCTGGATAGATCTGACCCGCAGGTGGGGCACATGAAATTACCTTTTAAGAATTTCCATGGGAAAGGTATATTTGAACCATATCACAAAGGTCTCTGAATGCCGGGTAGAGAGTTGTGAGTTGACACCAAAGGTATTGAGTAGCAATGGAAGGTCTTTAAGAGATGGCTTGAGGATCAGAGAAGATCTTGAGAAGGCAGTAGTGCAGTAGGGAAGGATTGGAGAGTTGAAGTCTGTGGTCCATTGAGAACCAACTGAAATAATGTTGGAGAGAGAGGAGGCTTCTATCTAGATTAGCGGTGCTAGGAATAGGAATTGGGGACTGAGTTCAAGAGATATTGAAAGACATGCTTTAGAGGGTGAGATTCCGGTGTTAGCCATTCTAGGGCTTCATAACCATCTCAGTTAATCAGGGACTGGGGTATTTTCTGGGATGCAGGAATATAGTTCATAGAAATTGGAAAGTCTTAGATAAACCAGAAAAGTTGGTCACCAAACCCATTGCACAAGAATGTTTGGTGAATAAGTAAGCAAAACAACTGCTTGTCACATTGAAAGCAAAAATCATGGAAAGAAACAAACAAATATCAGGTATTCCTAAAACATGAAAAAGTTTTGGCTGTGGTTATTCTTTCCTAAGATTAGGGCAGAAGGATCAGTAAATAAGACAAAAGAAGAAACCACAAAAGAGGTAAGCCAGAAACCATAATAGCCCTTCACGTATCTGAAGATTTGGCCCAGGTCTGGGGTCCAAGTCTATTCTTGACCTTGTCACATACATAGTTTTCTATCATTACATCAAAATTACTATAAACTGAGCAGTTTAAAACAGCACCCAGAGGGAAGGACTTCTGGAATGACAGAATAGGCATCTCTGAAAACCCTTTCTTCCATAAAAGCAATGAGTAATTGGCAAAATTAACTTTTTCAGACCTCTAAATGTTAATCAAACATTTCAACGGTATGAGTAACATTTACTTATTCAAGAATAACAGCTGAATCTCACTAAAAACAGTGAGAATTCAGCTTGGAAAATTGTCCTAATCTCTTCTGCTCCCAAACTCCATGATAGCCTCGACAACCAACAGCCTTACAACCACCGTAATGAGGAATACTAGCAGCCTAGCCTTTACTGGACGGGGACAGAAGAAGGGTGGAGATTTAGAAACAAACAAACAAACAAACAAACTAAAGTATACAGAACAACAATAAAAACAAATAATTCCCTAAGAATTGTCACTATTTGATCCACCTGACAGCTTCTTGGGAAAACTTTATTTACAGGGCATATCTTTATTTCATCTGAATCAGAGATTATGCAGTAAGAGAAACCCAATCCATAGGATTTTTATTTAAAATAATCAAATCTAAACTATTTAACATTGCATGTGCCTGAAGCTATCATATCACTGGGGCAAACAAGAGGCTGGCAAACAAAACAAAACAAAACCTTAAAGGAAAATCTCAGGAATGAGCTCTCTACAGGGGGCTTTGAAAAGCTCCAATATATTCCTGGGTACCTACAAAACTATACAAAAATTCAAGGCTTTTTCTGTCTCAGAAAGACCAGAGAAGGTCCTATGGTCTCACTACTAGTTGATGTTGAGATCTGCTCAAGCAGGAAATGAGGCTAAGTCAGGGTTGCAAATGATATTAGCACTGAAGTTTACTCTAACGCACACACACACACACACACACACACACACACACACACACCTGGAGCTCCTTCACAAAGGCTGGTAAACTTATTTGTTTCAGGCATTTAAGTAAATCTCTGTCCAAAGGAACTAAAATGGCACACTAGAAAGTACCTATTTAAAACAAAAGGAGGAAGAAAGAATAGAGAAACAGAAATTTAAGACATATAGAAAACAAATAGCAAATATAAATTATACCCTATCAATAATTTCATTAAATGTAAGTGGATTAAACACTTCAATCATAATTCTGATTTTGGAAGAATAGATAAACATCCTTATTATATGCTGTCTATAAGAGAATCACTATAGATCCAAAGGCAAAAACCAATTGACAGCGAAAAGATGGAAAAAGATATTCCATTGCATACAAACAGTAATTGTGAGACTGGTAATACTCCATCAGGCAAAAATAGGCCTCAAGTCAAAAATGATAAAGGAGAAAAAGATTATATATTGATGAAAAGGTCAATTCGTCTAGAAGATCTAAAATCAATAACATATACATTCCTAAAAATAGAGCTCCATAAAGCTACAAAAAATGAACAGAATTGATATGGAAAATAACTCTTTGTGTAGTAAGAGCTGGAGGTTTTCATACCTTATTTTCAGTGATGGACAGAATAAACAGGTAGATCAATAAAGAAATAGAGAACTTAAAAAATTGCATATACCAAACTAGGCCTGAACCATACACAAAACATCTTACCCAACAACAGTGAAATATATATTCTCGAGAGCACATGGAACACTCTACAGAAGAGACCATAGGATAGGCCACAAAATTAACCTCGGTAAATTTGAAAATACTGACATCATAGTAAGTCTGTTGTTCAGCTACAATGGAATGAAGCCAGAAATAAATTTGAAAATATAATAGTATGTGAAAACTAAACAATGAGTCAAAGAATAAATCAACAAAGATGTTAAAAAACACTTTGAAATGAATGAAAACAAAAATATAATACACCAAAACATATTTATGAAGCTGAATCACTTTTTAGAGGAAAATTTATAGTTGTAAATGCCTATATCAAAAGAGTTAAAATGTATAACATGATGCTCTAAGAAATTAGAAAAACATGAACAGACTAAGTTCAAAGAAATATTAGTAAAAAATAAATGAAATGAGTAGAAAGACAATGGAGAAAATCAACAAAATGGAATGTTGAGTCTGAAAAACCAACAAAATTGTTAAACCTTTATATAAACTTACTAAGAAAAAAGACTTAAATTACAAAAATCAGGAATGAAAGAGGAAACATTACCCCTGAATTTATAGAAATACAAATGGGTATAAGGTGGTACTGTAAACAACTATGTGCTTACATATTAGAAAACTTAGATGAAGTGGACAAGTTCTTAGAAAAGATGTGAACTACTGAAGCTGACTCAAGTTTAAACAGAACATCTAAATAGACCAACAATAAAGAAAAAAATTGAAGTAGATTTATAATAATAATTTAAAAAAAAACTACCCACATAGAAAAGAGGAAGCCCAAGTGGTTTGAATAGTAAATTCCACCAAACATTTAAAGAAGAATATAATTTTCTCACAATGCCTCTAAAAATATCAAGCGAAGGGAACATTTTTCAACACATTCTATAAGTTCAGTGTTATCCTCATACTAAAAATTAATACACCACTAAAAAATAAAACTACAGACCCATATCTTTTATGAATATAAACAAAATTCCTCAACAAAATATTACTAGCAAATTGAATCCATCCATGGATTTTACTTCAAGAATGTGAGGTTGATTAAAGGTACAAAACCAAACAGTATAATTCATGATATTACTTGCATTAAGGACCAGAACCATATGATCATCACAATAGATGCAGAAATACAATTGATAAAATTTGAAATACTTTACTATGACACAATTCTCAACAAACTAAGAAAAGATAGGAATATCCTCAGTGTGATAAAGGCCTCTGTGAAAAAACCACAGCTAAGGCCGGTGAGATGGCTCAGCGGCATAAGAGCCTGCCTGGCAAGTGCGAGGTCCTGAGTTCGACACCTGGTACTCACATAAAGGAAAAAAAGGGCCAGTGATATTGCTCAGCAGCACAAGCGCCTACTGGCAAGTGCGAGGTTCTGAGTTCGACTCCTGGTACCCCTATAAGGGAAAAAAAAAAGAAAAACCACAGCTAACAATATATGCAATGGCAGAAAACTGAAAACCTTTCTCTGAAGATGAAGAATGAGATGAGGATGTCCTTTTTAAAAATCTCTTCTACTCAATATTGTGCTAGAAGTAAGGAAAAGAAATAAAATATATAGATTGGAAAAGTAAAAATATGTTTACAGAAGACATGATGTATTATCTTTGATCACTGTGACCAAATATCTGACATGCACAATTTAAAAGAGGAAATGTTTATTTTGGCTCATCATTTCAGAAGTTTCAGTCCATGCATAGCTGGCTCTAAGGCAGAAACATCATGGTGGAAGGGCATGATGGAGGAAGGAAGCTCTACTCATAGCAGCTGGGAAGCAGAGGAAAACCCCGGAGTGGAATGGGCTAGGGACCAGATATAGTTCCCAAGATCATACTCCCGTGACTCACATAGACAGACACACCCAGAAATGTGCTTTACTAGTCTCCCAGACATCTCTCAAGACAAGCAAGTTGACAATCAAGATTAACAATAATACATGGTATTATATATACAGTATCCCCATGAGTCTACCAAAAGATTATTAGTGCTAAAAAATTAGTACAGCTGGCTTGTGGGATACAAGATCAATATACAATATTAATTGGTCAGAGCTCACAAGACCAGAATGCTGATAGGAATGCAGACAGCAAAAGCCAGGCTTAGGAGGTTTCAGTTGGAATGAGGACTTCACTGGTATTTGGACTAGAGTTCATGTGCATTAATCTTTGGCAGAAAGTTTATCTACACTTTGCCTATGTCCTAACACTTTGCAGGAGACTAATATTAAGGGTGGGGGACTAATTAATTTAGTGGAGGAAATTCCAAGACATTCAAATTTTAGGCTGTTGTATAGGTACTTTTGGCTGCTTTTAGCCATATTTATAATGAGAATTAGGGGCAAAAGGCAGAAGAAAAATTTGGAAAAGTTAAATTTTGGCACAGAAGGAGCCACATGTAAATTTGGTTCAAAAGACATGTGACTGCTAAAGGGATTAGCACCATTACAAAGAAACAAAGTACTTTGTATAGGGACAAGAAGAAAGATGACTTGAGGACATCTCAGGAATCAGCAAGACCACACCCATTACAGGCTCAAGGGTGCAGAAGTGTAAGCATTTCATTGAGAAGAGAGTCCCTGGGATCCCAGCTGTAGAAGGGCCTCCTCGGTAACTGGTTCTTTGGGATTCATTTCACTGTGCTCAGCATTCCAGGCATTCAGAGACTGCTGTATCTAAGGTCCAAGGTACTGCTCAATTTGGTCACTAAGCGCTATCATCCTTGTGATGCTAGTTTTCCTGGAGTGCGGAATGCAAGAGTTGTTGGGTCAGGAAGGCTTCCACCGTGATTTCAAAGGAAGGCTTGGGAAGCCAGGCAAAAGGCCCTGGAGAGGGCAGTGCCTAAGTCTGGGAGAATGAAGCCAAAGGTACACTGAAGACCCCAGAACATTGGAGATGCCAGGCATGTAGAAAGTCTGCTGAGGAAAGCTGCATCCCAAGAGTGGAGCCAGCCTAGGAGAGAGGCCCTGTAGGCTGCCACCATAGGGTTAGGGCTGACCAGGCCTCTGGAACTCACATCTCACCACCATGTGTCCTGGATGCCAGCAATGGAGCTATCGGTCTTACTGTTTGCCCTACTGGTTTTTGGTCTTGTTTCAGTACAATTCCTTTCCATCCTCCTATTCCTCCATTTGTAATGGGAATGTTTACCCTATTGTATCTTGGATTACATAATTTGTACTTGATTTTTACAGAATTATACCACTAAGAGTTTGCCTTGAGTTTCAGATGAGGCTTGGATTTGAAATTTTGGAAAATGCTGGAACTGTTGAGACTTGGGGGAAGGAATTTTTCAGTTGTAAGTAGGATAGTCATATTATGGTAGGTAGGATTACGAACTTGCTATTGTTTTTATTTGGAGATTAATTATAGTTCAAGGGATTGTTTGGGGGTATGAAGCTGACAAGGGGTGAATTGTGGCCATAGATCTATCCTGACATATTGACTACATGAGATTAAGAAATGCTAAGCAGATTAGGAAAACACACTCTTGGGTGTGTCTGGGTAGGTCATGGAGGCTTGATCTTAGACAGCACATATGGTTCTTCATGTATTCCTCTCTGGTGCTGTTCCCTGAGCTGCTTTCTGACCATCATCAACTAAGCAGCTTTCCTCCACCACACCCTTTCTCCATGAGCTTTCTGCCTGGGAGCCAGCGAACCATGTACTGAATCTCCTGAAACTGTGAGCTAAATTCAACCTTCTCTCACTTGAGCTGTGGGTGTCGGGTGTTGTGTCTCAGTGACATAAAAACTAACTAAAACAACCCTGTAGCAACGCACACTTATTATGCACTAATTAAAAAAAAGAGCTGGGAGAAGTAGTGCCCAGCCCTATCATGGGCTTCATGTTCTGCAATGACTTCATGTTCTGCAATGACTTCATGTTCTGCAAAGCATTCTAGATGCTTTGAAATCACTTTTCCATGTTTTCCCTGTTGGGACCACTGCCATTTCAGACAGGTAAAAGTCTGGCTTAGTCTTAATGGTACATTATGATTCACTGTGATGTGGTCATTTTGGGGGGGATGTGTATGTCATACTTTATAATAATAGTGTTATGTGGAATAGAAGTGTGTTTTTTAGTACAGAGCTGATAAAAATGAATCAAATGCCTACATATTATGTTTTCTTTTTAAAATCATTTACTAAAATGACGTGCACTCCTCATATGTAATACTGACCAGTGAAATAAAGAACCTGAGGGGAAGCTATTTTGGATATTCTAATGTGCCTGGTCTACGAAAATATTGAGGGACTATTTCTGTTTAAATTGTTTCCTTGGAGACAAAATAGACTATATCCTCTGATTTACAACTCATAGCGGAATTTATTATTTATAGGCTAATTCTGCAGAGCAAAGTTACAAACCAGGTATGCATCAATTTACTCAATTTGAAGCCAGAGAAGGATGACTGATGGCAGGCTGGCTGCTCCTTGGGCTCTCTTGAAGCTTAATTTTTACATTCAGATACTAAACAGGCCTTGTGCAATCCTGAAGAGCCTTCTGACCAATATTTTCTTACTCAGAATAATCAAATTTTGAGATTGTGCTGTCACATTGCATTAGATTAGCACTGTGACTCACATGGAAATTGTCAGGTAACTCAATTGTCAAGGCCCAATCATTTGCAGGCATAATTCAGTTCACTTAGAGTTAAGAGGACAAATGATTAATAAAATGTCCTGTTTGTGATTGTTGAAGGCAAGCAAGAAATTGTGGTACATTAGATGGTTTGCAGGAACTAAAGAAACTGGCTGCTAAGATTAGGATAGACACTGAAATAATGTGTGTGCCCACAGGAATGTTCCTGATTAAATTATATATGCTCTGTCACTTACTGAGCACTCTCTCTTAGGTCTCTTTTGATTCTTAGGACAATTCTATAAGAAGGGATTATCATCTGCATTTATAAATTATGATTCTCACTGAAGGTCAGAGACAGTACCTCTTATAAACAGAGGCTGGTTGATGATAGAGTTAGGATGAAAATCTAAACCCAAGCCCCTATTATGGCATGAGTCATGCCCTCCCACAACTAAAGATATGTTTGATGACAACCTGTAGTACTTCACCATGTGACATTTTGGGAAACAGTGGTGTTGCCGATGTAATTAGCTGAAATGAAGTCATATTGGTGTTGGGTTGTCCCTTAATCCAATATGGGCGGTCTCCTTAGAAAAGGAGAGAGACACAGAGGAAAGATGGTCACGTGAGGACACAGAGGGACAGGAAGAGAACCACAAGAAGATGGATGGAGAGACCAGAGTGATGCATCTGTAAGCCAAGGAACACCAGTGATTGCCAGTCACCAACAGAAACTAGAACTTACCGTGGGGTAAGGTCTCCCTCAGATCTCAACAACTTCGTCGTGGACTGTTGGCCTCCAGGACTGTGAGAAATAAACGTCTGTTCTCTTAGGACATTCAGTTTGTGGTTCTCTGTTACAGCAGCTCCAGGAAACTAATAATAGCTCCTAAAAACAATAAATACTTCCGTTCTTCATTAAATCTTTTAGGAATCCTTCAAGGTATATTATTATCAATGAAATTTTCATGATTTATGTTAGGTTGAATAAATAATAAACGGTAGAGCTGGGATTCCAACCCTAGGCCTGAGTTTGAACCTGCACCCTGCCCACTATGTGCTAAATTCATGGTGATATTCAAAATGTTTGTGGCAGGGGCTGGGGATATAGCTCAGTGGCACAAGTGCCTGCCTGGCAAGCTCAAGATCCTGGGTTTGATTCCCAGTACCAAAAAAACAAAAATACAAAATGTTTGTGTCAGGGATAGGGAGGGCAACCTCCAGCCTTTGTGAATCACTCCTTATTTTAGGTTTCCTAGGTAAATATTAACTCAGTTTGAACTCCATCATGCTGATTTACAGGCATTTATTACTAATAATCCCAAAATAATTCTTGGCACATAGAAAATGCTCAGTATTTATTCAATATACATAGTAACAATCTCTTAACCTGTTACAATGTTTCAAAATTTACAAAGTATTTTCACATAGGTTCTCTCTTTTTTTTTTTTTATGTGGGTACCGGGAGTCGACCTCAGGACCTCGTGCTTGCCAGCAAGCTCTTGTGCCGCTGAGCGATATCACCGGCCCCTTTTTCCTTTATGTGGGTACAGGGAGTCGAACTTAGGACCTCGCGCTTGCCAGGCAGGCGCTTATGCCACTGGGCTATCTCATTGGCCCTTCACATAGATTCTTATTAGGTCTTTTTAAGAAATTGGAGGATACTTTAAACATATTCTTAGGATTTTTTTTTCTAATTAAAAAAAATTTTTTTTTGTCTGGGGTTCTGGGGATTGAACCCAGGGCCTTCTCACTGAGTTATATCCCTAACCCTTTTTTATTTTTTGCCTCAGCCTCCCAGAAACTGGCTGTTGTTTTTTTAGGGTTTATGATATTATTTCCAATCAGATAGTAAACTTCAAGAAGGTGATGAACACATCACATTTTCTTTTCTTTCTCCTCATAGGGTACTACTTAATCCATGTGTTACACTGGATATGAATTTAAGGTTTTGAAATAATTGCCCATGTCATCCTGAAAATGGTTATGAAGAATAAAGTGGTAATCTATACATAAAAATGCAAGAGCTGGCTGTAGTGGGGCATGCTGGTGATCCCAATGGCTTGGGAGCCTGAAGCAGGAGGACTGGAAGTTCAAAGCCAGTCTGGGAAACTTAGCAAAACGCTGTTGAGACAAAGAAAAAAAACTAAAAAAAAAAAAAAAAAAAAAGGCTAGTGATAGAGCTCAGTGCAAAGACCCTGAGTTCAATCCTCAGCATCACACAAAAGAAATAAAAAAGCAAGAAAAGAACTTTCAGTTTTCAGCTTCCAAATCATAGAAATCGTTGCTGATGTTCCCTCAAGTGTTGCTATAGAAATTTTTAAGTTCTTTCCCTCCTTCAGTTCACTTTGACATGAGCATTGACACGTTGGCCACGTTACTGTATCAGGCTCCTGGCTCCTGTTCTGCCCTCCAGGTTGCCGGCGTCTAGGGAGACGAGATACGTGCCTTACCAGGACCCAAGCTGCGCCATAGCCACGCAAGCACCTGTTTCTGTGTTTGGTCTTCTTGCGTGAGCACTAGATTCCTTGATATTTTTACCATGTTATGGTTCATTTTTATTTTTCCAACGTAAGATTTCAAGATACTTTTTTCTAATATGTATAGATTCTTTAGGCAGCTTATTCAAAGTTAAGAGGCAGACATAAATTGACACATTCAGATTTTCAGTGTTATGGGGAATGTCCATAATATACCATTACATGAAAATAGCAGATACAAATACGTGATGGTCTCAGTTCACTGTCTTTTTGCACTTACAGATGCGTGACTTTAAGCAAGTTACTTATTCTCTTTATTAGCTTCCTTAAATGTATACAACAGCAGGTAGCTCAAAGGGCTAATGTGAGGGTTAAGAGCGATGCTTTTCACGGTCTTTTACAAATCCTGACAGGCGATAGCTTGTCTTTGCTAGGCTGTCATAATGAAGTGTGATAGGCTGGGTGTTTTAGGAAACAAAAATTTATTTTCTCCAAATTGTGGCGGCTGGAAGTCTGACCTCAAGTTGTTGACAAGGTTGTTGCCTCTGAGACTTGGCTTTTGTAGATAGGCACTTTCTATGTCTTCACGTGACCTCTTCTCCATGCGTGTCTGTCCCGACCTCCTAAAGGTAACAGTCATATTGGATCGGGGTCGCCCAGTCACCTCACTTTACTTCTGTAATGGCACTGTCTCCAAATGCAGTTCTATTTTGAGGTGTATGGGGTGTTCAGAATTCGACACCTGAGTGGGGGGCACACATTTCAGCCCATAAAAGTACCTCCTTCCCATTCTGCAGCGTACTCGCACTGGACTCTACTGTTCTTCCTACATCTGTTGAAACTACTCTTTTCTGGTTGGAATGTAGGTCCAGCCCTTCTTCCTTTCCAAAATACAAATGGAATCTTTAGTAGTTCTTTTGCCTCCCCAAATCTATAAGTAACTTTCCCTTTAAGGTCCCTACTTTTGTTTGCTTGTATCATATCTTATTGGCTTCTGCAACCCATACGTCTAGGACAAGATGTGGCACAGTGTAGGTTTTTGAGAAATAACCCCTTGAACTGCACTGAATGCCAATTTTTCTTCTTTACTTTTATCTTCCCAGCAGTGGAGCAACACTAAGAAACTTAGAATAAATAAGTTTATTTATTTATTTTTTGTGGGTACCGGGGGTCGACCTCAGGACCTTGCGCACCAGTAGGTGCCCGTGCTACTGAGCGATATCACCGGCCCTTTTTTCGTATGTGGGTTCCAGGAGTTGAACTCAGGCCATTCACGCTTGCCAGGGAGGTGCTTACGCCGCTGAGCCATCTCACCTGCCCAAATAAGTTTATTTATTTGGCTTTTTTCTTCATGTATATTTTATGTTTAAGAAGCTTATTTTAGTGTTTGAGGTTGCCTAGTTTTAGGGATGTTAACATGAATGTTAAGTGACTTTCTTGATTTATAGATATACTTTGAATTATCTTTTAATTTTATATTGGTACATGTTTGCAGTACATAATGATGGCATTTATTATGAGGGGTTGGTATATGTACAGTATATAACCCATCTTAATTCTTTTTTCATCCCCTATTCCTCCCTTCTCCTTCCATCTCTTGGTCCTTGTCTCATTTGCAAATGCTCTATTTCCATTTTTTTTCTTTCAATTCTTTTTTTTTTTTCACCCCCTTATGACAAAAGCTCAGGAAGTCCAGAATAGCATATGGGGTGACAACTTACACTGGTTGTGTAGGAGGACAAATAGCGCAAAAAGAAAATCTACTGTGAAAATGTACAGAGCTGATTTAAATAGGGTCATGCTTGAAAGGTACAGAATATCTATATTTTTTGTCTTGATAATTTTATTTAGAATGAATTTCTTAAGGATATTTGGGATTGCAGTACAATTATATGAGTAGCTATGTGGGATTATTCTCGCTTAAGGGATCTTCTGTTCTGCTTACCACCTCAACCCCAAACAAGAGGAATTTTATGAAATACTGAAGCTGAAAATATACCTCCTACACTCCCCTTGTCCCAGCTGGCTGATGTGTAAATCCTGAAGCAGCACCAGGCCAGATGGTGGGTGGCCTTCTGTTAGTACCTCAGGCAGCAGAAGGTCCAACACATCCGCATGTTGTCTAGAGAGTTCTGTATGCCACTGCCTTTACAGTGAGATGCCCATCTCTACAAAAAACAAAACTCCTTCATAGCTAAAGCACATCTCTTTTTTAGAATGCTTTGTCCCTTATGCATGGTCCCAGTTCAGTAAAAGTTTTTTCAGTAGACGAACACATCTTTCTCAGCAAACCCCTTTAAAATGTTTGGAAGTAATTTAATTTCTCCCCTATCCTCTTTCTTCCTTGATGATTTTCCCATCCATCGGCCCAGGCTTTAAGTAAAAGCACACAATGGCGCAACTGAAACTTTCCCCTCTCTTGTTTCCTAATCTTGTCAATAAGTCCTGCATTTTTTCTCAAATCTGTTATCTTCATTCATTTCCTTTGCCTCTGCCTCACACCATTTGCTTTTCTCCAGTGGGTGTTGATGGACAGCCTGGAGCCTTGACATCATCTCTTAACTGTCTTCCCTGATTTCTGCCTCATCAAATTTGCTTCTTTTCCTCACTGACACTAAAGGCAATCTGGCCATACTTCCCTGTCTTCAAAAGCAGTCAGTGAGCGCCTCCTTGCCTGCATGAACTAACCAGTCTTTATCTTCTGGTTCCTGCCCAGCTCACCTTCTATGTCTTTCCTTTTTGTACCTCACTGTCTAACTGCTCTCTGATACTTTTAAATGAATAACGTGACATTTCTTCCCTTTGTGCTCTTGAATGTGCTGTTCCTTCTTTTACGAATTTCTAGTTGACTTTAAAAAGCGGAACTCAGAAGGAATTCACAACAGGAAGCCGTTGCTAGCTTCTCATCTCCCACCTCTAACCAAGAGAATTAGTTGCTTACTCCTTACTATTTCAAATTTACACTTACCTGTTCCACTTTTGCCCTTAATATACTCCACAGTCATTTATTTGTCTTCATGTCGAGCTCAGCACAGCCCTTGCCGTGGAAGAAATAGTTCAATAATTGCTCCTTTACTCTTGATAGAATAGATGAATGAGCAAGTGACAGAATCATTACATACTAATGCTTACCACTTTTAAACTTTTACATAGGTTTTAATTTTTAAAATCTACTAATGAGCACTTACTCCTTTTGATGTACGTTTGTGTTGATGATGTTAAGGTATTAGCATAGTTGTCTCACTTCAGTCTTATAAACAGTCCTAGAAAGTAGGCATTATTATTCTCATGTTACAGATGAAATAGTGACTCAGAGAATTTAAAAAATCTACTCACCTTTTCTTTAACTTTCTTGACTAAGGGTAAGGGGATGGTGGGAAAACACAGAGTTTCATATACTATCATGTATTGGAAAGTATATTGGATGAGCAGTTAGTGAATTCTAATGCAGTAATTCACTAGCCCGAGTGACCAACAATGTCACTTTTCCTCTCCAGGCTTCAGTTTTCTCATCCGTGATAGCAGGGGTTCATTCTCTCTAAATTTTCCCCGAATATCTAAAACTCAGTGATTTTCTTACTTTTCTAATATAGCAAGTTGAAATGTAACCCTCCTCCACACCACCGTGTTGTATCACAGCTGTGATTTTGCTAAAAATGGACACTTTCTAAATGTTAAAACAGAACGTGTTAGAGGATAATCAGTTTAGATTAAAAAAACCATTTTGCTAAAGGGTAAACACTAAAGCCCTGAATCTCACTCAGTATAAAATCAATCCAGAATGGAAGATATAAAATAGCATGGTTTAAAAGATTGCACCCAGATAGATTTAGTTATGGAATGAATGTTTGACCTGGAGGTATAGTAATCGAAAGGTATCCACAAACACACTCTGGACTCTATGACATGGGTTCACAAGGTGGGGAGTTCTATGAGACTGGCTTGTGTGTTGTCACATTCCATGAAGATCTTTTCTTTATTGAATTGTATTGGGATTCTTGAAGGGTCTCTTTTCTACCTGGGTTCTGAAAGAACTGAAAATAAGACAAAGTTGTTTAGCCAGTGTAAATTAATATATCATCTTTGTCATTGTTAAAGATGTTGCTGGAGAATATAGCATATTATCTGTGGCCAAGGCAGCTTCCTAATACTGAGATCTAAAATTTGACAGACATCTAACCGGCCCTGCTATTTTAGAAGATCCTTTCCTCTAGCAAGTGTATGAAGTAAGCCTGCTCAACTTCTTAAAAATTCACCATGGCAGATACTGACAGTTATCCCTTCAAATCGTTTTTCTCCTCCTTCTTTGGGATTTGGTTTCAAGGGATAAGAGTAAGGGGAGGTGTGTGCCCAATTTCTAGGAATAATACAGGTCTAAATTTTCTTCATTTTCCTTCTCCCTTCTGGCAGGAATAAGGAGCCAGAGCATCCACTTTGGACAATGAAACAGAAATTGAATTTTGAGGATGGCAAACTAACTAGAACAATCCTGGGGCCCTGGAGACATCATACTATTCCTAGATTCCTTACAATGTATTTTTATTTATGGAAGAAAGATGACCTTTACCTTGTTTAAACCACTATTATTTAGGGTGTCCTGTTCCTTAAGGCTGAGAGATCTGTTCTAACTGATATTCCCTTCAATCAGATAAATCACTCACTCCATAAACCCATGGACTGTATGAGGGATGGAGTGAGTAAGGGGTGGGAGAAGACAGGAATGTTACGCTGACTGATGTCACTTCACACAGAAGGGAATGTTAGAGAGTAGGAAGAGTTCCCATTCTGACATGTTCTCAGTAATTAAGTATACTCTACTTACTGCATGCCAAATACTACCCTACTAATTCTCGTAATCTTACAAGCCAGGTAATGATGATGTCCCTATTTCACAGATGAGGAAGCAGACACAGACAGGTAACTCGCTCCAGGTCACAAGGCCTGGCAGTAAAGGAGCTTGGGTGAAGGCTCGGGCAGCCTAGCTCCAGAGCCCGTGCTCTCCATCACTGCACAGAGCACTGTCTCATGAGGGACTGGAGCAGAGATGCTTTCATGTCACCTTGAGTGAGAGAGGGCTGCATTTAATGGGGAGTCACAAAAATAAAGACTGTCTTTGTGGTGGCCTGAGGTACCATGGTGTTTGTTCATTCCCGCAGCAGCATGTGTCCAATGCTGCCATCAGTTACTCTCTACTACTTCTAGTCACTGCTTCTCAGACTTCTGCTCTCTTATTACACTCAACTACTGGCTGTTCATTTCTGCCATGTGACATCTTCTTATATATGTCCTCTACTACCTGTGGCTTCTTCTTTTTGCTTTCTTTCCCTCCATGCACACATTTCTATCTACATTCTTGTCCATGGACAGTATTGTCTTCCCTAAACAGAGGATTGATAGATGAGCCAATTATTTCCAATGCTGAATGACCAGTTAGGTGAAACTCTGCACCAGTCACTGGCTTTGGATGATCTTCCCAGTCTCTCGAGGTCACCAACAGTACTGCAGATCATCCCTCCAGGGATTCTGCCATATACTGTACTTTCTCACATGGTTTCTTTTGGCAGGGTCATGCTCCACAGGGATTTTGGGCATGCTGGCCCTGTTATATACTCCTCCTCATTCTGTCTCTTTATATGTTATCAGTGAGTATGAGAAGGAGTCTGAATTGTAATCATAATAGCCAAAGACATGCATGGGATATTCAACTTTTGCTTTTTCACCTTTGCCATATAACAAGTATGGAAATGACAGTCCATCAACTTTGCCATGTTGTATTAGGAGCACGTCACAGATCCTACCTCACCATTAAGGGGAGAGGATTGTACAACAGTGTCTACTATTGCAGGGTCATTTTAGAATTCTGCCTACCACACTACTGGTATAGAATCCTTCCATTATCCCATGCACCTGTCTCTCTCCTCCCCTAATCTCTTACCTCTTACTGGTTTTCCTTTTTTTGTGGGTTTATTTAACTTGAGACTTGCTTCTCTGCATCTCAGTATTATAATACTATTAAGATTCATCTAAATTCATATGCATCTTTAGAATCCATTCATTTTAACAACTATTTAATATTCTATTAGACCAACTTTTATATGATATATTCACCACTCTCACATTGATGGACATTTGTGTTGTTTCTAAATTTTCTGTTACTATAAAATATGCTGATACAAGCATTTTTATATATATCTTCTGTTGATGTATATGAATATATTTTAAGAATTTATGTAGGAATGGAATTTCTAGGTCACAGAATACATAAATTTTAACTTTGGTAGATAATACCAAACTTTTCCAAATTTACACTTTCGTCAAAAACATAGACTCTATGGCTCTATTTTATTTTAAACACCTTATAATATTTTCACATTTTTGCCTGTAACATGAATAAAATTGGTACCCTATTTTGGTCTTAATATGCATTTCCTTGACTACTGATAATGTTACACACCTCTCTTCATATGCTTGCTAGCCATGCATTTTTTTCTTCTGCGAAATATCTTTCTGAAGCTTTGCCTGTTTTTAATTGAATTGTTTGTGTCATTTTAGTATTTATTCATAGGCATTCTTTAAATAGACAGCTTTACTTTTCATGTGAAAACTATGAAGAAGCTGGGAAAGATGATTGCTGAATTCCTTCATTTGTAAACTGGAATAATAACTCCTGCCATGCAGACTTCTCAAAGCTGATGTGAAATGTAAAGATCAAAACATATATGTGAGAGTACACTAAAAAGGAAATACTGATTTATTTTAGGGTAGAAAAAGATGGAGTTGATAAGTACAGAAACCCGGCATTTTGAAGTGAGAGGCAGTACTATTCAGTTGGTTAAACACGCAGATGTTTGCTTTGTATTGCTGGGGTCTGAATCTTGACCAGCAGTTTCTAACAGTATAACCTTAGGTGATTTGTTTAAACATCATGCTTCAGTTTTCTTACCTATCAAATGGGAATAGTAACAGTTTCTACTTCAAAGGGATTTTTAAAGGATTAAATGAATTAACATATGGATAACACTGAGAACAGTGTCCAGCAGCACACAATAAGCACAGTATTAGTATTTGCTGAGAGCATTATTTAACCAGAACTTCCACAGGTCCTGCAGGATGCTAGGCGAGTATCACACTAATCAAAGTAGGGAGAATTACTCTCACATACACTTCCATGTGTGCATTCTTTAAATACTGACTCATTTCTTACAAGTCAAAATTGATTTTTTTCATGAATAATTCTAAGCAATGAATTAGCAGTGGATGGAAAAATATTAACTCAGGCAACTGAAATATACATGTATAATACAAATAATATGTAGTGATATGTCACAAAATACATGAATCTGCCTCTAAGCTCTCTGCCAGCTTTAACAGCCAGTGATTCTATAAGGGACGTTGAATTACTCCAGGCTGCCTATGAAGCATGACAACAATGCATGACGGAACTGAAATTGCACTGCTTTGTGGAGGCTGAAATCACATTTTCAGGCAATAGTCATTGTCCAAGTAAAATGGACTGCCTATTACTTAAAGGGAAGTAATATTATTCTGTATTACCTATCTCTCCCATTAATAAAGTTCATTTGTTCCCATTTGTCCAATTTTTCCTTTGTTCTGCAGGGCCTTTCTTAAGACTGTTGGGTCAGTGGATGCTTTTATCTAACTTAGACAGAGGGAAGATGTATGAGTCTTCTAGCAAATTTATTTTTAGCAACCTTGAAAGCTTATGTATCCTGCTTTTCTTAACAACTGGCATCCATTCTGCAGTATTCACAACCACCTGCACCCAGCCTTCAGGGAACCGGACTGCTTTGTTGATGGTTTAACTATCAACTAGAGGCATAAACACTGCAGGTTGTATGTAAGCTTGGGAAGGAAGCTAATTACGCTAAACATGAATATTAATGATGCAAGATGTGCAAACAAAAACACTCATATCAATGTCAAGACAGGCTTTTTCCTTTCCTCTTTCCACTGTCTTCCTTCCCATTTTACTCATGTGAAGGACATAACAGCAGCCAAAGGTGAGCTTCTTTAATAAGATATTGGATCCTGAAAAGCAAGAAAACATTGGCAATAACATTACCCATCATGAGAAAGAGAAATACCATCTTTGTCTGTGAAGGAGCTAGATTTTGATGAAAATTTTGGAAATCATAGCAGTGTAGAAACTGGTAGAATCGCTGACAGATTCAAGTCTAAGTTCAAGGGAACGCCTTGCTGGAGACATTCTAAGTCACTCCTGCCTAGCCAAGAATAAAGGAAGCTTGACGTATGTTATGGCTTGTATCTAGATGTCCCACCAAAACCTCATGCAGTCATAGGTGGGGTTTTTCAGAGATGGCTGGATCTAGGTTGTGTGATGCTGGGATTAAAGATGTGATGCTAAGATTAATGGTGCCCCACCCTGGGTGTGATTGCTACCCATCCTAAAGGTGTGAATCCTGGATAGACTATAAAGGACAGAAAAAGGAGGCTGCTGTCATCACCTGCTGCTTGCTACTTCACTGCTGTCTGCCTTCTGCCTGCCCTACTTTGCCATGGACTGTTTCTCCTCTGTGATGCCCCTCTGCCATGCCACCCTACTTTGGAGCCAGCTGACTATGGACTGAAACCTCTACAAACTGTGAGCCAAAATAAACCTTTCCTCCATTAACATTAGGTGTTGGGTATTTTGTCTCAGCAATGAGAAAAGTAATTAAGACAACATATGAACAGGTAAGAATTGGATCCTTCAGGAAAAACAAGCTCTTCTTTTCTGTCAGCACAGTAAGAACTCAGGAGTAAATGTTGCTTTCAGGAGAACTTGCCATCTGATATAAACCTCACCCATTAGGATAAGTCTCCCAGAGAGTCTTAATATGATCATTAGCAGGTATTCTCGTTATGTATTACCATATGCAAAATACCTCAAAATTTGTTGGTTTTTAAGCCAACAATTTATTGTTATCTATCAAGGAATTCTTGATGGGAATCTCATGTATTGCTGTTAGACAGCTGCAGGGACTGGAATAATCAGAAGGTTCAGGTAGACTAGACATCCAGGTGGCCTCTTCACTCATGGGCTCGTCCCTCAGGACTCCTCCACATAGCACATGTGGCATAGCACCATTCTGTCCTATTGTCTTGTTCAAAGAAGTTGAAGACCAACTCAAATTCACCCAGAAAATGGAGTGGCATGTGGGTACAGAGTGGGGAAGGAATTGATGGATGTCATCTTTGGAGGCAAGCTACTATACAGGTACCCAACCCCCAGGAAGTCTCCTGGGGAAACTGCTCTATAAGAAGCATAGAGATGTTAGTGTTGGCCTAGCAGAAACTACTGTTCATCCTTTAGCTCTTAGCTGAAACATCACCTTCTCCACGTCACCTTTTTAAGATCTCACCATTAGAGTCTTCTGCATTTTAAGATCTCACCAAGAGTCTTCTGCATTTCTCCTTTATAGCATTCACCACGGTTTGTTATTGTCTATTTCTATGGATATTGACTTAATGTGTATCTCCAGCACTGGAATGAACTCCACAAAGGCAGGTGCTCCTGCTTGCACGTTCCCCACTGATTCCCTGTGTTAGTGAGCAGCTGGCTCTCAGTAAGAGCTTGGGAAATAGTAGTAGGGAATGAATGAATGAACGAGTGAATAATTTACATGATTAAAATCAATATTTACTGAATGTCAAAGGCTGGACACCACGCTGGCCCAGAGGGGTAGAACTGAAGACACGAAGGTGGAAGTGAATTCAGCCTTTACAGAATCCACTCTCTATCTGAGAAAGTAGATGAGTAACCATACCAGTAAAAGCCCAGGTGGAAAGTGCTAGAATGGGTAATGCAGATTGTCATGGGTGTATTTTGCCCTGCACCACCCCAAATTTCACGTGTAATTTCAGGGGCCCACGGATTTCAGAGTAATATCTTGTAGCTGTAGCATAAAACATGCCACACTCGTATTTGTGGATATATTTTCTTTGTTTTATTTAGGATGACTAGGAGTGTCTTTCTTTGTTGAGAGGATTTTTAAATCCTTTTACATTTTATATGTTATAATAATGGAAAAGTTAAAGCTCATGTCAGAGGAGCTAAAACCTACAAAGTGTTGAAAAGTTCATAAAACATTCCTAGTGTCAGATGTTAAGGTAATTTACTTTTGGACATGCTTGTGTTTCACAGCATACAATCCAAATTTTCCCTTGATTCTACTCTGAGCATATTTCACACAAATATTTATCTAAATGTGAATACAATACGGAGCAGTTGCAAAAGTTTTCAAGAATTGTGAAATTTTGTTGCTTGAAGTTGGTTGTTTATCACACTCTTGAGTATCAAATGACGAGCGCCTAATGCAGTAAGGCAACGATTAGGAATTTTTTTCTAAATGTAAAGTTACTGGAGGTCTTTGGGTGCAAGAGAGGCGTGATTATATTTATACTTGAAATATTGTAGGTGCTGAGCAGAACTTAGACTATACTTAGTGAGTGAATCAAGATCAGTCAAATTAACTACTCCTCTTAAGCAGTCTGGGACCTAGAGGCACAGCCACGGCCAGTGGTAAGTCATTACAATAATGCAGAATTTAAAATCATGTCATATTTGTATTTGTAAAATCTAAGAGATGCTTTAGTGTTTCATTTGGGAAGATGAGAGATATCTTCAAATCTACGATGGGCTGTCTTGTAAAAGATGGATTAAAGTTATTCCGAGGCCCAAACGGCAGAACTATGAATGGAAACCTCAGAGCCTGAGCTCTGTGTTCAGACAGGAAAGCATTTTGTGCAAAGATAAAAGGGGAGGAGTCACTGCGCCCCACCCCCAGCTGCGTTGGAGCAGAGGCCGGGGGCCTGTCAGAGAGATACTGAATGTCTGGGAGGATTTGTGGATACAGATAACCTCACTCAGAGACTCGCTGATTTTGGGAAGTCCTAAATGCGGCAGTAGTAAGATGTTCTCATTTTGGTGTAACATCACTGAAACAGAGAAAATTCTTCGGGCTTTTAAGCAAAGAACTCTAGAGCACCTGTCAAACAGCTTGTCCAGGGTGCGAGTTTCTGCCGCTGAACTGTGCATGGGCTGTTTCTCCTGTTTTACGGTGATGCTTCTCAGAGCATTTTTCTTTGCTCTTCTGTAGAGAGAAGGTAAATAGAAAGAGTGTAAGCTCTGGGTTAGAGATACCTAGCTTAATTTCTCTACCAACACTTTCTAATCACATGAATATAGACAAGTTACTGAGTTTCATTTACTTATTTATTAAATGGGGATACCATCATGTATTTTCTACGATGTCTATAAGAAATAATCTGTACAATGTTCCCGGAACATTTTAGGTTTGTTTCTGTTTGTTTGTTTGTTTTGTATTGTTTTTCTTTTTTTTTTTTTTTTTTTTTTTGAGACAGGGTATTGCTATGTAGTTCAGAGTGTCCTTAAACTCACTATTTAGCCCGAGCTGGCCTTGAACTCATGGCAATCCTCCTGCATCAGCCTCCTGAGTGCTGAGATTACAGGCATGTGTCACGCAGCACTCCCAGTATCTTTTAAGATGTTCATGCATAGGATCCGTACCCAGAAAAAAATCTCCCAGTTTTTCTTGTGCAAGCAAATGGAATGGAATGTAGTTATTCTGCTTGGGAACTGGGTAGTATGAGTCACATAACAGAAGAGTTAACTAGCAAAAGGAAATACTCACTGACTGAATTGATGGAAGTTTAACTCCAGGATATTATTCATTTTTCCTCTAATTTGATGCATCTTTAAAGATAACCACTTGCATGAGCTGCTAAGCAGTCTGAGAAATTAGCCACAGTTCAGAGCCAGCGATGAATGTCGCTCAGAGCTTTCTCCAGACTGGGGCTCGGAAGGAGTAATTAAGCCTCTCCAATGAGTGCGCTTCTTCCTGTGGATACTGAGTGGGGGCGAAGTTGGTCTTCAAATAAACATGATTCATGGTTTATTGAAAAAACTTCAAATCTCCCCATGAACATTGAGTATCAGTTCATTATACTGTAGTTATTGATATTGCAATTTGCTCCCAAGGAACACAATTAGAAATCCATTCAGGGAAGAGTATGACTGGGGATTTTGTTTGCTTTCACTTAACCTTTAGGTGCCCGAATAGTGTTTTGCACATGAAACCCTCAGCCCTTTGGGTTGTATTCTTCATCTCCAGCACCTGCCCCACTGCCCACCACACTGATAATTTTTGCAAACATTTTCTAATTGGTGGAAAATGTCCTCCTTATGCAGTCTCTGTTGTACTTTTGCCCACCTGGCACAGGGATGCTCAGAAACTGGTTATGAAGTTATCTTTATATGAATATCTGTTATGCTTGCCCCCTATAGTTCTCAATTAGTGTCAACCTTCACACACAGCACCTATATCTTTGTATATTTACAATGAATGACTCATATCAATGCAACCGTGTGTACAACCTACTTATGCACAGTTAGACTTTATCTTTTTTCTTAGAGTTTTCTTCAAATCCTCACAGCAGAGGAGAGCAGATAAGCTACTCCTCCTATTCTTAAGAGAGTGCCAAGGACCTGGCAATTGTGCCCTTTATGGCTTTGTGGGATAATCTATTGGTCCTATGGCTATCATCTTCCTCCCACACACCCTAACCATCCTATATAAAGTGAAGGTGTGATGTTTAGAGGGGACTTCATCCGACATTGATGTGGGACTTCAGGTTTATTGGGGAGAGTTGTGGCAGTCTTACCTTCACAGCCAAGTAATCAACCAGGTTCTAAGAAAACACACAGAGTTTAGAATTTGATGCTTCAAGAATGGGAGGCTGGTGTCTTACTTTGGCCATGGATGCTGGCTGGGCCCAGAAGCAGGCAGCCATTTCGGCTGTGCCACCAGGGAGCAGAGTGAGAGAATTCTCGGAGGGCTTGACTCCTTGATGCTATAGTTTGGGGGAGTGATTCCCTGAATACAGAGAATGGGGCTTACTTTAAACATGAAGAATTCTGAGGGTATGGGAGTGGATGGTACAGTTTACAATGATGAAAAAGGAGGAGAAGAGCAGCATTTGGCCAGCATTTCCCATCACAGATGGCAGTCAGGTTTAAGCCATCTAAATGGAATCTTCCAAAGAGGTCAACACACAGGATGAAGGGGCTTAACTCTGGGATGTACTGTGGGAGCAGGAGCTAAAAGTGGTCCAAAGAGAGCAACTGCAAAGCACATTACTCCATTCCAGTCCATTACTCTGAACAGTGTGGTGGTTTCCACTGTATCTCGGATGGATTCACACACGTGTCTCACAGGAAGGCAAAACTTGAGTGAGGGCCACACAGAAGCAGCAACCTAGTGCCAGTCAAGGGGGAAATATATCAGGGACCATCGAAGGAAAAAACATTTTCTCCTCCCTCCACTCTTTCTTATCTAGGTGTATTAGTCACCTCCCTGTCAATGGAACAAAATAACTGGCACCCATAACTTAAAAGAGGAAGGATTTGGTTTGGTTTGCAGTTTCAGTGGGTTCAGTCCATGGCTGGTTCCAAGGCAGAAATGGCCTGGTGAAAGGGTATGATGGAAAAAAGCTACTCACATCCTGGCAGCCAGGAAACAGAGAGAAAGGGGAGGAGATGGAGACAAGAGCACACCCTTCCATGTCAAGCCACAAGTGATCTGCCCCTCCAATCAGGCCCTACCTCTAAACAGCACGATCAGCTCTGACCTCATCTGTGGACTTTCCATTTATGAGTAGAGCACCTGCACAATCCAATTACCTTTTTTAACAAGCTCCATCTCTAAGCAAGAGACTTTTGGAGGATATTTTAGATCTAAACCATAACACTAGATCATGACCCTGAAAGAGCTGGAAGAGAGGGAAGAAGATGGAGAAATAAATAGGTCATGATCGGGCTGGTGAGATAGCTCAGCGGCATAAGTGCCTGCCTGGCAAGCACGAGGTCCTGTGTTCCACTCATGGTACCCACATAAAAAGGAAAAAAGGGCCGGTGATATCACTCAGTGGTACAAGCACCTGCTGGCAAGTGCGAGGTCCAGAGTTCGACCCCTGGCACCCACATAAAAAAAAAATTAAAAAAAAAAAAAATAAATAAATAGGTCATGATCAACCTTCATTGCAAGTCCTTGAGCCAAAGTCAGGCCAAACTGAGAGAGGGAGAGTCAGGAAATGGAGAGAAAGGACAAGGAGCATTGAATTAAAAATGAGGGTTAAATTTTTGTTTTAGATTGGACAGGACATAAATATATTTGAAAATAATTTTTTATAAACTAAATAGAGATTGTTCATGGAAAAGAAAGTTATTAGGAGGTAGTGAATCTGCCTGAGATGTCATCAAAAGGTGGTGAAACAATGTCCACTAGAACAATCTGGATGCAGAGGAAGGAGAAAGACAAAATGATTCATGTGTGAATCCTCACTGAATTCTGGCTATTTATTAAGCCGCTTCCAGTGCAGTGTAGATATCACTGAAGAACTTCTGGTTTAAAGGGTGTGAGGACTTACACCACACAGCTCGCTGCCCCCACGTCCTCATTAAGGTGCGTTTCCTTTCTGAATCTCCCCATATCTATGGAGGTGGTGATATTGCTTTCCCTCATGTGCTCATTCTCTGCTCTCTGGACACAAACTGGTGTTTCTGTCCTCAGAAGGCCACTAATGACACCCATGTGAAGGGCGCAGCGCCGAGGTCAGTGTGCATAGCAAGGCAGCAGATAATTCAGTCATACTTTCCCCAGACTTCCTTTCTCAGAGAATAAAGTCTGTTGCTGGGTTTATCAACTGAGATCCACCTGAGAGAGCATGCTTTCATTTAGTTTTTTTTTTTTTTTTCTTAAAGCAGGAATTGTGCCCAGAAAAGAAACCAAAGACAGTTTCCTAAGGTGATCCTGAATTCTTTTTGAAAAAATTCAATGAGGTGTCTTGGTGCTAGACATGAAACACTCACAGTGACATTTCCTATGTGCTTTATACCCTCTTTACAAACATTAGGTGAATTTTCTATTTAGGGA
Source organism: Erethizon dorsatum (assembly GCA_028451465.1). Taxonomy (NCBI): domain Eukaryota; kingdom Metazoa; phylum Chordata; class Mammalia; order Rodentia; family Erethizontidae; genus Erethizon; species Erethizon dorsatum. The sequence continues at coordinate 118,545,754 of CM051828.1, read as the reverse complement.
TCTTGTCCACCTAACTGAAAATTGCTGAACTCTTACATTATTATCCACATGGTTTTACAAATGATTTTTTTTTGTCCTCATTTGCTTTTAGTAGATGAATTCATTTGGAAAATAAAAGTAAGAAATAATATCAACAGATGAAAATGGCAGGGATGGGCTTTGTGTGGAAATTGCAGCAGGAAGGAGTATGATCGAATGAGGTTTAAAGCACCCTTTGAGAAGGCCCCTTCATGGTGAGAGTGTGATGGAAGCTGATTGAGAGCATTTAATATTTTAAAATTATGATGGCCTTTTGACAGTCCCTGCTCCAGCAGTCTGTCCAAGTGTGCAGTCCTTGAAGCCATTTAATCCACCAGCTGTCCTGTTGATTATATCTCCAAAAACATATCTTCCATCAATTCCCTTTTCTCTAACTCCATTGCTACTACTTTAGTTTGGGCCCTTTTCTTTTAATCTGCCCTTTTGGAATCCACTCCTCACACAGTAACAGATGAGAAATAAAAAAGAAACAGACCATTATTCAGATGTATTTAATTTAGTTAGCTGTTCACTTAGTTCAGGCTGCTCCCAATATTTGGCACTTCTGAATACAGTGCTATGAACATCCATGGGCAGGTTTCAGTGTGGATATGTTTTCAACTCATTTTGATAGATAAGTACAATAATGGAGTCCTGTAAGTTTGTTTAGTTTTTAAGAAATTGCCAGTCTGTTTTGCAAAGTACCATTTTGCCTTTCTATCAGCAGTGAATGGGAATTTTTGTGGCTCCACATCCTCTCCAACATTTGAGGTAAGTAATTTAGATTTTAGCCATCCCAATAGATGCATAGTGGGATCTTATTGTTTTACTTTGCAGTTCTCTAACGACATATGATGTTGAACATCTTTTCATATAATTGCTGCTTTTATATCTTCTTCTGAGAGGTGTCCGTTAAGGTATTTGTACATTTTAAACTAAGATTTGTTGCTTATTGCTGAGTTTTAAGAGTTCTTTGTATATTTTGGATAATTGTCCTTCATTAGGTGTATCTTGTGTGAATAACTTCTCCCACTGTGTGGCTCATCTTCTTGTTCATCTGATGTTGTCTTTCACAGAGCAAAAGTTTTATTTTTAATAAACTTGATTATCAACTATTTCTTTCATGAATCATGTCATCAGTGTTGCATCTAAAAAGTCACTGCCATACCTAAAAGTCATCTAGATTTTTTTGTTACCCTCTGGGAGATTTATATTTTTGCATTTTATATTTAGATCTTTTATAAATTTTGAGTTAATTTTGAAAAGGGCGTAAGGTATGTGTATCTTTGTCCATTTTTGTTGCTAATAACAAAGTACTATGGACTAGGTAAGCTACAAAGGAAAAAGAAAATGTGTATTTTGGCTCAAGTTTCTGGTCCAAGGTCAAGAGGCTATATCTGATGATGTCGTTTTTGCTGGCAGAATCCCAAGGCAGGGCAGGACATCACATAGTGAAAGACGGTTGTGCCCTGATCTCTCCTCCTTTCTATAAAGCCAACAGGATTCAATCATGGGCACTGTACCCTGATAACCTTATCTAATTCTTTTTATCTCCCAAAGTCCTTACCTAGTCAGATTAAATTTGCCCCCTTGAAATACCTCACAGTGAGGAGTACATTTCAACATGAATTTTCTGAGGGGATAAATCATATCAAAACCATAGCACTTGGCTAAAATTTTTCCCACTTTGTGGGTTGTCTTTTCACTTTGTTGGTGGTATCTTTTGATGTGTAAATGCTTTTTAATAAGATGTTCAAGTTGTTGACTCTTTGAAGTATTTCCCCTGCAGACTGGGTTTTGTTCATGAACTCTCTGCCTACCCCTATGTCTTCAAGATTTCTACCTACTTTGTCTTCCACTAGATTTAATGTTTCTGTTTTAATATTTAGATCATTGATCCATTTTAACTTTAGTGCGTGGTGATAGACATGGGTCTAGTTTTAGTCTTCAGCATGTAAAGGACTTATATCTAGAACATATAAAGAAGTGAAAAAAATTAGACCCCCCCCAAATTCAAAGACCCAATCCAAAAATGGGCATCTGAGATGAATACACTTCTCAGATGAAGAAATACAAATGGAAAACAAATATATGAAAAAATGTTCAACATCCTTGGTCATTCAAGAAATGCAAATTAAAACAACACTGAGATTCCATCTCACTCCAGAAAGAATGGCTATTATCAAGAAGTCAACCAATAACAAATGCTGGAGAGGCTGTGGGGAAAAAAAGGAGCCCTATCCACTGTTGGTGGGAATGCAGACTGGTGCAACCACTGTGGAAAGCAGTATGGAAATTCCTCAAAAAGCTAGGATTGGAGGTCCCATTCAACCCAGCTATTCCCCTTCTAGGTATCTTCCCAGAAGAATTAAAAACATCATACCACAGCGATACATGTGCAACCATGTTTATAGCAGCACAATTTGTAATAGCTAAATCTTGGAAACAACCCAAATGTCCATCAACTGAGGAATGTGTAAAAAAGATGTGGTCTTTTTATACAATGGAGTACTACTCAGCCATAAAGAAGTAGAAACTTTTATAGGTAAATGGATGCAATTTGAGACCATACTCATAAGTGAAATAAATCAGACTCACATGTGTAAACATCATATTGTCTCCCTGGTGTGAAAAATTGAAAGAGTAAATAAGGACCAAAACATACAATAGATATTGTGAGATGGGAAGAAATTATTCAAAAGGAAAAGGAAATTTACAGAGAAAATTGGAAAACTGGCTCCGTGGCAATATTAAATCACCCTACTCATGAACATAAAATATATTTCCATTTATTTAGTTTGACTTTGATATATTTTATCAGAATTTCATAATTTTCCTCATATAGACCTTATATGTATTCTGTTAGCTTTATGCTTATATATTTCAATTTTTAGGAGCCAATATAAATGGTAACGTATTTTGGTTTAAAATTTTTCTTGTTAATTGCTTGTATAAATGACAATGATTTGTTTTTGTATATTAACTTTATATCTTGAACTCTTGCTGTCATTTTTACTAGTCTTAAGAGGATTTTTTTTTGTCAATTCTTTCAGATTTTCTATGTAGATGATTGTGTTGTCTGTGAATAAAGGTAGTTTTATTTCTTCCTTTCTAATCTATTTAAATCTTTCTCTCTTTTGTGCTATTGCATTTACTAGGACTTCTAGTAGGATTTTTGAAAACCAATAGTGAGAGGAAACATCTTTGCTTTGCTTATAACTTTATCAGAAAATGTTTCAGTTTCTCAACATTTAGTGTGATGTTAGCAGTAGACTTTTTTTTTTTTTGTATATTTTATCATGTTGAGGTTCTTCCCCTATAATCCTAGTTTGTGATGAGTTTTATGAAGGGGTATTGGATTCTGTCAGCTGCTTTTTCTACATCTGCTGATATGATCATTGATTTTTCTCCTTTAGACTGCTAATGTGGTTGATTGCATTCACTCATGTTCATGAGAGACAATGTTCAATAATTTTCTTGCAATGTCTTTGCCTGGTTTTGGTATTAAGGTAATGTTGGCTGAATAGAATGTGTTCTTCTGCTTCTATCCTCTGGAAGATTGCAGAGTAGTGGTATAATCTCTATTTTAAATATTTGGTATATATCACCAATGAAACCCCTGGCCCTGGAGATTTCTTCGTTGGGAAGGTTATTGAATATTCACTCAATTCTTCAGTAGATATAAACCTACTCAAAGTGTGTATTTCTTTCTGTGTGTGTTCTGGCGGATTGTGTCTTTCATTCAATTGGCCCATTTCATCTAGGTATCAAACTAGCAGGCATAATATTCATAATGTTACTTTATTATCATTTTAATATTCTTGAATTCTGCAGTGATGTACTGTCTTTAATTTCTAATACCATTGTATCTTCTCTCTTTTATTCTTACTGCCTGGGTAGAAGTGTCTCAATTTTATTTAACCTTTCAAAGAAATGATTTTATTTTATTGATTTTCTGTGTAGATTTTTGCTCTAATTTTCATTATTTCTTCCTTCTTTGAATTAAATTTGCTTTTGTTTTTATGTAGTTTCTTTAAGGTGGGGGATTATATTACTGATTCTAGATCTTTCTTATTTTCTAATAATATTAATTCAATAAGTTTATATCTAGGTACTGTTTTGCTGCATGCCATATATCTTGTTGTTTTATTTTCATTTAGTTTAAAAATTTTGAATTTATTTTGAGATCTCTTCTTTTTTTTAAGTATATTATTTGATCTCCAGGTCTTTGGGGATTTTCCAACTACCTTCCTGTTACTAATTTCTATTTTAATTCTATTGTGATCTGAGTGCAGATGTTTTATGATTTTTATTTCTTTAGAATGGTTAAGATAGGGCCGGTAATATAGCTCAGTGGCATAAGGCCTGCCTGGCAAGCATGACGTCCTGAGTTTGACTCCCGGTACCCGCATTAAAAAAAAAAGAAAGAATGGTTAAGGTGTGTTTTATGGCCCTTCATGTGGTCTATCTTGGTTAATGTTCCATACAAGCTTAAGAGGAATGTGTAAAATACTGCTGTTGAATGGAATAGTTTATAGATATTAATTATGTTCATGTTGATGGTGTTATTGAGTTCAATGATGCTCTCACTGATTTTTGGCTTGCTGGATCTATTTGTGGATCTGTCTATTTCTGCAACAATGGGTTCTTCTATTTCTCCTTGCAATTCTATCAGATTTTGCCTGACATATTTTTATACTTGGTTCTTGAGTGTATGCATATTAAGGAGTGTTACATCTTCTTGGAGTAACTGAGCACCCTGCCATAATGTAATTTCCCGCTTTGTGTCTTTGTCCCTGATAAATTTCCTTCCTCTGAAATCTGCTCTATCTAAATTTAATATGTCACTCCTTATTTTGATGTTTTGATTAGTGTTAGCATGGTATATATTTCTCCAATATTTTACCTCTCTGTCTCTCTGTCTCTGTCTCTGTCTCTGTCTGTCTGTCTGTCTCTGCTTTAGTTTTTTCAAATTAAATTTATTCTTAACTGGTACATAAAAATGTAGAACTTTACAAATTAATGGAGTAGTGTGATGTCTTGATGCATGTTCACATTGTGTAATGTCTAATCAGGTTAAAAATATCTACCTCCCCAAATGTTTATACTTTCTTTATGGTAAAAACTTTTAGAATTATGCCTTTTAGCTTTTGAAATGTGTGGTGGATTATCATTCTCTGTAGTTACCCTATTTTGGAATAGCACACCATAACTACTTGCTCTAAATTAACTGCAATTTAATACTTCTTAATCAACTTTTCTGCATCCCTTTCTCCCTCTTACTCTCTCTAGCCTCTGGTAATCATGACTGTACTCTCAATTTCTGTAAGATCTGTTTTTCTAGATTTTATAAATGGGTGAGATAATTCAGGACTTGTCTTTCTGGGCCTGGTTTATTTCACTTAACATATTGAATTCCAGTTTCATGCACTTGTTATAAATCAGCAGATTTAATTGTTCAGGGCTAAATAGTATTCCATTTATTATATTTCACATTTTCTTTATTCATTCATCCATTAATTTACTTAAATTGGAAATAACACATAAGTTATTTCCATTTCTTGGTTAGTGTAAAAACACAGGAGTGTTTCTTTGACATACTGTTTTCATAACCTTTGTATATTTACCCATTGTTGTGTTGCATGATCATATGGTATTTTTGTTTTTGATTTTTTGAGGGCTCTGCACACTGTTTTCCATAATGGCCCTACTAATTTACATTCCCATCAACAGTATGCAAGTGTTCCCTTTTCTCCATATCCTCGCCTTTCCCCTTACTTTTTTTTTTTTTTTTTTGTGGGTACCGGGGGTCGAACTCAGGACCTTGCATGCCAGCAGGCACCTGTGCTGCTGAGTGATATCAATGGCCCTTTTTTCGTATGTGGGTACTGGGAGTTGAACTCAGGACCTTGAGCTTGCCAGGCAGGCGCTTATGCCGCTGAGCTCACTGGCCCAACTATCTCACCGGCCCTCCCCTTACTTTTAATCCATGTCTTTTTATTCAAAGTGGGTTTTCCTGGTAGACATCTTATAGTTTTGTCTTGATTTTTAATGCACTGCAACAACCTCTACCCTTTTATTGGTACATTTAGACATTAAAAGTGATTATTAGAAAAAAAGTGATAATTGGTATAGTTTGATTGATATCTGTCATTTCTGTTAATGTTTTCTCTGTGTTGCCCTTGTGCTTTATTATTTTCATTTTCTACAAATTTTCTGCCTTTTGTGATTTTAACTGAGCATGTTATGATTTGATTTTCTCCTTAGCATATCAATTATGCTTCTTCACAAAGTTTGCAATATCCATATTGTGTATATTTACTAATCCAAATCTCCTTTCAATTAATACTGTATCACTTCACAGCAGTGCAATTAACTTACAATAGCAAAATGTTATTAATTCCTTCCTCCTGTCCCTGCATCATTGCAACCACTCCTTTCACTTACACATAAGCATGTACACATGCATATCTAATCATATTGTTGTTACTAGTTTGAACAAACTTATCTGGTATGCCAATTAAGAATAAGACACAAGGGCTGGTGAGATGGCTCAGCAGCGTAAGTGCCTGCCTGGCAAGCATGAGGTCTTGAGTTCGACTCCTGGTACCCACATAAAGGAAAAAAAAAAAGAATAAGACACAAAAAGGTTTTATTTTACTTTATTTCCTCTTCAATACTCTTTCTCTTTTATATAGATCTGAGTTTCTAACTCATCATTTTTCTCAAAGAACTTCAAGTATTTCTTGCAAGTGGATCTATTAGGAATGACTTCTCTCAATTTTTATTTAAGAAAGTCTTTATTTCTCCTTTACTTTTGACTAACAATTTAGCAGAGTGTCTCGATTGGTAGTTTAACCAACCTAAGATTTTCCTCTCAACATTTTAAATATTTCATGTAACTCTTATTTTTTGTATTATTTCTAAAGAGAAGTGTGACGTAATTCTTATCTTTGTTCCTTTATAAGTATGGTGATTTTCCTATGAATTATTTCAAGGTTTTTAAAAAATTTTTTCTGAAGTTTGAATATCATAAGGCTGGGCATAGTATTTTTAATTTTTTGCATTTATCCTGGTTAGTGTTCTCTGAAATTCCTGCATTTGTGCTTTGTTGTCTGACATTAATTTGGGGAACTTCTCAGTCATTATCAATACAAACACTTCTTTTGTATCTTTCTCTTTTACTTCTCCCTTGTAGTTATCATTATGTCTAGATAATACCTTTGGGAGTTCTGAGAATTCTTTTTTGCCCTAAGATTTTGTGACACTGTACCTTTTCATCCAACAAAACACTGTCCATTATTAAAGAATGAAAATGAAAGTTTGGACTACATTTCATATGTATTTTAAAAAGTAAAGGTTATAAGTCTTTTTTTTTTTTTTTTTTTGTGGGTACCGGGGGTGGACCTCAGGACCTCGCATGCCAGCAGGCGCCTGTGCCGCTGAGCGATATCACCGGCCCTTTTTTTCGTATATGGGTTCCGGGAGTCGAACTCAGGCCCTCACGCTTGCCAGGCAGGCATGTACGCCGTTGAGCCATCTCACCGGCCCGGTAATAAGCCTTTTAACTCAGCATATTTTCCTAAGAAATTCTATAAAAGAGCTGGAATCTGTAAATTTCATTTTTTACTGACTTTCAAATACATTCTTATGACTATCATTAATTCTGCATTATAATTATATCTTCAGCTAACATCATAAAACATGAATACTGTTATTATCTTTCATCACTATCCCAATCCTCCATAATTGTACTGTCAGTAACATCATTTTACATGTTATTTTCAGGAAAAGAAGTCACAAAATGTTCATAAGAAAGGACCCTGAAGGAAACATTGTGAATGCAGAGACCCTTCCTGTGGAGGTCAGGCAGTCACTCACATGCTTAGTTGATCTTAAAGTAGTATCTTTTATCAGCCAATGACCTTGGAGTTGATGCTTGCTAAAGTGAAGAGACCTTGAGTTATTAGAGGTTTTCACTCAACTCATCCCACAAGCCTTTGACATCCCTTCAAAAGAGGGTGGTGTGTTTTGTGTAGGGGTGGGGGGACTGTGTGTGGAGGTGAGAGACAAAAGACTACAGAAAAGGAACTCCTCCGTTATGCTCGGCTGTGAGCAGAATAAGGACCTAGGAAGTTACATCCGATCTCAGCTACGGTTTTCTCTTAGTGCGCTTGGAATGCACCAGTATGGCACAGGAAACAGTCAGACCTAGAGTTTCAGTGATGCTTGCGGTCTATTCAGTTACCTCCCCCTTACTTGCTTGAGAGTTCTTAGGGAAGCAGTCGTACCCCATACTCACAATGACCAATGTATATGAATATAGGACAGTCTGAGAAGTGGCCCCAATGTCTGTAGAAGCAACAGTTCTATCCCAGACAATACAAGTGACTAAAATCCCCTGGGCTCACGAGCCTCCACTTCTCTCCTTCCACTGGCCTCGCAGCTCTCATAGAATGGATGTGCTTGGGGAGGGCTGGGGGGACTCTGATAGTCTTTGCAGACAGACCCTCATTCTGTCACAGTTGCTAGAGTGGTCTCTTCATTTGGCACCTCTGGTGTTTCAACCTAATGATGCATCTCCTTGTGTTTAAGTAATCATCAATTAAGAGTGTTGATTTGATTTTGGTAAACCTATGTGTGGTACACAAAGGAAGAAATAAACCAATTGTTAAAGGCTTCAGACTATGATAACTGGATAGGGCTCAGAAAGACCACATATGGGCCTCATTATAATCATATTATTCACTTATTGAGTGTGGTAGGCTGAATAATGACCCTTAAATGTGTCCATGTCTTAATCCTCAGAACTTCTGAATATATTGTCTTAGATAGCAAAGGTATATTACACGTAAGTACAGATCTTGAGATGGAGAGAATATCCTAGATTATCTGGCTAGGTCCAATGCAATCACAAGGGTCCATATAAGAAGGATACAAGAGAAGTCAGAGTCCGAGGGAAAAGGTGACGTGGAGGGGTTGGAATGACATGCTTTGAAGAGGGAGGAAGGGGTCATAAGCAGGGGAATACAGGCAGCCATTAGAAACTGAAAATGGTAAGGAAATAGATTCCCAGCACCAAAACCTCCAGAGAGAATGCAACCCTATTGACTTCAGCCTGATGAAAGTGATTTTAGCCTTCTGGGATCCAGAAGCGTAAGAGAATATATTTGTTCTGTTTTAAGACACTGTATTTATAGTAACCGTTACAGCGGCAACATGAAAATGAATACACTGGTGCAGCATGGTGCCTGCTACAGAGAATCCCCACAAGGACTTGCTGAAAGTGGTTTTCAGATTTTATCTCCTCGTGCTAGTTTCAAAAGCTTGGGAAAGTTGCTAGTGCTTTTCTATCAGGAAAGTTAGGAAGTGTCCTTTCCATCTCACAGCTCATTAAATGAGGCATTGTGAGTGAAAACGCATTTGGAGAGCAATAAAATTTTATACAAATGTGAGATTATATGATTGTGCCAGGAAAGCATTTTTTTCTCCCTCTTTTCTCCCTTCTCTAGAGGCGTGAAGGCCCCTTATAAAGAGAAAAACTAGAAATTGGCAAGTCTTGAACCCAATCCTTTAAGGGATAAAATAACTGTAATGCTTGCTGTTGAGTGATGAGCCTTCCTAAATATCTGCCTGCCCCAGATTGTTCTACAACTGCCAGTTATTTATTTCACAAACAATAGTTGAGAATTCAGTCATTTATTGACCCGTTACGCATTCATGCATTTAATAAGTGTTCATTGAGCATTGGTAGATAACAGCATTGCGATAAAACTGCATATAAACCATGATCTGATGCTGTTGCTGCCCTGAAGAAACTCAGAATCTATTGAGAAAGGCAGTCACAAAACAGCATCCATGCAGTGACTGACGCAAATATGATGCAAATATGTGCTGAGTAAGGAGCAAAGGGGCAGTTTTATTCAGGAAACCTCTCCACGTGGTTGAAGAGCAATCAGATTAATGCTTTCACCCACTTCAGACTCATATATTGCATGATCTCTATTAATTCTCCTGAAGGTGCTTTGCTTAGGAACAGCTGAGTGTGGAGAAAGACCAGCAGAAAAGCCTGAACATGAGAACCATGAAGATAGTCCTGTCATCTAGAGAGTTGTGGTTTAAATTCTTTGTCAAGAAAGTCATTCTTCCCCCAGGCAGCTCCTAGTGAAGCCATAGCTGTCTCGTAACTGCTACCCAAAGCTTCTTTTATAAAACCTGGACTACTTTGGTTGTATAAGAAGGCACACTGACATTTACTCAAGAAGTCAAGAAGGGCAGAGGTGAAGGTGGCCTCCAACATATGGAACGCTGTCATGTTGCTCTTCTCCAGTCCCTATCCTGTTTCTCATCTCTGCTTTTCACTGCTAGTGGCTTCATTCTTTTCTCCTGCAGATGGGCTTTCCTTCTGCAGAGGTAACTACAACCATCGACAGCTTGGGCCTAACAGTATTTCTACCTAGAGGTCTAAGAGGAAAAGGAAATATTCTTATCATCTCTGATTAAAATTCCAGTAAGGATTGCAAGGATTGGCTCAACTTGAGTCATGTGATTAGTTCCAGACCAAACATTGTACTCAAGGGAGTACGCATTACGATTGGCTGTTCCTGATCATACATCCATTCATGTGGCTAGGGACTGGCTGCTGTCCTCAGGACCGCATGGTTGTTGTACGAAAGGAAGACTATCCCAAAGATACGGTGGGGGGAAGAGTTAGGAAAGACAGATAATGTTATCAGAAGTGGGAACATTGGTCATGAGTAGACAAAAAGAAATGATATGCTCTAATTTCTTTCCATAAACATTTCCCATGCTACCGTATCATGCCAGATACGCTTTTATTAGGGGACAAAGAATTGTAAAATTAGAAATAAGTCATAAATACGTACATTTAAAAGACAATACCAGTGAAAATGAAGAAGTTACTACTAATTTAAGAAAAAAATGGATTTTTCACTAGCTCTGATAACAAGTAGCTACTAGAGCCAGTTTTAAACCTGTTCCATAGAACAAAGTAATTTACTTTAGTGAACATACTTGCCAGACAACCAATCACATCATTTACTTGCACCTAAAAGTCAGCCAATCGGTGATGGGTTCTTTTCAGTAAACACACCAGGGACTGCAAACTAATCAACAGGAATCTCACTTGAGTGATTATGTTTCTACAAATGATGCCAACCCCTTACACCCCTAGTCCTTGAACCCCATGCTGACCCAAAATCTAGGATAAAATCAGTATTCTATTCTAGTAAGGGAGACTGTTTCTAACCCATTTATCTCTCCCTTCTTAGAGTGGGTAATAAACTTAGGGTTTGTTTTCTTTTTGACTTGTGTGTGTTACTTGAACATTTGAATTTCATTTGTATTTGCAGTGCTTTTGAACGTATATCTTCGTATTCCGTTTTTAGTCATTGCTCTGGTGTTACCTACAGAATGTATTGAGGTCTACTGGTGTTGACCACTTATCAGGGAAGCGTAGAAACTTTACCTCTTATTACATTCTTTTACCCTTTTCTAATGGTATCAGAATTATTTTAAGTATGTTCTCTACTTACACCGAGAACCACATTAGATAATATTAAAATTTTTGCTTTGAACATCAAACATAATTTAGAAAACACAAAATAATTCTATTGTATTTACCATGTTTCCCCTCTTACAGTGTTTTTTTTTCCTGATTTGCAATGAGTCCTTATAATTTCTTCTAATAGTTTGTTTCATGTTTAAATAACTTTCTTTGGCCATTCTTTCAAGGTAGATCTGCTAGAGACAAATTCTCTTAGTTTTCCTTCATCTGAGAATACCTTGATTTCCCCTTTATTCTTGAAGGTATTTTTGTCAGATGTAGCATTCTGGGTTGAATATTCTTTTTCTCATACTTGAAAATTGTACCAACATGCTTTCTGGTGAGAAATCCACTGTTGTTCCAATTGTTTTCCCCTTGTTGATTTCTCTATTATGGCTTCCAAGATTTTTTCTTAGTCCTTAGCTTGCAGAAGTTTGACAATGATGTGTCTCAGCCAGGATTTCTCTTGAGTTTGTCCTATTTGGTGTTCACAGTTTCTGGAGTCTGTAGTGATATCTATATATCTGTATCTATGTATCTTAACATTTAGGTTTTTTTCAGCTGCTATTCTTTGAATATTTCTTTTCAGCCTCCATTTCTTTTTCTCTCCTTTTCAAACTTGACATAGTCTCAGATTTCTCTTAGGACCTGTTCAATTTTGTCAACCTATTTTGTTTCTGTTGTTCAAATTAGGAACCTTCAAGATCATGGATTCTTCTTTCCGTTCCCTCTGTTCTTCTGTTGAGCCCATACACTGACTATTTAAAGTTTTTTGTATGTTTATTTCCAAAATATTCATTTTTCTTCCTTGTATCTTCTATTTCTTTGTTGAGACTTACTATTTTTTATTATCTCAAGGGCTTTCACACTTGCTTGGTGGAGCATTTTCTTTTTGTGATGGCTGATGTACAATCCACATCAGGTAATCCCAGCGTCTGTGTCTCTTGGTGTTGGCATCTGTTGATAGTGTTCTCTCATTCACTTTGAGCTCTTCCTGGCTTTTGGTATAGGTGATTTTTCAGTTGAAACCTGGACATTTTGATTGGTATAAGAATATGAATCTTATTCAAATCTTGTGTTTTATCTGGCTTCCACCTATCTAATAGTGCCACCTCACTACTGCCAAGTACTATTGCTGGATATTTCTAAATATATACTATAGAAACATATCTTATGTATAAAATATCCACAAGGCAGTTAGATAAAAATAAAAGGAACATTGGAACTCATCCAGGAGAATGGGCAGATAATTATTTTAAAAAGAAGAAAGCTTGCTGATTTCATTAAAAAAATTTTCTTCTTCTTCTTCTTCTTCTTCTTCTTCTTCTTCTTCTTCTTCCTCCTCTTCATCTTCCTCCTCCTCCACCTCCACTTCTTCCTCCCCTTCTTTTTTTTTGGAGTTTTGAGACAGGGTCTCACTGTGTTGTTCAGGCTGGCCTTGAACTTGGCTATATAGTCTAGGCTGGCCTCAAACTCATGGCAATCCTCCTGCCTCAGCCTCCCCAGTGCTGGGATTATAGGCATGCACCACCAAGTGTTTTATATCTTCCTAAAAACTGAAGAAAAACCTTGGTTTTATTACAAACTCATTTGTGAGTTAAATGTTTTCTTGTCCCTAAACACTAAGAGAAACGTACAACATAGATTCTTAAAGGAAGGGCATTGAAAATGTTGTCAACAACAGTTTCGCTTTTTTTTTACAAGTTTCAGAAAATTTTTTCTACAGCCGAGGACCTCACACTAAATCATAACTCAAAGGAGGCATTTCTACCAGAATAAAGCTGAGGTCGCCCGCTGTTCTGATGACTTAGCAAGTCACCGAGAAAGGAGTGAGCGGAGGCACTCGGCCAAGGAATAGAGTGCAAAGAGGAGCCAGGGAATCAACAAGGCCTAGTTTTGGCAAATGCTGTCTCAAGAGATTACCTGTTAGTTTTAAATTCTGTCTGTTTGTGACTCATAGTTCTTCAAAATCATGCATATAAGAATGAATATTTTTATTCCCTTTTCTGTTATTGGGAGTTGGTAGCAAATCTATGAAGGAGATAGTTATTAGTCAAAATTTAAAGAAAAGGAGTCGTTGATGGTGGTGCGGCCACTCCCTGGATTCCCACAATCATCCTCTTCTGTATTTGAGGTTTCATCTAAAGTCTTTTGATGCCTGCAATTGGAATTATGGTGTAAGATCTTTGTTAACATTCCCTAACAGCCAAAGACGGATCACTAGGAAACGTAAACATCTTCCGAACGTAAGGACTACAAATGTAGATTGTGGTAGAAGAGTCTGAGATAAACCTACTGGCTTTAGAGAAAGAAAGTGATGCTCACGATGCCCCTGAACCACATCTGTTTGACTATAGGACCATGGTGCTTTCCACAGGGCTGTGAAGTGGTTCGATTCTGGGTTGTTGTTAGAAAAAAAATCAGAAATCCATTTGTATAAAATCTTGGGCCACTAGGGAGCCTCAGACAAGGGCTATCTTATCTCTACCTGTGGGCAACCAAGGAAGGGTCTCTGTTGTGCTTGAAGAATGAATAATTTAGGGTACCAGCATTGGATCTGGCCTGCATGAAGCAGAATACATTTGATGTTAGGAGCCATTCTCTGCCTTGTAGGGTTAACTATAATGAGTAACTTGAATAACTCTTAGTCCCTCGTGTTAACCAGTGGGAGACAAGTTTGATAGCCCTTGGGGATATTCTGATGATTATTAGGGATGAAGAACTCTGCCGTGCGTCTCCTCCCACAAGACACTAGTCAGGCCTAGAATCATCAGTGGTTGTATGTCATGTTTAACAGAATTTTAAGAGGCAGAGAAATTTGCTCTCCAAATGGGCAGATTACTCCATCCCAGCACTTGCTGTGGGTGGCCATCTGTTGCCTTTCTGAGAATGAACCTCCCCCAGAGCCGCACAGCGAGATAGCTTTTTTTTTTTTTTTTTTGTGGGTACCGGGGGGACGACCTCAGGATCTCGCGCGCCAGCAGGCGCCCGTGCCACTGAGCGATATCACCGGCCCCTTTTTCGTATGTGGGTTCCGGGAGTCGAACTCGGGCCTTCGCGCTTGCAAGGCAGGCGCTTAAGCCGCTGAGCCGTCTCACCGGCCCCGAGATAGCTTTTGTTGTTGTTGTTTAGCAAGTAAATGACCACCTCTGCATTTAATGGATTTTTAAAATAGGATTTTTTCTCTGCAGTAAGTAAGTGACTGCCACGGGTTGGGCACACTTTGGGAGATGTTTATTCATTTGCCTGATGACTGCAAAAAAAAAAAACAAAACAAAACAAGCAGAAGCCCTCTAGTGGAAGGATCCAGAACTACTCCTGCAGTGCCTACAAATGGGAGGCAGGCCCAGGAAAGGGAAGACAAGCACGTAATGAGTCGTTGTCCTAAGAGCCGAGTGGACAGAGGGTATTTTATGAATTTATTATTATTTATTGTGAATTATTATTCATCTGTTCCATGCCTGTGCTTCTGCTTTTCAGGTGTTCATCAACTGACCCAGAAACAGCTATTAGCATCTGTATGTCTCAGATGGACCAAGGATGCCGTGGTAGTTAATAGAGACCATTTCTTGGTCCTACCCACCTAGCGTCACCTTTGAGCACCAGGTTGGCTCCGGGTCACTGGGTGGTGCAGGGAATTTGTAACTTCATACTGTGAGAGTCAGTCCTGACTCTGTTTCTGGGAGAGATGCCTTCCTGAGCTTGCTTTTGGAATGCTTGTGATGGCTTTAACAGCCCCACAGGGAGGTCAGTCACAGTGACCAAAAGTGGGCCCCTGGGGTAGCTGATTCTTAGAGAAGTTTATTAAGGTGTCATTTGCAGAAAAACCTTTAATCTTTATGTTCAGAACTCCGTAATATATCGGTCACTTTTGTCCACCCAGTTGCAGCCACTTTGAAACTCAGATGTTTGGTCCACATCAAAAGAACAGTGACTTTCAAGCTATAACATTAATCGATTATATTTTTTGTGTTGATTCTTCTCATACTAGTTCAGTGATATTGTGCAAGATTTTAACCATTCTCAACCATAGTTCCCTTTCTGCAAAAATGAGGGTTGTTATAGGAATTAAGTGAAATAGTATAAAGTTCTTAGCTTAGTTCCTAGCAGACAAACTCTTAAAACATATTAGCTATTGTGGAAATAATATTAGAGAAGGTAGAATTTGTCAAATTCAGTTACCTACAGCCTGAACAGCAGGAAAAATGACTCTATTTTCCTATTTTAATCATATACTGTAAGAAAATTTTGGTGTAATGTATTATATATAATTTTTTTGTGGGTACCGGGGGGTCGGCCCCAGGACCTCGCGCGCCAACAGGCACCCGTGCTGCTGAGTGATATCACCGGCCCCTTTTTCGTATGTGGGATCTGGGAGTTGAACTCGGGCCCTCGCGCTTGCAAGGCAGGCACTTACGCCGCTGAGCCATCTCACCAGCCCTGTAATGTATTATATTAATTTGGAATACTTTGATGGATTGTTTTGAAAAGTCAAATTCTAATTTTCTGAGAATGATCCTGCATCAGCATAAATCATTAAGTTTAACTCTTTAAAGAATAGAATAAAATTTATTAAATAGACACTCATTTATTTGTTTTAGGCACTTATTAAGCATAAACCAGCTAATATGTATAGAATGCCCAGTTTCTGCAGCCACTCCATCATATAACAAAGTGTCTCCTTTCTGTAACCTCTGTGGTTGAAAACTAAATCCCTGCATCTGTTTAAATCACAGAGAAATGTTTTGGCATAAGCAGAATCCTATGCTTTATTCTTGGTATTTTGGATCATGACTCGTATTTTTTGTTCCTTAAAATTACTGTTGCAGGGTTATACTTCCTGCGAACTTTGGTTTTTTGGTCTCAGTGATAGTCTTCTTCTCAGCTTTTGTGAAGGAAAGTGTTTCATTACCCTGAAGAGTTTAAATCACACAGATATACGGTCCCATCTAGGGAAATATGAGTAATGATGAGACACCTGCTCTGGAGGGAAGAGCAGGGCCTCTGGAGTCAGTCGGCTCTGGGTTGTACCCTATTCTCCAGAATCAGTAACTAAGGGCAAATCATCATCCACCTCTGAGCTGACTTCCTTACCTGTAAGATGGAAAAATACTTTGTTACTACACACGTGTGAAGAACTAGGAAGACTTCCGCAGCTTATATGCAAAACCTCAATACATGTTGTCCATTATTAGGATTATAATTATGCTTCTAATTATTGTAAACTGATAAGGCCATCGTGACAACACTGTGCTACAGTAATGTTTATGAAGCGACTACCACAGTACCCAGTTGCAGAGTAGGCACTCAGTAAATGAAAGATATTAATATCATTAATAATTTACTTCTTGGAGTGAAGTGGCAGAAGAAATAAGCCTGGTATGTTAATATTGCCTCTCTTAGGACTTTGAATAAATCCAGTCTCTGTTTTTGTTGAAAGAGGAAGAAGGAGGAGGAGGAGGAGGAGGGAAGGATAAGAGGAAGAATAAGAAAAGGAGGAGCAGTAGGGGAAAGGAGAAGAAGAGGAAGAAAAAGAAGAAGAAGAAAAAAGAGGAAGAAAAAGAAGAAGGAGGAGGAGGAAGAGGAAGAGGAGGAAGAAGTGGAGGAGGAGAAAGAGGAAGAAGAGAAGGATGAAGGGGAAGAGGAGGAAAAGGAAGAGGAAGAGGAGGAAGAGAAGGAAGGGGAGGGGAGGGGAGGAAGAGGAGAAGACAATAACTGACATTCACTGGATACTTGCTCTAAACCATATATGTCAGGTATGTCCTTGGTACATTCTCTAATTTTTTTTCAATAAATCTGTGAGGTGATTAGTGGAATGACCTCCACACCTTAGTTTAGGTCTCTCCAAGGACAGGAGTGATAAGACAATGCCTGGGCAACTGAAGCTTAGCACAAGTCTCGCAGGAGGTCATTGGATGTTACTGCATCAGCCACTAGATGTCACAGTATCAGCTTATGGTGGACAAGGTCACTCCTCCTTCTCTCCTAAATGTACAGATCTGTGTATTCTAACTACTGTGAATGCAGTGCGGTGCAATATAATGGTCACATACTGCATCCTAGAGGGTGGCACACATCCTCTCAGGGTGTCATCTCCAAACTGGCACGTCCAGTGTGCGTTCAAAAAGCTTTCCCACTGCTCTGAGTGCTGTGGTACAGATAGAAGCAGTGGGGAGCTCAGCTCCAGTGCTCGCTGCTTCCTACCCTTCTTTGTAATGTAGGTTCCTTGGTCTGAAGTGAGAACATTTCCCTAACAAAGCCCACCCTATTTTGATCCAAGTTAGGGACTCGAATCACACTATGGTCCTTTATTACCTATTGTCAGACTCCAAAGAATTTGGCTTTACAAGACTCAAGCAGTGGCGGGATATTGTGCTGGTGCCTCTGGAGGGAAGAGATATGAATGCAAATGACAGTGCTAAATACTGCAGAAGGGACAGGCACTAGAGGCTAGCTGCTCGACGCTGTTGGCAGAGGCTCCCAGAATAAGGAGCCCAGAGGAAGAGTACTAACTGTAAAAGAACAAGTCTTGGCACCCAGGAATCCATTAAAATAATTCTTATGTCTAGCAGTCTTCCTGAACCCAAGGCAAAAACAACCAAAGCAAATCCCAGAAGCCATCCAGGAATTTTGTTGCAGAAATGGACCATCTGGTCCAAATATACCATTTTACTTAATAAACAAGAAAGTTTGATTTGGGAGAAGGAGCCACAGTCAGGGTAGTCATTTCATGTACTTAGAAGAAAGCTGACGGGGGGGAGTTGTGTAGACATGGAGTCACAGGGTTTTCTGACTTAGGATACAAGGTTCCCAGAATAGAGGACAGGGACTGAGCAAATTCCAGTGCAGAAATTGTCACGCAAGGCAGAATAAAGAATGTTGGGATATCAAGAATGGCAAAATGCAGACCACGTGCAAGATGGGTGCTGTATACAGGGGTTGGTAACACTATTCCTTCTGCTTAGCGCATGTGCAAGACTTCTAATGAAAAGTAGAAAAGCACGCAGCATGGGCTTTGCGGGTGAGGCTGAGGTCAGTTGTTGAAGGTATAATTAATGCTGGTGAAGTTGTGACCCTTGTGGATGTGAGTTGTTCTGTGCCTGAACATCTCAGGCTTTGTTTCAAAGTACCCCTGGTAGTTGGCTTCTCTCAGAACTGTACAATTCAAAAATTAATGTAGGGATGGAAGCAGAGCAAGCCTTGGGTTTATGTGGCTATGATGGCGTGTGATTGGAGTGATTCAGGGAAGACTATCAAAAAATATATGCCCGGCCCAAGAGCCTAACAGTTCACCACTGTTATTTTAGCTTTTTCAATGAAGGATAGATTTTTCATTTAAAAAGGCCAACATGGTTGGAAGAGGCAAACAATATTATTTATCATTGTTTATTAATTACTTGGTGTCTATCCATCCATCCATGCATCCAAAAGTTGTTAAGTAGCTGCTATGGGCTAAATACTAGGCACTGAAAGTAGTACCAGAAACAACACTTTCTATGTAGGATGTACTGCTCTAAAGAATCTCTGCATGCTCATTTAATTGTCATTAAAATGTAGTGGGGAATAGAAAGATATATAAAGAGCTCAAAGATGTCATGCCCAAATAGGAGGAACACACAGCTAGTTGAAAAAGACAATACACTGCAGCAGACGCTAACACAGAGCTACCTGCCCAGGGTGTTAGAATCGTTCTCAGTCTGCAGTTGGGGGTGAGGAACCCTTTCCAGGGGAGGTCAGGACAGAAGCAAGTCTCCAAGAACAGCAGGATGGAGCAGAAAGAGCCTGGCAGTGGAGTCAGCGGAAACCAACTTCTAATCTCTGCCCACTACTTAGTTTGTTGGGGCCTCTATAACAAAATAGCACAGACTGGGTAATTTATAAAGATCCAAAATTTATTGCTCACAGTTTTGGAAGCTAAGTCCAAGATCAATACACCAGCACGTTTGGATTTCATGAAGGCTCGCTTTCTGTTTCATAGATGATGTCTCCTTGCCGTGACCTTGCATGGCAGAAGGGATAACAGGTTCCCTGTGGCTTGTACTCTCTTTCTCACACTCTCTCTCATTCTTCTGCCTCAGCCTCCCAGAGTGCTGGAATTACAGATATGCACCACCATGCCTGGCTCAGGCTTCTTTCACAGAAGCACTAATCCCATTCTTGAGGGTTCTGCCCTCACAACCTAATCACCTCCTTCTGGAACACTCTTCTCTCCTTGTTCCCGGATAACTTGCACTCACCCTTCAGATCTTATATGGTTCAGGAGGTACATTTTGATTTCTCAAGTTCAAGTAAGGGACCCTTGTGCTCCTAAAGTATCCCCAAGCATACTGTATTTGCTATAGTTTATCTGCATCCCCTACTAGATGAAAGCCTCTGAGGACTGGAGTCTCGTCTGTTTACTTGATAATTATGCCTCCAAAACCTGGCACACAGTCTGAAACATTGTGAGCTCTTAATAAACAGTGGTGAAGTGAAGGATGGTGTCATGTGAGACAGAGGTCTACAGTTCATGGATTGACCATCCACAGTGACCTTACAGGGGCAGTTTTAGTGGGGAAGTGGCAGCAAGAGCCAGCCTCGAGTGGGCGATGAGGAAGTGGGGATGGGAAGTCCATTGGCTTATCACATCCTTCCTAACTCTGTTGTTGGCCAGGATGTTTTGACCAGGTCAGCAGTCAAATCAGGCCGTGGGAGCAGGAAGGAATTAGACGCATGAGTCATCTGTGTATTAAGAACAGTGTTTCATAGAGGGCCCAGGTTGCTAAGTCACCAACTCTACGACCTGCTTCTCTGTTAGGCACAGGAGGCACAGTATCTAGGGCCCATAAAAAGGTTTTAATTTTGGTATTTTTTAAAGTAAGAACAACAAAGTGACCACAGACAGATGGAATGTAAAATAATGAATCCAGTTAAGGTTATTTTCATCTTTATATCAACACAGTAATAAAAAATAATTTAATGTCATTTATGAAAGAGGATGGCCCCAAAGGCAAAAGTGCCCAGGACATGACATGCAGCCCTGAGCAACTTTGCCGACTTTATAATCTAGTCCTGCCTGGGAGATTTGCTTGTCATAAACCAGGTTAGCCCATTTCTTCTCGTAGCCTCTGAAACTTCCCCAGTTGACCCGGGGTGGGCAACCATGCCCTTTGACATTGGATGGACAGGGGCGCAGGGGTCTGGAAAGGTCTTGTTAGAGTCTCCTGACAAAGCTAAAGGTGAAATTGTTTTTCATCATTTTCACAAAGAGATTAGGTTCAGCCCTTAGGTCTGTATGTTTCTTTCTGCTCAGGGTAAACAAGGTCTAGAAGTACCAGACGATCTTTCTGGAACTGTCGAGACAGGAGGCCTAGTGACATTCTGCCCATGCAGCACTGTAATGGAAACAAGAAGTGCTAATTTGGTTCCATGAGGCAATTAGAAACTACTATAAATCACTAGATAGACAAATTAACTACAGGAAATAAAAGGGGACTCTGGACAATGATTACTTCTCCTCCAAGGAAACCCAAGAAAAACAAAAAGCATATAAAAAAAATTTTTTTTAACTTGCAGGCTCATCTTGTTCCATGCACTGCTTCAATTTGCTTTAAATAATGTAGACCATCAAACTGGGGGGATTTCTCAGTTTTCCACAGTCCCAGCATTTTAGAGGAGGTAAAGAAGTGTGTTTTGGTGTGTGATAAAGGCAGAAGTCACAACGAGGACCTGTAGTCCTTAAAGTCAAAACAAGGTCCCAAAAGTTTCCTTTGGAAATAATCTACCACCAGCACATAACAAGGCCATAGTTTATAGGACACGGAGCTAAAGTGTGCATGCCTCTACAACACGCCGCTTCATGGCTGTGTGCGGAATAATGATTCTCCCTCCTCAGAGATTCTGCAGTCTATCATGTTAAATCATTAATCCATTCATCTCCTTCAACTCCAGATGCTAGTGATACAACTGTGAGTATAACTCCATCCCTACATGCACTGCTAGCACTTCTCTTTGTAGTCTGCACCTAGTACACATTTGTCGTTTATTGTCTCCCACCCCTTTGCTTACTGCTGTGAATTTAGAGCCTAGAAAATGACTGGCATTGCTAAAGAAATATTTCTGCATGATTTTGCTGAGTGAATAAATTAATGAATCAAATTACTTCATGATAATTCTTAATCCTGGGCAAACTGCTAAACTGAAAAGTCTATGAGCTCTAGGCAAAGCAGTTTTTATTGCCATTTTCCCCAAGATTTTGATTTTGAAAGTATTCATAAAGACTAGATAAGGTTAACCCAAAACACCAACTCTTTTCTTTAACAAAAATTCAACATAGGGCCGGTGAGATGGCTCAGCGGCGTAAGCGCCTGCCTGGCAAGCGCGAGGGCCCGAGTTCGACTCCCGGAACCCACATACAAAAAATGGGCCAGTGATATCGCTCAGCGGCACGGGCGCCTGCTGGCGCACGAGGTCCTGAGGTCAACCCCCGGTACCCACAAAAAAAAAAAAAATTCAACATAAATATGTAATAGGGCATTACCAAGCTCTGTATAAACTTCTTATAAGCTATTCACTTAGAGGTATTTGAAGCTTACTTGAACTGACAATTGTTCAAATTTATTTCTTTAGTAACTTCTAAATATACCATTTCTAGCTAAATAATGTAATTCACCTTTTAGCTATTTAAAATAACTTCTTGGCACAAGGCTTGATCCTTTCCTAGGAGGTACTAATCTGTTTGCGATAATCTTTGTACATGCTCAAAGCTTTGTTGGCCTGTACTGACACTTTAAAAGAAAACAGATGTGGATTCTAAATCAAATCAAACCACTCTCCAGGAATGAGCCATATGGGTTTTTAAAATAATCTGGTGGATGGAATTCAGCCTTAAGAACAGTAAGTATTTGTCGGGTGTGGTGGTGCATGCCTGTAGTCCCAGCACTCGGGAGGCTGAGGCAAGAGGGTCTCTGTGAGTTCAAGAGCAGCCTGCACTACATAGTAAGCCCCTGTATCAAAAAAAAAAAAAAAAAAAAAAAGAAAAAGAACAGTAAGTATTGAAAGTTACTGTGCAGATTGACTCTCTTGATATTTGGGAGATCACGCTGGAAAGTTATTCCTTTGGGAATCTCTTACGTTTTAAATTTTTCTGTATAAATTTGGGGTGACTAAAATACCCTGTCATTGTTTACTAATCATGTGCCTTCTGGAGCCAAATAAATATAGTGAATTTGTAAAGCAAGTGAGTATTTGACAACAGGTAGCTGGGGCGGGGTGGGGGATGACTGTGACTTATGCCATCCAATTTATAGCCAGTAGCAACTTTATACTTTTTGTTTAGAGAGAGGACCATCTAGCTGGCAGTGGAGAAGAGGGTTGGGGAGGGTGGGATTGGGAGTGGTGGCGTTTGAAGCTAAATTTGTATAGCAATTTATATTGAACAAACACAATATCCATTGTCTATATCAAGGAATAGGGACAGAGTTCTGATGGAACTTTCATGGGAAAAACAACTAAAGCTCTCCTAAGCCCCACCTGGGTGCTTATGCTGGCTCAGTTCTAACAGTGTCTTGTGAGGATCTGGGCCCAGTATCGTCGGAGCAGTTGCTTTGTCTAAAGAAGCAGAGTATCCCAGTTTTTACAGGACATGCTCTGGTAGTGATGGTAATGGTAGACTGAGTGGTCAGAAAAGGCCTGCTTGGTAAGGTGACATCTGGGTACTGTCTGGAGGAAAGTGAGGGAGTCACAGATGACAGGGTGAAGAAACTTCTAGGAAAAGGCAACAAGTACATGGCCCAGCAGCAGGAATGTGCTTGGAAGACAGCACATGGCCCAACTCACCGCTCTCGGGCTCGCTCAGATCATGGTGCAGACAGAGAAGGTTAACCTGAGGGTGCGTCCCCATGGTCTAAGGAGCCATCTCTGTACCAAAAAGCAGGGTGAAGGGGAAGAGATATCTTTTAAGGAAAATTCCCAGAAGTTTCGTAGACATTTCTGCTTACAGATCACTGGTTACTCCAAACTGCAAAAAGTGCTGGGAAATGTACTGTACATTCTGGAACATTAGGTACCCAGATAAAAATTCTACTGTGCGGCCGGTGAGATAGCTCAGCAGCATAAGCGCCTGCCTGGCAAGCGCGAGGTCCTGTGTTCGACTCCCGGAATCCACATACGAAGAAAGGGCCGGTGATATCGCTCAGCGGCACGGGCGCCTGCTGGCCTGTGAGGTCCTGAGGTCGACCCCGGTACCCACACACACACACAGACACACAAAAAAAATTCTACTGTGAAAGGATGCGATAAGGAGATTGGGAGGGAATGAGCAGTTTGGGTTGGACCACAGTAAGCAAGGTAAGAGAAGATGATGATGGATGGAGATGGTGAGAAGTAATTAGATTTTGGAGGTAAAGACAAAAAGGAAATGATGATGCACTGGCTATGGGGTGTTGGAGGACAGTTGAGGATGATGAAGATTTTGGCTTAAATACCTGACAAATGGAGTTACTTTTATTGAGCAGGCTTGAGGATAAAGATAATTATGAGATTGATTTTAGGGCATACTAATTTTGAAATAACAACTAGACACCTAAGTAGAAGTGTCAAGAAGTCCCTTTTAGAGGCAAGACTGGAGTTAAATGGAGATGGCTGGTTTAGAAATAGAAATTTTGATTCCATCTGTATAGATATTGCATTAAAGCTCTGAAATCTGACAAAATATTTTAGAGAATGAGTGAAGGTAGGAACGAATCAACATAAAGGACTAATGCTAATATTTCAAAGGTCATTTTGGAGATGAAGAGGAGTGACAAATAAAAAAGGAAAAAAAAGGACAAACAAGAAAGACACCAAGAGAAAAAGTGTTTTTACAAAAAGTGAGTGATACACTGTTTCAAATGCTACTGACAGGTTGAGTAAGATAAAAACTAATTATCGACCATTGGATTTAGTAGCATGAAGATCCTGGATGATCTGACATAGCTGTTTCAGTGAACTGATGAGGAAAAAAAACAGAGTGGGCTCAAGAAAGAATGAGATTAGAGAAAGGAAGAGTGACTCTAAGCAGTTATTTTCAGGAATAGATCTATGAAAGCTAGCAAATGCTGGTTGGAGGATAATGTGGAGTCAAGTTTTTTGTTGCTTCATTTTTGTAAAGATGGGATATATTTCAAGATGTTCTGTGTGTTGTTGGGAAAGATCCAGAGTGGAAAGAAATTTTGATAATGCAGGAAACAGAGGAGAGCCTTTTTGGACTAAGATCCCTAAGCAGATGAGAAGAAATGGTGCCCAGTGCACATATGGGGGTTTTGGCTTTAGAAAGGAATGCATACAATTCACTAGGAGGCAAAGCAAATTGTGTGGGAACAGATGCAGGTAGGAAGTAGAGGGGGTGGTAGGAGCTAATGGAAATTCATCCCTGATTGTTTCTATTTTCTTACTGAAGTAGAATTCAAACCCATCAGCTGAGTATGAGGAGGAGGTGGAGGAACTGGAGATTTGTGGAGAGAAGAGAAAGTATGAAATAACTGTGTAAGAGACTAGATGAATGAATGAACCATGGAAACGTAATGAGATTGCTGGGGCAGTAGTATGGATCTACTTTATTTTATTATTATTATTTTTTTACATGGGTACCGGGAGTCGAATTCAGGACCTCGCGCTTGCCAGGCAGGCGCTTATGCCGCTGAGCTATCTCACCAGCCCTGGATCTACTTTACAGCAGTCATGAATTTAAAGTGAAACCACTCTGGAAGCGTATGAGTGTAGGATGAGCAGAGTTGGATGCAACCAGAGGTGGAGTTTTGTCAGGAGAGTAAACAAAGGAGAGAAGAAAGGAGAAAAAAAAGGAGAAAGAGATAAAAAGATTAAGATTGCATTTATTCAAGGTAGTCATAAGAAGGGACCAGGCAATCTAATCTAGCCAACATAGATGACGGTGAGGGACAGTAACGGTCTTGAATTTAATACATCAACTGCAGCCTTTCTTGAAACTGTTGGTATATTCTGCAAAAATAGAAAAGGTTAATTTTTAACATGGTGCATTAGAGTGTGCTAGGTTGCAGTTAAAATAAAATCCTAATTTTTGTGGCTTAAAAAATCAAGAGTTGGGCCGGTGAGATGGCTCAGTGGCTTAAGCGCCTGCCCGGCAAGCGCGAGGGCCCGAGTTCGACTCCTGGAACCCACATACGAAAAAGGGGCCGGTGATATCGCTCAGTGGCACGGGCGCCTCCTGGCGCGCGAGGTCCTGAGGTCAACCCCCCGGTACCCACAAAAAAAAAAAAAAAATCAAGAGTTAATTATAATAGGATTTGGACTGATGGCAGCTCTGCTCTTCTCCACAGTCATTTAGGACCCAGGAGAGGATGGTTCTGGCACCACCCTCAGTGTGTGGCATCTGGAGGTCATCCAATGCTTTGTCACTAGAGTCCGCCAGTAGGGAGAAAGAACATATGGAGGCAAGTGTAAGAGGCTTTTATGGGCCAAGTGCAGAAATGTCATGCATCACTGCAATCATATTCCACTGCAGAAAGCTTGATCATGTGCCTGCAGGCAGGCTGAGAAATCTAGCTGCGTGACTGGTCCACAGCAATGTGGAGATCCTCTTGGGGAGTACTGTAGAGATCTCTAAGCCCTAGAAGAAAATGTCTTGATAGACTCTGGTTCTGTCTGCTGCAAGCAACAAATGAAGGAGATTTAAAAAAAAAATCAGTGACATGGATTAGTTATCACAAATACCTGATAAAGATAAAATTTAGGATTTGATCTGGTTGCCACAAAAGAAATAGATGAGGAAAACTATCCCTTGAGGGTTATTGAAGTTTTCAATTTCTGAAAGTTGAGATTTCCTTTGTTCTGACACCTTTCTTTTGAGAAAGGCTCAAGATAGGATTTGAAGGGGGAAAAATCCCAACAGGGCAACTATTTTAAAGGAGAAATCATACATTTTCATATACATTTCAGCATAAAAGACAATTCCCTGCTTATGACATAAATTAAAGCCAGCTTTAACCTGGACATTCTTTGAAGGCTAAAAAGTGATTTTTCTCTAAATAGTATATAATGTATATAGTATAGTACAATAGTATAGTATACATCAAATGATGGTGTCCCTCATATGCTGTTGCTTGTATTGGATTACTCAGACTTGGGGAAATACACTAATATCACCATTATGATTCTTTTTCTGAGAGGCTCATGGCCAGATTCCACCTTGTGACTGAAAATGAGTTTTCCTTAACTGGAATAGGAGAATGAAAGGCTTTCTTCCTGGGAGAGGAGCAGACTTCTTCCTCTTCCTGACAGGAAAGTGTTGTGGATGGAAGGTTTAAAAGGCTTAACTATTTGGCTGTGTGAGATTTGAACTAGTTTTTCCCTCCTAAAACCCAGTGGGAGCTTGGCAAGATTGCTAAAATTGGGTTTTAGCTTAGGATCCTTGATAGTAACTAGTTTTAGTAGTACTTAATAATGTTTTGAATGTTAGTACTATTATCTCCTAAAAGAGATTCTTTCCTAAAAGAAATCATTATCTTGCTTTTGAATGTAATCATTCCTCCTTTTTAATGAGTAATTTTACCACCCATGTAAGCATCCATAAACATTATGATTTAATTTTTTCTGGCTTAAAGTTTGTCTTTTAATCTGCAGTTTTGTCCTATGTCCTTCCTATTCCTTGAAAAGTATTTGTTAATAAGTTGTTGAACCTGTAGAGATTTTCATGATCTGGATTTTGCTGGTTACATCATCACAGTGTAGTTTAACATGTTCCTCTGTCCTCTGCATTTCCTGTGAATGGGCAGTCGGATGAGATTCAGGCTTGTTTGCTTTGGCAAGACTATCATGTGATGCTGTGTTCTTTCATCAGGAGGCAGAGACTTTGGTTGCTCTTTTGGGTGATGTCATCAGTTTCTGCTGTTCAATATTTAGACCTATGGCTTCGGTAGAGTTTGAATAGAGAAATTTAATTTCTTCTTAATTAATTATCTGGGATCTTTATATGAGGCATCACTTCCCTTATCCACTCTTTGGTTATGAACATAAAATTCATATAGTAAAGATAGAATGAGTAATTGATTCTTTCCCCTTTATTATTTTTCGACATAGCGAGTTGGTGTCCCAAATCCTTCTCCAAATATGACCATTTTTTGATAATTACTTTAAACTCATGGCTAAGGCCAAAAGGGAAGGGGGCTGCTAAACAAAGAGCAAAACAAAAGATAGATAATAGGAAGTAGAAAGATCTTTCTCAAGTGGGAAAGGGATCAAAAGATGGGAGAGGAGGGAAAGGGAATGAAAAAAGGAATGAAGATATGTTATGTACGTATATCAACTCCACACAAAGAATGTAAAGATTATGTGCTGCTAACATGTATTAATAAAAAATCTAATTACCATAAAAAAGAATCAAGGACAGAATAGATATGTCTGGACAGGAGAAGGGAAGAGATGAAACGAATAGCCGAATTAATTCCACTCAGACATCAGAGATTTTATTCAGAAGGCAAAATAGGTAAATTATTGATAATCAACATATCACAGCATATGAGAATCCAACTGTAGTGCTGGCTTACTGTTTCTAAGCAAAGACACACTGACCACTATGCTGACCATTTAGGGGGGTTGTGGAAAAGGTTGCATTTATAAAGATTTCTTCACAAGTTTCAGAAAAATATTTGCTACACTGTGTGATCGTCAGTGGTACATGAGGAAGCAAAGGGCAAAGAGACAGAAGATGGTCAAAGTTCAAGTTAGGAAACTAGGATGTTGGGGAGAACTGAGCAGGTACAGATGACCACAGCCTGGGCTGCCATGGCTGAATGCATGGGCATCATGGCATTTGCTTAAGGAGCAGAGCTTAGTAGAAACCATGAGATGGAGACTCAGGGCTTCACCATTTTTTTCCAGCAACCTGCAACCCTGGGGTTTTGTGTGACCCAGTGGAGCAAGGGAATCACATGAGGAGTGACTGATGCATCAGAAACTCACAGGGTAGCAAAGTGTTCCTGAAGGAAGTCTCGCACTATCTCCACCCCTACCCCCACTGATTGTAAGTATATATAATTGTACAAATTAATGAGTTTGACTATGACATTTCGTACATGAGTATGTTGTGTTTTCCAAGATTTTTTCTATTGAATTTGAAATAGTGCATATTTAAGATTTGCAGTTATCCACATACACATACATTCAATCTAGAAAGGACTCTAAAGACCTTCTTAATCCTCATTTCATAGACAAGACAACTGAGAATGTGGCCAAACTCACATATCAAGATTGTAGTATTCTGGGATTAGAATCAGGTCTCCTGTCTCCTCTTCATAAGTAACTACATCCCAGATTTCCATTCAAGAAAAGGCACTTTGACCCAGTGGCACACTGTGTTGCTAACCTCCTGATATGAGATGCCAGCTGCTTCTCAGTTTGCATTCAACTTACAGAGTCACATACATCATCAATGTACCATAGGAGAAATTCAGCAGGATGAATCCTTAACTGTCCTGCTTCCTACCATCCTCACATAGATTATTCCAACTCTCAACAGGGAATTTTAGTTTCAAGGAGTGAAGTAAACCCTGCTATGTCGTTGTACCACATGAACATGATTTGGGAATAAACATCCGTAGACTGCACAATGCCTCTGGAACAGGAGAAAGCTTTAAGATGTGATATGTATATGTGCCAATTCCTCAAGTTGCATATGATTATTATGTATTGAAAACATACACTAATTTTGAAAAAAGAAACTAAAAATGCTCATTTCTATATGACAGAGTGCTAAAAGGGAAAACAATGCCTTTTATTTAAAAAGTAGGTAAATTTAGAAGTTTTCAGTGTGTGTCCTACATGTTTGTGTCTCCTGGTCATTTCTTTTTTTTTTTATTGTTTATTGGTATATTTTAGATATATATAATGATCATATTCATCACGGGGAATTTGTACCTGTACATGATATATCTTGATTCTCTTTTTTTCCCATTCTCCTCTCCTCCCTTCAACCCCTCTTCCCCTCCCTATTTACAAAGCTTTGTTTCCATTTTATCCTTTCTTTTAATTGTTTTTTTCCTTTTCCCTTCCTTCTTTTCCCCTTTCTCCCACCCTAGTTCCTCTTTCCTTTTGAACAATTCTTCCCATTTCACAATATCTATTATACATTTTAGTCCTTATTTACTCTTTCAGTTTCTCACACCAGGGAGACAATGTGATATTTACACATGTGAGTCCTATTTATTTCACTTAAGAGTATCATCTCAAGTTGCATCCATTTAACTAGAAATGTCTCAAGTTTATCCTTCTTTATGGCAGAGTAGTACTCCATTGTAGAAAAAAAACCACATCTTCTTTATCCATTCTTCGGTTGATGGCCATTTCTTATTTTAAAAATCCCATGTATCAGCAGTTATTACCACACAGACCTGCAGGAGTGTTTTCCAAAGCGACTCTCAAGGTTCTTCGAGAGACTTAATGAGAACAGGCAGAGGGAGGTGCGGTCTACACCTCATCTTTTGGAACGCTACCACACACATTAGCATATGAAGTGCTTTGGAAATCCTTTCATTTAGTCCGTTTCCCAAATTTTTTCAATCATAGAGATCCTCGTTAATTTTTTTCATTTAACTTCCTTAGAATTCAAGTTTCACCTACTGTTCTCCAGGAGCTCTCATTTATAATTACTCTTCAGGAACTCAACACGTGGATTGGTGCTTTTGGTCACACCAGTTCTGTGGAGCCTCACACATGTGGCTTTCCTTGTGAGCCTCTCGCCAGTGTGACCTCTCGACATCAGAAAATTCTCTTCTGTCACAAGGCAACAATATCTTTCACCTTTTCCCAATTCCTGAATGTCTACTCTGTGTGCACAGTAGCTGTGACCATGGATGACACCCAGACCTCCGCAGAGTCATTCCTGACCTTTCATCTCCTGCATCCATAACTCCCCAGATCACTCAGAAACCTTCCACTCACACTACGTACCAATAAGAAATCCTTGCCCGAAGAGTATTAGGAGTTCAGGCTATGGGAGATCTTGAGGCTTACAGTAGGTTGCTTTTCTCTGTTTCCTTTTCTATGCTTTTATTTATTTATTTATTTATTTATTTATTTATTTTGCATTTTCTTATCCACTCACTCAAAGACCATCTATCTCCTCTCCTTGTCATATACATGTGATTTGGGGAACTACTTTGTTTATTTTATTTATTTATTTTTTTTTTTGTGGGTACCGGGGGGTCGACCTCAGGACCTCATGCGCCAGCAGGCGCCCATGCCACTGAGCGATATCACCGGCCCTTTTTTCGTATGTGAGTACTGGGAGTCGAACTCAGGACCTCGCGCTTGCCAGGCAGGCGCTTATGCCGCTGAGCCATCTCACCAGCCCACTACTTTGTTTATTGAGTGTGTTCTCAACAGAACTCACCTCTTACTCCAAGCAGCTTATCAAAGTATTTCTATCAAATTAATGGAATGCTCCTCTTAGAAAAATTCCAATGACGTGCTCCCATATTGTTATTGAAGGTAACTTTATATATAATATTGAAGCTATAATATATATATATATATATATATATATAGTATTATATTAAGAAAGATGACAATAATTGTTCATGTTCGCTGAAGGTACATTCCCCTATACTTTCTTTTTCCTGGTGCTCTGAAGGATGGTAATTAACAAACCTGGCTGTGTATTACAATCATATGAAGAATATTCAAAATATCTCAGCTTTACTGGTAGAGATTCTGATTCAAATGATAGAGTCCATGCATCAATTTCCCAAGCACTCAGGCAATTCAGTTGTGCACATCAGAGGACAGTACCATTATTTAGAACATAGTCAATGAAGGTGGAGGATGCCATCAGTAACCAAATCATCAGAAATAGAAAATACGTAAATACTCCACCAGTATTAATAAGCCTTATCACCCACAGTGCCTACTTAGCTACTCCCCTGGTCACACAGACCTCTTCAGATATAGCTTTCCTTCCAGATGCTCAGCAAAGTGTGAAAATAACTTATTCTTGTACCTATCCACAGAACTCTAGGCTTGTGAGGATGGGAAATTACATCTAGCACATTTAGGTATTTTACTGATACCATCGTTAGTATGATGTTACACTTAGAATTTTACAGTCAGGGATGGGTAATCAGCTCCCATATATGCAGCAATTATAATTTACCTGTCTCTGAGGTTTGAGAAGGCAGAGTCTGGCTGTGATTATTAATGAAGGTGGCTGCAGTAGCACCCTAAAGGAGGTGCTGAGCAGCCACCACAGTGATCACGGCAGCCCTGTTAGAGAAGAGGGAAGAAGTTCCATGTCTTGTTGTTGACTCTTTGCTCTGAACGGCCATCCTGTCTCCCCACCTCAGCCTCAGCAGTAAGTTATCCTTCAAGACCCAGAACAGATGCCACTTCCTCTCTCCCTGGAGCCTGAACAACACTCTGCCCTGACCTCATATGATATCATGCATTTTCCTTCTAGATTTCCAGGTCCCCAGTGCAGCATCTTGCATCTTAACTTTCTTTCCATCAACAGGGCTCAAATAAATTGTCTGTACAGAGCGAGCCCCAAATATGTTTAAGATACCGCATATAAATTTCCTGATGTCTGTAATAGCTACCATCCAACTTGGAATGAGCTTAAGAAATCCAATATCCCTTAGAAATCCAGACGGCTCACTTAACAGAATGGAGTTATTGTCAATATGCACAGACAATAGAGCTCAAGCTCTGCTTTGATGATATAGTAACTACAGCTCATCTTGCTTTTGGAACAGAGGTAAAATGATTACTGAACTGAAGGCCATTGCTGAGCAAGAAAAATGTTAGGAAAGAGAGATATGGCACCACTGTATTTAATCAGAACCGGGATGAAACCTCTTTACTAAAAAGGTTGCTTAAAAATACTCTAATTCTTTATCCAAATCCCCTGAAAGTGTTAAATATTTTCTGGAAAAGTGGCTGTTGCTCTTTCCAACATGTGCCCTGTGTTCTGGGAATTAACTAATCTTATTGCTTCTTTGCTCACCTGTGCTGGGAATCTCACAAGAGCTCACAGGATCCGGCCTTTGTCACTTTTTCCAGGAGACATGAGTCATTCCCATCCACTGGCTTCTGAGAATAATTCAGATGGAAAACTTGCAGTTGTTAAACCCACTGTGTCTTGCTACCAGGATATAACCCCAATACTCAGGGGTTTTAAGCCCAAATGGCTTTAGAAGTCAGGCAGGGAGGACATGTGGAGTGTGCTGGGTATAGTACAGGTAGAGATTGGCAAGTGGAAAAGATGTATACTCTACTTAAAGTATCCAAATTTAAAAATTTTCAGGCAGTTGCACCTGCCACACAAAATACATGCGTAGGCCAATTTATTCTGAAGGCCTAAGTGTTGAACTGACACATAGCCATTTGGCTTCTCCTGCATTCCCACCCTACACCTCTCTTTGCTTTCCCTCTCTTCATGAACCTGTCATACATAATTTTAGATCCACTAACCCTTTCTTGTTTTCTACCTATGACAACCAAGTTTGCATAGATTTCATGCAGCCTAACTTGAAGGGCCTTCACCCCACACCTAGGCCACATGCCTTTCATCTCCTGACTTGGGTTTCCCTATTGATACTGCTGGGGGCCTCTGCTCAGCACACAGGCAAGCAGAGCCTGGAAGTACAGGGAGTAAACATCCACCCCCAAGGTGAACCAGTGGGAGATGGGAGACTAGTTGGTAGGTAAAGTATTCCCCTTTCTCTTTCTCTAGCAGTAGATGGTGCTGACATGTAGTTTTTTATGGTTTCTTGGACAATGAGCTGTCAGTTACCGCCCCATCCCCAGCGGCAGTATGCTTGAAACAAATCCTCCTTAGCTTTCCTTATGTCCCTTCTTTCTTCTGTCCTTCACTCCTGATCTCTGGAATTATACCCAAGTCTCTTGCCTTAAGATATGCTTTCTGAGGAAGCCCAGTCTAAAACAATTGGTGGAGGATAGGACCAAGATGGCGGAGTGGCAAGCAGCAGAGAAAGAGCCTCTCTGAGAGTCGCTGTCCAGACTCTGGAACACAGCAACTCGAGGAAGCCAAGAAGGAGGGAAGTGGGTCCCCGGGACCCAGGAAGGATCTGAAGTGCAATTTGAAGCCCACTGAGAGAATGAAGAGAGAAACTTCAACAAAGAAGAAGGAGGGAGCTGCTGGCGCCTTCTCCCTGAGTTGGAACTTGCTGCACGACAGGAGCGGTTCAAACCTGCAGACACACGGTGACTACCGGCGAACCCATGGGGCCTCCACAGAGAGATGCAGCGGTGCAGGGGAGCAGCAGACGTGAAGGACTGCACTGGCTGGCGGTGAGTGCTGAGGGCTCAGCAGTCCCGCACGAGAGAGCGATTGGTGGGGAGCCATCTTGGGGGGGTGGCTGAGCTTGGAAGCCAGGGCAGCTGCGGCTCCATCTATGGCTCCCAGCCGGGCTCAGGCCCACGGAAGGTGCACTGATGTCTGCAGGCTGAATGAGCCTGCTCTCAGCCACAAAGTGCAGGCTCGCTGAGACTATCCACTACCCCGCCAAAAAGCTACTGCTGGCTTGCTGGGACAGATCGGCCCGGATCGGGACTCTGTCTCCACACGTTGTTTACCAGCGACAGCAGAGACAAACCTGGAAGTGAACTTTTTTTTCCTTTTTCCTCTCTCGTTTGTTTTTTGTTGTGGTGGTGGTGTTTTTTTTTTTTTTTTTCCCCTTCATCATTTGACCTTGTTTTTATATGAGGGTAAACAGAGTTTCTAGCCTTTTTGTGGTTGTGGTTCTGTTCTTCCTTTTATCCCTTCCTTCTCTCTTTCCCTCCAGTCTTTTGCACTGGTTTCCGAAAGTTAGCATGATCCCTCTTTGTTCTCCAGCCTTCTAATGCCTTCCTCTTCTTCCACTTCTCTATTTTCTCCTTAACTCATTTTAAATTTTAACCTCTTAGGGCAAAATTGACATGTTAAGGACTTGTATACTGCATATAATTTTCTGATTTGTTTTAGATTTTGTTATATAATCATAAATCTAGTTTATATGGTTAAAACTACAGTACTCTGAAAAAGGAGATTGAAGAGGATATCAGAAAATGGAAAGGTATCCCTTGCTCTTGGGTAGGGAGAACTAATATAGTGAAAATGGCCACACTTCCAAAATTTTTATACAGATTTAATGCAATTCCAATCAGAATTCCCACAACATATCTCATAGAATTAGAGAAAACATTCCTAAAATTCATTTGGAACCAGAAGAGACCTAGAATAGCAAAGGCAATTCTGGGCAACAAAGGCAAGGCAGGGGGCATCACAATCCCTGACTTGAAATTATACTATAAAGCTACTGTGATAAAAACAGTGTGGCACTGGCAAAAAAAAAAACAGACCCAAAGGTCAATAGAACAAATTAGAAGATGTAAAAACAACTCCAGACATACTAAGCCACCTTATCTTTGACAAAGGTGCCAAACACATTCACTGGAAGAAAGATAGCCTCTTTAATAAATGGTGCTGGAAAAACTGGCTCTGCACATGCCAAAGACTAAAACTAGACCCATGTCTATCACCATGCACTTGACTAAATTCAAAATGGATCAAAGATCTAAATAAAACAGAAACATTAAATCTGCTGGAAGATAGAATAGGTAAAACTCTTGAAGACATTGGTGTAGGCAAAGACTTTATGAATAAAACCCCGATCGCACAGTAACTATCACAAAGAATCAACAACTGGGATCTCATCTTATTAAAAAGCTTTTGCACAGCAAGAGAAACCATCAACAGAGTGAAGAGACAACACACAACGTGGGAAAAAATGTTTGCCAGCTATTCCTCAGACAAAGGATTACTATTGAGAACATATAAAGAACTCAAAAAAATCAGACCTCCCAAATTTAAAGACCCAATCCAAAAATGGGCATCTGAGATGAATACACACTTCTCAGATGAAGAAATACAAACAGCAAGTAAATATATGAAAAAATGTTCAACATCACTGGTCATTCGAGAGATGCAAATTAAAACAGCACTGAGATTCCATCACACCCCAGAAAGAGTGGCCATTATCAAGAAATCAACGAATAACAAATGCTGGAGGGGCTGTGGGGAAAAAGGAACCTTTCTCCACTGTTGGTGGGAGTGTAGACTGGTGCAACCACTGTGGAAATCAGTGTGGAGATTCCTCAAAAAACTAGGATTGGAGGTCCCATTTGACCCAGCTATTCCCCTTCTGGGTATCTTCCCAGAAGAATTAAAAACATCGTACTACAGCGATATATGTGCACCCATGTTTATAGCAGCACAATTTGTAATAGCTAGATTTTGGAAACAACCCAAATGCCCATCAATCCAGGAATGGATAAAAAAGATGTGGTATTTTTATACAATGATGTACTACTCAGCCATAAAGAAGGAAAAACTGGAGACTTTTATAGGTAAATGGATGCAACCAGAGACCATACTCATAAGTAAAATAAACCAGACGCACATGTGTAAACATCATATTGTCTCCCTAGTGTGAGAAGTTGAAAGAGTAAATAAGATCCAAAATGTACAATAGATATTGTAAAACTGTTCAAAAATTGTTCAAAAGGAAAGATAAACTGGGATGGGGGAATGGAGAAAAGAAGGAATGGAAAAGCAAAAAAAAAAAAAATATATATATATATATATATATGATAGTTAAGATAGATATACTATTAATTTCTCTTAGTTCTTTGAAAAGAAAGGTTTGTGCTAATATTGTTTGGACAATTGAATGCTGATATCTTGTACTCTGAGTAACTAATTTAAAGATAACTATATGCAATGTATTAACAATTGTTAGCCTCCTATTATGTCATTTTGAAATTTTGTTCTATTTTTTTTCTCTTTAAAATAAAAATTAAAAGGGCCAGTGATATAGCTCAGTGTCATAAGCACCTGCCTGGCAAACACGAG
The DNA here is from genome assembly GCA_028451465.1 of Erethizon dorsatum. Lineage (NCBI taxonomy): Eukaryota > Metazoa > Chordata > Mammalia > Rodentia > Erethizontidae > Erethizon > Erethizon dorsatum. The sequence goes on along the minus strand of CM051828.1, from coordinate 118,509,269 downwards.
GTCCTGAGTTCTGTTCCCGGTACCCACATAAAGAAAAAAAAAAATGGTATCAGCATTGGCCCTATAAATCAAACCATCTGGATGGGATTTTCAAGCTAGATTACTTAGTGATCTAGTGACAATAATGAAATACTACATTACTAAGGCTAAGTGAAGTGATAATCCATGGCCTGCAGTAACACTATGTATTAGTTAGGGTTCTCTAGAGGAACAGAATTCGTAGAAAGTGTATGTATAATTATGTAAGAGGATTTATTAGGCTTACAGGATGAGAAGTGGGAGAGTCTACAATGGCTATCTGTGGGAAGAATCCACAGTGGGGGGTCCATGTGCTGGAGAATCAGATGGTCCAGCAGCTGCTCAGCCCAAGAAAATGGAAGCCACAGACCAAGGGGGATTAAATTTGTAGCACCAGCCCAAGGTTAAAGGCCTGGAAGCTCACTGTAGAATCATTGGTGTGGTCTGTATTGGAAGGCTTAAGAAAGTGGAGACCAATGTCCAAAGGCAATGGTGAAGACTGAAGGTCTTCTAAAACAGGGACACTTTCTTATTTCCCCTTTTATTCTGTACAAGCTATAAACCCATTGCTTGATGCCACCCACACCCAGGAAATGTCTTCTCTCAGTTTGCTGGACCACATGTCAATTATGCAGACATACCCAGAACTGTGTTCCACTGATCTGCTAGTCATTTCTTAACCCATTCAAGTTGACTTACCATGATTAATGGTCACACATTAGAATTAAGAAGGCATTCACCCCAGGATGGAGATACAGTACTTTAATATATTGTTCTTCAGTGTTATGAGGCCAATGATAATTACAAGGATTTTTGACTAGCATAACTCTCTGAACTGCATTGAAAACCTTGGCACAAGAAATTGAGAAGCTCATGGCAGCCAAAAGCTAAGTAAATATACTCTTAAAAAGACAGAGTGTTCTATGGTAACTTTGAATGAGAATCATTTCTTGCAAGACTGCACTGAAATTAGATCCAGGGTCTTAAATACATAATTTAAGCAGGTCTTATCAGTCGTGCTATGGCCCGATGGGAAAAAATGTGGGACCACATGACTTTGTTAGGGATATCTGGGTGGGCCATCCTGACGTTTGTGAACTCTCCAAGATGGCTGAAGCAAACACCTCCACAGTGTTAACAGGAAGCAGCCTCCCATTTTCTAGAGACAGTGAAAGGACATTGCCTAAGGTAGCTGCTTTGCTGTATGACGCAGTTAATTCACTCCTCATTACCTCTAGGCCTTCCTCAGAGTTAGGTCTTAGCACAATCTGATCAGGGAAATACAATTTCTTGGAGCAACCTCCTGAAATTTCCAAGAGGAATAGTCCACACCCCAAAGAATTTACAGGGCCTGGGAAAAGAGATCTAAAGAGTATTGGCCTGGGATGGAGAAGGTAGATATAATACTGGGTAGAGAGCATTGGTTGATAAGAGAGAATTCATTCTTAACTGCTAAATGCCCAAATTATGGGTTTCAACATTGAGGAACATTTCAAAATTATCCTAAAAATCTGCTGGGATGAGTCCTTAAATCTTGTACAGGAAGATGACCTTTAGTAAATGAGGTGGAGGTGTTAAGATTTCTAGATATAGCATTGAAAAAGGATCAGAAGGCTCATGGAGATGGAGCTGTTAGACTTAATTTATACGGTAAGACCTAGAAACTTATCATCACCTGGCAATATTCACTGAGGGGAGGCAGAAGACCCTCCCTTAACCAGGTCAATGAGAAATCCGATCAGTGCTCAGAAAGGTACTGACAATTAGTTAAAAGCTTGATGAAAATTGTCTTTGTAAAAAAAGAACTGATGATTAGAGATGCTGCCATAAAACTGGCTCTACATTATTCTTGGGCATGACAGGATTTCAGAATAGCAGAGCCGAACATCCAACTATCACAGGCACGGTGGACGAAATCTTGACAACGGTGAGACAAGGTCAGATAGTGAATCAAAATGTCTTAACAGGGATCTTTGGTTTTGGCTAATGGGCCATGGTGTCCCTAGACATGAGACAGCTAGACTGTTACGTAGTGTTGCTGACTTGTCTTATTGTATTTTTAAATATTAAGAACCACTGAGCAGAAGTGTCACATCAGTTACCACAATGGAAATTTGTGGTTCCTCTTCTGGTTTCGGAATTAACATTAAGACCTAGAAACCATATATTGAAGAGAGGCTGAGTTCCTTTGAAAATAACCTTGTAATGCCCCTCTACTAAATATTCACCCATTTCTTTCTTATAGGGACCTGTGGAGATTTGGTAAAGTATTGTACATTGGGGGAAAGAAAATACATAACTTTTTGAGCACTGTTAAATCTGGAATCTGATCTTTCTGATGCTAATGGACTCAAAATTTCATCACGGACTTTAATTTAGAGTAGTGATATATGGGTGCTAGGTGATTAATGAAATTTTAGACCTGTGTGTCTTGGCTATTTCCCTAGTCACCAATTATACTTTATCTTGAGCATCTGGATGAGCCTTCACATTTTGTCCCTGAGTAAAGGTCATTATGGCAGGAAGTACCACATGAAACCTCTGCAGTCACACACACACACACACACACACACACACACACACACTCCTATGTGCATATTACTTCCCTATATGGTAAGCGAGAAGCAATCTGCACCCCAGGAAGAGTTGCAGAGATTTTCCTACCATAAAAGATTTAAGGAATGGAGAAGTGGTGGTTTCATCACATCGCCATACAGTGTATCTGTCTGGGTACTGGAGAGAAAGAGAGAGATAGAGAAAGAGAGATAGAGAAAGAGAGAGAGAGAGAGAGAGGGATGATGGCAAACAATGGTGTGCTATTATAAATTTTATCAGGTTATAACTCCCATTGCTGAAGCAAAATGAAGTACCTTTAATGGAGCAGATTAACACAATTTCTGGTATTTTACATGCATCTCTTAATTTGAAGAATGCATTCTTGTAGATCAGGGATAGTCAAACTACAGATTCTGGGCCAAATATGTAGATATGCCTGCCTATCAGAGAACATACACTACTGAAAGGTCTGGGCTTGCATGTTAGCCAACCTCCCTCATTGATAGCCTCTATGCTGGACAATGGGCTCAAGCACAAAGTAATCATTTGACAAGGATAGAGGCTTAGATGGGTTCCCTCTGATTCAGCTAATGCTGTTTTTTTATGTTTCTTTTTTTTTTCTTTTAGTTTCTATTTTTATTAGCATGTGTTTGAATTACATAACGATTACATTCCTTGTGGGGAGTTGGTACATGTACACAACACATCTTAATGTTTTTATCCCCTTTCCTTCCCATCCCTCCCTGTTCCCTCCAATTCTGCTTCTGAAGGCCTAATCTACTAGCAGCAGAGAAAAAAGAGATTAATCTCTTGGGATAGGTTTATTACAGTTGAACATCTTCTATCCTGGGATGGGAGGTACAGAAATTTGTCCTTACAGGAATTGATCCTTAATCTGAATATGTATTTGCATTCTTGTGTGCAATACCTCTCCTGGCCTACCATCCAAAAGCTTACAGAATGCTTGACTTGTTGACATGATGTCTCATACATCACACTAAGGGACACATTCTACAGTAAGATAAAGTAATGGGTGCGGGCACATTGGGTCCACTAATTGTTCCTTGTACCCTATCACCCATCACTCAGAAGCAGTGATGGTAGAAATCTTGGTAAAGTTTCATTTAAGAGATTAGCTCAGGGACAACACTTAATAGGGAAGGAATGCAATCTTCTAGAATATGGTATGGGTGTGTACGTGTTGTGTTTGTGCACGCACACATGTATATTAAGATGATGAAAAATACATGATGCTGTATTCCCAGTAGCTCAGTTACACAGGACTGGGAACCAAGTGTTTACATAATTTGTGTTTAGCCTCGGTAGGATTAGAAGTACAGATAGTTACAGTGGATTGAGAATGGTTCTACCAGAAGCAATGTAGAGGTCCACTGAACATGAAGCTTATGCCTACAGGTATAAGGGAAGAAAAGACACCCTATTTTTAAGAGTAATAGACGCTGATTATTCTGAAAAAATAGGATTGCTGTACCTAATAAGGATATGAAGAAGAGTGTGTGGAGCCCAAGGGTTTCAAAATACATAATGTGATACAAGACATATTATAATATTTTATGTTATATAGTATATCTTGGTGCTTCCCTGTAATAACATAGTTGTACTTTGTCAAGTTGTTATATATATAATGGTACAGTGGTACTTCAGTTCACGAACTTAATTCCTTCCATGATTCTGGAAAGAATGGCCATGTTCATGTACACGCAGGAAAGATGGCTGTGGTTGTGTTGGTCACCTGATGCAGAGTTGGCAAACAAAAACAAAATTTTGCCAAATGCTTCTGTTTGTGAAGCAAATTGTTTGCAAAGAAAAATATTCATGAACCGAGGTACCACTGTATTGCAACAACTCTGACCCAATAAAGGCAAATGAAGAAAGGGCTCAGGCCCATAAAGTGAAGGTCTTTGTTACCACACTAGGGCATTTACCCATGGAGCTAGTGTGCTGATTAATGGTAAGGGAAATATAGATTGTTGGAAGATTAAATAAATATTAGTTATGATTTCAGATCCAGCTAGAACCGTGGAAATTGAAGCTTGTTTTACTTATCCTCAGGCAGATTACAGCTGATTATTGACTTGAAGGAGATCTTGGGACAGACTGGACTAGTTCTTCTCTTCTTGGGGAACCAGACATAATGATAGGGCAAAATGAAGTTGAACTGCAAAAGGGACAGACTGTATTAGCCATCTTTTATATCATATTTTATGTTCTTTGTCTCACCTGTTTCATTTAAGCTACGATTGAGATGACTTGTTCTTGAGATATGTTTTGAGCGCTTGCCTGCAGATGCAACCTGATAACATTGCAACTTCTCATTTCCTGCCCCAGAGCCACCCTAACGATATTTCTGAGATCCTTATTGCAAGCTGGTATGTGCACTACGGAAGAACAGGGAAGTTCATGTCCTGTGAGAGAAACTTTTGACCAATGGGAGACTACAGCCAGGGGTTAAATTCCTCCTTTTATTTTTTCTGTGGTGAGATTATACAACTTCTTAGAGGATGGCCAACTGTCAACGGGGTTGAGCAATCATTCACCCTCAGAAGCAGTGAACTCTATAATGCAGCTTCATATTCTTCCGTTCCTGAGCTCCTCACTCCTTCCTGGGATTGCATGATCTAATTCAGGTTAGGGTAATTTCTACCTCCCAACCTGATGGACTGGTGCCCTCTGGTGATTCCGCTGTCATGATAAACACTCTCTCTAATTGCATCTTAGGTGAAAATTGGCCATCTGCCGAGGAAAATGCTTTCCCTGCCACGTGCTCACAGGAAGACTGATGGTTCACCAGATCCTATTTCTAGATCATCACTCTTCTTTCTTGCACCTTTAAAATACATGGCCAGGTGTGGTAGTGCACTCCTTCTAATCCCAGTAGTTGGGATTCTGTGGCAGGAGGATCATCATGAGTTTGAGGCCAGCCTGGACTACATAGTGATGTCAAGGCCAACTCAACTACATAGTGAGATGCTGTCTCAAAAACGTATGCCATCCAGCTAGTCCTTCTAAATACCTTTTGTATCAGTCCATTTGTGCCATTCCAGATGCCACCTGCCTAATTCAGGCCTGCGAAAATCTTGCATGGTTGTTTCAACACCTCTCCTTTACCAGCATCAAATAACTCTCTGCTTTTAAGTTTGCCTCCCTCCATCTGGACATCGAGACAAGAGTAATCTTTGTGAAGTACAATTTGGTCATGTCATTCACTGCTTAAAAACTTTTTCATGGCTACTTATTGACCATAATAGAAAAATTCAAATTATTAATCTTAGCTAAAAAACTCTTTAAAATTTCACTTCTGTTTCTTTTCAGCCTTTATCTTTTGCTACTTCCTTCCTTATGACCAGCTCTAACAATATTAAACTACTTCCATTTCCATAAAATGAAGCATTGTACATGCTGGCCTTCAGCCTTAAACACCTTCCCCCACTTGATTAATGCATATTCAGCCTTTTGGGTCTCAACTGTCTCAGGAAATTCTCCTCGATCTTCTGATTTTGATTTGTGTTCATCCCTATCTATAATTTTTAACTAATACCATAGCACTCACTATATTTTATTGTTTAACTTTGGATACTTTGTCAGACCGTAGGCATCCCAGTATTTCAAGCATCTAGTAAAACTTAAACACTTGACCAAAATTCGTAAAATAATAAAAGAATTATATGCTTTTCTTTTTTGTTAAATTGTTCACCATCTTAACGCCATCTTAAAAGATGAATGTACTCCCCCAATATTTCCCCAACGTACTCAAGTAAAATGAAATGGCATATGAACAATGTGAAGTTGACTGGGGACTTCACCTAGGATAGTTTAAATCATTGGGCCTAATATTTTTCAGTCAGTGTCTTGGTCTGTTTTATGTTGCCATAACAAAAGAGGTCTGGAAAATTTGAAAGCAAAGGGGTTTATTTGGCTCATGATTCTCATGGCTGGAGAGCCCCAAAAACATGGTGTTTGTATTCTGGTAAAGGACCCTTGGCTGTGTCATAACATGGCAGGGAGGAGGGAGGAGGGGAGCCAACCTTGTGCAGAAGGCCACGTGTGTGAGCAAAGAAATAAGCGAGCAGGGAAGAGCCAGGCACATTAATTTTACAACAACCCACTTTCAAGGGAACTAAACCATTCCTATGAGATTGGAGCCACTCCCAAGACACAGCAGGAGGGTGGAGGGTTGAGCCCCTATGACCCAACTGCCTTCCACGAGGCCCCATTTCTTTAAAGTTCCACCACTTCAGTACTGTTACATTGGGGACCAAGCCTCAGCACATATCTCCTAGGGGAACAGTCCATTTCCAAACCACAACAGCCAGCAGTTTACAAAAAATAGGTTAAATTCTAAACACAGACTCAAAACCATTTATTATCCTCCTTCTACATTTTAGTGTTTTTAAAATCCTGTGTTATTTTTGTATCACAACGGTGGATCACAAAGCTGAACACGCCTACTTTTTATCATTCATCTCACTGAAGGCCTTGCATCTTATATGATATAAAGATTATAGTTTAGGCTTCCTAGTGAGTGATATAGAATAGCAGACAAAAAAGGCTGCTCTCCCAGTGAGCTATTAAAGTGGAGTCCCCACGGAACACTGATATCGCCTCTCCCAGTAAAGTGCAATCTATTTGCAATAGTATGTGTATGCTAGAGCCTCCCGAAATTACAGGAGCAAAGCTCAACGGTCAAGATGCATTCTTCACCTGTGGTCAGTCATGCTATACTGTAAGGAAGAACAGCCTGCTGGAACAACGTGGCACGGTGGTTAAGGTTACAGGCTTTTAACTCAAACATTTGGGTTCAAATTATTATTCTGCATTTAGTCTCCAACTTTTACTCTCTTTAGGTACAGTGGAGAAAATAATATCTGCTTCTTAGGATTGTAGGGGAATTTAAGTAAAATATCAGATGTGGTGCTCCTGGCACAGTCTATACCAGCGATGACAAAACTTTTAGAGACTGAGTGCCCAAACTGCAACCCAAAACCCACTTATCTATCACAAAGTGTCAACACTGCAATTAAACCTGAATGTTTGACTGCTGGGGTGATGCTGGGGTGACTTGGCTTGCAAGCCAACAGAGAGGGCTTGGTGTGCCCACTGCAGCATTCATGTAATAGGTTCAACACAACTGATCTATACAATTTGTTATGGCTTATATCTAGATGTCCCCCAAAGCCTTATGCAGTCATAGGTAGGGCTTTCCAGAGGTGGCTGGATCTACGGTGTGTGATGTTGGAATTAAGGGTGCCCCACCCTGGCTATGAATGCTACCCTCTCTAAGGGTGGTTAGCCTGGATGGAATATAAGGGACAGAAAGAGGGTTATTGCTGCTACCTACGGCCACTGCTGCTTCGCTACTTTGCTACCTACTGCCTGCCATGAACTGTTTCTCCTCTGTGATGCCCCTCTGCCATGCCAACCTGCCTTGGAGCCAGCCAACTATAGATTGAAACCTCTGCAAACTGTGAGCTAAATAAACCTTTCCTCCTTTAACTTTGGGTGCCAGGTGTTTTGTTTTAGCAACGAGAAAAGTAACTAAGACACTATCAATACACACATGGCAGGTATCACTGATGAATTCCTAAAAACCTAGAAGGGAATGACATCTGATTAAAGGCACCTTAGGAACCAGATTCTCAGGGAGGGCTGAAGGTCAGGGAACCAGAGGGAAGTAGGAGGGGAGGAAGTGGGTATGGCTATTTTCTCCAGTGTATTTCTTATTAAATTATAGTTTCCAATCTGGTATTCAGAACTCTAGGCACTCATCCTAGGAGCCAGCAAGTCAGAAATAAATTGCGATAAGCCTAGTTCTATTATGAAAAACATTCTCAGCAAACTGCAGGAGAGAGATAGCAGGAAGATCCATGGCTAATGCACTGCTTTTAGAGGACTTTCATAACTCACGGGGACACTCAGGGATGTTTTGTTCTTTTGCCGAGACATAAACAGATAATGAGCACAGTGACTCACTTGTCAGGCAAAAAACTTGAATAATTTTTTTTAGCAATAAGCAGAATCATAGTAAATAATTTATTTAATGCTAGCCTGGAATAAGCTGAAGGCTAATATGTCATGAATTCACTTCAGCTTTCACACGGTGGAAAATCCTGCCTTGTGTAGAATGGGTCAAGTGGTTTTTAGGACTTTTCCTAGCATAAAAACTGCAAACAAATCATACCCATAAAAAACCATATTACTATATTTCTTATGCTCACTATTAAAATTGAAATATTAAGTAGAAAATTAGTAGTTTATCACTCTCAAACATTTTTTATAACCAGTTGTGGTGGATTGACAACTGGTGGTCAACTTGTAACACCTAGCTGAAATGAATCAACGTGGTGCTGGGTGTGGAGGGCCCACCTGAGGATCGTTGCCAACAGCATAAAAAGGAGAACTGGAGAGGAAGAGGTGGTGCTGTTGATTCTCCTGGAGAAGCTTGTCACGCTGGCTTTCCTGATATGAACTCAGCCATTCTCATCGTCGGAGGAGCTCAGATCCTCGCCGTCCCTGAGGATGGCTGCAGTTCTCTTTGAGGGAGCTCTGGTCCTTCTTTGAGCGTTGCTTCCAGGCTCCAGTGCAGACCCTCAGCCTGCTGGCACAGATCCTTCATCCCGCTGGCGCAGACTTTCTAGCTTCTACCACTGACTTTGGGCCTTCCCGGAGCAGATCCATGAAACAGACTTGCATGAGACATTGTCGTGGGCTCTAGGCCTCCAGCTGGACTCGTGGAGGACATTGCTGTGAGATCCAAGCCCTCAGCTGGATTCTTTGGGTCTTTAGTATGTGGATGGATTTCCTGCACTCTCTTGTATTTGACTCTTTGGGTGACTACTATAAAATAATCCTATAAATTGTGTCCTGTATTGTTTTCCTTGCAAACCCTGACTACAACACCAGTATTTCATTTGCATTGAATTACAAATATTTTTAGGTGAACAGAAGAAATATTATTGTCCTCATGTTAAAGATGAGGAAACAGTCTCTGAGAAGTTATTTTATTTGTTCAAGATCACATAGTTTGTAAATAAAAGAACAACAGCCCAAAGAGGTCTCCTGACTCCAAATTAATAAGCCCAATGGATCACTCCATTGACGCTGTAGTCAAGAATGTTCACAATCCCGTGTATTGTCATGTTTACCTAAGCTATTTTCAGCATAGGTGTTTAGCAATCAATGTCACAGTGTAAGAATTTAGATGAGAGTGTATGTTCAGAGGCTCACAGATACCCCTTGCCTGGGCCCATGAATAGATTGTAAATCTGAGAAACTTCACACTTGTTTGTTCCTCCGATCTCACTCTTTATCCTTTGCTGGGCAGCTTTGTGCTCTTGAAAGCTGACCTTATGATTTACAACAGGATTTCTAGCCTCTTAGTTCCCATTGGGTCAATCAGTAAGGGATTCCTGTAGAGAACTGGCAGGAGGCAGACAAGGAAAGTTGGGGTGTGTGTTCCTTTTTCAGCTCTCATTTTAATGCATGGTTTCAGGCTAGCTGTGATCACAGCTTCAGTGCAACAGCCCTCTGCAGACAGCTTTCTGTGCCTCCAGAGTTGTTAACCTCTCCCACCTCTTTCCCCTTTAGTGCCTTGGGTGTCTGGGTAACTAACTGTTACTATTCCTAGTTCCCGCATCATTCCCGTGGCTTCCTTGTACCATGCTCCTGCCCTTGTAAATATCTATTACTCTCCTTGAATTGTCTGAATTTAAATGAGCCGTCTGTTGATGGCCAGGATCCTTCCTGGTGTTACTGTAGAGAATGAACATTGCTGAAAGTACCTATTCTCTCTACAAAGAAGGACAATTGCTACTCTCTTATAAAAGGAAATAAACCAACATCTTTTTCAAATGAGAGGAATACAGGGTGTGTGCCTGGTGACATGGGTGTATATGTACCTCAGAAATATCTGGAAAACCATAGTCATAAAAATAGTCTCTTTTCTCTCCTTCTTTTGGTAACATCATCCTGGTTTTCTTTTTCTTTCTTTTTTTCTTTTTTTTTTTTTTTGTGGGTACCAGGCGTCAAACTCAGGACCTTGCACTTGCCAGGCAGGCACTTATGCCGCTGAGCTATATCACCGGCCCCTGGTTTTCTTTTGAGAAACCATGCTTTTTTCTCCATTTAGTCTCTGTAGTCAGGATGGGACTGACCCTACTCTCCAGAAACTGGTTTGTTGTAAAGACGAGAACAGAGCAGAGTCATTATTTTTTCCAGAAGTAGCAGGAAAGAGAATTTGTCTTCCCCTTGGATTTTCTAAGCTGTGGAACCTAAGCCTGGAGATGCTGGTGACTATTTTCAGCATCATATAAAAGCCAAATAGCAAAAAGTAGAACTTAGTGATGACAAAAATATCTTTCTGCCAATGTGGGTAGAGCATTTAAGTTCATCCATGCCTGAAATTTCTTCTAGAATTTTTTTTCCCCTGAGCCAGTAATCTTTTTCTTTTTCTTGTGGACAGTATGATTTGTTTCCTTCATCCAGCAGAGTCTGCGGTAAAGCAAAAACTCCTGGTTGGTGACACCTGAAACTAATTCCAGTCTCTGTTACTTAGAAGTTGCATAACTTTTGGCAAATTATGTTGCCTCCCTGGGCACAGATTCTTTATCTATAAAATGAGAATTTTGCACTGGATGTTTTTCAAATGCCTTTCTGGAGTTGAATATAGAAGATAAACAGTGGGCAGTCTTCCAGTTCAGCTGGAACTAAGAGGAAAGTTTTCCCTGAAAGTGAGCTCATTCTCTTTGTCCACCATAGCACATCCACCATAGGAGACAGACAGGCACTGCCACCCATCCACTAAAGGCTATTACAAATCACAACCATGCTCAGCCCTTGTTAGCCTGATTGATATTCCTAGGAGATCTCATTTTCCCCACTTGAATTCAGTCAGCCAAGTACACTATGTAATTTTCATGGTATCTTTCTTCAAATCTAATCAGCACGTCAAATGACCAAATAAATATTCAATGTCTGTCAGAAGTAAAATGCCGTAGTAGGTATTGTGATTATTAACATTCTGTCTTTATGTGTATCCTCCTTAGAAGGGACTGAATTCATTTTTATCAAAAGAATGGCAAAGAAACAAATGAGTTTCAAAATAAAGATGAAGGAAAAATTTGAACAGACCTTAATCCTCCTCATTATTCATCAATTCATCCTTCCACCACCCAATGACCAGGACACTGTTTCTGGACTCTTTGCAGCAGCTTTATTTTTTGCTATTGTTTTAGAGAGGATGAAATTTTAGCATAAATAAACTAGGCTTATATAAAACAAATGAAACAGAATTATCTTGCTAAAATTGTATAACATTTGTTGAGAGGTCACACATTTACATAGCACATTTAGATGTGGGAAAGAAACTATTGTCATCTTACCCTGAAAACTCCATTCCCACTGAAAAGTAAAACCCTAAATTAGTTCACAGAAGGTATTTTATTCTCTGCTGGAAGAGACTCTTTTAAAGGTTCAGTATCTTTTGAAAAAATATCAGTCAAAATTTTAAGTTAGTACCTTTCTTGGTAGTATTTCTCACCTTAATAGTATTTCTCACAAAATGGTGCTTTCTACAAGATGGAGTCTTCCGTAAGATGGAACCTGGGTACAGAGGAAAGCTTATCTTCCTTTTTTTGTGGTGAGGAATGGGATGATGTGTTCTTGTTGATAATGGCACTGTTCTCTCTGGTCTTTGAGAAGATATCCTGCCTGTCCATTGGGCATCCTCTGGACAGAAGTTGCTGATGCCCACAGCCAGTGTAATTTGTGATCTGGCAGCCTGTGGAGGTCTAGTATGTCCCTATTTTGTTATGTTCCCTTACTCTGGTGCTTCTTGAGTTGCAGATCCTGTTTGTGTCAGCTGCCTCCTCCACCCTATCCTGGTCCTATATTGTTTACCCTGAACCCTCTGGCACAGGGTCAAATTTCCCTCTCACAGTGATCTGTGGTGCCACTCTAGTCCTCATCTCTCATTCTTACCCTTCTACCCCTGGGAGCATGTGAGAATATTTGAATTTCTGCTCTGCTCTATAGGAACTGATCTATTCTCAGTTATCTTCTTTTGCTTAATTATGGCATATCACCCATATCTATTTTTCAATTTTGTTACAGTTTTCCCACTTTGGTTCAGGGTTTCTCTGAAAGGTGATTTCCTCACAAACAGGAAATGGAGCATGAGCCCTAGTTTCTCTGCTTTCTTTTCTTTTACTCCTTTCCTTTTCTTTCTTCCTTTCCTTCCTTCCTTCCTTCCTTCCTTCCTTCCTTCCTTCCTTCCTTCCTTCCTTCCTTCTTCTTTCTTTCTTTCTTTCTTTCTTTCTTTCTTTCTTTCTTTCTTTCTTTCTTTCTTTCCTTCTTTCTTTATTTCCTTCTTTCTTTATTTCCTTCTTTCTTTCCTTATTTCCTTCTTACTTTCCCTCTCTTGAGTTGACCCCAGATACATATCTTCTTTCTTGCTTCATGTTTCTCTACCTCATAATTTCCTCTAGAATCAGAAGGTACGTCTACTTTATCTTTCTGCCCTATAAGGCATCGCCAAGAAATATTTTCTTTGTTTCGCACACTGATACTTCCCTTTTTCTTTCTTCGGCAATAAACCAAGCTTTTTAATGCATTTGGAAGATCACTTAAATGAGAAGGGAAAGTGTGATAATTTAATATCTCCTACATATGACTCCTGTATCCAGAATATGCACAACTCTATGCTAACTTCTAGAATGGGAGCTGAGGGCAGGCTCAGAGGAGATACAGAGGTCAATAAAACATGATTTCTGCACTTCAGAAGCTTTTAACCCAGTGAAAGAGATGGCCTTAAGCATCATTGGTTGGCATAGGAAACAAATGTGACCTGCATCCCTGGGATGTGAGATCAGACAGGGGTGAAAGTTTACACAGCTCCCTTAAAAAACTGGCAACATTCAGTCTAATTTCTTCTTTGTTCTGCAGGTTAAAAACCATAGTCCCAAACTCTATTGCTTGCAGTTTCTGAGTCTTGGCTATGGCTTGGAAATTTTCTCTTAGCAAACAGCAGGGCCTGAACTTTTGAGAGAATGCTATCCACTAATATACTCCTTGTCGGCAGGCTACTTGCTAGTTGTGCCTTCACTGAGAGAAAATGTACCTCTTCCAGTAGACGGTGATTAGTAAGAGGTATCCCAGAGAGGGCTGCATTGTATTAAAGCAGTGGTTCTGTAAGTGTGCCTTGCTGTCCTCAGTGTCACCAGGGAACTTGTCAAAGCGAAAATTCCTGGGCCCAACCCCAGGTCTACTGAATCAGAATCTCTGGGGATGGAGCCAAGAACACTGTTTTAATAAAGCCCTCTCATAGCTTTGGATCCACAAAAAAATCTGAGCAAATCCCCTTAGACTCTAAACCAGCCAACTCAATGGCTGGGCCCCTCCACTTTAGACTGTTGAGGAAGAACTTTTAAACTAAGCCTCCCAATGGATTCTCATAAACATTAAATTTGAGAGCCATTGCCTTAGGTGATCGAACCTATACTCCACCTGCCTTGTAGATCATAGGTGGACAGGATTAAAGAAAAGCAGGTCCCTTCTCTCTGTTCCAGGCAGGCTACCTTCCATCGAAGCTTGCACATCTGGGAACAATGATCATGCACAAGTCAATTATGCACACACATACACACACACACACACACACAAAGTAGCCTTATTTTCTGTTACTCACTTATTCTTCCTCCAGACTTATCAACCTGTTGGGTTGCAGTGTGCAAAAAATTATTGCACTTGTAAATTAAACACAAGGCCACTTCTTGCTTGAACTGTCTCTTTAGGTTGACTTGGCTATGGATTAAATGGCTCAGTATTACTCTACTATTCTGCCACTGGTCCAGGCTAGGAAGGTTCACTCCAGATATGGGCAGCCCAAGGAAAAGACGCGGAGCTGTGGCAATGTCCGATGTGCTTTTACTATCGCAACAGCCTGGGTAGCAATGCTAAAGAATCACACTCCCCTTATATATGATATCACCCAAAGCCAGCAAGTTGCTGAAAAATTATATAACAGCCTACTTGTGTACATGATCCCTGTACATGTGCGGGATACATAACCTGTGCTGACTCACCAGCAAGGAGGAGGCCTAGGTGAAAAGCCTGAGCTTGGCCATCTTGGGTACCCTGACCACACACTCCACCCCACTCGGGTGTTTTAGCCTCACAGTCCACTGTGAATCTTCCACAGGGCTCCCTTGTCAAGAAGTGTGGAGTACTGTATCCATAATCCACAACAATGATAAAGGCTGCAGCAGCAATATGTAGCCCCACCCCGCCTTATAGGGACTTGGGTCTAGCTCTGTTCCTCCCAAGGGTGGGGAATCTTGGCCTCTAGTGAAATGTACGTCACTGGTCCCAGGACCTCTTGTAGCTCTGCCCACAGGGCGCTGGCGGACAGAGTATTGTGCTATTACAAGTATGCCCCCGCCTCCGCTAATGTGGGAGTCTGGACAGTACTGCTCCTAGGTTAGCAGTCCAATTTCCGACCCATCCCAGGACTGGGCAGGAGGTCTTGATGATCAGAGGAGCTGTCTTCATAATGCTTTCAGTGGCTATCAGAGCAGCATAAACATTGGCCATAAGCCAGTGGAACATGGAGCGAGTTTCCTGTCCATATTGGAGGCTGTTCTGCAGCCATTGTTCTGCAACTGCTGACTAAGGGAGGGGTGGCTAACTTCTCCATCTTCTTCCATCTCCTTTCCAGTACACATAATACCATCTGGTTTATTTCTAGATGTCTTCCCAAAGCCTCAGGTACTCATAGGCGGGGCTTTGGGGAGGTGACTGGATCATGGGGTTATGATAGTCCAGTGCATTAGTCCACTGATGAATTTGTAGCTAAATGTGATGTAGGGAAGTGAAGCCTGGTTGGAAGAGGTGGGCCCCTGGGGGTGTACCCTGGAAGGGTATATCTCCCTCACTCCTCCCTTGATTTCACTCTGCTTCCTGCTACCATGCTGTGACCTGTTTCTCCTCTGCCAAGGCCCTCTACCACGCTGCCCTGCCTTAAAGCCAGGTGAGGCTATGGTCTAAAATCTCTATGGACTCTGAGCCAAAACAAACGTTTCATCCTTAGACTTGTGGGTGTTGGGTATTGTGTCTCAGCAATGAGAAAGTAACTAAGACACCATCCAGCCCTGAATCTCATACCCACAACCAAACAGTCAGAGGTTCCATCTGGCCTTATCTGAATTGCTTTCCCAAATCTATCTGCTCAGCCTGGGTGGAGGGGTGGTATGTGGTCATTTGGGCAGGATGTGTAGCTACTCTGCCAGATGCCACAGGCTGCTGCTGCTTCATTTTCTGTATTAACCACTTCTTGCTTGGAGTTGGCTTGGTATCTTCAATATCCAAGCTGTCTGTGAGCTCTGTTGTCCCATCAGCACACATTTCTTCTGAGCAGGATTTAGGAGCAGCTGCTGGCTTGTCTTCCAACCCCTTGATGTGGGTGTCTCATTTTAAAGAGACTTCTGCCTTGGCCGTAAGAGCAGTAAGAAACACCCACCTCATTGCCCAAGCAGTGGTAAGGGTATTCTTCTCCAAGATCTCTCCCAGGGCATAATAGTTTTTCTCTATCAAAGTGGGGCATTTCATCCACCTCTGCCCAGGCCTGAGGAGGAACCCAGGCCAAGAGGAGCCTGGCCACCGAGCACCACATTCTCACGGTGTATGAGCAGGCTACATAACATATGCTGCCTCACTAGCAGACAGAAGGCCTAAGCGAGAAGCCTGAGCTTGGCCATCTTCATACCCTGACCACATCTGTGCTCAGCTAGTCTCCACGGATCCTAGCTCTCCCCATGCTGGCTCTGGGGTGGAAGGAGCTTACCTGAACTTGCAAGGTCAGGGGAGAGGCAGAGTTATGCTGCTCAATTAACCACTCTGCAAATTAGAAAAGGATATTTCTATCTGAAAAAATCTTTCATTTCAATTGTTGGAAAATTTTCATGCTGATTTTGTTAAAAGAGACACTTTGCTGCCACAGTCTTTAAAACTGCTACAATAATGGTGCAAAACTACAATGGCTGCGAGATGAATGGTGCCCTCCCCTTAGACATGGATTTCTTGTGCAGTATTCAGTGTGTACCCCTGTATACCAGTCTGCATTTTTGTGGCACAAAGATGAGCATCAGACTAAACACGAGGTATTTCCCAGAGGCTTTTTGCTACCTATAGGGAAAACAGACTGCTGGCGCTGCCTATCCTACCCACTGGGGAAGTTTCTCTGCTCTCAGGCCACGAAGTTCACCAATTGTGTCTGAATTCCTCCCTTTAAGTCTTCCTTTTTTCTCCCACCAAGTTCACTAGGTTAGGATGGCTGCATAATAGGAGCTTTGATTACAGCATAACTGGTCCTTATTTTCCCTTGACACACAAAAACCCCAAGTTTAAGTCACCTCTGCCTCTTTCTTGATATGAAATTAGAACCTGAGGGATGTTACAAATTCCTTTGTTTCTCTATAACGTCTGGTTTTTGAGATTCTCCTCCCTAGTGACTCAGAAACAATTCTGAATTCCTTTTTTCTAACAACACATTTGGTTCAGTGGGCAGGCCTGTGGGGGCAGCAGTATTTTCTGGATTGGAAAGCACACCCGGAAAGGTCTCACAAAAGTTATTATTATTATTTATTAAAGGCAGTAAGAAGAAATCAAAAGACTCCAACATCTTGATTTTTTCCTAACAACTTCCTGAGGGAGGAGTCTTGGCAGACATTTTCTGTGTTCATGAGTACAGCAGGCAAGAGTTTAAGCAGGGATTTTGCCGCTGCTTAATGAAGGGTGCTAACTTCATAAGCTAGAGATGTCCTCGCTGCCCTCTCTGTCAACAAATAGAGTTTATAACATCACTGCCACTTCCATGTCTCAAATTCTGCTAGGACCCTTCAGAGTTCAAGGAATAAAAGAGTATGTCTCAGATTGAATTAAAATACCGAGAGATTTATTTTGTGCAATAACTGCAATTTGTAGAGATTCCCCATGTAATTAGGATCCAGCTCCATTGTTCTATGATTCCCTAGGGTCTTCTTTCTTCCATGTGTTGACTATTTCATGGTAACAAAGGTTTCGGGCATTTCGCTTGCATGGTACATTGTCTGAAGTCATAGAAAAAACCTTTGCTCCAACATCTAAGCAGGTTAGTTTATGTACCCATCACCCAACCAATCACTGCGGCCAGGGGATTAGGCTGCTTTGGTTTACTAATGTACATGTTCCATTCATGAAGTCAAGAACCTCATGGATCTGGAAGTTAGCCATCCCCCAAAAGAGCAGCTCTGGGGGACAGAATGTTTTGAAGAATGTCTACCTAATGCACAGGTAAAACAAAGGCCCTTCTTCCACTTTCTTAATATCATGTAAACCTCCGTGATTCTGGTGTGAACCCAAAACAGGAAGAAAACTCGGTTAGGACTGAGATGGAATCTCCTCTAGCTTAGTGACATGTGGGTTGGGAGTTGCAGTTAAGTTGATGAAGAAAATGCTGCTGCAGTACTTTTTGTAGCACAGACCATCAATAGAGATCGATGTCATTGTGTAGCCTGCAACAAAATTAAGTCAATTTATCAACACGATACTAAAAGTTTAGGGGAGAAACATCTTAAAAACGTTTTTCATGAATAAGAAATGATGGCTGGAAATCAGCTTGACAATTCCTATTACTCCCAATTTAAGATGAGCAAAAGGGTCATTGGTAATGTCTGCCTCTACTGTTTTACTTTAGCAAATGTAAGAAATATTAATAAAGGCTCTTCTAAAGGGAGATTCTTCCTGTTTAATCTTATTTTCTCACATAATGTTGAAAATTTTTCAACCAAAAATACAAACAGCTCCAGGGTTTCTGGAATAAAACCCCCAGGCTATTGAAATTGCACCATTCTTAGTACAGTCCACTAATTAACGTATTATTTATTCATTCAGGAAACATTATGATAACTGTTGAGAATATCCTTAAGTCTTTTGGGCAGTGGGGCTAAAACAACAGTTGTTTTCAAATTTCCCATCAAAGTTTCTAGGCTAAATAATGTGTTAGTGCCAATAAATTTTGGAGGCAGGGCCAGAAATTTTAGGGCATTTTGAGAGGAATTATCTTAGACGAATGTTTACAAGTTCAGTCAAAGATCTAGTCAAGTCACTGTGGAGTAAGTTTTCTTGATTGTATTGGATTTGAAACTGAGCGCACATTTCCTAGTTAATGAAATTTGTATTTGTATTTGAGAGCTGGTGCTGAACAATATGGAGACTTCACTAGTTCATTCTTCTATTGCCCATGTGGATAATTTGCATTGTGAACAGTTAATTGCAACATTATTTGCGGAATCTTAGCCTCTTTTTCTAATGTGTAAAAATCTACTGGTGTTTCATAAAAGGCCTCAGAAAATTATAAACAGAAGAAAAATAGATTATAGGCCATTATATATTTAATGATCTGCAAAGGCTGTTAAATTTGAACATGATTGTATTACTGTTATTTGGAGACAAATAGATTTAAACAATTCGGAACAACTGATATAATGTTTTTATGCTGAGATCTAACAGTAACAAAGGAGAATTAAAAACTATTCATATATCAAAATACATTTTGATTTTCATAGATATTAATTCATAATAGTAGGCAAAATTCCAAACTTCTTATAACTCAAATGGTTTATGTGTTGTATCTATATGAAAGATGACTAGTATTTTCTCATATAGGTAAGACAACTATATAAACACAAGTCTTCAAGGCTAGATCTGCAATTTTGCAGATACTGTGCAATTTAGCCTATGTTCTCTTACATGTGGACTGATTGATTTTAACCAGCTTGGGAAGAAAAAAAGATTACTGAAATTCTATTCACAGTTTAAACCAAGTGAAAATATCTGATGATTGCTGAGGTTTCCAGAGAGCAGAAGAGTAAATGACGCAAAGAGAATTTCGGCATTTTCCCTCTTTCATTTCCAGTTCATTGGGGTTTGTCTTGTTGCTTGGATAAGGAAATGTCGTGGTACATCACCGACACCTAGTGGCCACATATAGGATGCAGGTATGTTTTTTCTTGGCTAGGAACAAATGATACAGCAATAGTAACTATCTCTACCCCACACCACTTTTCCTTTCACACCAAATTTGATGGGCTTTTATTATTGTCAGTTTACTTCTTTGAACCAGGTGCATAATGTAATGAATAGCAGAAAGCCAATCACAATGGGCTCCATCTTTAAGCCAGAAAGACCAAAGAATAAGAGATAATAGTGTACAAGTATCTTTTTTACTTAAAATGATTATACTATGAAGAAAGAATAGTTTGAAAACAGATCCTGCTCATGTTACATTTTCATTATTTCTCCCAGGAGGCATCTACTCAGTGGGTATGAGTAAACATCTTAGTTAGAACTAGACTTTTCCAGAACAATACAGTGTTGAGAATATGCAAATAGATGTTTTCTTACTACAGCTCCCTTGGCAGACACCTCCAGGAAGGAAGGAAGAACAAGGGACAGGAAAAGATAATTTTAAAAATGTCTCATCCAGCTGCTGATTTAGTAAAGAAAAAAATAAAAATAACCCAGATGATGCATTATTTCAGAAGTTAAGAACTTCATGTAACCACGAAGTTTCCCCAGGCTAAGTAAGGAAAATGGAAATTCTTAAAACCTGCACTTAGGGCCAGTGAGATGGCTCAGCGGCATAAGCGCCTGCCTGGCAAGCGCGAGGTCCCCATTCGACTCCCAGAACCCACATAAAAATAAATAAATAAAAATAAAAACAAAAACCTACACTTAGTCTCTTCTCTGGCCTCTCCAAGATGTCGATTTTGAGTTCACTATATTAAAGAATAACATTCCAGATAAGAAAATAAAAAGTAGAAAATGTAAACAAATTAAAGACAGATGTGTACCTGTATGTGGATATCCACAGCATGTGTCTCCTCAGAATTGTGAATGCCTAGGAACAGGTGGTGTTGAAAACATCCCACAGAACCCGAAACGGTGAAGGCCCTTGAATTACCTTCAGGGATGTATTTAACCACCGGGAGGAACTGGCTATAAACCTGGTGTCCTGGAGCCAGCTCCTCCCACTTCACACGCTCTCTTCCCACTCCAAGGGGCTCTTCCATCTCTAGCATAGCCATTCACGATCCCTAAAATGATGGAAATGACTAATAATAACGGGCATTTAAGCAGCTCGCCACAGTGTGCAAAGTGTTTTCACATCTACTTGTTAAAAGTGAATGTCACCATTGTCCCCTACAGATTGTAGAAACTGAGCCATTTTCCACTGAGGAAATTGTGGAAAATTTTCAAACAGGAAGTGGATGATCTGCTCTTCCGGTTGAACCTTCCGACCACGAAGTTTCATGTAATAAGGCTAACAGGTCTTATCCTTTCCAGAAATACTTTCAGCTTAGTAAGGAACTTTAACAAGGAACCTAAAAAGCCTTTAAAAACTGAAGGGTTCGCTACCTGACACTGATCGTTCTCGATCATGTCCAGAGTACTGTGTTCTAAATCATGAGTGGCCTCCCAGCCTGGCTTCTCCATGATTAGCCCTGCTCTGAGAGAAAATGTCAGCTTCCATCCTGGCTCATTTGGGAAGTAATTCTATAACATCCTAGATCAATGTTTTGCTGTTAATCATTAATTATAACATTCTTATTAAGTGTAGCGCAAATTTGTACTTGCCGTGTCTCTGATTCACAGAACCAACTGAAGAAAAGTCTTAATCAGTTCTCCGTAACAGAGTAACTTAATTACTGTCTTTAATTTACTTTAATTACTATATGATTTATTGTATCTCTGGAAGTATTAATAATGAAACAACTCTCTCTATTCTCCTATTCTGACTTAAATTCAACAATCACACTAATCAACTCTTCCTTTTTTTTTTTTTTTTTTTTTGTCGGTACCGGGGGTTGAGCTCAGGACCTCGTGTGCCAGCAGGCGCCGGAGCCGCTGAGCGATATCACCGGCCCTTTTTTTCTTCTATGTGGGTTCCAGGAGTCGAACTCAGGACCTTCCGCTTGCTAGGCAGGTGCTTATGCTGCTGAGCCATCTCACCAGCCCTCAACTCTTTATGCATATGTTTTCATCATGCCTAAAAAAAGAACAGAAGTGTTTTTAAATACTCATAAAGGGGAAGAATCAACTCTGGAGGGAATTCAGTGTTCTTGCATTTGAGGTCTGGCTCTGCTTTCAGCAAAGTGTGTGATCTGGGACAACATACTTAATCTACACCTGAGTTTCAGATGTGGGCAAAATTTTTTCTGGGCCGTTTATTTTTATTTGTGTTCAATTCACACATTGCCAATCATTTATTAAGCAAACAGCTCAAACTATTTTACTCTTTGTTTCATTGTATCTTTAGTCTTTAAGCATACATGAGTATGTTTCAGAGTACCCAGACAGAATCTACTCATTCACTATGACAAGAAAAATGCAAAGAACAGAGAATGCACATATGGCCTCAGAGCAAGGTGGACATATATCATCGTGGGAGACCGGTGGAAAATTATTATCTTCTTTGCAGTCACTGATTTTTCAGTGTTTATTGGGAAAATCACTATTGAAAAAAATATTGGTCATTTTATTAGAACTTTGTTTTCTGAATTGAGGGCACCACATGGTATCAAGATATTTGCAATCTGGTCACCTTTGGAGTAGAAAGAACAGATATGGAAGGGAAGAAATTGAAGGATTAAAGCAAAGAGGATTTTAAAAGTCTTAAAAGATACTCGTTAGGAGAAATATTTACCTACTGCTTACTTGCAACTAGGCAGAGTCATCATCATAATAAAAATTCAAAAGAATATATTATATCAAGACTTTCTGAATATTTTTTTTTTGAAATAGGTTCTTGCTAAGTTGTTCAGGCTGGCCTGGAACTAACAATCCTCCTGCCTTAGCCTCTTGAGTAGCTGATACTGGGCTCCTGGCTCTCTAAATATTTTAAGTCCAAAAAGAAACTGCTGAATGTCAGATTTCATACATCAAATAATGTCAGACAAGTAATTTCAAGTACTGCGTATACAGCTAAAGACTAAAAAGGAAACAAAACAAAAACTCAAAGCCTATTTACCTTTACTTTATGCAGAAATCTTAAAATCTCAGTGACTAGGTTTTTAAACTGATTGATTCATGAGACCATTTCTTTTGTAACCTCAGTACTTAACACAAAAACCTAGTATGCACAGTGGGATCAGTAAATATTTGTTAATGAATGAGATCAGAAGCAGTATTTAGTAGCTGAGGTTGTTGGAGACAGGTATGTACACTTGGGAGAATTGACAGCTTATAGATAGACTGATATCCAAAGAAAGAGCAAGAAAAATCATAAAAACCAGACACAAAGGCCACTGATTTAAAGACTAATGATCCTATACATGTTATTATCCTCCCACACATTATATAGCACAGATACAAAAACAATTGTCATTAACAATAATGATCTGAAGTCATTAGGAAAATACTAAATTTTGTTTAATATGCCACATTTAATCAAAGTCAAGGAGGGAGTTGTACAATGAACTTTAAAAATATTTCCATTGGACAGGATCAAAATATTCGGTTAGAATACCTAGTCCCTTGCCATACTAAATTTCCTTTTCAAAATTTGATCATGATGATATAATGCCATGTACCTTAAACCCCGCCCCTCCAATTCTTTATTCTACTCAAGGACATCTAATTCAATAGTATCTCTTGTAGACATTGAAAGTATGTGTTTTCTTTGTGATTTATTGCATTTCCCAGTACAGAATTTTAATATATTCCACATATCAGATCTTCCTGTTTCAGTTACAAAACAGTACAGAATTGGATCAGCAACACAATTTAGACTTGTTAATGCAACAGTGATTCTATACATTGCGTACGTCTGCTTTCCAGACTTGTGGTCGTCGAGGTTGACGTCACGCTCTAAAATGCAGCGGATCAGCAACATCACATGAAAAGGAGTAAAGCACAGGACAAACGTCAATGTGATGCTGATAAGAAGTTTTATGATTCTCATCTTTTCAGTGTTCTCTGTGGCTTGATTATGCTGCACAGCCTTGTAGACTTTGTTGTTGCAAATCAGGATGATGACCAAAGGTGCTGCGTAGCCTGTACACATCCTAAATAGGTTGAGGTTGATTTGCCATTTCTCCAAAGGGTATTTGTCATAACACAAAGTAAATGACTTTTGGTCATTACAGTATTCAGTAGAAGTTTCATCTTCCCACAAAATGACAGAATTAAAGATGGATTCCATTACCCAGATGGATAGGCTGACCATGAATGCAAATTTTCTTGTTCTTAGTAAAAGAAACTTCAAAGGGTGCACTACAGCTAAATACCGATCAATGGCAATGCAGGTGAGAAACCCTGTGCTGCTGTAAAAGTTCAAGTACATGAAGAAAGCACTCCCTTTGCACAGAGCAGAAGAGAAAGTCCAGTTGTCTTTATTCCAAGTGTAATTAACCCACAGAGGGAGAGTTAATGAATATAGCAAATCTGAGAGTGATAAGCTGAAGAGGTAAATTCCTAGTTCATTTTCCTTCTTTGCTTGCAGAAAAGACACACATAGAGAGCCAATGTTGGCTGGGACACTGATTACAATCACAAAGATGTAGATGATTGGGAACAAATAATGGTCCACATCATGCTGCTCTTCAGTGCACGTGCTGTTCATTGTTTCTTTTCTAAGGTAGCAATGACATTAGTTCCTAGAAGGTAAACAGGAAAATAAGTCTTGCCTTATTGTAGATTATTTTCAACATCAAATTTTGTTTTACTCAGAATTCTTTTCAATTTTCCTGTGGTTTCAAAAGTTCTAACCAATTCGTCAGTGCTTTGAAAGGGTGGGAGTACATCATACAAATTATCAGTAGTTGGAAGTCAGAATCCAGGCTCCTGGCAGTTAGCTAAAATGATCAGTTGAATTTAATGAACGAAAGTCCATGTGTTAATTGTCACAGATATAGAACCTCCCAGGATCAACTGGGGAATCCCTTAGCTTTCAGGGAGTGTTGTCTCAATTTAATTTTCTTCATGAATCTCACAGGAGATTGGTGCAAACATGAAGAGGTCTAAGGCTTTGTTTTCACAGAGATTGGTATCTTTTAAAAGTACTTTCCTTTCTGGAATGAAAGATGAACTAGAACAGAGTAGATGTTTGTAAGATACATAACCTCATTGCAGTTACGATTTTGAAGCAATCTTATTGCATTTATTGAAGATATTTAAATGGAAAGAAATTTAACTGACTTTAATAAACAAAACTGAGCAGAGATATTTTACCTATTTCAAATAAGAATTGCCCAAGGGATGCTACATTAGAGAGAATTATATTTGTTACTAGGCACAAACTAACAATCAAAGCTAAAGTTAAGAGTCATTTTAGCAGCTAAATAGAAATTTAAATATTTAGTAAGTGCTTTTGATTTAGTAAATGCTTTTGGTGTGTGATAAACGCTATGGTTATATAATTTTAGGTGTTTAATTTCTAATGCAAGCTAGGCAAAAGGCACTTTCAAAATCGCCTTATTACCCAGGAAAATATTTTCATTAAAAATGATAAAGTTGACTTTTAAAATATAGTAGCTTGAGAGCCTTAATACATAATTAGACAACCTTATCTCTTCTGTTTATCTTTTACTTCCTTTGTGGATTAACTCATTTTGTCTCTCATATACTTTCATATGTAGAAGGGTAAGATAGTTTCAATTCTAGGTAAAAATGTTGTGATCAAACTCCACTTTTATTAGGTTTGTTTATTTTTAAAGCCATGATGTCATAAATTCACATGAGAGTGGAGTATTCATATTTCTCTTCAACCTGGAATGGAGAAATACTTCTGCACTCTTTTGTAAGTGGGTCTCTTGCTGATTTGAATAATTTACTTGATGGGGACCTTCATAGGAAATTTTCAGGGACATTATACAGTGCATCAGAACCATCCCCTTCCAAGTGTTGATAAATCTTAATTAAGCACGAAAGAAATTTGCCGTGACAAGCCTTAGGATTCTGTTAGTAAAGCAAGCCATATCCAGAATACGTATTACATCTCACTCTTAAAATAGAGAACAAAAACTCCTAAGATCTTGTTTTGTCGCCTAAAAATATGAATGAAATTTGTAAAACAGCCCTTTAGATAGAGAATCTTCTAAAGAGGAGAAATTGTGATGGATGAAAGGAAGTGGGAGTTGTGATGAGGGACATAAGTGAGCACAAAAGCTCTGGATATTCTGGAGGCAAATCTGCATCTGGAGGAAGTAACAGAGGCTCTGGATCAGAAAAAAACACAAACCTTAGTACTGTATGTAGGAGAGTGTCCCCTACCATTCCACACACATTAGAATCCAGGAGCCTCTCCCTTTAGGGAAAGGGTGAGCAGAAAACAAGATAAGATAGGGCAAGATAAGATGATAAGATAAGATATCAAATGCGATCAACATTTGCAGGCAGCAGAGAAAAGTTGACAAGTTCCATACCTCAGTTTGGTTTCTGTGAGGAGCCATTAAAAAAAAAAAAGTTCACTGAATATGCATGGCCTCTGGCAGGTCTTCACTTGGAAACAAACTTTAGGGTAATCTATGTGCTGAATTTTATTAGTCATCCAGGAAATACAAACTAAAACCACAATTAGATACCACTGCTACACACCCACCAGAATAAATGGAATGGCAAAAAGATATAAAACACCAAATATTGGTGAGGATGTAGAACATCTGCACTGTCATATACTGTTGGTTGGAAAACTGATACTTAGGCGTACCACATGCTTCAGCAATTCCGCTTCTAGGTACATGCTCAATATAAATACATGCATGTTTACTAAACAGTATGTACCAAAATTAGAGTGTCACAGTAACACTGTTTGTAATATCCCACAACTAGAATGCCCATCAGCAGTAGAATAGATAAGTAAAGTTTGGTATGTTAACAGAATTTAATTCTATATACCAGTAAAAATGAACAAATTATTTCTACATGCAATAACATGGCTGAAATTTGCAAATGTAATGTTGAGTGATAGAAAAGACAAAAACAAAAGAGTAGGCACTGATAAAAACCACAGGAGTTAATCTATGCTGTGAGGAGTCAGGGCAGGCTTAGATCCCAGGGAGGGGGCAGGAAATGCTGAAAGAGTGTAGAAGGGGAACTTCTGAGATTATGGTAATGTTCTGTTTCTTGATATGGTTGCTGGTTCCATGAGCCGTACCCAATTTTTACGAATGTGTCAAGCTGTACACACTCTCTGAATACACTATTTGTAAAAATTGATCAAGCTGTGTACTTAGAATATGTGCATTTTTTCTGTATAAATAACTGTATTACAACTAAAATGTTTAAAAGTGGAATCAAAAGGCTGTGCAAGTTGTCAAGCATTTTGACAAACAATATCTGTTTGACTTGAGGATGGCCCATATATGCTTTCTTAAGAAATATTAATTATTTCTTCTTATATAAAAAGTAGTTCAGAAAAACAAATAATCCAAATGGTTAAGGAAATTTTTCTAAAATTAATATGTACTATACGAAAAACAAACAAATTCTAGGCACATGGAAGAAATAAACACACATCTTCCCCTGAGGAAGACTTTCTCACCCTAGGCTTCAAAGAATCCCACAGATAGAGTTCTAACAAATATGACTTTGTTAGAGCACACAGACACATGCACACACACACACACACACACACACACAGAGAAATAAGCCACTATGTGTGAGACTGAGCAGAAACAAGAGAGAGAACTAGATCCACAAGAGCGTTAGAGATACATTAATACATATATAACAAAAAAGTGTGTTTAATATATTTAAAGAAATAAAAGGGGTTTGGAACACATGAGTAAGGAGCAAGAGAATATAAAAATGACTAGGAATAACTTTAAAAGATTGAAATGGACTTTCTAGAAATAAAAAACATGCTAATTTAAACTTAAAAAATGAACCCACCGATTAGACCCAGCTGAAGAAAGAATTAGTGAAGTGTAAGATGGAACTAAAGAACTCAGTGTTAAAAGAAAAGGTTAAATACCAAAGGGACACAGAGAAAAAGTGAGAAGCTTGGCATATGTTATTGAAATTCCATAAAGGTAGAAAAGAGAGAATAAGGAATAGGCAACATTTAAAAGGTAATGTCTGAGTGTTTTCTAGAACTGATGAAGGACATAGAATCCTGAGATACATGAAGCCTAGCAAATCCCGAATAGGATTAAAAACAAATAAAAATGGAAATCTATACTTAGATTCATTGCAATCAAACTGCATATCAGCAAAGCCAGAAAGAAAAAGGAGTACTTACTGAAGATAAAATTTGACTGACAAAGAATTTATCACCAACTATAATAGAAACCAGAGACAAAGGATTGATATTCCCAGATATGTAAGAAAATATATGTCATCTTGTAGTTGCATATCCAACAGAACCAAATCACAAAGACCAGAGCAAAAATTAGAATATTTTCAGGTAAACTGCCACTGAGAAAAGTTACTCCCCAATTCCTCATATTAGAAACTTTTAAGGAATATAAGTGAAGAAGAAAAGTGACACTAGAATAAAGTCTGAGATGCAGGAAGGAACAAGTAAGCTGCTGAGACTCTGAGGAGTGCACACCATGCTCAGCCCTAGTTTGTACACTTGAACCCAGAACAGGAGGAGGAAAATGTGAGAATGGGCACAGGCACTCCCTTCTTTATCAATGTTACTCAATAAGTATGTGCTGCTTCCTACACACACACACACACACACACAAGAATTAGATGTGTAAAGTGGAAAAGTGATTTTAGGAAGGTGTATAAAGTTCTTGAGGGAATGAATTTCTGCAGTTGTAAAAGAATCTCTTGCCTTGCTGAGAATGACAAGATTAAGCAGTTTGATGAAGCAGATACCAGATCTCTTCTCTGTTGGGCAACCAGGGCAGTAGAAGCTTGCGGCTATGAGCATGGCTGCTAGAGACAGTCTGAGAGCTTTACAGCCCTCAGGAGAGCTGGCATTCTGTGTCTTTCTTCACCTAAGTTCCAGTTTTCACATGTGTTAGTACCCACGTCATAGCGGTGTTGTGAGATGACACGGGGGCAAAGAACCTATCACAAATTCACTGACTTTTAGCTGATACTGTTGTTGCAATGACAACATCAGTAATCTGCTATCTTTTGTGCTGTCTCCTACATTTCCTACAAGGAGATTATTTTTGGCCATCTGGTCACAGAGCATAGCAGAGGGGCCAGAGGCACTGTGTGATTTGTACAGTAACACCTCATGTATGATACCAAACATTGCAGATAATACTTGTTAATTTAATGGGTGTGGATCTAAAAATTTTAATGGACTATATACTTCCTATCATTCAAAAATCTTTTCAAGTATTATTTTGGCTAATCAGATTTTGAGAAAATTGCTTTTAGAATCAGCACTGACAAGTTTTAGTTTTAATTTTTACCAAATGCCACAAAAAGATAACCTATACTATATTGATTTATATGTATTCTTAACCAGCTCTTGGTTGAGCTTGTTGGGTTATCCAAACAGGAGTTTATCAGCTAGTAGTGGAGAAAGATCTGTTCAGTAATAACCAAAAATAATACACATCAATACAAAAGGAAAATTTTCTATCATGTTATAAGAGATGCTTGCTTTCATTTTTCAGTTTAATAATCACTTATTAAGACTATGTTTCAGGCACTGTGACAGTCACTTGTTAACAAATAACTACTAATTAATACTTCTTGATACTGGAAACATTATATCCTAACTTCACATTATTTCTGGTGGGTACAAAAAGTGTTTTAGACCATCGTATGAGGAGGAAATGATGCCAGATAGCTCTACAAATAGGAGGTGGTAGGATTCTTTCTAAACAATGCAGTTTGCCAAAATACACCATTTCCTGAAAAGGAAATGGACCACAAACATTCCTCTTTTGAATAACCAGAGTTTTACCTAACTACCCATAGTTCTAAATTTAAAATTTGACATTCTCTGACTACTGCTCAAAGTGGAGGAAACCATGTATCTTCCTCATTTCTCTTTCTCTGTACTGCTTTGTATTACTACATTTATATAGCCTAAATGAGACGAAACATCCCAACTGTTGCTAACCATCACACTAAAATATGTAGTCTGTTTTAAAATCTTGTTTTGTTTTAAAATCTTATACTTACCCCCGTTTCTTAGAGTGGTGATTTCTGTCCACAGAGGTGCGTGATAAGTCTGCTTGCATCAAGAAGAGAAACCAGCACTGTGGAGGGGACAGGAAATTGCACTCATATTTCATCATAACCAATGAGGAAGCAGCATCTTAATGGGAAAGCTAACATCATCCAAGCTTCAACAAAAAAATCTCTTAAGTACTTTAAAGGATGTTTTGCTATTTACCGTACTATAATTCTGTAACTTACTTTTCCTATTGCATCTTAATTACAAGTGCATACTGTCTATGGGATTTCCTTAATAGAATATGTACTAGGTAAATTCATTTGTTCATTCCATCAATAAATATATCTATTATATTCTTACAACACTGTACTGGGAGACATATAGGGCCTGGCTCTTACACAAATAAGAGCGTATCAGCTAGTACAGGAAAAAACACCGTTCAATAATAACCAGGTTGCATGGCAGCATTGATAAGTACCACAAGAGATGTTCAGGTAAGGTAGGATGAATAATTTGGATGTATACAGTAGGAGAAGATGTTGTAGAACCATTCAGGGTGACCAAGTTCTTGGGAACAGTACAGAAGAAGGAGAATGGGAGATGGGTGTTTAATGGTGAACATTGTGTGGTTTAATAGCAATAAGAGGGATAGGAAGGATGGGGGAGGTAAAATTAGCTAACTTTGTAAAGTCTTTTTCTTTTTGAGGTAGTAATGGGGTTAGATATATAATATTTGACTGTAGAACCATTTTCTCTTTTAATTCTCCACTGAGAACAGGAAACAGATTGCTAAAATCAGTTGAATTAGCTGGCTTACACAAATAAATAATGTTATGAAATTTGAAAACTCATTAGAGCCCTGGCATGGTGGTGCATGCCTATAATCCCAGCACTTGGGTGCCTGGGGCAGGAGAATCACTGTGAGTTCGAGGCCAGCCTGGGCTACAAAGTGAGTTCAAGGCCAGCCTGAACTGCATGGTAAAACACTGTCTCAAATAAAAAAAAAGAAAACTTGTTAGAGAATGATATAAATTGTTATAAAAACTCATGTCAAACTTTAATAAGTTAAAAGTTATTGCTAAATCTGTAAGTGGCTTACTATGAAGTGAAATTAACTCATAAAACTTCCTACTTTTGAGATATAAAGCAGTTAGACATAATTTTTAAAACATGTCCTCCTAAACTTTTATTTGAAATGAAAGGGAAAATATTACTGTAAAGAGATGGAGTTAATTTGGAATGGGATGTTTTAATTTTAAAGACCATAATCAGAACATGCTGAGTCAGGAGTTGTAAAAGACATAAAATGTTAGTGGTTGATTTTCTTTCTACCTAGAGATGGGGTGATCTTGCGACTAATCAGAACTCTTCATCTTGGAATTAGTCAGGATACATCAGAAAGGTAGAGGTTTTTATCACTTCATATGTAGGTCTTTCAATGAAAATAGTAAAAGTAACACGTTCAAAAAGTACACAAGAGTTTGCAAAGTAAGTTAATGTACAGAAACTGAAAAATTTGGAATAATTTATATTGTTACTGAAATAATGAAAACTTAAGAAGCAATGTGAAAATTAATAAAAACCTCAAGGCTTTATAAAAGTGAAAGTAATTATTTTAGTTTATTCATGACTACAAGCCAAAATTCTCATTTTTGCTTGGTTTTGCACATCTGCATATCCATGGTTTCTATATATTTCAAGATTCTCACAATGTCTTGTATATATAGACTATACTTCTGCTTTTAGGGAAAGAGTATTTTCATATCTGTAACAAATAGTTATATATTTTGCTCTTCAAAAAACAAAAAAGGATGTAGGTAAAGAACAAGAGAAATATAAACTTTCACTTCTTCTGGCTAGATAGAAAAAAAGTCATGACTGACCTGTGCTAGAATGTTGACAAGTCTAATTAGAATAAGAAATTTACTGACAGTTATGAATTTGCTTCTTATTTAGTCCAAAATAATAAAGCAGTAGTACATTTTCATCCCCAGGGCTGTCTAATGAGTAGTTGGAAATATCAGAGCACTGCGTCATTGTGACATTTTAACATGAAAATCAGATAAAGCCAGTTACCAGAAACTCAGCACAGTGGCTTTATGGGATCAGTGATTCTGGCTAGTCAGTTATTTGGTTTTCTGAAGTCGTAAATTTGACACCCTACACTGGCCAATGTCAGGACACTTGGGCTACACAATGGAAAAGGAGATCCGCCTGGTTCCAACTTCTCATGGAGCAGACAGTGCAGGAGTTTATTCGGCTGCTGAAGGGTCCTTTGTAAGGACAAATCATCTATCTGGTACAATTTTACTAACAAACCTACAAGTAAATATGGCTAGGCAATAGTTGGAAATGCTCCTATATATTTCCAGCCCTATGTTTTTTATCCCAGCCCTACACTTAAACATTGAGTAGGACGCTTCATGTTTATTGCTTCAAGGGAAAGGATTATTGGGAGAAAGGAAAGAGAGAGAGAGAGCGAGAACAAGAGAAAGGAAAGAAAAGTGAGAGAAAAATGAGTTCAGATTTGAAAAAATAGAGGCAACTCAGGGTAATGGAAAGATGTGAGGTACAGACAATATGCTTGGGAGGAATTCTCTTCAGATGAAGCAAAGCTTCCGGGCCTCAAAAATACAAAGCAAATTTCCTGCTCAGTAAAGGTGGGGCTCGGGGTTGTGAGAGAGGAAGTAGTGAGAGCTTAAATGCGGTAAGCCTCTGGTGAAGGAGCCCACCATCCTGACTGCGATACCCATGCCCCATCTACAGGAAACCGAGATGAGATAACTGTGTTATGTGGGGAAGAGAGTGGGCCTGTGCCTCACCTGCAGGGGAAACTCCAGTCTACCACTAATCCCTTTCAAATGCTTCCAAAAAATTGAAGCAGAGAGAATACTTCCAAATTGATTTTATGGAGTCAGCATTACCATGATACTAAAGCCAGAGAAGAAGAGAATAAACTTAAAGACCAGTGTCCTTGATGAACATAGGTTCAAAAATGCTCAACAAATTACTGGCAAGTCAAATTCAATAATGTATTAAAAGAATAGGCATGACAGATAATCTTGATCATTAACTTGGTTGGATGGAGAGATGCCTCCTAGGACACTAGTAAAGCCCACTTCTGGGTATGTCTGGGTGAGTTTTGAGGGTGTTTTCAGAGACAGTTGTATGTGGTCAGTGAACTGAAGAGGGGGTGTGGGGGAAGACACACATTCTGACTGTGGACAGGACCATCCAAAAGATTTGCAGCCCAGCAACAAAAGTGGAGGGACGAACCCCACTAGTGCTTGCAAGCTCAATTTTGCTTGCACAGGTGTGCTTTTGCTGCTGCTATTGCCTGTGGACATCAGACTCCAACTTCTTCCATTCCAGCTTTTGAGATTAATTCACATCAATAACTCTCCAGGGAACTTCAATCCTTTAAGATTATACTGGGGCTGCATCTTTGATTCCTCTTGTTTTAAGGCTTCCAACCTCTTACATGGAACAGCTACTGGATTCCCTGGCTCTCCAGAGTGCAAAGAGCCACTGTGGCACTATGCAGCCTCTGATCCTGTGAGCCAATCTAATGAATCCCCTTTCATAAATATACATATTTATATTCATAAAAGGGGAATATAGTGGTACCTTGGCTCATGAACTTAATTTGTTTCTCAGTTCTGGGGAAGATGGCCACATTTGTGTTCATCACCTAATGCAGTGTTAGGGAATGGAAGCAAAGTTTTTCTGATTGCTTCTGTTTACAAACCGAACTGTTTGTTAACAGAAGCTTTTGTGAATATATATACATATATATATATTCTGCTCCTCTGTAGTGCCCTAACCAATACAGTCATTCAACATGACCAAGTGGGATTTATTTATTTATTTCAGGGATGCAAAGATGGTTCAACAGACAAAAACTTGTGAATGTGGTAATACCACATTAACAGAACGAAGGATAAAAATCATATGATTACCAAATAGATACAGAAAAATATTTGACACAATTCAGTATCCTTTCATGACAAAAGTTTTCAACAAATTAGGTGTAGAAAGAATGTACCTCAACAGAATAAAGGTCATATATGAGAAACTCACATGTGACATCATACTAAATGATGAAAATTTGCAAGCTTTTCCTTCAAAATCAGGAATAAGACCAGTATGCTCCTTGCCATTTCTATTCAACAGAGCACTGAAGTGTTAGCCAGAGGAATTAGGCAAGAGAAAGAAAAAGCATCCAAATTAGAAAGGAATAAGTTAAACTGTCCTTCTTTGCAGATAACATGATCTTATATATCTATAGAGGACCCTGAAGATTCCATTAAAAAACTGTTAGAACTCATAAATTCTGTAGTGACAGGACACATAATCAATGGCGTTTCTATGTGCTAAAAATGTGCTATCCAAAAGAAAAAAAGAAGTCAAGAATTTTTTTTTAATAATAGTATAAAGAAAGAAAGAAATTTAGCCAGAGATAAAAGAGCTATTGAGGGCTTCTGGGAACATGGTGGGGTGGTAAGCAGCAGCAATTCAACCTGTCCAAGATTCGGGATCTAGAAACTGGAGAATAAATTGGGGAAGAAAAGGAGGGAGACGGATCCCTGAGACCCAGGAAGGATCTGAAGGGAAAATTGGAGCCCAAAGTGAAATTGAAGAGATAGACCACAATGCAGAAAAAGGAAGGAGAAAACTGCACTTTCTCTGCAGCTCCTGGTCCATGGTGTGAGAAAGAAGGATCGAATCAACAGAGACACAGTGAAAGCAGGTGACTCCCAAGGGCTTCAGTGAGAAATGCACCAGTGGAATGGAGCAGTGAATGCTGTGCACTACAGCAGCTGGTGAGTGACTCGAGTCCAAGTGACTGCAGTGTCCCCTGGAGACAGTGCTTGGCTGGACACCATTTTAGGGAGGGGCCAACTGAACCCAGGACTCAGAGTGGCCATGGATTGGCTTAATCTCAGGGCTCCCAGTGTTAAACTCCCACAGTGACTGGGTGAGGGACAACCACAGGAGATGTCCAGGGTCAGAGAGCCATGGTCGGGGCAGCAAGAGACACCCAGAGAGATATAAGCTAAATGACTCAGGCTTCAACCCCATGACTAGAGGCCAGGCTCGGCCTGAAGTTTTGTGGATTTGAAAGTACCAGAAGTAGCACCCTGCCCTAAGCCTATTGCTGGCTTGCTGGGATCATCCAGCACAGATCTGGGCTCTGACTGTCTCCTTTGTCTACCCATGAGAGCAGAGTCATGCCCTGACTTGGACACTGCCACAAAACTGTAGACCCCAGAAGATAACCACAAGTTTGAAACCTCAGAGAAATTTCTTCTTTTTTTTTCTTTTTCTTTTTTTTTCTGTTCATTTGGTTTATTGTTTGTTTGTTTTTGCTTTTTCATGAGTGTGAACATTGTTTTTAGTTTTGTTCTTGTTTTTGTTTTTTTCCTTCATTCTTTCCCCTTGTCTTCTTCACCAGTTTCCTGAGGCTTAGGCAATCTCCCTTTGTCCTTCAGCCTTGCTTCTAGTCTCTTTCTCTTCTTTTATTTCTCTATTTTTTTCTCTTATCCCTTTTAAATTTTCTCTTCTCATAGTAAAATTGCTCTATATAGTGGCTATTTACCCCATGTAATTCTCTGATTTGTCTTAGATTTTGTTACATAACTATAAATCTTATACTTAAGGTTAAAGGCAGCAAATTAATAGCTATCACAGTTTGTCATCTTCCAGTCTGTGCTTCACGCTATTGTTATTGATTCTACTACTTTAGCCAAGCTGACATAGTTGTCATGATCAATTGACCTTTCTTGTATGCCAATACTTAGATTGTCTGGGGGTCACAAACAATACTATAGTTCAGTATCAAAGAATTGGGTGCTAGACCAAATAGGCTGCAACCTTTCATTCCTAATAAATTGAAAAGTAGTATTCTGGGAAAGACTCAAAATCCGAAGCCACTATGCCTAGCTACTATGCCTATTAGCCTAGAAGTAGCCAACTATGCCTACTCTGAAAAGTAGTTGTTTCATAAAGAGGTTCAATACTAGCAATAAAGCTATCTACCAGAAACAATTTACAAGCCTCTATGCACAAAACAAACAAACAAACAAAAAATAGAAAATGAGAAAACACAGAAGCAAAATGCAACCCATAACCCCCAACTCACCCAAGGCAAATCAAGGGGCACTGAGGTGGAAGAAATCAAAAGCCACTGAGCTGAATTTTCTGAAATGGTAGCAGCAGAAGTAACAGAACAGAGCAATAAATTTCTTGACAAAAACAAAACAGATAATTAAAGAGATGATGACCATAATGAAGGAAATGATTAGTGAATATAGAGTAATACAGATAAAATAATAGAGGACTTTAGGAATGACATGCAAGTCATGAATGCTCAACATAGAAAAGAACTGGATTCCATAAAACAAATTCAAATAGAAATCCAGGAGATTAAAAATTCTACTGAAAGTATACACAGCAGAGTTAACCAAGGGAAAATAGAATATCAGATCTAGAATACAGAGTTGTGGGTGGCAATCATCAAATGAAAGACCTCTTAAAAATATCAAGGAACTATGAAAAATCAATCCAACAGCTGGCCAGATTATGCAAAGAAGGCTAATATAACATTGATTGAAATCAATGAAGACTAGGAAGATAGCACAAAGGGCATAAAAATCTGTTTACAGAAGTAGTAGCAGAAAACTGTCCAAGCATGGAAACAGAATTTGAGGTACAAATAAATGAGGCATATAGATCCAAATAGTCATGATCAGAAAAATAATATATATATGTATATAATAGTCAAGATTCCAGAAATTCAACACAAGAACAGAATATTAAAAGCTGTTAGAGAAAAGAAACAAATCACCTATAAAGCAAAACCCATCAGAATCAGAGCAAACTTCTCAGCACAAATCCTTAAATCAAGGAGAGATTGGAGTAAAGAATTTCAAACTCTAAAAGGAAGCAACCTCCAACTCAGACTAATGTATCCCACAAAATTGTCTTTCAAAATTGATGGAGAAAGAAGATACTTCCATGATAAAGAACACCTGAAGAAATTCATGACCACCAAACCAACACTCCAGAAAGTTCTCAAGGACATTCTGGAAAAAGACAATGAAGACAACAATTCCAAGAAACCCAATAGAATGAATCCATCAGGCAAGGCAGGCAATTAAATAGATGAGAAAAAAGGGAACCAACAACAGGAAAATAATATGATGAGGATAAGCCACTATATATCAGTTATAACCATCAGTGTAAATGCTCTCAATTCACCAATCAAAAGAAACAGATTGGCAGAACAGATCAAGAAACAAGATCCAAAAATATGCTGTATACAATAAATGCATTTAACTCAAAAAGAAATTCATAGACTGAAAGTCAAAGGATGGAAAACAATACGCCATGCAACATGAACCCAGAAAAAAAGCAGGGGGTAGGTATTCCATTTGCAGACAAAGTGGATTTCAAGACAAGACTGATCAGAAGAGACAAAGAAGGTCACTCCATACTTGTTAATGGAACAATCCAAGAGGAAGAGATAACAATCATAAATATATATATACCAAATACTGGTGCAGCCAACTATACAGAACAAACACTAATGGATATGAAAAATAATATCCAAGCACTAACACAATACGTGTTAATGGAACAATCCAAGAGGAAGAGATAACAATCAAAAATATATATGTACCAAATACTGGTGCAGCCAACTATACAGAACAAACACTAATAGATATGAATAATAATATCCAAGCACTAACACAATTGTAATACGGGACATCAATACTCCACTGTCACAAATAGACAGATCAACTAGACAAAAAGAAATCAATGATGAAATATCA
Organism: Erethizon dorsatum; assembly: GCA_028451465.1. NCBI lineage: Eukaryota > Metazoa > Chordata > Mammalia > Rodentia > Erethizontidae > Erethizon > Erethizon dorsatum. The sequence goes on along the minus strand of CM051828.1, from coordinate 118,471,715 downwards.
GAGGTGAACCAAACCTTCGAACAAATGGACTTAGTAGGTATCTACAGAATGTTACAACCACCAACAAAATACACATTCTTCTCAGGAGCACACAGGACTTTCTTGAAAATAGACCACATACTAGATCATAGAACATGCCTAAGGAAATGCAAAGAATTGAAATTATTCTGTGCATATTATCAGATCATAGTGAAATGAAATTGGAAATCAATGGCAAAAGAAAACACAAAAATTACATAAACACATAGAAATTAAATAACACCCTCCTGAATAACCAATGGATCATAAACAAAATTAAAGAATAAATTAGACAGTTTCTAAAATTAAACAATAATGTCAATAAAACACACCAGAACTTTTGAGACACAGTGAAAGCAGTCCTATGAGGAAAATTTACAGTGGTGAATTCCCCCATCAGATAAACTGAGTGAGTTCAAATAAATAACCTGTTGAACCTCAAGTTTCTAGAAAAACAAGAGCAAGTTAAACCCAAAGTTTGTATGAGGGAGGAAATTATAAAGATCAAAGAAGAAATTAATGCAATTCAGACTAAGAAAACAATACAAAGAATCAATGAATCAAAGAGTTAGTTCTTTGAAAGATTAAATAGAATATACAAACCCTTAGCCAACCTTAAAAAAAAGGAAAGACTCAAATCCATACAATTAAGAATGAAAAGGCAAAATCACTACAGATCCCGCAGAAATCCAGAAGATCATCGTTAACTACTTTGAGAACCTGTACTCTATAAGATGGAAAACACAGAAGAAATGGACACATTCCTAGATATATATGAATTACCAAAGTTGAATCAAGAAGATATAAGTTCTAACTAATCCAATACCAGTCAGTGAAATTGAAGAATTAGAAACTACCAACAAAGAAAAGCACAGGTCCTGACAGATTCACTGAATTCTACAAGAAATTTAGAGAAAATCTAATGCCAATACTCTTCAAACTCATTAATGAAAGTAAAAGGGAAGCAGTATTCCCAAATTCATTCCTTGAAACAAGGATTGCCCTGATACCAACACCAGAGAAGGACCCAACCAAAAAACAGAAGTGCAGGCCAAGCTCCTTAATGAATATAGATGCAAAAAATTCACAAGAAGATACTGGCAAACAGAATGCAGCAAATCATAAAGAAGATTACACACCATGACCAAGTAGGATTCATCCCTGGGATGCAAGGATAGTTCAACATATGCAAATTAATAAATGTGATATACTATATTAACAGGACCAATGACAAAAACCACATGATCATCTCAATAGATACAGAAAAAAAATTTGACAAAGTCCAACACCCATTCATGATAAAAACCCTCCAGAAAATTGGAATAGATGGTCTTTACCTCAATCTGCTAAAAGCCATCTATGACAGACCAACAACCCACATCATACTAAATGGTGAAAAACTGAAAGCTTTCATTCTAAAATCAGGAACAAGACAAGGATGCTCAGTGTCACCACTCCTGTTCAATATAGTTCTGGAAACATTAGCAAGAGCAATTAGAGAAGAGAAAGAAATAAAAAAATATGGATAGGAAAGGAAGAATTAAAGAATTATCATTATTTGCTGATGATATGATACTCTACATACAAGACCCTCAAAATTCCACCAAAAGACTCTTAGAATTAATAATCAAATTTGGACACATAGGAAGACACAAGTCAGCACTCAAATATCAATAACATTCCTGTACACGAATAACAAACTCACTGAGAGAGAAATAAGGGAAACAATACCTTTTACAATAGCATCAAAAAATTAAATACTTAGGAATCAATCTATCAAAGGAACTGAAACACCTGTATATTGAAAACTACGGTACTCTGAAAAGAGCAAAAAGGATATCAGAAAATGGAAAGATATCCTCTATTCTTGGATAGGCAGGACTAATATAGTGAAATGACAATATTTCTGAAACTCTTACACAAATTTAATGCAATCACAATCAAAATACCAACAGCATACTTCACAGAACTAGAGAAAACAATTCTAAAATTTATGTGGAACCAGAAGAGACCTAGAATAGCAAAAGCAATTCTGGGCAACAAGGACAAGGCAGGGGCCAGCACAATCCCTGATTTCAAGTTATACTACAAAGCTACAGTGATAAAAACAGCATGGTACTGGAAAAAAAATGAAAAAAGACTTGTGTATCAATAACACAGATAGAAGATGCAGAAACAACTCCAAATGCACTCAGCTACTTTATCTTTGATAAAAGGGCCAAAAACGTTCACTAGAAGAAAGATAGCCTGTTTAATAAATGGTGCTGGAAAAACCAGCTTTCTACATGCCAAAAATTGAACCTACATCCATATCTCTCCAAATACACTAAATTAAAACTGAAATGGATCAAAGGTCTAAATATTAAAACAGAAGCAGTCTTCTGGCAGATAGAATGAGTAAAACTTTTGAAGAGATAGGTGTAGGTAAAGACTTTATGAACAAAACCCGAATTTCACAGAAAATATTACAAAGAATCAACAACTTGGATCACATCAAATTGAAAAGCTTTTTCACAGCAAAAGAAACCACCAACAGAGTGAAGAGATGACCCACGGAATGGGAAAAATTTTTGCCATCTACTCCTTAGACAAAGGACTAACATCTATAATATATGAAGAATTAAAAAAATTGGACCCCCCAAATTTAAAAACCTGATCCAAAAATGGGCATCTAAAATGAATAGATATTTCTAAGATGAAGAAGTACAAACAGCAAATAAATATATGAAAAAATGTTCAACATCACTGGTCATTCGAGAAATGCAAATTAAAACAACACTGAGATTCCATCTCACTCCAGAAAGAATGGCTATCATTAAGAAATCAACAAATAACAAATGCTGACAAGGGTGTCAGGGGGAAAAAAACCTTTCTCCTTTGCTGGTGAGAATGTACATTGGTACAACCACTATGGAAATCAGTATGGTGAATCCTTAAAAAAACTACAACTAGAGGTTCCATTTGACCCAGGTTTTCTCCTTCTAGATATCTTCCCAAAAGAGTTAAAAGCATTATACCATGGTAATATATGCATACCCATGTTTATATCAGCACAATTTATAATAGCAAATCTTGGAAACAGCCCATACGCCTATCAAGATGAATGATAAAGAAAATGTAGTATTTATGTACAATGGAGCACTACTCTGCTATAAAGAAGGATAAACTTGAGTCATTTTTTTAGGCAAATGAATGCACCTTGAGACCATACTCTTAAGTGGAATAAATCAGGCACACAAGTTTAAATATCACATTGTTTCTCTGATGTGAGAAACCCAAAGTGTAAATAAGGAGCATAATGAAGAATAGATATTGGGAAGTAGGAAGAACATGTTCAAATGAAAAGGGGAAAAATGGAGGGGGAAGGAAGAGAAAGGTAAAAAAAGAGAATGGAAGGAAAAAAATGAAAATAAACTTTTGCAAATGAGAAGAAGAAGTGTTGATGGGAGGGGAGGGGAACAGGAATAAAGGAAGAACTAAGATATATTATGTACAGGTACAAATTCCCTATGATGAAAGTGATCATTGTGTATGACAAATATGTGCTAATTTAACAAAATAACTTAATGGATAAAAAGACCTATATACTAAAAGCTATAAAACATTAATAAAAGAAATAGAAGAAAACACAAATGAATGGAATAGCCTACATTCGCTGACTGAAAGAATTAGTATTGTTAAAATGTCCACAAAACCCAAAGAAATCTGCATATGCAATGCAACCCCTATCAAAATTCCAATGACATTTTTCACCCAAATAGGAAAAAAAATCCCAAAATTTTATGGAATTACAAGACCCTAAATAAGCAAAACGATTTTGAACAAGAAGAATAGCACTGGAAGCATCACAACACCTGACTTTAAAATCTACTACATAAATAATTAAAGCAACATGGTATTAGCATAAAAACAGAAACATGGATAAATGGAACAGACCATGGAGCCCAGAAATAAATTCAGCATTTACAGTCAACTGATTTTTGACAAAGGTGCCAAGAACACACAAAGGGGAAATATGTATAGTTTTGGAAGAGCTGGATGTTTACACGCAAAAATTAAAATAGATTCTTTTCTCACACCATACACAACATATACTCAAAATGGAATAAGGTTTAAATGAAAGACTTGAAGTTGTACATCTACTAGAAGAAAATGTAGAAGAAGAGCTAAATGACATTGTAATGGGCAGTGGCTTTTGGAGGTTGGCTACAAATGTATGGGCAGCAAAAATGAAAATAGGCAGATAGAATTGCTTAGAATAAAAAGCATCTGAACATCCCAGAAAACAATCAATAGAGTGAAGAGTGACCTATAGAATGAGAGAAAATTGTAAAATATTTCAAACCATACATCTAAGGGGTAATATCTAAATGTACAGAAGAAACTGTGCTCGATAGCAAGAAAATTAAAAAAATCTGCTTTTAAAATGGGGAGTAGACCTAAATAAGCATTTCTCAAAAGAAGACATACAGATGCAAATTGGCAATAGGCAAAAAAGCAAAGCAAAACAAACAAACCAGCTCAACATCAGTAATCACCAGGAAAATGCAAATTAAAACAACAATGAGATGTCATTTCATATTTTTAGAATGACTATTACCTAAAAGAAGGAAGATAAATGTTGGCAAGGATGTGGAGGAAAGGGAATCATATACACTACTGGTGGGAATATAGATTGATATAATCATTGTGGAAAACTATATGGAAGTTTCTCAAAAAATTACAAATACCCCATCAAAATAACAAAATGCCAAAGTATTCTCCAAAAAACTTACAAAAACAATTCTAAAGTTCATATGGAAGCATACAAATCCCAGAATAGCCAGAGCACTCATGAACATAAAGAGCAATGTTGGGGGCATGAAAATAACAAATTTCAAAATACACTTACAAAGCCATAATAACAAAAACAGCATGGTACTGGCACAAAAATAGACACACAGACAAATGAAGTAGAATAGATGATGCAGAAACAATCCCACACATCTACAGCCTCCTAATTTTTGATAAATGTTCCAAAAACTTTCAATGGAGAAAGGACAGCCTCTTCAACAAATAGTGCTGGAAAAATTGGATATCCATATGTAGAAGATTGAAACAAGATCCCTATCTCTCACCCTGTCCAGAAAACTACTGAAAACGGATCAAAGACCTAAATATAAGACCTGAAACATTGAAACTGCTTGAAGAAAACATAGGGAACACAGGCACAGGCAATGACTTCCTGAATAGAACTCCAGTAGCACAGGAAATGGTAGCAAGAATAGACAAATCAGATTGCATGAAATAAAAATGCTTTTGCACAGCAATGGAAAAAGAGAGTGAAGAGATAGTACACAGAATGGGAGAAAATCTTTGTCATCTACCCTCTGACAGAGAAGTAATATTCAGGATAGGTGAAGAACTTAAAACTTAACACTAAAACCCAAATAGTCCAATGAATAAATGGGCAAATGAACTGAACAGACATTTCTCAAAAAAAGAAGCAAAAGTGGCCAGAAGATGTTCAACATCTTTAGTCATCAGGGAAATTCAAATCAAAACAACACTGTGATTCCATCTCAACCCAGTTGGCCATACCAATAATACAAAAAAATAAAAATATTGGTGAGGATGTGAGTAAGAAGGAATACTTCTATATTTTTGGTGGTAATGTAAATTAGTACAGCCATTAGAGAAGTATGGAGGGTCCTCAAAAAATTAAACTACCATATGATCCAGCTATACCACATCTTGGTATATACCTGAAAGAATTAAAATCAGCATACAATAGTGATATCTGCATACCCATGTTTATTGTAGTAAAATTTACAAATAGTCAAAATATGGAAACAGCCCGTGTGCCAATCAACAGATGGATAAAGAAAATGTGTTATATATACAGGATGGAGTATTATTTGCCCATAAAAAACAAAATCATGCTATTTGCAGGAAAATGGATGGAACTGGATATTATCACATTAAGTATAATAAATAGGCATCAGAAGGACAAATATTGCTTGTTTGCTCTCATAAGTGGAATCTAGGGAAAAAAGTGAGTTGATATGAAAGTTGAAAGGAGACTTAGAGAAGAGAAAGGGAATTGGGAGTGGGGAGGAAAGGGCAAAGGGAATAATATGATCAAAGTATGGTAAATGCATTATAAATATGCCAAAATTAAACCCATTATTCCATAAACTAATATGCCCTAATAAAAAATTACAAATGAAACTGCCATATGCTTCAGTTATCCCACTATATATCCAAAGGAAATGGAATTTATATGGAATTAATAAGTCAACGAGATATCTGCATTTTTATGTTCATTGCTGCAGTATTTACAATAGCCAAGTAGGGAATTAATCAAAGTGCCCATCAGTGAATGAATGGATCAAGAGAATGTGATACACACACATAGTGGAATACTATTAAGCCTTTAAAAAGATGAACTTGGTAGACATTATTTTTAGTGAACTAAGTCAGACATAGAATAATACTGCGTGATCAGGCTGGGGATATAGCTCAGTGGCACAGCACCTGCCTGGCAAGAACAAGGTTGTGAGTTCAATTCCCAGAACACACACACACACAAAAGACCGCATGATCACATTTGCCTGTAAATCTAGAAGTTGAACTCGCACAAGTGGAAAGTACCATAGTGGTTAACAGAAGCTGTGGGAAGGGGTGGTTTAGGGAGGTGTTGATTAAATGATATGTAGATACAGTGATGGAAATCAAACCCAGGGCCTTGCACATGCTGGGCAAGTGCTCTACTTTTGAGTTGCACCTCAGCCCAGGCTGTGGTATTTTGTCATGCAGCCCTAGCAAAGCAATGCAGATCCTGAGTAAATATTCTTCAACCTTTCTTTCGCAGCTAGGAGTGAGTATTTAGTGATTGTGCAGGAAGAGGGAGGACCTGGCTCCTTCATTCGTCTCATGGCAGGGATCTGCTACATTGAACATGGGTTTGGACAATAATAGACAAAAAAAAAAAAAAAAGCAAACCCACACAATATAAAAACAAAACAGGGCCGGTGAGATGGCTCAGCGGCGTAAGCACCTGCCTGGCAAGTGTGAGTTCGACTCCCAGATCCCACATACGAAAAAAGGGCCAGTGATATCACTCAGTGGCACGGGCGCCTGCTGGCGCGCGAGGTCCTGAGGTCGATCCCCAGTACCCACAAAACAAACAAACAAACAAAAAACCCCAAAATGCACCCAATTCCATGCCTTCCAATAAAAAAAATTCAGACCCAATGCCAAGACAGTAATAATCATTTTTCCTGCATTATCTTATATATGAAAAATAAAAGTTATGCTAATGTTAAATTTCTATGTTATTCATATAACACACAGTATCACTCTTTTAAGTTCTATATGAATATTAACCTGACTCAAATACATGTTAATACATTGCCATCATCACTTCTATTTTAGCGATGGGTAAATTGAAACCCAGACAAGTTAAATAACTTAACCATAATCACTCACTAGTAGGTAGTAGGACAGAGATTTAAAGTCAAGCACTCTGGAGCATCAGGGTCAATATTATAACCACTACACTTTGCTATGGTGGTTTTTATTTGTATGCACTCTTAAGAAACTGTTCAGGGGCCGGTAAGATGGCTCAGTGGCGTACGTGCCTGCCTGGCAAGTGCGAGGGCCCGAGTTCAACTCCCGGAACCCACATACGAAAAAAGGGCCAGTGATATCGCTCAGTGCCACGGGCGCCTGCTGGCACGCGAGGTCCTGAGGTCGACCCCCTGTACCCACAAAAAAAGAATTAAAAAAAAAACTGTTCAGTCATCAACATATAATTTATTGTATGAGATAGACTCTGTTCCCTGAACAATTTTCATGGTCTTCGTTAACAAAAGCCTTTCACATATTTTAGAGAGGAGTTATCAAACAGGATAATGGTATTATTAACAGTTGCAATCAAGCAACTCATGTCCACTGTTGAAACAGAAATCAAAGCAGATGTTACAGGATAGTTCATGCGAGGAAAATAGTTGATGTCACACTCTGGGTGACTCCTTCAAGGAATGCCCCCAACTCTTTTTTAAAATAATCTTTTCATGTTATCTTCTTACATGACCATTCATAATATTTTTAAGTTCAAGTCAAGTTATATACACAAAGTATATACTCAGGTTTGAACCCTGTGCTTAGGAATTACAAATCGAAACAATACTTGGCTTCTCTTTCTTTGAATTTCTGAAGCCTACTTCTGATTTCTAGAAGTAAAGCCATTTCTTCAAGTGAGACAACAGATGATCAGACTTTCTCTATATTTTCCTTAAAAGTCAAGATCATCTTTCTCAAAAGATCATCTAATTTTAATCACATTATTTTCTCTAGAAAATGGAGAAATTTGTAACTGAAGTATAGTTGTGAGCTCAGAAAAAATTCTGATCTAAAAGAAAAGCTGTTGTTATTATTATTTTTTTTTCCTTTATGTGGGTACCGGGAGTCAAACTCAGGACCTCGTGCTTGCCAGGCAGGTGCTTATGCCGCTGAGCTATCTCGCTGGCCCTGTTGTTATTTTTAAAACTTATTTGAAATGTGAAAACTAGGACTTTTTTCTTAGTACTTGATTGTAGTAGCCCTGAAACCACAGATGCAAGGGAAACCAAACACATGATCACTTTTCTGATAACTATTTCCCTTTATCTCACATGTTGAGCAGATTTTCTTTTTCAGTGTTTATTTGTTGTCTTTTTAAATTAGAAACTTTCTTGCTTAATGGTCTCCTGAGTATAGATTAGAAATCAGAAATAAAAAATATTTTCTTAGGTAAGCAATTACTTTAGTATTAAATGAAGTAACAGGAATGGGTGGTACTTGCTGGTAGGGAGGCTACTCTTTCTGTTAATGATTTTGTTTCCTTTTCTGCGCATTGCACAAATATTTGTGGCCTGTCTTCCATGTGCAAGGTACAATGATGTGCTGCTATAGGATGACATAGGCTGGATACTGGTTTCAACTTCCTAATTTTATATGCATGATGTTTTCCCTTGTTAATCACCTTGGTACTTCCCATCTACCCACATTATCATGTTGTCCTTATGTGCTAATGCATGTCTCAGATGTTAAATTTCAGGGTTAGTGGGAAGTATAACATTCAATTGATTTATTGTCTGTGGCTTACAACCACTGTTGCTCCAGCTCACACTTAAAACTTTGTTTTGGAACAAATGGATCAGAGTGAGTTCTGCAAAGTTAAATCTATAGAAGTGGGGAATTAGTGACTTGTACCATTGAATAGTGGCAGTGGGTGGCAAACAGAAAGTTCAGATTTGTGCTGTACTGGGAAAATAGGAAACTGAAAAAATAAGTGGCCCATATATAGGGGACTTTATGACTTGTCCAAATCAGAACACTTCTGAGGGTGAACGGAGCACTGTTACTAATCATGTCGGGACTGTAGATATAAACCAGGACTGCCTTTGGTGAGTCATAATAGAACTACAGTAATTTATTTATTTAATTATTTATTTATTTTTTTTGTGTGTGTGGGTACTGGGAGTCGACCTCAGGACCTCGCGCTTGCCAGGCAGGTGCTTATGCCGCTGAGCCATCTCACTGGCCCTAGAGTAATTTAAAAAGAGAGAGAGAACAAACATACTGTTGTCTAGTAAAAACCTAGGGAGTTTAGAAGTCTGATGAGGTTGTTTATGGGATTTCCCAGACAGAGATTGTTGAGCTCCTCATATAATTGTGGTCCTGAAACTTAAATTTATGTCTGTGGTTAATGGACAAAATTATCAGGTTCCAAATCGGGCTGTGCAAAAGAATCCCCATGTGCTCTAAAGCCACTGCATTTTCTCCTTTCCATGTTGGTGTCTCAGGGGCTTATGTGGGTACTAGTAACCAATCCCGTGCTTCTGTCAAGAGGGGGGTTTTGGATGAGAAAACTTTCTCTGCAGCCCTTCAGAGCCTCTTTACTTTCCTCCAATAACAAGGGAATCAGAAATCTCAAGTCCACGCTGGATGCGGCAGAAATTCCAGGGCAATTCACAATTTCCCTATTTAGGGTTATTATCTTGGAATCATTCCAACTGTCAGGGACTATAGTTTACAAGGCTCTAAGGGATTCTGTCTTCTTAGTGTCTTGGCTGGGTCCAAAACTTGCATAGACATAAAACAGATGAATAGGACAGAAGAATACAAGTTTATTCATGTTTATATGGCACAGAAGCCCTTATAAGGAAATGACCCAAAAATTGGGTTAGAGTCAATACTTGAACACTGAATTGGACCAAAAACCAGTTAAATTGTGAAATGTAAGACAAAAGGGTTTGGGCTAATGTATTTAATTGGACAGAGAAGTGTCTAGGGTTAGTTTACCAAGAGTTGCTTGCAAAGATTCCCCCTGGGCTTCGACTTTCCCTCCTTGCTAAGAATGTGATTTGATGCTGAGGAAATCTTTCATATGGGAATTTCATTTTGCTTTTAAGAAACAAAACGAACGATCTTGCACCTGCTGTTTTTAAAAGATGTTTTCATTTCAAAATAGTATGCCAGAGCTGTATATTTTAGAGTGGCATAGTCTCAACTCCTTCAAGGCTATTAAATGCCTTGGCTATACGTGGCAGTTAATAGAATGAACCTTTTCAGCTAACATTTGCCAAGTATGTGATGCATTCATCTAAGGTTTATTGACTGCCTATTACCTTATCTTATTTAATCATATGTTTTCCCATGCCTAGGAAGCTAAGTGACTCAACCAAGGTGACAGCTGAACTTGGGCTTGGTTAGGAGCTAAAAGCCTGGTCCTCTTTCTTGTTCTGCTACAGACTGGTCCATGGTAGACGCATCCTCACATGGTGGCACAGGTCCATGGTAGAACCAGTTATTGCCGTCTTTTGGCAGGCCTTCGACAGCCACCTCCCTTTCGCTAACATATTCTATCACGTGAGGTTGGAAGAGAAACCGAGAAGCGAGTACACGTGGAGACAGGATCCCTGCCACAAGCCCCAGCACAAAGCTTGCTCAGCTTTCCATGTGCACCATTGCAGCTGAGTGGGCAGCCTGTGGCCCGCACTGAAAATGGCGGGATCGGCGTCAGCAGCCTTCTGCCCTTCTCTATCATGGCGGCGGCGGACACGCCTCCCTGGGTGCTGGAGTCATGTGACCTACACAATGGTCGGGAGCTCATCAGGGGCGTCCAGGCAACGCCGAGTGGAAGTGATGACGGCTGCCGCGGGTTCGGCGGGCCGCCCCGTAGTGCCCCTGCTGCTGTGCGCAATGCTGGCGTCCGGCGGCGCCTACGTGCTCGACGACTCCGACGGGCTGGGCCGGGAGTTCGACGGCGTCGGCGCGGTCAGCGGCGGCGGGGTGAGCCGCGGGGATGCGCGGGAGCTTTGGGGCCGCCGCGTCCGGTGCCGGCCCGTCCCGTCCCGCCCGCTGCAGCCCGCAGGCCCCCGCGGCGCTGCCCACGTTTCGAAGCCCGCGGGCCCAGGCCGGCTCCCGGCGCGCATTGGCCGTGGGCCGGGACAGACGGCGGCCCTGGAGGGGAGCCGGGTCTCACTGCTGCGGGCGCGGAGGCCCGGGGGGCTGGGGCCGGTGTCTGCGGAGGCCGGGGCCGCGCGCAGGGAGAGGCGCCCCGCGGGGGCCCTGGGAACCATTGTCCCGCTGGGGTCGGGTTGGCTTGCGTGTGGGGAGGAGACCTGAGAGTGACTCACCCCGGGGCTCTTCATGGTGCCCTGGTGGTCATTCCCTGTGGGGGGCTATGGGCTGTGTGGCCCTTCACTTTTAGGGTGCGTGAGCGTCGACCGGTGTGCTTAGCATGTAGGTTGTCTTACATTCTAACTTGGTATTTCTGGAGCTGGCTGACAATATGCATTTTAACAAATACACTACTCAGTTCTCATACTGGGTATGGAGAGAGAGCGGAAGTTTTTTTTTTTTTTTTTTTTTTTTTTTAATTTTAGAATAGTTTTGGATTTCCAGAAAGGTTACGAAGACAACGCTGTGTTATACAACCCGTAGCTAGTTTCTTTTACTACTAGCATTCCATATTAGAATGGTTGTGTTTGTCACAATACTGGTACGTTATTTTAAACTAAAGTTCATGCTTGGAGATTTCCTTCGTTTTTACTTGATGCGCCTTTGCTGTTCCTGGATTCCCCACCAGGATGCCACAGTATATTTAGTTGGCGTACATTCTTTGAAAGGAAGCAGGAAGCCAGTTGCAGTTTTGTGTGTCACTGTGAATGGGCACAGCTGGGCATTTCTGGTTCTCTGCACGTGCCAGCCAGTGGCTTCCACCACCGGACCGGGAGCTTTCCTCAGTGGCATGATCATTCTTGGGTGCTAACAGCATTTGCCCTGCTGCACACTCTTTGTCAGCCTTGTCTTTGTTTTGCCTCTTCATTTGTTTGTAACTTTTGGGCCAGTGGGGTTTATATTGCCAGGTCTTCCGACAAGAGGGTTTTTTGTCTTGTATCCCAGATCACATCTAGAGATAATTTGGTTTGAAAATAGTAAGGATGAACTCTTATTTAAACTTCGGTTTTGTTGGGTTGAGTCGTATGGACCATACATACTAAATTCAACTCAGAATAAGCTTGAATGTTCGCTTGCGCGCCGGCGATTCTGCAGGTTGCCTGGTCATGGCTAGGAGAAAAAAATCTTTCCTTTTACCCTGCCTTCTTGATGTTTACATTTTTGTTTTCTAATTGCAAATGTTACCTACAGGTCCTGGTAGATATTTCAGGGGTAACCTGTGGGCCATTGAGCCACATTGGTGGGCGTTTATTTTTTTACTACTATCATTCTTTTTATTATTTTTTGGTCTAAACCTGAAATGGCCAGTATTTCATAAGGTAAGGGCCCAGTCTCTCCTTCTGATACCTTTACAAGTGATATTAAATCTAGTATATAAGCTTCCTGAAAATAGAAATCTTTATTTAGCTTAATTTAAAATTATAATGAGGTGGCGCGCGAGGTCCTGAGGTCGACCCCCCGGTACCCACCAAAAAAAAAATAAATAAAATTATAATGAGAAGAATAATTTCATAACCTAGAATTGGAAATGCCTAGCTAATCTGATAAGATACCCAACAATTATTAGTGTGCCTAAGACAGTGTATTATTCATCTTAGAAGCTCAATAAATAATAAACAAAAATTACAGCACTATAATTAGCTTTTAGTTGTTGTTTTTTGTGGAACTCTATACCCAGCAGTTTGTGGCAGTAAGTACTTAGAATGGTCTCGTTTAATTTTCATGTCTAGGTAGGAGTGTCCCAGGTGTTGTGCATTAATTATAGATACATATTCATTTTGGGATTTATTTTACTCATACTTTTGGAAAATTTTTTTCAGGCCACCTCCCGACTTCTAGTAAATTACCCAGAGCCACATCGTTCTGAAATATTGGATTATCTCTTTAAGGTAATGAGAAAATAATTATTTAATGTACAGTGATACTTTAGGAACTACGTAGTGAACTTCAGCCATAGAATTTATCAGCTTCACAATTTTAGCTTTTGAAAAAATGGCAAATTACTTTTGGAATAAGATGCTCTTTGAAGTTTTGTGTCTGTTTTCTATCTGTAAAACCAAAGGCGGTTGTTAGTGATTATTTTGAGGTTTTCTATCATGAAACATTTTTAATACTGTTAATTTTTTCCATAGCCAAGATGAAACACAGTGTTAATAGTGTTAATTTCTCTCCACAGCCAAACTTTGGTGCCTCTTTGCATATTCTAAAAGTCGAAATAGGCGGTGATGGGCAAACAACAGGTAGGAGTATTTGGAGAAATAGGATTTTTTCCCTCCAACATTTTAATTTAAAGTTCTGGACTGTGATTTGAGAATATAAATAATATCAGTTCTTCTGAGTTTGAGTGTTGCTAGTACATTGTTCCTTTTTTTCTCCCACCTGTAATTATTTAAAAAATTTACAGTATATAGAAATATGAATTTTTCAAAATAGTTTTCAGACTTTTGATTGCTTATTTAATTGAAGTAATCAGTAGTAAAAAAAATCCAGTTTTCTAAAAACTGTATACTAGACAGAGCATAGAGACAGTTTGGAATTTTGTAGGGACATTAAAAGAAAAAAAGATTTTAATTTTTTTAGAACAAATAAGGTGTTAATTAACTTTAAAATATGTGGTAAAGGGCCGGTGAGATGGCTCAGCGGCGTAAGAGCCTGCCTGGCAAGTGTGAGGTCCTGAGTTTGACTCCAGTACCCACATACGAGAAAAGGGCCTTTGATATCACTCAGCGGCACGGGCGCCTGCTGGCACGCGAGGTCCTGAGGTCGACCCCTGGAACCCACACACAAAAAAAATAAATAAAAAAAATATGTGATAAAATGTAACTAATGAATATTTTGGGGATGTAGCTTTTTGTTATGTTAAAAATAAAATTATTTGTATTGTATTATAGTTTAGTGTCTTACTAAATCTCTAAATTGCCCAAGCTGGGCTCAGACTTGCAATACTCTTGCCTCAGCTTCCCAGAGCGCTGATATTACAGACATGCACGACTATGCCTGGCTTGAAAACCGTTTTTAACCACTAAATCTTCAATCTTTGTGGTCACTGTTTTGATCAGCTTGGTGTAGTATATGTCATCAACGAGCAACTTACAGCCCTCTTGGTTTCTAGGAAGAAGAAAAAATAATTCTCTTCATGATTAAATGTAGTTAGTTACTCATAAGTTAGATTCCATTATAATTAACTCTAGACTAGAATATCTTCTGAATACTTGTCTTCCTGCTAGTGGTTTGGAAATAACTTTTTAACAGATATGTATCTGCGTGGTGGTGTTAGTATTTATTTCATCTATTTAACGGGGATCTTAAAACCTCAGAAAGACCAAAAAGTCCAGCAGGATAGTCCTAAGAATTTTCAGTTGTGTGAGGTGTTAACATTTCCCATAATACAGAAAGTTGTGGTTTTACTACTGGAAACCTTTATAGTGCTTAGGATAATGAAAAAGATGAAATAATATGCTTTGATTATCCATTTTCAAGTACGTAAGGTTATTCTTATTTGTATAACTTCAGAATTGGATCTGTAATACCACTTTGTGAAGTGTGTGTGTAAAGGTCATAGAACTACCATTCATGGGTTATTTCCTCCTTTTTCTCTCCTCCCATTCAGATGGCACTGAACCTTCCCACATGCACTATGCACTAGATGAGAATTATTTTCGAGGGTATGAGTGGTGGTTAATGAAGGAGGCTAAGAAGAGGAACCCTAATATTATACTTATAGGTAATGTATTGTACATATGACTCTTGCAGTCTCTTTTTCTTTAACTCCCAAATTCTGAATCATGTTGGGTTTTTATTAATACTGAAATACTAAGAATGTTAATATTACCAGTATGCTAGCAGCAGCAAAACATGTGCCAGGAATGATCTTTATCTGCCTTTGTATATTACATTGGCTCTTTATAATACATCTGGAGTAAGTTGTTACTCTTCTTGTTTTTATAGAAGGGTGGGGTTTAGAGAAGTTAAGTCACTGGCCTAAGGTCACAGATAGTAAGTTGCAAAATCAGGTTTAAAACTAATTCCATTCTGCCCCTCCCCCATGGTGATTAAACTACGTAACTAGACAAAATCTTTCATCAAAATTTGTACAAGAGCAATACTGTTTACAAACTTGTATGTTATTTGTAGTAGTAGACCTCATTTTTAGAAGAGTTATATGCAAGAACATTGTTTGTTTTTAAACCTCAGCGATATACAGGTCATTGTTCCTGGGACTGGGATACGGTACAATCCATTCCTCAGTCCTTGCCCATATGGGGCTCAGGTTCTAGTGGCAGGGTCATTGGCTAATTGCTCAAGTGGTCCTATGTTCATTTCACTGTTCTGTAGCAACGCCTACAGAGCCTGGGAGGTGTTTCACACATCCAGAGCAGTGGGATGTGTTCATTATTTGAAATCAGTTTGGTGTTTGAAACAGACTTAAGTAAAATTAATTTTGAGAACTTGATTTCAATTTATTTAAAAAATAATTTTTTAGCAATCAAATTAAAGGAAAAGAGTAATAATTTCTAAATTAAAAAAAAACTGAGGGTGTATGTGTTCTTTTAAATGGACTTTTGTGAGAGATTCCAGAAATGTTTTATGCAGTAAAAGCATCATTGAATTGGGCACATATCCCCCATAGTTGTTTCCAAGGTCAAGTCTCATTTACATTCAGAAAATCTGGCATGCTAAACCACCGTCCCAACAAAGACTTACACATGGTGGGCCTTTAGACTGTATTTAGCATTTCATTGTTTTCAAATGTTCCTTTGTTTTAATGTCATATTTTTTATGTAATACACTTAGTTTAGAAAAATCAGCATGTTATCATTTTGATTTAGATTTTTTTCCAGTGGTGAACTAGATTGGCAATATATTTAATGGATGTGGAACTATGTATTAGTGACAGAGAATTTAGAATTGTAATTAGTGGTTTTCTACTATTCAGATTTTAAAATTTTATTAACCAGGATTATTGGAAGACTATGGACTTACTTGGTATATAGCATTTAACGAAGTTGTATTTCCCTATTGAGCCTTTGGCATTTATATTCATATAAAGACAAGCTTAACTTTGCCAAATTTGATTGCCTGACCTATGAATATTTTAAGTAGCCTTAAATTGTAAGAAGATACACTCATGAAATGAGAAATTAGTGTTATACTTACTTAATGGGGTAGGTTAGCATAAGGCTTTCAGAACTCTTCAGTTTTGACTTCAGAGAACAGAAATTTGATACTGAGCATCCCGAGAGTGGAGATGTTAAAATGTACATTTCTTCCAATTAGTAAATGCCTGAGTAAAGTGCTTATTGTGCTTTTTATTTCATTTTCTCGAAAGAACATTTAGAATTATAGGGTCTGACTCAGTGGATCATTAAATTATGGTCTCCATAGAGTAGAAGAGATTTCAAGAATTTGTGTGTGGTATATGTCTTAGTTATTTTTCTCTCATTGCTGGGACAAAATACCCCATGCTCAAAATTGAGGAAAGCTCACAGTTTGTGGAGGTTTCAGTCCATAATCAGCTGGCTCGAAGGCAGGGTGGCATGGTAGAGGGGCAACAGTTCATGGTGGCAGAAGACAGCGAAAGCAGCAAGAGCAAAAAATGGGGAAACAAGCCTCTTTTCCTCCCTCATATTGTATGCAGGCTACCCGCCCTTGGGTGGGTGTAGCACTCACACCATCTCCGTGCCCTCCTCTTGCACAGGCTCAGGATGTTTACAAAGCGAGGACCCTTGCCCCTTGCTGAGTCACTTAGTTAAACATCTAAACTTCACCAGTTGACACAATGAACAACATCCTAGAGGTAAGGGCATGTCCTCTACACCCTAGGATGTAGAACTGCTGGGTTACTTAGTTAAACTTCTAGACTTCTCAAGTTGACACAGTGTATCAGTCATTACAGTATATAATCGTTTATTTGGTCAGATGTATATTGCCCTTTTATTTACCTGAGTGTTTTTTTGGTTGGTTTTTTCAATAGTGTGGCATAGTTTTACCTACTCCATCTTTGGCTCTTTCTTCTCTCTACAGGGTTACCATGGTCATTCCCTGGATGGCTGGGAAAAGGTTTCAGCTGGCCTTATGTAAATATTCAGCTGACTGCCTACTATGTTGTGAGCTGGATTTTGGGTGCCAAGCATTATCATGATTTGGACATAGATTATATTGGAGTTAGTAATATATTTATTATATGAATAATTTTTGGGATTTTGTAATTTTTAGAAGTAATTTGATTCTGCAACAATTCGTTGACTAGCCATTTTGTGTTGTGAAACTAATTTGTTCTGGTGGTATCTGATAAAAACACAAATTAACTACATGTGACTTTATTACTGAACTTTGCTTCCCTGTATCTTCTCACTTTTTTTTTTTTTTTTTTTTTTTTTTGTGGGTACCGGGGGGTCGACCTCAGGACCTCGCGCGCCAGCAGGCGCCCGTGCCGCTGAGCGATATCACCGGCCCCTTTTTCGTATGTGGGTTCCGGGAGTCGAACTCGGGCCCTCGCGCTTGCAAGGCAGGCGCTTAAACCGCTGAGCCATCTCACCGGCCCCTCTTCTCACTTTTTGAAACTGTGCTGAGTATATACCATCTCCAAACTATGTTTTAAATGTTTTTAAAGCACCCTAACTCAGATTTTCCTGCTTCAAAGCTTTCTGTGTTTACTTCTCACAAAGAACTGTATTTCCTGTCTAGTTTAGTGATTATTTTCACTTTGTTCTATGAGCCTTCAATTATTGTCTTCAGTTAGGCATTTGCAAATTTCTTTTTAAAGAGTCAGTGTACAAGTATCTTGGGGTTTGTAAGTCTAAAGTTAGTATAAAGGATATTTTATGGTAATTTTATAACTATTTAAAATGTAAACTAAAAACCACTTTTAGATTTCAGGCTGTGAAAATATAGGTAGTGGCCTAGATTTGATGGGCTGGGTGAAATCTGCCTTCCCATTTCTAAACAGTTGCATAAAATCTTTTAATAATTTAAAAAGTATAACAGATGTATTTTCAGAGCTAGTATGTTGGCAGGCTGGAGGAAGCCTCATACTGCATTGTACCCTACACAGCCTCGCGCATACACATGATGGGTCTCCATAAACATTGGCTTATTACTATGCCGTCTGCCCAAACTGAAGTTAATGAAATCATGACTTAGATCATGAGCAAGCATTTGCTGAGCTCCTACTGTGTTGCAGAACTCTGACTGTAGTGTTCTAGGGATACGAAGATTCATAAGCTCTTGAGTTCAGTTTGAGAGAGAGACCCTGGGACAGATAAACCGCAGTACCACGGGATGGTTTGGACATGAGGATGAACCAAGGGCTGCAGGAAGGCAGAAGCATGAGTGTACTTGTTTTTGCTGTCCTTTTCCACATTATAATTGAAAATTAGTTTGTATTTGAGAGCTTTCTTAAATGTTGGGGCATTTTAAACCCATAGTGAGCTTCAGTGTAGGATTGGATCTAATAGCTTTTTATTATAGTATATGTGCTGCTGAAGTGAGCACAGCTTTTTATTATAGTACAGTAATATTTAGAGTTTCTGGTAAATAATGAGAAATTTATATCTCATTTAGACTCTTGATAATCACATGATAAGGATCTTATTTGATTAAAAATTGCTCCTGGCATCTAGACGTATCTCCATTATGAATAGTTTTTTCCACCTGTAAAACCAAAGGCATAGAAGTTCCGTTTCAACCTTGAAACTCCATGCTTTATGATTCTGAACCTGAGACTTAGGCATGTTTCCTTTTATCCTTCCTCATTAAGAGTTTGCTTTTGTGTTCTAGCACATCGCGATTCCCTGTGTGCTTCAAAACATTTCTTCTACACAGTGTCCTTATTTATACTTGGCTTTCAGATATAATTGTAGAGATCTTGTCAGAATGGTAGAGAAATCCTCATGTCTGTTAGTTTTCCAGTGCCTAATGTAATTCTGGCACACATTAACCTCTCAATATTTGTTGAATGAATGTGTATGCCATTTTTGTAAATCTCTGGAATAAATGGCTTTAAAAATATGCCCACCAAATATTTGGAGATTTTTTTAAAGCTAACATTTTAATTTTAAAAAGTTATGCTGTCTTATAAGTATCTATAAATTCTATGAGAACATAGTCCATAAAGTAAGAAAAATGAAAAGATGTTATGAGATAAAAAATGGCATGAGAAGTGGCATTTTAATGATGACATCTACTTTTGATATTTGAAAACTTTCAATTTAGACTTTTTGACTTTATTTTTTGCAGATTTGGAATGAAAGGACATTTGATACCAGTTATATAAAGGTCTGTACAACTTAATATCTTTTCGTATTAAAGATATTCATAAATAATTTCTTACTGGTCCACATACAGAAATCAGTAGGAAGTTTATAGTAGAAACACTGTAATTTTAGCAGCAGTTATGTATGACACTAATTGTGGCATGAAATTATCTCAATAATGTTTATATTTCTGATGTTAAAGCATGATCAGCAAAGAGGTAGCATTTACATTTGTAAATAATAGTTTTGAGCCACTTTTCATGTATACTTATGTCATTTTAATTCTTGTAAACCCTCGTATTTTAAGTACTATTACTGCTATTTTTTCAGAAAGTAAAAAGCTGAAAGTAGTGACTCCTATCATTGGAAAAAAAATGGCAATTTTTGCTTTTTAGAAACCAGCTAGTCACTGGTTTACTTTTCATTTACTTTTCCCTAACTTATATAATTTGAGCCCAATCAGCAAGTTAACATGTTCACCGGACTAGTGTCACATTTTCACTAATTTGTAATTTCACGGAAGAGAGTTTATAGATTTGGGAAAGTCCACTGCGGCCAGCACCACATAATTTAGTGGTACCATTAGAGTGTTAAGAGCGTGTTGGTGAGTGGCGTGGACTGGATATGGAGATGGAGCGATGAAACTGCTATAAAATTCAGGCACAAGGATTGTTGGTGTAATGTTGTAACTGCTCCAGGTGCAGGGCTCATGAGAACATCAAGAGCAAAAATCAAGTTAGTGCTTGTGTAGTGCAATAGCCTGTGACCAGGATGATGGCCTTGTGAAAATACCGAAATCATCATCTAGAATGCTGATCTTGAAGATACTGTCTTAGTTATTTTTCTCCTATTGCTGAGACAAAATACCTGACATCCAAAGATAATAGGGGAAAGGTTTATATATCTCACAGTTTGTAGAGGTTTCAGTCCATAAGTGGCTGGCTCCATGTGCCAGCCAACGGTGGCACATGGCAGAGGGGCAACAGTTCATGGCAGCAGAAGACAGCAAAGTCAAGAGCCGAACCTTAGCAGCATCTTTCTGCCCCTTTTATACTCTATCCAGGCTATTGGGATTAGGGTTGTGCTAATCCAGTCAGTGGACTGATCCAGGAGGCACCCACCCTTAATCCCAACACCCTTAATCCTAGCATTGCACCATTAATCACACACTCTAGATTCAGCCACCTCCAAAAAAAGTCTATGATTGCATGAGGCTTTGGGGGGACATTTAGAGAAACCGTAACAGATGCTTTAGCTTTTTTCATCGTAATTCAATAGCTAAACACTCCTTTGTAACCATTCCTATGTTCTCTTTACCTGTCAAAAGGTATTAAGAAAGATGCTGGACTCTCAAGGTCTCCAGCGAGTGAAAATCGTAGCAAGTGATAATCTGTGGGAACCCATTTCATCGTTTATGCTGCGAGACCCTGAACTCTTGCAAGTGGTTGATGTTATTGGGTAAGGCTTGCTTTAAGTTTTCTGGTCACTCTGGAGTTGACTGTTTTTCTTTGTTGCCCAATTGGTAAGGTGTTTACTGAACTAGAGCGTTTCCAGCTCATAGTTCATTGCTTTCTCTTTGAAATGTATTTGAGGATCATTCTATGATGATGAAATTCATTAGTAACTTTTTTTTTTTTTTTTGTTATGTGGGTACTGGGAATTGAACTCAGGACCTCGTGCTTGCCAGGCAGGTGCTTATGCCGCTGAGCTATCTCACCGGCCCTCATTAATAACTTTTTAAAAAGTATGTTCATGTTTGTAATAATAAAATAGGGCTTTATTTAGATTAATGGTAAGGTGGTGTTTAACTTTAGAAATTATAAAGGCAGTTTTGTGAAATTAGTTCCTAAGTCAGTTTGATATGTCCCCTGACTATAACTTTTGTTGTATATCCCTAGAGTGGCGTAGATTTGACCTTATTCCTTATTCCATTTGTTCCTTTCCACTCTCTGGGCCTTGAGCTCACTGGACTCAGCAGTATTTTTTTTTTAAAGTGAATTGTATTTTATCCATTATGTCAAAGTTTATTAACCTTTGAAAGACAGAATACCTGTATATATGGTGTTTGTTCTTTTCTCTTGTGAAGACTCTCTTTGCTCTCTGAATATGCTTTTTTTTAATGAAAAATTTGAAAGTACCAGAAAAATAGGTAGAATAATATAGTGAATATCAGTGTTCCAATCTCTCAACCTGAGATGTCTAAGAATTCCTGGCCAGTTCTCCATCTGCATGCCTGTCCATTCCTCACCTGTTTCCTCCCTCCCCTGATTAATTTGAAACAAATTTCAAATATTTTTTTCCATAAAAATGTACCACATTTGAGTGAAAGATAAAATTAGTGAAAGATAATGCATTTTGTGAAAAATAAGTTTCTTTTGTCATAAACAGTGCCTTTATTACACCTAAAAATGTAATAGGTTCTTGATATCAGATATCTATAATTATTATTTTATAATTTTATTTAGTTGAATCTGGATCTATTTAGGATTTGTACATTGTGATTGGTTGATATTTAAGTATCTTCTAATCTTTTAAGTTGTTGGTCTTTTTTTCTTTTAATTTATTTGTTGAAAAAACTAGGTTGTTTTTCTTGTATAGTTTCTCACAGTTTAAATTTTACTGATTTTGTTCTTTCAGTTTAATTTAACATGTTCATTTATCCTATTCCTCTATGAAAATTGGTAGAGAAGGGATTAGATTAGATTTGGGCTTATTTTTTTTTTTTTTGGCAGGGGAAGTAACATGTTTGTGCATTTATGTTTCAACATTTTATACTTTAAAATGAACTGCTTTTATCATTAAAACTTGCATAAATAGCTCATGTCTTGAGGGAAAACAAGGTTATGTTATCTTTATTATGATTTGTTAACTATTATCATTAGAAAATGTCATTTAATGCTTCATGCTTTGTGTCATTTAATTCTTCTTGGATTGGCTTCTGTTTTGTCTATAATTAAGAAACTCCTGCTTTCTTTTCATTTGTGTTGCTTTTCACTCTACCTTTCAAGGACATTTTGTTTTAGGTGCATTGCTTGCGTGGAATTAGATTTTGCTTTTAAAGCTGCTCTGAAAAATCTTTGTATTTTAATGAATAAATTAAAATTATTTATGTTTTTTGATATGATGTTTGTGTTCTCTGTTACCCTGATGTCTTTTGCTATTGCATGATTTATGTATTTACTAATGCAAAATGTTTTGCTCTATGATTTCTTTTCTTTGTTCTAGTTTAAAGACATTTTGCAATGTAGAGATATTTTTAATTTTCACAATTAGATGGGGAGGTGCTATTTGCATTGTATAGGTATAGACTAGGCATGCCTCTAGAACATTCCTCTGATACACAGGATAGTTTCCCTATCTCAATTTTTTAGAAAATTATCCAGCCCAAATGTCAATAGTGCTGAAGTTGAGGAACTGCTTTATATCAGTAATCTATTTCTTCTCTTTTTAGATATTGTCTGCTGGTTTAGGAAAGCAATTTATTTGATAACTACAAATTCAGTTTATTTGATAGCAACTTCCCTGGCTTTCTTTCTCCTACTATGGAACCTTAATTTGCATAATTATCGTAGTGTGTTAACTTTTGTACTCCTCAGTGAGTGTAAGCTTCTACTGTCTTGATTTGTCAGTTACAAATTATAATCTTTTACTTCTAGACAATCCTGGTTAACAAACTTACTTGAAATTTCACCCCCTTCTTCCTTTCTATTGTCTCAGCTACATTAGTTGTATATTAGCCAATCATGTAATACATATATGCTATTTGATGACTCTTTCTTTTCCTGTAGCTCTATTATTAGATATACTTAGTTCTCATTTTAAGAATCTTGTTGAGGTTTCTCTCTTAATTTCTTTGGTTAGAAGCTTAACATCTATGAGGTTTCTCAGAAAGTGATCATAGAAACAGTGTTTCTTTGTTTCTTAATGTTTGTTAGTACTGATTATCTATAGCCTTTATTCTTTTTTTTTTTTTTTTTTTTTTTGGGTACCGGGGGTCGACCTCAGGACCCCGCGTGCTGAGTGATATCACCGGCCCTTTTTTTTCGTATGTGGGTTCTGGGAGTCGAACTCGGGCCCTCGCGCTTGCCAGGCAGGCACTTGCGCTGCTGAGCCATCTCACCGGCCCCTATAGACTTTATTCTTGAAGGACAGTTCGGCTAGATGTTATCCTTTATCGGGAGCCGCAGTCTGCAAAACCTCTGGACAAGTGAACGGTGAAGGATAAAATAAAAGAGACAATGCAGTGTGGTTTGTGGGGGTGCAGGAAGGCGAGAGCTCTTTAAAGCTAAAACAGAAGACTTCTCCGGGTTGCCCATGCTTTGTTGGGTATCATATCAGGGAGCGTATAGGAAAGTGCACGGAATAGCTGAGGCAAAAGGTGTGATAGTGAGCAAAACCCTGAGAAGATGGAACAAAGACATTTCAAGCAGTAAATCTTTGCTAAATGAGAGAATTGTTTCATCTCTTAAGGACGGTAGTATTGCTCTGAGTTCTGAGTGAGATTCATTGCCCTCAGCTGCAGTGTTATTTTGCCTTCAGAGGCGTCACAGTGTCTCAGACCACTGTACCTCTCTACTGTGACCGTTGGCATGGAGAGTTTTGTTGTCTGCATGCCAGCCACGGGCTCTTTGGGCAAGTCACCTAGGCCTGGGACAGACTCAAGTTAATTTAGAAAGCAAATTGATTAATTCTAAGCCAATTAATTCTAATTTAGAAAGCCAATAGATTAATTCTAAAGCCAATTGATTAATTCTAATTCTAGAATCGATTAATTCTCAGCTGCTTCACAGTGGTCTCCGTCAGTCCTTAATCAGTATCGTAACGTTACTGCTCTGGTTACTTACATTAAATATTGTCTCTGAGATATCTGAATCCAGGCTTAGTTTCTTTTCCTGATAAGTAATGTGACACAATTCCCATATGTCTAAAAAGCATTTTAATTTATCTATTAAGTTTAATAGTTTATACCATTTACCAATACTAGATAAATAGTATATGCCCTTTCAATTTTTCAATTTTTCTAGGAGCTCCAGTAGATCTCCTTTCCATATGCCTTTATTCTGTATTTCTCACAATTTTTAAAATCTCTATATTTCCCTTTGGTTTTCTATACCTTTATCCTTAATATTTTCTGTTTTCCTTACTGTTTTTTTCTTAGTGTCTGTCCTGTGTTCCTTCTAGTTTAAATGTTTTCTCTTTTTAAGTGTTTTAATCTTTTAAAATGTGTTATCTTTTTAAAAATAAGTCTTTCATTTTAGTTTCTCATGTCCATGTTAAAAAATTTCACTTCCTTAAAAAGTTTTTAATCAAGTACAACACACATAAATACATATATACATACATGCCCAAATCATAAGAGGATAGCTGAGTGAATTGCCACAAAATAAACACACCAGTGGAACCACCACCTAGAAAATTATCAGGACACAAGAAGTTTTCCTTGGAAATCTTTCTATTCACTAACTTCTCCTTTTGCCCCAGTGATAACTACAGCTATGACTTCTAACTCCATAGACTAATTTTGCTTGTTTAAAAACTTTATTAAAATGGCATCTCAAGGTGTCTGTTATTTTGGCCAACATTATATTTGTAAGATCAACTCATGTTACCAGATAGATGTAGGTCTTGTTAATTGGTTAGCAGTCCGTTATAGGAATATACCACAATTTATCAGTCTATTCTTTATTAACGGAGTCAACCTCAAAGTCAAGTTTAGCCATGGTTTTTAGAGATTAAAAAAAAAAAAAAACAAGGCGGTTACAGCAAACTGGTGGTTACAGTGGTGTTGGCTGACAAGAACAACACGGGACTTTAATTAGTGGTAGTAAGAGGTTAGTCGCTTATGTTTCTGTGTTGCGTGAGAGCTGTGATTTGATGAAAAGGCTTTTACTGAGTTTGTTTATTACGTTGTTTGGTGGTAGAGAGTGCAGAAACTGCCCTGCTGGGTCAGAATGACCTAGGTGATTGTAGACTCTTGCCTCGTAGTTTCCCTGATAGGGAATTTTGTGGCTTCATTCAGTCGTGTGTGTGTGTGTGTGCGTGCGCGTGTGCGTGTGGCATTTGGGTTGCTTCCATTTCTTCTCGTTGTGGTGGATTGGACTTCCGTTCAGGAGACAGAGGCTCCCACCTCCACCAGGAGAGCACACCTCCCTGCCTGCTGCGTTCGTCGTGTGCGTGGCTTGTGCCGTGTCTGTAGGTTTTCGCTGTGCAGTACTTTCTGGGGCTGCGTCTGCTGCTGTTATTCCTGTTGTTCGAGTGCTCTCCCCTTCACTCTCAGTGTTGCTGCCTTATTCAGTTTGGATTCTGCTTCACGCAGCTCATCTCCATGATCAGCCTCTACCATTCCTGCAGGATTGTTTGCAACTGGTGTCTGAAATCTTTAAGGGCCTAGGCTAGCACCGTCCAATACAGAAGACAGTGGCCGCATGTGTCTGACTGCAGCGGCACTGGCCATGGGGCGAGTCTAAAGTTAGATGTCTTACCAGGTACACTGGATCTTGAAGATTTGATATTTAAAAAGTAAAACGTTAAAGTTGTTTTATAGGAATGATAGTTTTGGATATATTAAACAAAATATACTATTAAATTAATTTTCCTACTTCCTTTTGCTTTTTAAATTATTTAGTTACTTATTGTTATAAAAATATTTTGCTTTTTCCTACTTACCTTTGCCCTCTCTTCTAGGGCTCATTATCCTGGCACCCGTGTATCACAGCATGCAAAGCTGACTAAGAAGAAACTTTGGTCTTCTGAGGATTTTAGCACTTTAAATAGTGATGTGGGCGCAGGCTGTTGGGGACGCATATTAAATCAGAATTATGTCAATGGCAATATGACTTCGTAAGTTATTAAAAACCTTTTAGAGTTTTTATTATGACAAATTTTAAAAATCACAATAAGTACAGAGAAGTAGAATGGACTTCTGTATGCTTACAGTCTAGATTCAATGATTCTAAACATTTTTGCCTTATTTCCTTCAGTTATACCTACACCAAAACCTGCTTTACAGCAGATCTGTACCTACTGTTATGTGTTTGCGTGTAGTCTACATTGAGTAATGTTGGGTTTTATTGATGCATAATTTATATAGTAAAATTCATGCAGTTACTTGAATTTTGAAAAGCTGCATATATTTTGTTTAGTAGTTATAAATTCATATTCATGACACTGCACCCTAACCATTTTATTGTGGCTCTTCAAAGCATAAGGATATTCTCTTGCATGATTATAATGTTATTTGCATACATGTGAGCATTTAAAAATACTTCTCAGGGCCGGTGAGATGGCGCAGTGGCATATGCGCCTGCCTGGCAAGCGCGAGGGCCCGAGTTCGACTCCTGGAACCCACATATGAAAAAAGGGCCGGTGACATCGCTCAGCGGCACGGGCGCCTGCTGGCGCGCGAGATCCTGAGGTCAACCCCCGGTGCCCACAAAAAAATAAATAAATCAAAAAAAAAAATACTTTTCGTATCTGGTCTATATTCAGATTTTTCTAATTGTCCTTCAAAATGTCATTGATAGCCCCCCTTTAAAAAAAAAAAAAAAAGAAAGATGTAGTCAAACGCATGCATTGCAGTTAGAAGTTATAGCCCTTGGGCTGGGGATGTATGTCAGTAGCAGAATACTTGCCTGGGACGTGTGAGGCGCTCTGGGTTTAACCCCCAGTACCGGGAAAAATTTATGGGCCTCAAGTCTCTTTTTAACGTACATCAGTTTCCATCTTCACCACTTTGTGTGTGTGTGTGTGAATGATTGTGACCTTCCAAAAAGGCTAGGCCAGTCGTCTGTGGACCAACCACTTCCCAGTTTGCCTGACTCACTTCTTATGGGATCTCTTAATTTGTTCAACTGTTTACAGAACAGGTGCTCTAAAGGCAGAACATAACTTGTTATTTCTAAAAGAAGCCTTAAATGCTTCGACAACACATCAATTGTAATCAGATTCCAATTAACCTTCTACAGCGGTGATAGAGCAAAAGCAAACCTGTACATAGACTTTTGTGAGGTTAATGCATGTTGACTTATATATTGCAAATTCTCCCTCTCTTTTTGAAAGAAAAGATGCTTATCATGTGCTTTTGCTTATTAAGATGATACATATTCATGGAGGAGAATTTAGAAACTGAAAATAAATACAAAGAATGAAACAAAATCACCTATAATCTTACATCCAGAAATAACTGTCCCTAAAATTTATTATCTGTTGTATTTTGCATTTACACGTGTTTATTTTTAATACAAAATTGAGACCATACTATATAATCTGTAAGTAAGCTCCTTAACATGGCATTATTAACTTTTCCTCGTATTGAAGTATATTTTTGTTCCATCATTTTTCATGCATGTGTATATTCTGTTACATAAAGCAGTATTCCTCAAATTTGCCTTGCCTTTAGCACCTGAGTCACTTATAATACTGATTCCTAGGCAGCTGCCTGTACTTAACTTCCACAGGGAAGGCATCTGGGGTTTTGCCTGTTTAGTTAGTGCTGCAGGTGATTCTGATGCCACCAAAGTTTGGGAAACAGCAATGTAGAAAATACGTCTCTGAATATTTTCCTTTTCCTACAAGTGGAAGTTGTTTCTAATTGGTAGCTTAATACAAACTGAAAGGATCAGTTGTTTTTATATATATCTATAATTATTTCTTAGGGTGTGTTCTTAGAAATGGGATGTCTGGGGAACAGGTATATGGAGTGTGAAGGCTTTTGTACATATTTTAGAACATGCTCACCAGAAAGCTTGTCTCCATTTATACTTCTGCCATTAGCTAGAGAATACCACACATCTCGCAAATCAAGCAAAATCATGAGAACTCTTATGTTTACGGGTATTTTTTTTTTAAATTAGGACTATTGTTTCTACTTTGTGTTGAGAGAATTAGAAGCCTTTGATTTGCTAAGAATGCCTGCCTGATTTTTTATGATAGATGAGGACCAATCAGAAAAATAAAATTCTGTAAGCTCTGTTTGTTTTTTAGTTGTGAGGCATCCAGATACAAGAACTTCCTGTTTGTGCTTTGATTTTCTGAGAACCATAGAGTACAATCTTAGGGTTCAGTATCTGCTATGGACTAGTAGGGTCAAAAAAGTAGACCACCAAGCTGATCCAATTAGTACTTGTAACTGAAGAAAATAATAGAAGACCCTGTTTCATACTCTTTGTACACAGTAGTACATTTAATCCGCACAACGACCTGGTGAGCTAGGTACAATTATTATCCTCATTTTACAGATGAGGAAACTGAGGTCCAGAGAGGTTAAGTGGTGGAACCATGATTTGAGCCCACACAATCTACTCTAAGAGTTTTCAGTTGTAAAACTTTACAACAGTTCAAAGTCAAGTTCATAAAATTATGTCCTGAAACTGGGGCATTAAGAAGCCTGACTTGTCGAAAGGAAAGCAGGTATGGATTAAGCTTTTATTTGATCAAATTTGTGACATGTCTGGTACTGATAGGGTGTGATTCATCTTCAGGCTATAGCACCTTACATTAAAAAAATACATCTGTATTTTTTTCATTATGTAAGTCATCAAAAATGTTTAGATGCATACAATATTTTTTTTAACAATGTGAGTGATCTTAAGGCAACTTCTATTTTCTCATTTTGAATGGTCATTTTGTGGTCATTTACATATCTAATTATGATACAGACTTTTTACTCTAGGCTTTTAGACATTTATATTTTTATCACAAATTGTTTTGGTGTTTCTTTTGTATCAAACAAATCTTTCAGCACCATCGCTTGGAATTTGGTGGCTAGTTATTATGAAGACTTGCCTTTTGGGCGATGTGGATTGATGACTGCTCAGGAGCCATGGAGCGGGCACTATGTGGTAGAATCTCCTATCTGGGTATCAGGTATGGTTCAGATTCCATCTCTCCCTTAATTCCTAGGAGACAAAACAGAAAACATGTAGAGGAGATTATACAGACTCTGTGTGTGTGTCCATATTTTAAGTGTGTTTCTATTGTAAATGAGATTTTCCCAAGTTTTAGAAGAATGTTTTGTGTTAACTAGACTGCTCTCTGTTTTTCATACTTGATTATTCTAAGACCAGGCCCTTAGAAAATAGTAGGTAAGGAAGAGGAAAAGAGGAGGGACAGGGAGTGTCTACCGATGGAGGCAGAAATAATCACCTAAGTATGTAATCACAAATTAGGATAATTACTAATAAAATGGTGTATTTGTAAAGTTTCATTACAACTTCCAACTCAGAGTATCTAAAAGTCTTAAACTTTGTTTTGGAGACACTTTATTCTTTAATACTAACACAGTTTTATAGATTAGAATAGTGAGCTAACAAACTCAAGATGCATGAATGACAAATACAAAATGATTAACAAATATTACAGTTATTGAATCATTAAATAATAAAGTAATTATGAGCATTATGTGAAATATTATGGCTTAGATTGTTCCCTAAATCTACTGGTATGTGTCATTAAAAGCCAGTTTTCAGAAAACAGTAAGATCATGACTCATTTAGATAAAAATGAGCACATGCTGAAGATTTTGTGTTACTCATGTAATATGAAAGAACCAGGCAGATGTTAGAACCAGTTCAGAGAAAAAGTCAACACAGCATAAATTTGGGGGAGGAAAGAAATTTGAGATGAATTATAAACGGAGACAAGCTCAGATTCCTATAACCAGGAGAAAATCAGTTGAATGTCTGTCTATTAGACAAGACATTATTTGCATAGCTCAGAGACAAGGCTATAAATACATTCATTTTCATTGAAACATAAAATATTTTCAGCACTATTGTGCATTAGTCACAAAAGGAGTTGAGATCGTACAATGGATGACCTGGTTTCACTTTTTCATGAAGTGATATAACCATGTTAATAATCAATGTAATTTAAATAAAATTTAGAAACCTGTCATTTATTAACACTGAAAAATTTTCTGCTTTTTTGGTAAAAATATTAATTAATGACCATTTTGTTTTAAAATAATAATATTTAAAAAATAAATTTATTTACAAGTAAAAGGCTTTCAGAAAAAAATTATGAATTCAGAGTGAACTTGTTTTAATTTTAAACCCATATTTTGGTAATTTTTTTTAGTTCTCCTTAGAGAGATTTGTAATCAGATTAATTATGTCATTATGAAATCCTAAATTCCTTAAATTCCAAAAGTATGGAAAGGTTGAGTTGGACTTGTGTCGGTTAACCTCTTAAGTGTTGAAATTGTTGGTCCCACTTAGCTAGGTGAACTGCCATGTAATATACCCTTCCAATTTATTTTACCTGTCATTCTAGGAACCTTCCTGTAGTTACAGCATTTAACTAGATTGATTATTTGAAAATTGAAACATGAGTTTGGCAGGTGCTTTCCTCCAATATAGAAAATAGCTCTTTAGAGTCTGTTAGACTCAAAATTGGTAGATAGTTACTTTTTTAAAACCTATCATTACCATTTTTATCTCATCTTATTATTATTATTATTTTTTTGTGGGTACTGCGGGTCAAACTCAGGACCTCACGCGCCAGCAGGCTCCTGTGCCGCTGAGCGATATCACTGGCCCTTTTTTTGTATGTGGGTACCAGGAATTGAACTCAGGACCTCGTGCTTGCCAGGCAGGTGGTTATGCCGCTGAGCTATCTCACTGGCCCCTATCTCATTTATCTTCTCTCCCTCTTCCTCTCCCTTTTTTTTGTAGCTCATACAACTCAGTTTACTCAACCAGGTTGGTATTACCTGAAGACAGTTGGCCATTTAGAGAAAGGAGGAAGCTACGTAGCTCTGACTGATGGCTTAGGTAACCTCACTATCATCGTTGAAACTATGGTAATTTTTGGTTGTTGATATTGGATTAATTCACTTCTTTTGTATTGGAAATATAGCATAATACAAAACAGAGTACACTTTTTGGTTTTACACACACATACACCCCAAGGTCTTATAGCTTTCGTTTTAAAATTTTAGCCATGAGTCAGTAAAATACAGCTGTACAACTCACTGGTTTATACAAAATAGTTTTCATCTTTACTCCACTTGTGTTTCTGGCAAATGGGGCAAAGTCAGGTTACCTGTTCACAGATGTGTGGAGGAGACCTTCAGGACCTTCCGTTGCACTGATGCATAATCTCATGGAGACTGTGGCTGCTTCCATTTTCATCACAAGTACAGTGGTTGCTTTGGGAGGGTCTTTATTTAGTCTGTTGAGAAAAGGGACTCTAAAGTTCAAATAGCTCAGAGGCTGCAGCACAAAGGGAAAAAGGTCTGACGGGTGAAAAGAGGGATGGAGAAGGCAAGGGCCTGGAGTGGGTCATATCAGGGATTTAGGGGAATAAGTAGGAGATTAATGGTGACAAAAGCAGGAAGCAGGAGCAGAAGCAGATGGAAGGGTCTTAGAGGTGCCAGTTTGGGGAGATCTTGAGCTTCTTGAAGAGACCAGTGAAGTTCAAACAAGAGGAAGGTAAACAGAGCTGGTAGCATGTGTCCTCAGCTGGGGTTTGAGAAGAGGGTTTCAGTTGACCAAGAAGTTCCCATGGGAGGAGTAGGATCCAGATAACCGGGAAGCCTTAAAAATGTATGTAGCTCCTATCAGGTTCTGAATGTCAGCCTACAGTTTGGCTAACTCCTGACCACAGAGCTCTTAAAAATAATTTTAAAATACTTAAAAAATTTGAGACCATCTCATCAGGTTTCAGCAAGGACAAACAGTAAATATTGCAGGTTTTTAAAACCCAGATATATTGAACAGGTGAGTTGGAATCAAAATAAGCCTTTTATGACTTACCATGGACCAAAGAGGACTTTTCACAAAAGCAGCCATCCCAAGGCCCAAGACCACTCCCAAAGACAGCCAAAAGAAAGAATGACAGATAGTCCCCCTACCTAGAGCTGGGAACAGTCATTATGCTAGCTGCAAAAGGGGTACAACCCACATTTTGGTGTGGCCATATTCTTGGGTCCCCCACAATCTCTATTTGGCTGTGTGCATAAACAAAACTGACAGCTTATCTGCTCCTGACCTGCAAAATGTCAAGCCAAGTTCATACCCAAATGGAAAACAACAAAAACGCAATTACCCGTGGGAGGGAAAGGATCCATAACTAATTGGTACCCAATTTATACCAAGGTCAAATCAAACCTTGTTCTGCTGATCTGAATGTGGGCAGGTGAGGACAGGAGTGTTGTGTTTTGCTGTGTTTTGTTTTTGTTGTTTCACTAGCATTACATCGCCAGCCGTATATGAGGGTATGAGGTAGTATTGTATTGTATTGTAGTTGGGTTTGTATTTTTCTGTTGATTAATAATGTTGAACCTCTTTTCATGGGCTTATTGGCTAAGTGTATATCATCTTTGGGAGAAATGTTGGTTTATCCCCATTGCCTATTTTTAAAATTGAGGTATTTGTGTTGTTATTACTGAGTTGCAAGTATTCTTTATATATATAATCTGTATAAAAGTCCCTTATTGGATATATTGGACATATGATTTGCAGAGAATTTCTCCCATTCTGTGATTTGTTTTTCAGATTCTTTTGGTGCCCTTTGAAGTGAGAAAGTTTGAAATTCTGGATAAAGTCCAATTTATTATTTTTCTTTCTCGTGCTTTTAGTATTCTATCTCAAATGTAGAGATGTATCTCTATGTAAGTTTAAAATCTTACATTTAGGTGTTAGATCCATGTTATTTCTTAATGGATGTTAGATATTAGTCTAGCTTCACTCTTTTGTATGTAGATATCCAATTTTACTGCACCATTTATTGAAAAGACTGTTCTTCCCTTTTGAATTGTGTGGCATGCTTGTTGAAAATAAATTTTAAGAGTATTTATGGAATCTCCATTCTGTTTCATTGGCCTGTATATCTGTTCTTAGATGGATGCCATACTGTCTTAATTACTGTAGTTCTTTGTTCAGTTTTGGAATCAGAAATGTGAGTCCTCCAACTTTGTTCTTTTTTAAGATTGTTTGGCTATTCCAGGTCCCTCACATTTCCAAATTAACTTTAGAATCAGCTTATCAGTTTCTGCAAAGGGGCCAAGTAGGATTTTGGTAGGGATTTTGCTTAATCTGTAGATTAACTTGGGGAGTATTGCCATTATAACATACCATATATTTATTCCAGTGCGTGAATATAGGATATCTTTCCATTCATTTTGTCTTAATTTCCTTCTATATTTTGTAGTTTTAAGTACATACCTCTTATACTTTTTGTTAAAGTTATTATTCCTGTGTTTTATTCTTTTTGATGATGTTACAGTAGTCTTAGTTTTCTTTCTTTTCCAATCTAGATGCTTTTTCTTTTCCTTTTCTAATTGTCCTTGATAATACATTTAGTACAATGTTAAATGGAAATAGACCATATATCCTTTTGCTGTTGCTGATTTTAAGAGAATAATCATTATGTATAATGTTAGCTGTGGTGTTTTTTTTTGTTTGTTTGTTTGTTTTTTTTGTGGGTGCCAGGGGTTGACTTCAGGAGCTTGTGTGCCACCAGGTGCCCGTGCCACTGAGCGATATCACCGGCCCTTTTTTCGTATGTGGGTTCCGGGAGTCGAACTTGGGCCCTCACGCTTGCCAGGCAGGCGCTTACGCTGCTGAGCCATCTCACCGGCCCCTGTTGTTGTTTTTGTAAATGATGAAAACTTAAGATTGGGGAACTTCCCTTCTATTCTTAGTTGGGGAGTCTTTTAAGTGTTGTTCGTGTCTATTAACATGCTCTTGTGGTTTTGCCATTTATTCTAATAATATGGTGTATTATGTTGCATGATTTTTGTATGTGGAAGCGACCATGAATTCCTGAGATAAACATATAATCCTTTTTATTTTTTGCTGGATTTGGAGTATTTTATGATGGTTTTGTGTCTGTTCATAAGAAATACTAGTCTGCAGTTGTCCTTTATTGCTTTGCCTGATTTTGTTATCAGGGTAATACTGATCCACTAGAGTGAATTGGGAAACATTTCTTTAAAGAATTAGTGAAATACAGGTATTAATTTTGACATGTTTGGTAAACATCTGTAAATACACTGGTCCTGGGATTTTCCTTCATAAACATTTTCATTTACTGATTAATCTTTTCATTAATTATAGATCTATTCAGATTTTATATTATTTCTTCAATAGATTTAGTAGTTTTTTCCTATAACTTTGTACTTTCAATCTGCTATCCAGTTTATTTACATGTAATTGTACATAGTATTTCTATTTTTATTGGGTAAGGTGGGTACGGATGTCTTTCTTTCATGCCTGATTTTAGTAATCTGACTCTTCTCTCTCTTTTTAGTTAGTCTGTCTAAAAGTTTGTTCAATTTTGTTCATCTTTTCAAAGGAACAACTTTAACTTTTGTTGATATGCTCTACCTTTTATTCTCTATTACAGTAATTTCCACTCTAGTGTTTATTATTCTCTTTCTTCTGTTTCCTTTGGAATTGATTTGCTCTTTAATTTTTTTCATTTCTTAAGATGGTAGATAAGATTATTGCTTTGAAATACTACTTCTTTTAT
Organism: Erethizon dorsatum; assembly: GCA_028451465.1. NCBI lineage: Eukaryota > Metazoa > Chordata > Mammalia > Rodentia > Erethizontidae > Erethizon > Erethizon dorsatum. Next base: position 118,436,478 of record CM051828.1, on the reverse strand, counting down.
AGTCACTTTGTAAATAGTACCTTAGTGTATCCTACAAGTTTTGTTTTGTTTTGTTTTAATCCATCTCAGAGTGTTATTTACCTTGTGATTTTTTCTTTGACCTATTGATTCTTTGGAAATGTGTTGTTTAATTGCCACATTTCTTTGAGTTTGCCTGTCATTTTTTTATTGAGTTTTCATCTTATTGCATTACAAACACACTTTATATTAATTCAGTCCTCTTAAATTTATTACGGTTTATTTTATTGCCCGACACAGGCTCTGTCCTGGGGACTGAGTAGTTGAGAAGAACTAGTTCATATTGTGTGGAGTGCTGCGTAGATGCTGCTTAGGTTTGTTTGGTTTATGGTGTTGTTCAGTTCTTTCATTCCCTGGTTGTTCTGTTATTAATAGTGGTAAATCAAAAATTTCAACTATTATTGTTCAATGGTTCATCTTCTTTTCCCTTATTCTGTCAGTTTTGTCTCATATTATTTTGGGATTTTCTTGCTAGTTGTAAGTATATTTATAACCCCTATATTTTTCTGATGCATTGCCCTGTTCACTAAAAATGCTTCTGCCTCTAGTTGCAGTTTTCCTTTTGTTTTGAAATACATCTCGTCTGCTATTATCCTAGGCCTTATGACTCTGTGTTATGTCTTTCCCCCTTTTTTACTTTCAGTGTACTTGTTTCTTTGAATCTAAAGTATATCTCCTTTGAATAGCATATATTGGATCTTGCTTTTTTTTTTTTTTTTTTTTTTTGTGGGTACCGGGGGGTTGACCTCAGGACCTCGCGCGCCAGCAGGCGCCCGTGCCACTGAGCGATATCACCGGCCCCCTTTTCGTATGTGGGTTCCGGGAGTCGAACTCGGGCCCTCACGCTTGCCGGGCAGGCGCTTAAGCCGCTGAGCCATCTCACCGGCCCGGATCTTGCTTTTTTAAAAAAATCTGAACTTTTGATTGGATTGTTTAATCCACTAACAGTGTTAATATTGATAAAGTTGGACTTATACCTGCCTTCTTAGTTTTTATTTTCTGTATGTTTCATTTTTTTCCATGTCCCTCCTTTACTGTCTCTTTTGCATTAAGTGAATATTTTTGGATGTAACATTTTAGTTCCTTTAATAATTTTTTTCACTATATTTTTGTGTTTTTTTTTGTTTTGTTTTAGTGATGGTTCTAGAGTTTACTACATACATCTTATCAGAATTACTTCAGATTTAAACTAACTGAATTCAGTGAGATATGGAAAAATTATTTTTATGTTGCTCTATTACCTTTTCTTGTTTTATTCTCTCATTATTGTACATATCATACTTATATATGTTACAAACCTATCAAAACATTGTTAAATTATTATTTTATATACAAATTTACATATTTTAAACATAGAGAAGGGAAACAAGTGTGTATTTATACTATATTTTCTTATTTATCATTCTTTTCATTTATTTCTGTGGATTTGAGTTACAGTCTAGTATCATTTTCTTCTTCCAAATGTGGTTTTTCTTCCTTCTGACACCTTTTTGTTACTGTTGGAAATTATATTCCATATCTGTATCTTGTAAGCCCAACAATACAGTTACATGCATGATGTCTTATAAACTGCTTTCAAAATCTGTTATGAGTGGAAGGGAGAAAAAATATGCACTTTTTACTGTTTCTTATAATTCCACAATTGCCTTTACCAGTACGTTCGTTTGTGGTTTTGAATTGCTGTCTGGGGTCACTTGCTTTCAATTTGAAGTTCTACTTTTGTGAGAGCTGTGTCTGGCTTCAGCACATTTGCTCAGCTTTTTATTTATCTGTGCATATCTTTATTTTTCCTTCATTTTTTTTGACAGATAGTCTTAAGAGATATAGGATTCTTTTCTGATGGTGTTTTTCTGTGAGTACTTTGAATATGTTGTCCTCCACTATTTAGGAGTATGAATCAACTGTTAAACTTACTGAGCTTCCCTTGTGATACGTTGTTTTTTTCCTACTGCTTTCAAGATTTTTTTGACTTCAGCATTTGCATAGTATCTCTGTGTGGATCTATTTGCATTCGTTCTTGAAGTTTGTTGAACTTCTTTGATATATAGATTTTTTTTATCCTATTTAAGAAGTTTCCAGTTATTTCTTTGAATATTTTTACTTTTTCTTTGGTCCAAGGATTATTTAACAATTTAGTATCTAAATATTTTGGAATTTTCTAGGGTTTTTTTTTTTTTTTTTTTCTCTTACTCATTTCTATTTTAACTTAATGTGGTAAAAAATATACTTTGTGTGACTTGAATGTTTTTTAATTTATTAAAACTCCTTTTGTGGAGAAGGACATGGTGCTCCCTGGTCAGAGTTCCGTGTGCATTTGGAAAGAACGCGCACTCTGTCCTTGTTGGATGGAGTGATCCGCACAGTGTTGCTCAAATCTCCTACATCCTTGCTGATTTTCTGTTTAGTTGCTTTGTCAGCTATTGAGAATGGGGTATTAAAGTAACAAATTATGATAGTTTTTGAAATTGGCTGCAAAGCCTGAGGTAGAACCTCATCCTGTAAGTGCTCTGTGACTGTTGCATCAAGCTTTTGTTTTTTGTTTAACGTATTTTACTTGGAAAACATAACGAAAAATAATTCTGAGAGTGAATGTCTCTGGAGTTTATCTATGAATTCAAAGTATGATTGAAAAATCACTGATTTGCTTTGAGTAGGCACACACAATATACATTCATTAAAGTTATATTAGAAAAAAATCTTAAAATTTGAATTATATTTTTATTTGTTACCTAATGTATAGCATTTCTGTTAACCTTGGGGCATTTATTATTTAAACTTTTCCCTCCTAAAATAGCTTGCATATCATTTGGCTAATGATGTGGCTTTTTTCTTTATCCCCTCAGAGTCGCAAACATTCTAAGTGTGTTCGGCCATTTCTTCCTTTTTACAATGTGTCAGCACAATTGGCTACCTTTGTTCTTAAGGGATCTTTTGTAAGTACATGTATATGCCTTTTATTTTGATGTGGGGATTTATGTATTCTATCACAGGCCCACAGTTCTTAAGTGAAATCTTATTATTAGGAACTACTGATGATTTGCAGATGAGTGGAGACCTTCCCCGGTGTCTTTTGTCTTCTTTTTTTTTTTAATGTGGGTACCGGGAGTCGAACTCAGGGCCTCACGCTTGCCGGGCAGGCGCTTATGCCGCTGAGCTATCTCACCGGGCCCTGTCTTCTGACTTTTTTAACCAGAGAGGACGGTAGGAAGTAGAGATCTCTGCGGCTTTGAGGAACACTTACAAAACACACTTACAAGAAAATTACTCTTGGTGGTCTAAACATTAAGGAACTTCCAAGCATTGCTCTTTAGAATATTCTGTAAACAGATAAAACCCGCAGACCACCAGATTCTTGCTATTTTCTACCGCTTGTTATATTTCATTTAAGAAAATGCAGTATCGTTTCTGCTTACTAATGTCATAAGAATTGTTGTTTTGTACCAGAGAATTCTTAAAAAGATTTTACAGGTTCAATAATGAGTATTTTTGAAGCAAAGACACTACAATCTCTTTTTTAACATTTTCCAGAATATTTTAGTGTTTATAGGAAATAAAGCATTTGCTTGAACAGTGTCTTTCTATTTTCAAAAATGTTGCCATTTAAATTCGAGGTGGTTCTTTTGGTAAGTAGAAATAGAGTATGCATTGTCATCACTCTGTCCTTTCTGGAACTGCTTTTGGAAATCCTTAGAGAGAATGCGATGAATTACTCAATCATGCTTTCTTGTATTTTTTTTTTTCCCCAGAGTGAAATACCAGAGCTACAGATGTGGTATACCAAACTCGGAGAACCATCTGAGAGAGTTCTTTTTAAACAACTGGATTCTCTATGGGTAGTTTTTTTTTTTTTTTTGTGGGTACCGGGGGTCGACCTCAGGACCTCGCACACCAACAGGCACCCGTGCCACTGAGCGATATCACCGGCCCCTTTTTCATATGTGGGATCCAGGAGTCGAACTCGGGCCCTTGCGCTTGCAAGGCAGGCGCTTACGCCGCTGAGCCATCTCACCAGCCCCTCTATGGGTAGTTTTAAAATAAATTCCTCTATTTTAGTCACTACAACAGCAAAATAATAAAAAGGAATAGAAATTTGACTAATGAATTCAGGATTTTTGGTTTTGTAGGATTTTATGGCTGACCATAAGAGAGAGATATTTGTCCCCACCCATTTTTCTTACATAGAACTTCTTTTTATGGCATTATAAAGAATGTCTGTTGATGTTTCTTGCTCTTAGATACTAGTTTGTCTTGGTTGATGTTGCCATCCCCAGGTTGCCCAAGTGAGAAATTCATCTTACTCGATTCTCTCACTCACCGTCTGTATTTTACTGGCAATCAATACAGACAATTCTGTCATCATATATTTCTTTTACTTAGTCCTTATTTTTCATTTCACTGCGCCTGCCTGTTTTGGTTCCTCATTAACACCGTTGTGGATTTCACAAACTACTTCCCATTTTTCTAGCCTCCAGTCTGACTCCCTGAAGACCAGCCAGCACACTGCTACCAGATGTGATCTTTCTAAAATGTGGATCAGATTGTTGTCAATATCTTGTTCAGAAGGCATCACTAATTTTCTGCTGTTAGTTCACATTCCTTAGCATAGCACATGACCCTCATTGTCCCCTCATAAGGTGAAAGACTGCTTTCCTTCCTAGATTCATGGCCCGTGAAACTGACCTCTAATCACTCACTAAACTTTTTGTATTTTTCAAATGCTTTTTCCTTCTCTGAGAATGGCTTCTCTTCATATCTTTGTTATCTTTTAAGACTCATTTTCTGTATCACTTTCTCTGAAGCTTCTGTCCTCTGTCTCTCCCCTTAGCACATGGCCACCTAGGACTATGTGCCGAACACCTTTCCCACTACATTGCATACCTTGCCTTATTTAGCTTTGTAGCCCAGTGGCCTTCTCAGGAAAGACTCTTTTTCAAAGAATGAGTCATCCCAAGCAAACTTATTACTTCACCTCATTGGCACAAATCTGCTACCTTTTCTCATAATTATTAATGTTCAAATAATTAGTCACCATCAATAATTAAGCACCCACTACATGTTAAATTATAAAAAAGAATATTAAATTGTTTAATCCTCCCAGCAACCCTATGATATATGTATTTTTTTTTGTCTTCATTTTATTGATGAGGGGGAAAAAGTTAAAGAGATTAGGTTGCTAAGATCATAAATGTAACATAAACCTAACTTGCTAATTGAAATAGTTGAACATATAATGAACAGAGTTTTTCTTTAATTGTAGGAGATTTTCTGTGTTTAGAAGTTGAGTCAACAGTGAGATTTTATGGAGTTTTCTCCCTTTGGAAAGTCCTGCAAGAGAAATAAGCAAGTCGTTAGCATGAAGTGAATATATACAAGTTTTAAAGAGCTTGCAGTGTAATGGAAAAGTATAGGCTAATAGAAATAGATAATGGGATCATGTTCTTCCTCCATGAAGTGGAATTCTTTAAAACTCCTTTCTACAATGGAGTTTTATAAAGTCTTCTAAAATACTTAAGAAAAAAATAAAAAGATCTAAAGAGCCTTGTCAGTGTGTCTTTCACAAGTATTTAGAAGTCCCAGTAGAAATGAGTTGGGCTTTTCTTTAGTTTTTAAAAGCTGTTTTTCTCTAGCCAAGATGAGCCATAGCACACGGCCTTGACTACATTGTGTCGTCTTTTTCAGCTCCTCGACGGCAATGGCACCTTCACCCTGGAACTGCAAGAGGATGAGCTGTTAACGCTCACTACCCTCCCCACAGGTCGCAAAGGAAGCTACCCACTGCCTCCTAAATCCCAGCCGTTCCCGCGCGTCTATAAGGATAACTTCAATGTTGGTAAGTGTTTTTCACTAACATGTAATTCGGTCTGGGTCTTCAGCAGCAGTCGAAAGTCAGTTTCTGTCAGTCTGACTGGAAACACGATGGTGTGACTGTCAGAAGCGCGCTCACTCAGCTCTCAAATCTCTGTGCTCAAAGGAGACCTAATTTTTGTATTACTTTAAGGTAAACCTCAACTTGTGGGCCCTATATTTTTCTTTTTTCTTTTCCTTTTTGTTTTGTGCTTTTTGAGACAGGGTCTCACTGTGTAATTTAGGCCTTGAACTTGCTGTGTAGCCCAAGCTGGCCTCAAACTCAAGATCCTCCTGCCTCTGCTTTCCAAGTTGCTGGGATTACAGTCATGCCCCACCATGCCTGGTTAGGACCCAGTATTTTTTAATGCTAGAAAAAATCCAGAGTTCATTGTCAGAATGAAAGTTAATTTGTACTTCTTTTTGGTGAAAGTTAAGGTTTGCAGCCCTTACTGGCATTTTCTCTTTGTGTGGAGATTAAGCCCATTCATGTCTTGTCTTTCCGTGGTCCCAGTGAATTGGGCGTGTAGGGGTAGGTATGTGATATGTGGATAATCCAACTCATTGTATGCCCTTCAGCTGTGCCTCGGAGTTTTATACTGTAGCTGTCCTGGAGGGTAGGAAGAACTGTGCTAAAGCTGTTAGAAAAGCTTTGATTGTAGATAATTTAGAAAAACCATTTGAAAAAGTTAGAAAACATTGTCATGGTAGTTATGTTTCTTTTCCTTTCTTTCTTTCTTTTTTCTTTCTTTCTTTTTTTTTTTTTTTTTTTTTTTTGAGACAGGGCTTCACTATGCAGTTCAGCCTGGCCTAGAACTCAGTTTGTAGGCCAGGCTGGCCTTGAACTCTCAGTGTTCCTCCTGCCTCAGCCTCCCGAGGGCTGGGATTGCAGGCGTGCACCACCATGCCCAGCCCATATATTTCTAGATCACTTACCAAGCAACAAAATTTGTGATTCATAAGTGATTAGTTGCCTCAGAGACAGGTCAATTGGCTTTATAATCTGTTCCTAAAGTTTGTAGTTTTAGGAGAGTAAATGGGAGAGTAAATGGTATTGTTAGAGAGCAGTTGAAATCTTCTTTGGGCTGCAGGGTGGGAAGGTTTTTTCCATCAGAATTAGAGACTCCAGCCAGTCCCTACCAGCCACTGCTGCAGGGCGTCAGCTTCTTTCCCAGGAAATGATCTTCCAGCTGATTGTCACGTAAAGCCCTGTGGACAGGTCGTAATGGAGTCTCCTCCGCTGTTTGAAGACAGAATGATACAACAATGGGCAAACATTAGATGACACAGAAATCAGTCTGGTAGCCCTAAACTCTAGACCTTGGTTATAAGTATTATTTATTTAAAAAAAATGTAAAGTATTTTAAAATGTACCATACGATATCAGAGAGAGACATTTTGTAAGAATTTGATACTAAGCAGATAATTTATTGTTCTCTGAACAGATTACCCGTTTTTTAGTGAAGCTCCGAATTTTGCTGACCAGACGGGTGTGTTTGAGTACTACATGAACCCCGAGGACTATGGGGAGCACCGCTTCACACTGCGCCAGGTTCTCAACCAGCGCCCTATTACGTGGGCTGCGGATGCCTCCAGCCCGATCAGCATCATAGGAGACTACCAGTGGTGTGTAAGGTTGATGTCCTCGGTGTAGATCTGGCTGACGTAGCCTTGTGATGCTCTCGGGTACATTCTGAAGCAGAGAGTTTTCCAAACTCCTCCTTGCGTAAGAACCCAATCTGCATGTAACAACTGTTGAGTATCCTAGTGACCACAGATGAGCACATTGTTTTGCTGCCTTAATGTCCTGCCTTCACATTTGCCCAATTTAATAGTTATTTATATAAGAGAGATTTGATATGTAAAAATTGAGAATTTTGGGCCCAATTATAATTTGATATTTATTTACAGACTGTGATTTGAGTGTTTTTGTTTTGCGGGAGAGTTGATTTGTTGGTCTGCTATTGCCACCTGCTGGATCACTGGTGGAATTACACTCTCAGCTTTCATAGAAAATCTATTTATCAGGTAATAGGAGATGGCAATAGTAAACAGCAAATCAGCTTTTGTGGGCTAGAGATTTCAACTCTTCTGTGTAGGTATTTAGTAAAGAGACAAGTTGTATTTCTTCTTAGTCATCTAAGATGTAATTACCAGATCTTCACTTTTCACTTCAATTTTGTTATAAAATTTCAATGTGCTGAGTTATACTATTTTCCGTTTTTCTCTGTAACTAGTATAATTTCACTATGGAAATACACGGACATGCACACATATGCGTGCACACACATGCATTAAAGGTTTAAAGATAATAAATAATGCTAATCCACCAAATAGCCATATCTGAAGCTTGGAAATTGGACAAGGATGAGAGAATTAATCTGGAAAGATTCTTGAATTGCTTATTTGCCAAATGCTACAGAAAGTCTTTTTCCCTTTTCGTTTTATTTGTTTTCTGAGATTGGGTCTCTTGTGTTATCCAGACTGCCTTGAACTCACCGTCCTCCTCAGTCGCCCGTCTTTTTCCTGTATGTATAGCCTCACTCCCAGCTACGAATCATGATTTTAGTCCCAAGCTTTGATGCAAGTCTTGAGAGACTTGGTTTTCCGGAGTCTCTGGAGCCTTTATGGCACCTTGGAATGTTATTGAGGCAGTGTGAAGAATTTTCTGGTAATTTAGGTGGATTGTGGTAGCTTGTTTTTTTTTTTTTTTTTAATATGCGGGCACTGGGAGTTGAACTCAGGGCCTCGCGCTTGCCAGGCAGGCGCTTATGCTGCTGAGCTATATTACCAGCCCCTACATTTCTTAAGTAGTAATATTCAGTCCTGGCTATGATTTGTTACAGAGTGCAGAGGGTAAGGAAGTGAGGAAGAGAGAGATGGGCGAGTGTTGATAGAGAAGAGTGATACATTCTAAAAAAAGGACGGGGAAAAACAGTGATTCATACAGAGGCACTAGGAATGTGGAGGGCCTCTTTCCTGCTACCAGATCAGCTCTGTACTGCTATGCTTGCTTCTAAGATCCTTTCTAGTTTGGTCTCTTGTATTCTGTGTTGTTTCCCAATATTTCATCTTCTGTTTGAGGCAGCCATGTCTGCTCAGAGATCCATACAGCCCCACGTTCAATTTAAATTGAATTGAAATAGTTTATCTGTAGTGCTGTATTAGAAAATCAGTTCCTACGTGTGCACAGTGCCAGTACGAGGTTCATGGAATTGCATTGTGTGGTGAACTTTCTCTCTTGTATGTAACTTCTGTTGCGTACCAAAACTGTAATTTGACTGTACTGAAGCTACCTGAGACTTTCTCTCATGTTGGTAAGCTTTGCTTACGATGTGGAGACAATCACAAAATTATCTTTCCTTGCATGCAATTGAACTCTCCATCCCTTTGATCAAATTTTCTTAATATATTGGCTGGTTCTTGTTCCCTTAGGATAACTGAGAGACTGTGGTGGTGGAGAAACAACCCATGTTTTTATTCCTTTTCATTCATTATTTACAAAATTGCCTGGCAGGTTCTGATGCAAGAATCACTTATTCTGGAAATTGGGAAGTTTCATTTTCTGTTATTCCAGCTGTAAATAGAATAAGTTTATGCTACTGACAGTATCTGTTGCACCTTCAAACTTTTGCTGAGCCAGAAAAGAGGTACGGGATTTACATAAGAATGCTAATCCTTAGTGCTTCTTGCTGTGATAATCTATAGAGAGAAAAGCTTCCCCTTGTGTCAGAGTATATAGAGAGCCTGGGCTTGAGTTCCTTAGTGTTTGGTGTTCCTGTAAGCAGCTGGTTCTGATTAGATAATTAGCAGTCAGTCTTCCTGCTTGCGTGCCTGTTGTGGGCGCTCCATATGTATCTCCGTTTATCTCTGTCCCTGTCTGTGTCTCCGTCTCAGTCTGCCTGCCTGTGTGTCTGTCTTCCTTTATGTTGTAAAATTCAACTGTGCAAAATTCTCTAAGATCAAACTCTGAGGAATGTGAAGACCGCGTATCTCTAGATCCAGTATTGTCCTCCTCAATTTCCAAAATATATTTCTCCTTTTTTTTTATAAGTCAAAGTTTATTGATTTGAAGTATAAACTCTTAATACCTCCAACAGGGGTCAGCAAGAACTTAGGCAAAAGTAGCTGAACTCTTTCCTTTGGATAAAATGGAACACCCTCTCGTTTGTTTTACCCTGTTTTATAGAATTGTGATGACATAAACAAAGCTATTTGTTGATTTTTTTAAAAGTCCAGGGCAGTTTTTTATTTATTTGCTTGTTTTAGAATTTTTTTTTGTAATTACTGGCTTTATTACTTGGCTGTATGCAAGTGTTTTTTCTTTTCATGTGCAGTTAGATGTTGAATAGGAAGTGAATTTTTTTTCAGAAATCATGTTGGTGTGGGGTGGTTTTATTGTCCCAGAAAGAAAGGGTTATAGCTGATAGCGTGTTTAAAAGGAAATACAGAGGTGAGGTCATTGTAAAAGCTCCGAGAGTTCCTGGTTTGCTGAATCTTTCCCCTCCTTGGCATACACCTGTGAGTCAGGGAGTCTAGAACCAAGGGTTTATTGCCTCAGTATAGATAGAGAAGCTCTGTGTAGGGTGAAATGGTTCTCTAGATGGGATTCCTGGACAGGCAACCTCAACATCAGTTGGTAAGCCATTAGACCCACACGTTCAAGGGCCACCCCCGGCTGATCGATTGAGTCAGACTTGGGTGCTTGGAGCGAGTGGAGTATAGAGGGTGGGCTTAAGAGGTCTTAATTGCTCAGGTCTGTAAAGCCCTGCTTCAGAAGCAACTCGGAGTTGGCACTCTTTTGCAAAAAAAGAACTTAGATCTTTTTTTTGAGGTGATTTTAAGTCTTGTTAGGTTTAAATGTAAAAATTGGCCCCAAAGTAGCTAATGTTCTCCCAGAGGCTTCTGTTGTTGCCTTAGTATTTCTATTCATTTTGTTTGCTCATTTTTTAATTGGGTCTTTTATTTGGGGGGGGTCTAATTTCTTTGAATTCCTTATATATTCTGTATATTAGTTCTCTGTCTGAGGTGTAGCAGGCAACAATTTTTTCCGATTTTACAGGTTGTCTCTTCACTCTGTTGGTTGTTTCCTTTGCCGTGTTATTTCTTGTACAATTCAGGCTCTGTTCAGAAAGTCTTTGACTATACCTATGTCTTCAAGAGTTTCACCTTGTTGGGTTGAACACTCCGTAGTACTTGTTAGGTCCATTTGTTCAAAGGTGTGTGTTCCACTCTTATTTCTTGAGTTTTGATCTAATTGGTCTATTCGTGATAGTGTTACCGAGGTCCCTACCATGATTGTGTTGATGTTTATCTGATCTTCTGTGTCCAGCAGTGTTTCTTTTATGAAGTTGGGTGTGCTGGTATTTGGTGCATATATATTTACAGTTGTTATCTCTTCCTGTTGAATTGTTCCCTTAACGAATATGTAGTGACCTTTTCCTCTTCTGATTAGTTTTGGCTTGAAGTTCATTTTGTTTGAAAATAGGATAGTGACTCCGGCTTGCTTTTGGGCTCCTGTTGCTTGGAATATTGGTTTCCATCCTTTGGTTTTTAGTTTATGAATTTCTTTTTTGAGTTAATTTTGATCATTAATTCAATCTACTAATCTATGTTTTTTGATTAAGGAGTTGAGATCATTTATATTGACAGTTACTACTAATAAGTATTGATTCATTGCAATTTTTTTTTTTTTTTTTATGTCGCTGACTCCTTTATTTTTCGCTTTTGCTTAACTGCTAACCCTGTTTTAAGTATTCATTCCATTACATGTTTTGGTGTTGTTGACTTCATTATGTAGATATTCTTGAAAGATTTTTGGTGTGCTGGTTTGATAGTCATGAATTTCGTAAGGCGCTCTTTGGCATGGAAAGTCCTTATTTCTTCATCAATTTTGAAAGATAGTTTTGCAGAATATATTAGTCTGGGTTGAAATTTTTTTTTTAAGTGTGTTTGAAACACTTCATGCTTTGGCCTCAAGGTTTGTGTTGAGAAGTCTGCTCTAATGGGTTTACCTTTATAAGTGATTTGTTGCTTTTCTCTAACAGCTTTTAAGATTTTGTACGTGTATTGGACTTCTGAGATTTTGATTATGATATTTCATGTAGAAGTTCTTTGCTGATTGTACCTATTTGAGAATCTATATACCTTGCTTACCTCTATGTTGAATTCTTTCCCCATACTTGGAAAGCTATTATTTTTGTGAACAGACTTTTTTTTTAATGCTATTCATGACAACTTCTAACTTTTATTCCAGTTAATCTTATGTTAGACTTCTTTGAGTCATCTAGCAGCCGTTGCATCCACTCTCCATGAACTCTTGATGTTTTTGAGGTTTTTCTGGTACATGGTCACGATATCAGCCCTGTCTTGTAGTTCTGGTGCTATCTTCTCCCACTGGTTACTTCTACTGTGCGTACTTTCAAGAGAATTTTTTTATCTCTTCGATTTCTGTTTGGTACCTTTTCATGGACTGTAATTCTTTGCTAAATTGGTTATTTATGTTTTAAATCATTTTTCTTAGCTCAGCTACTTTTTCATTTGTGTCTTCTTTAAGGTCACTGATCATTTTGTTTACTAAATCCATTATCTGTTTAGTTATATTATTTTTGAGCTCCCAGAACACTTTATTGATCTACTTTGCCTCTTTTTTAAAAATCAATTGGAATAATTCAGCCATTTGGTTTTTTATTTACTTGCCATCAGTTCCTCTTGTATCTGCTTTGGGGGAGTTGGGAGTTTTTGGAGGCCTTTGGTCGTTTAGTTTTCTTGTGTTTCTGTTGTTTCAATTAGAGTTGAAAGACTTCATTGCTAGTATGGAGATGTCTTTACTTAGTGTCTGCTTTTCAGTGATGAGATGTTGGCTTTGTGTTTTGCTATTTATCGACCTCTTCAGTTTAATTGGATCAGACCTGGTGGCTGTGTTGCAAGGAGAGAATTCCTACCAGTTATACCAATATTAGCAGATCTAACGATACATCAATCATGTACATCATATACATTAAAACTTTTTTTTAATCAATTTCACTATTTTATCAGTGCCCCATACAGACTGTACTGTACTTCTGCTATCAGGTAGACTGGGATGTAGAGGATGGTGGGAAGGAAAAAGGAAGAGAAAAAGGAAGGGGGTAAGTCAGTAAGAAGAGAAAGAGCAAAGAGAAATATCAGCAGATGAACAACAGACAGGATATTGGACTTTGTTGAAGTTATTTTTATAGCTGGAGGAAAGTACCAGTGTTGAAAGAATTTGAAGGAATATTTGTGGGAGTGGGAAAAACCTACAGAGTGAGAGGGAAGTATAATTGGGATTTGGGGGAAATTGAGAATATGAGAAGTTGTTTTATTGTAAAGAGACAGGAAATATGCTCTTAAGGAGCTTATAAATAATAAATATTATTGTCTCATAAATGATTAAAAGAAGCAACAAAGTGAGGTAAGTCACATAAAACTTAAAACTGTCATCAGTGAAAATTTTTGAATCCTGTTTATGCTTTAAGCACAAGCCTCACAAAAAACTTTCCTACCTCAGAATTTTGGAAGCATTTGCTGGGATGTGGCATGTTTGTAGAGTATAATTTAAGAGTACTAATCAACTGTTTTATTCTGCAGGACCAATTTGACTATAAGCTGTGATGTTTACATAGAGACGCCTGAGAAGGGAGGTGTATTCATTGCAGGAAGAGTAAATAAAGGTGGTCTTTTGGTTAGAATTGCCCAAGGAGTTTTCTTCTGGATTTTTACAAATGGATTGTACAGAGTTACAGGTGATCTAGGTAAGCGACTTTTTTTTTTTTTTAATAGCATGTGACTTACTATGTGGTATTACTTTGAGCATCTGCTTGTTATTGGTGGAAGTGACAAAAATGCTCCATGCCAAGGTGCTTGTACATCTAATTGGGAAGAGATTTAACACATGTAAGCAAATACCAAACAATTCAAAATTATAGAGTTATTTAATGTTTACAGAGATGGGCAGCTCAGTGAAGGAAAACATGGTTATGCAGGGTGTTGTAGGTATTGTTGGGTGAGCATGGGGTTTGAGTGAGGTGATGAGAGAATGCTGCAGAATAAAAGCAAGACTGTAAGAGTGTTGCTGTTGTGCTTATGCAAATATAAGGAAAGGGACTGATAGGCTTAAAACGGAGAAACCCTTTTTGTTAATTTACTTAATACTTGCAAGGAATTGGGCTCTTCTCATTCCTCTTGATAGCATTTGTCTGTTGGAACAGCGCTTACTGTGTAACAGGTGTTTAGAGTATGTTGAAGTTAATCTGGGTTTAGTGCCCAGCACTTTGTTGAAACTGGACCTTATTGGTGGTGACTTTTCTTGATCTCAGTCACTTGACCTTCACCCTGCATTAACTTAAAAACTTTCCCCTTTTTATGGTTCTCCTATTTGCTTTGGCTCTAAAATAAAATACAGTGGCACCATGGTTCACAAACGCTTTTGTTTGCAAACTATTTGGTTCACAAACAGAAGCATTTGGTCTAATTTTGTTTTTGTTTGCCAACTCTGCATCTGGTAACAAACAGGATTGTGCCATCTTTCCCACACAAACACAAATGTGACCATCTTTTCCAAAATTGTAGAACAAATTAAATTCGTGAACCGAGATACCACTGTACAAAATAAGTATGGACATCAGAGTAGGAATTGTATAATTATAGCATGACCCATTCAGAGTGTACCTCGTTGATTTTCCAAAACAAAACAGAGAGCTAGACAGGTTAATTGATTTACCCAGTCTTCAAAACTAGTTAGGATTTAAATCTGTATCTTCAGTGCCCACTGTTCTGTGTTTCAAACTGCCAGCTTGACATCTCTTCCTGGCTTTTGTTCAGGTATTAAATACAGTCAGCCTAAAAATTAAGTCATCCTTTTCTCTGTCTAATTCTAAGTTAACACTATTACCTTGTAAGCAATTATTCTACCAGCTGAAAATCTTTTTTTTTTTTTTTTTAATGTGGGTACCAGGTGTTGAACTCAGGACCTCGCGCTTGCCAGCAGGTGCTTGTGCTGCTGAGCGATATCACCGGCCCTTTTTTTCTTTTATGTGGGTACCAAGAGCTGAACTGAGGACCCTGCACCTGCCAGGCAGGTGCTTATACCGCTGAGCCATCTCACCAGCTCTGGAAATCTTATAGAGATAATGAACTACTTGCTCTTACTATCTGTGTTCAGTCCATGCAAGTATTAAATGTACTCTAAAGTACAGACACTTGACTCATTGTACTATGGCTAGTTTTTAGCTTTATCTCACTAGTTCTGTTGTGAACTCATGTAGTTCATGGTTCAGAATGGGAGCTCAATACATGCTATGTACGTGCTTGTGGAATGTGTGATGGGATGAGGGATGGTTCATTTTAAATCAGTTGTAGAGCTGGAAATGAAGGGATAGTTCTTCATTAAGGCTGACTTTACTATATACAAATGCCATTGAGAACCCCCATGATATGATCCTGTGATTTAGGTTTTATTTTTTATTTTTTATTTATTTATTTATTTTTTTTTTGTGGGTACCGGGGGGACGACCTCAGGACCTCGCGCGCCAACAGGCACCCGTGCCGCTGAGCGATATCACCGGCCCCTTTTTCGTATGTGGGTTCCGGGAGTCGAACTCGGGCCTTCGCGCTTGCAAGGCAAGCGCTTACGCCGCTGAGCCATCTCACCGGCCCTTATTTATTTTTTTTGTGGGTACCGGGGGGTCGACCTCAGGACCTCGCGCGCCAGCAGGCGCCCGTGCCACTGAGCGATATCACCAGCCCCTTTTTCGTATGTGGGTTCCGGGAGTCGAACTCGGGCCCTCGCGCTTGCCGGGCAGGCGCTTAAGCCGCTGAGCCATCTCACCGGCCCGTGATTTAGGTTTTAAAAAGTGTCCTTTGGGATAATCTTTCTGTGTTACAGCTGGATGGATCATATATTCTTCAGGATATGTTGAAGTAATGGCAAAAAAATGGTACACGCTTACGCTAACAATGGAGGTAAGTGTTGGTGATTAGAATGTCTGGAGAAAAGTGCTCTGGTACCTTTTTAGAATTTTGTGTTATGAAACAAGTGGGGGGGAAATATGTTAAATAATGACAAAAGTCAAAGAGACCGCATCATGGAACCGGTAATCCACTTTCCATGGGATGAAGATGTCACAGTAACCCACATAATAACTCAAGTTGACTTGGTCAGAACATTATTTTTAAAAATTTTATTTTTGTCTTTTAAACTGAGGAATACTTGGTAACGTCAATAATTGAACTACAGTATTTTTCCAGTTTACTTGAGCTAAAACTTACATGCAAAGTCATATAAACTTACTTTGAATGGTTTAGAACATGGTGGTGAACCTATGGCATGTGTGCCGCAGTGGGCTGTTTGTACCATTGAAAACTCTAAAAGATTGGCTGTCACTGGTTTAGAAGAACATGGCTATCAATTGGAAGCACAGTGTTTTAGAAGTTTGTTTCCATGAATATTTTTGTTAGAGAAGATACCAGAATAATCATAGTGTAAAGGCAGTCTTGCAATAGTCATCAGAGTCACTGGTTGATTATGAGTTAGTGCTCGAGAGTGTTTCTAAAGGATACTGCATGGAGAACTTCTTTGGTGTAATATGCTGCTCTTTCCCGACAGGTCCTCTCATAATCTTGTTTAGACTGTGATAGAAATTACAATGAATTTCAAATAACTTTTGAACTTATTTTCTCTTCCTACCCAGTGACCCAAAATGACAATACTCATTTTTCAAGCATTAATAGTATGTTTTGAAGATCTGATTGGGATGTATTGTATTTAACAGTCCCCCACCTGATGGGCATAACTTTGTTCCCAATTGTTCCCTTTTATGAGGGGATCCTGAATGTGCTTCTTGGGGTACACCTGTGATATTGCTCTTTAGACAGATATAGAAGTGGAATTGCTTTTTAAATTTTAACAGATACTACCATGTTGTACTGATTTTTGTAGCACTTGTGATAATATTTGATATTATTGATTTAAAATTTTTTCTGTACTAATCAACATGGTTTACATTTCTTTGATAACTAGGGAGGTTACACATTTTATTTTTATTTTTTATTTATTTATTTATTTTTTTGTGGGTACCGGGGGGTCGACCTCAGGACCTCGCACGCCAACAGGCACCCGTGCTGCTGAGCGATATCACCGGCCCCTTTTTCATATGTGGGATCCGGGAGTCGAACTCGGGCCCTCGCGCTTGCAAGGCAGGCGCTTACGCCACTGAGCCATCTCACCGGCCCTATTATTTTTGACTGTATTGTCTCTTTTGAAGTGTTTGTTCTTGTTTTCTCCTTTGTGTTGTCATTTTCTAATGAATTAATATGAATTTATTTATATATTTTGTATAGTAAACTATTTTCATGTGCCACAAATATTTTCTCCTTTGTCACATATATTTTAATTTTGCTTATGATATTTTTGATGAATAGGAGTTGTAAATTTTGATACTGTCAAATATTTTACTTTTTAAATTGCTTTTTATGTTTTCCATTTTATTTAGCAGATATTCCTCTCTCTAAAGGTTAAGAACTTTCTTTCCAAAACGCAAAATAAATGTAGGATTTGTTTTTTTTATATTTTACTTTTTTCAATTTTTATTTTTTATTAATGCATGTTTCAGTATATAATGATTATATTCCCCTTGGAGAGTTGGTACATGTACATAACACATCTTAATTCTTAGGAGTTGTTTTTATGTTTACATCTTTTGTCCATCTGGCATTGTGAATTATAAGGTGAGGTGCCCAGTTTAACGTTTTCTAAAACAAGTAGATAGCTGTCATTATTTACTGCATAGCTCGTCCTTTACATATAAAGTCCACCTTTTTGAGAAAACAAATCAGCACACGTGCATGAACTTGTTTTTGAACTTTATTACTCATATTGCTGTGTTTTTAGCCAATATCACACTTTAGTTTTCTAAAATTTTTAATTATTTAATTTGTTCCCTCACTTCCTGCAAAATTCTTCCCTGACTACTGGATAGGAAATAGCACCCCTCTCACTCACTGTCCCTTCTCTATTGGTTTACTTTACCCCAAAGCCTTTATCACCACCTGCTAACACACATACTCTGTTTCATACCTTTAATGCAGCCATGCCTATTTTAGCTTGTTTCTCTTGGTATGTCTCTAATATAATACAATTTATTAATTTCAGAAATTGGCTCTTGTTGCTAGGATAGAGGAATTTTGCTTATACCCCTTTCACCCCCGCGTCCCCTTCATTAGTTCTTTTTTTTTTTTTTTTTTTTATTTATTTATTTTTTTTTTTTGTGGGTACCGGGGGGACGACCTCAGGACCTCGCGCACCAGCAGGCGCCCATGCCGCTGAGCGATATCACCGGCCCCTTTTTCGTATGTGGGTTCCGGGAGTCGAACTCGGGCCTTCGCGCTTGCAAGGCAGGCGCTTAAGCCGCTGAGCCGTCTCACCGGCCCCCTTCATTAGTTTTTCAACTACAGCCATTCTGCACTTTCCTTACATCCCATCTTTATGTCACATAGTCCGAGGATCTTTCTCCAACTGTCTAATCTAAAGTAGTTTCAAACACCCACCTTCACATCAGCCTGCTTTGATTTTTCATGTGCTACTGAGTGTGTTATTTATTGTGTATATGTGTGTGTGTCTCCTACAAGAATATAAGCTCAATAAAAGCAAAGCCTTGTGTCTCTTGTTCCTCTTGAATTCCCAGGACATTAAACAGCATTTGGAATATAATCTATCCTGCATAAATGAAATAAAACATTTTCCCATCAGGAACATCACAAACACCCTTATGAAGATTAAATAAGATAATATACATAAAAGTTAGGTACAGTATCTGATGTGATAAGCACTTAATGAATCAAGTTAGTCTTCCTAGGAGTAGAGCATTTGGAACCAGCCAGACCAGCATTCACATTTCCTCCATAATGCTGAGACTTCCAGCAAATGATTTTACATCTCTTAGGTTCTATTTCTTTATCTATAAAATGGAGATAATGTCTGTGAAGTTGTTTTAGGTGTAAGTGCATTTCATTCTTTTATTCAACACATTTTTATTAAGCACCTACTATATGCACTTTCCTGAGTGCATAGCTTTGAAGAAGATAAACAGATTCCTACTCTCCCAGGGCACATATTCTTCTAGGACAATATGGTAAACTTTTGACAAACTTTTTCTGTAAAGAACCAGATGGTAAATCTATGTGATGTCTGTTGCAGCTGCTCAGCTGTGCTGTTTTAGTGAGAAAACAGGGATAGATGAGAGGTAAATGAGTGAATGTGCTTGTGTTTCAATGAAATTTTACTTCAAATAGGTGGCTGGCCAAAGGCCCATAGTTTGTCCTAAGGCAAATAAATAAATACTTACTTAATGGTCAATAAATAATTTTGAAGAAAAGTGGCATGATGAGGTGATGCTCTGAGTCTCTTAGCTAGGGAGTGAGGGGAGGGTGTTTGAGTTTAGACTTGAGAGGGGAGGAACAGCCTAAGTAGACCTCACAGCTCGTGCAAAAGGTGAGAGGCGCTGGCCTTGTGTAGGGAGCAGTGAGGAAGCCAGGATGGCTGCGGCCTGGGGAGGAGAGGGGCAGAGCAGAGCAGGGATGAAGCACAGTTAGGCGGGTTGTAAGCTTTATGCGTTCTGTGTACGGGAGTCCCTTGGCTCGGTGTGAATAGTTACTGCAGGCGATGTGCGGTAAGGATGTTCCGAGCTGAAGACAGCATGCAGGTGCGTAACGATAGAAAATGACTCCGTGTTTGAAATCGGGTAGCTTGGATTCGGGTCTCAGCTCTGCTGGCGTATGTATCTGTGTCTCTGAGCTTTATTCTTGTTAAAACAGCATCTCTGCTCGCAAAATACGAGAACCAAATTAAAGCCCATTGCATTATCATTTTAAGACTTTTTTTTTTTTTTTTGGCCTAATACTTTGGATCTCCAGTTATTTAAGAATAAATTTCCTATTTAAGAATAAATAGGTAGTTTTTGACGTTCAGGTGGAGTTGGTGTGCTGTGAGTATGTGCTCATCGTGTACTACAGTAATGATGCACTGCTCACTAAATATGATTCATTTAATCACATTTCATACCCACTGCTCTCTGTGTGCCAGGTGCTGAACTAAATAGAGTTGCAACCTTTTAAGGAAGATGTATTTTTTCTTCCTTTGTCAGTGATCAGTTAATCACACCTTACGGATACTTCCCTTCTTCCACACCTCCTACCCCTCTCCATCATCATTTTAACTGATGGTTACTATTTTTCTAACTTAACAGTAGGAGTTCCATATGGCTTTGTAACGATATTGTATAAGTGGCGACAGAAAAATTAAACTAAGGCTAGTCACTTCTCTTTTGGCTAGTCGAAGGGTTGTTAATGAAGATTTTAAATAATGAGGAAGAGTCCAGTGTTTGGCTTTAACATAGTCATATCTGAAGAGTGGATCCTTATTAGCCACAACGCCTGTATATGCAACTCCTAAAAATAACAAATCTTTTTCTTTTTTAAAATTTCAGCGAGCTTTTGTCTAAAACTGTATAATAATGTTAGCAAAAGCATTGCATTTTTGTCAGTTTTACATTTTGGTGGAGCACAAGGAAGTATTGGAGCATTCCTTATACCTTGGGACCTATTTAAATAAGTAGTTCCTACTAGATCTCCCAGAAAATTCTTCCTGTATTTCAGACTTTTGCTTAATATCACAGAATTTTGTTTCACAGTGGTAAGTCTTGAGTGAGAAAGACATTTACTCCACTACCATGTGTAAAGCATGCATTAAGAAACAGATTTCAAAGGATCATTTCCATGTATTTTCAAGAGCTGTATTTCTCTCTAGGGTCATTTATCCTCTGGCAAGTTGAATGGAAAGGTTCTGTGGGAAAACATCCATGTGAAATACCCGAAGAATGGCTGGGCTGCGATTGGAACTCACTCATTTGAATTTGCGCAGTTTGACAACTTTCGTGTGGAAGTCGCACACTAATACGGAGTGTTAAAGAACGCTCTTGATTTTCTTCCTTTTGGATTTGGTTTAGAACCAATTCTTGTGTTGACAGATTGATAGATGAGCCTTTGTAGGCTAAAAACAAGGATGAGTATATGGAAGAAGGATATATTTTTACTTGATCCTAAGGAAGTTTTTATTAGAAATAATCCCAAAGGAATGTGAATTGTTAACATTGTCTAGTGTGTCTCTTAAAATTCAGTCTTCATTGGTCCTGTATTCAGGAGTGATTCAGATCTCGAAGCCGTCCTGCAAATACTGTGGTAGATCTCTTCATCTTATTTGCAAAATGATTGTGAGGGTGGCCATGACTAACCCCACTGCGCTGTATTCACGAGAGCGCTCCGTGTGTCCACGTGAATTCACGTCCTCGTCATAGGATGAGGCTGTCACAGAGGAGGCTGAAGAACATGCAGTGCTGCTTTTTGAAAACCGTTCAACGTGCTATCCTTACACTCTAACAAGGGTCTTTTTTTTTTTTTTAATTTTTAAGATGATGGTTTTGAATGATGAATAAGATGATTTGAAAAAATGCCTCTTTATTAAACTACCTCTAATGTTATTTCTGCAACAATAAATTGTAGCAAATTAATTGGGTTGTGTGCTTTCTTTAATTTGTTCGAGTCCAACTTTTAGTTTTGTAACAGTTGTAACGCTCTGGGAACATTTTCCGGGGTAGCTGGAAGAATGAGGAATCGCCGTTATAACCAGGGCTGTAAGTGGCTCTAGAGACGAAGTCGTAGCAGGTTTCCTGGGTCTGAGCGCACTGTGACTTTTGTGGTCTGTCCTCACATGTTACAACAGAGGGGAACATTTAACTTTTACCAGCTCACAGAATTAGCTCATCTCCTAATGCTTTGTATGGTTAAGATGCATTTTTTTACAGCCCCAATGTATTTACATATAAGCACGTTTCTCATTAGTATGGTTTATATCTAAGCATTATCATAATCCTTAGGAGCAAATCAATTATTCATATGATTAATTATAGAATTCTTTAAAAATAAGTAATCAGTGAACTAGTTTTAGTACTTAGGTATTTGTAATGGTGTAACATAGGTCAAGCTGCAGTGAACTTTTGCATTGCTTTTAAAGACAAGAAATTAACTACTAGAATAAATCAGATTATAGAGAAAATTTTAAAAACCAAGTCTAAGTGATTTTTGATTCAGATCTCTATTTTTAAAAAAATAACATATATGTATAAATTATTAATAATAGAATGTTCTCACTTTAAGTGTACAATTCAGTGAGTTTTGATAAATGGATATGCCCACACAGCCAGCATTCCAGTCAGGTATTGAATATTTCCATCCCTTCAGAAGGTTCTTTTGTGTACTTGAATAACCAATTCTTCTCATTCCTAGTCTCAGACAACAGTTCCTATCATTGTTAGCTTTCCTTTTTCCAATCAAAGTGGCATCATATGCAGCATATGTGAATTTCTTTCACTCAGCGTAATGCTTTTGAGATTTGTCATGTTTGTATCAGTGGCTTGCTTTATTATTTTGGAAGAGTATTCCATTGTGTGGATTTACTACCATTTGGTTTTTTTCCTCCCGGTTTTAATTTTATTTTTTAATTGTGATTGTATAGTAGGTGTGTTTCTCTAATGACTAAAGATGTTGAGTATCTTATTATGGGCTTATTGGGCATTCAATTAATTTGCTTTATGAAATTTCTGCCCACATATTTTTCTCACTTAAAAATTATGCTGTCTTTTCACTGAGTTAGAGCTGTTTATATATTCTCGATACAAATTTTTTATATCAAAGTTTTACAAATTATTCTCTCTATTTTTGCAAAGAGCTTGTTGGATTTTCATTGTTATGTGCATCTAAATATAGATCAGTGTGGGAGAACTGATATCTTACTAGTATGGACTTTTCAGGCTATGAGCAGCTGTGTCTCTTCTTGCATGTAAGGGCTATAATTTCCATAATTGTTAGGGTACAAGTCTTGAACATATTTTATTAAATTTACCCTTAAATATTTTATGTTTTTGATGCTAGTATAAATTGTTTTTCTTATTTCCATTTTCAGTTGTTTGCTCATAGAAATACAGTCAGTTTTTGTAATTGGCTTGTAATCCTTCTGCCTTACAAAGTTCACTTTTTCTAGCACTTTTTTCTTTTAAAAATTCTTAGGATTTTCTGTGTATACATTTATGCTGTCTGTGAATGCAGACGTTTTACTTCTAGTGTGTCTACTGAGGTTTTTCATTTCTGAGGTTGTTGATTTATTTCACTGGCTGGGACTCTTAAGAACAGTGTTGAGAAGTAACAAGGTTGTATGTCTACACTTTATTCTTGATCTTAGAACTGAGTATTTTTCACCATTAAATGTGTTAGTTTAGATTTTTCGTTTGTTTCCACAGATCCCTTTATCTGGAAAAAGTTTCCTTCCATTTCCAGTTCGCTGAGATTTTTGTTATGAATAGGTATTGGATTGGTTAAATGCTTTTCTGCCTCTAATGAATTAGTTATATGGCTTTTCTCCTTTATTCTGTTAATGCAGTATATATCACATTGTTTGATTTTCAGAGGTAAAGCAACATTACATTCCTGGTAAGTCATGACCAAGTGGGGTCTCTTACGCTGTTTACAGATTTGTGGATTCCATTTGTCAGTAGTTGGCAAAGGGTGTTCGTGTCTATGCTCATGAGGAGTATTGGTCTAGATTTATTTTCTTGTTATGTCTTTGTCTGGTTTTGGGAACAAGATGATGCCTCCTAAAATCAGTTAGGAAATGTTCCTTCTTTAATTTTTCTGGAAGAGTTTGTGAGGTTCTTGTATCAGTCAGAGTCTGTTCAGGAGACAGAAACCACACTAGGATAAACTTAATGTAAAGACTGTTACCTAATTGCAGGGTATTAACTACTAAGGGTTAAAGAGAACTCTGAAGAATGCAGGAAGAACAGTTACAGAGACCAGGAACAAATTTGCAAGAGGTTTTCTCACAAGGCTGAGATTCAGATCTCATTGAAGATGGTTTAGCTGTGACCTGGGATGGCAGAGAAATTGGCTAAGATGTTACATGCTGGGGCTGGCAACAGGACTATGCTTTCTGTGGTGTGTTCGGGACTCTGAGAAGTTTCCTCGTTGGATGCTGCAGAAATTCATTAGGGATCTGACCTTTGTGGTGCTTATGAAACTTCTGGGACTCTCAGTGTTGGTGAAAATCCCACTGGTTGTCCCAGCTCTCTCTAGAAGGGATGCTTCACTGGATGTCTCAAATGCTGCTAGTAGCCATGTGCCACCAGAGCAAGAAGAAGAAAAACACCAGGACGAGGAAGATAAACTTCCCCTACAGCCGCTCTCCGAGAACCTCTGCTGACAGAGTTTAATGTGCCGTCTGGCACAGGAGAAGTGTTTACAGGACCCCGCTCTCTTGTCGGAAGCAGGTCCGGGAAGGGTAGACTTTAACATGTAAGGGCTGTTCCATTTCTAAATGTCTTATGCCAGTCTTGGCAAATTGCATCTTTCATGGAATTTGCCCGTTTCATCTAAATCAACTAATTTATTGGCATTAAATTATTTAAATTATTCCCTTTTAATTTCTATAAAACTTTCATGATATAGCTAATTTGTGCTTTCTTTTTGTATCTTTCAGAGGAACAGTATTTGCTTTCTTAGATTTTCGTTCTCTTGCTTGTTTTCTGTCTTATTTATTGCTGCTTATATCTTTTTATTTGTAATTCTGTTTTGGGGTTAAATAAGCTCTTATTCTTGCTCCTTAAGGCATAAGCTTAGGTCCTTGATTTTGGATCTTTTAAAATTTTAATAGACACATTTAATAATTAAAATTTTCTGTATTTAGTTCCACCTCATATTTTTAATGTTAATATTTTCATTGAGATAAAATTATTTTGTAATTTTTTGATCTTTGTGTTAACTGGAAGTACAGTGTTTCATTTCCAAGTAATGGTTTTTCAGACATCATTTATCTTTGATATTTAACATATTTTGTTGTGGTCAGAGAACATGCCTTGATTCATTTATACTATTTTCAAAGTAGTTAGATTTATTTTGTGACACAATTTATCTTGTCAGTGTTCCTTGAAAATAATTTGCCTTTTTAGTGATTGGCTGTAATGTTTTACACATATTAATTAGGCCATGTCAGTGTGGTAAGAACTCTCTCTTTTTTCTTTTCTATGGTGCTGAGGATCAAACCCATGCTAGGCAAGCATTCTATCCCTGAGCTACATTCCTAGTCCTGTAAGACTACTTTTTGCTTGCTGATTTTCTGTCTACTTTATCTATCAATTGCTGACAAATGAACATTAAAGTCCCCCAGTACAAAGCTGAGTGCAGTGGCATGTGCCTGTAGTCCTGGCTCCCGAGGATGCTGAAAGAGGGAGGATTGTGAGTTTGAGGCCAGCCTGTACAACATAGTGAGACTCCCTCTCAAAACACTGTCGCCCCAAAAAATACAAAACAGAAATTCTCCAGGCCTGAGTTAAGGCCTGAGTTTCCTTGGGAATTGAATAAATTTTCTCTACTATAATTGCTCAGATCTTGAACATCTTTAGCCCTGTGAAAATTTTGGTAGTAATTCAGGTAATAGGTTCCTGTTAACTCTTCTTTCTCTGGTTGTGTTTTGCCTGGCCTATGGAGTTCCACACTATAAATATGTAGTTTACTCTAGAGCCAAAGATGCAAATAAGACCCCCTTAGAGATTTCTGGACCTCTTTTTCCACAGAGCTCCCTTCTCTCAGGTGGTCTGCACTACAAATTTCAGATGCCTTAGCTTTCTTAAAATTCTGATTTTTATCTCCACAGCTCTCCCTTATTTATATTGTTTCTCCTCCTTATATGGCAGTCTAATAAATGTGTTCAGACAGAAACTGGGAATAACAGGACTCCATTTATTTCATTTATTTCAGGGGTCATAGACCTAGGCTATCTACTGTGTTTACTGTGGAAGGACAAGATCGGTTATGTTGTTACTCACGAAAGGCATAGAAAATCTTCAATGGTCATAGATTTTTTTTTTTTTAATGAAAAACTTACAATTGGTCTAATTATGGTGCCATGCCCCCAGAGTGTAAGAACCTTTAGAATTTATGATGTAGGTAAGTGAAAAGTTTGGGAAACAAATACTGGCTTTCAAAAGCACATCTTTTGTGTGTTTCAGTAGCAAAAATCTTACAACACATTCCTTTTGTTTATTGCTCTTAATTAAGGAAAAAAAGAGGGTGGCTTGATCCTTTCCATTTAAGGAGACTTGCTAGCTAGGCCAATTGATATGCCATTAACCAAAAATTAGTACAGTTCTGGCTAGGGAATGGTGAGGACTGGGAAATAATAGTCTTTCAGCTGAATACATAGACACTTACAAAAATAGAAGGTAGTTACCAAAGAGGAAGGGAAAATGGTCTTTGGGGTAGACAGCTACTCCTGCATCTCCACAAGAGTACCTATTTTTACCGAAGTCATTTGAAATTTCAATTGGTGGAAAGCCTGGCAGACCTAAAACATCATTGTTTTTATGGAGAAAACAAAAAACACAGACTTAGAGCTGGGAATGTAGCTCAGTAAGTAGATTGCTTACTTAGCATGCATGAGGTCCTGGGTTCCATCTACAGTGTGGCAAAAAACAACTCCTAAAACATCCCCCAAACCCACACATACTTTAAATTGCTAAAAAGTGTCAGGGTGCCATGGATCTTAGAAATAATCTGTTCCAGCTACTTCACTTTGTAGAAGAGAGAGCAAAGCCCAGAGAGGTGAAGTGACTTCAGTTGAAGTCGGCACACTGGAAGGATTCCTGCCAGCAGGAAGATAGTCATCTACTCACCCATGATCTCTAATATATCAGGATTAATCAAAGTCAGAAACTTATCCAGCTCTCCACTGCTGCGATGCTTCTTTCCATGAAACTCAACTGTACAAATACCTGCCATGTGGGAGTTAGCACACTCAAGTTCGCAAATTCTTGCTGTACGACTCACACTGTTTTTAGAAGTGAATAGATTGTTCCTATTCTTAGCATCTTAAAATAATAACAGAACATTTACTGAGAATTAGTTTGCGAACTCCATGGAAGCAGAGCTCAAGTTTAACGTCGTGCACCACTGTATCTCTAGTGCCTAATAAAGCCCTGGATGCTTAATATATAATGCAACAAATAAATAGCTGTTGGTTGAATAGATGTGGTGTTTACGAGGTGGTAGACATTGTGGTAAGCTCCTCTCACGTATTATCTCTTTCCATCCTCATAACAACCCCATGACGTAGATGGTGTTTGAAACTAAAATTTGAAAGCATGCCCGAGGATACAAACAGAGTGAGTGTTGGGATCTGGAGTGGTCGACAGTTTTATCATATGAATAAAATGCTCTTAGATTAAATATGAGGAATTTTAAAAGCCTGACTAGTTGGCATGTAATCCAGCACTAAAGATAAGTTAATTACCCTGACCAAAAAAAAAAATAGAAGCCTGACTGAGCTGTTAGCCAAAAATAGCCAAAATACTTGGGTATTTTTTGGGAATGAGATGGCACTGAATAGTGAATAGTTAATTATTCCGTAGTTTTCACTTTATCTTGAGATGTTGAGAGACTTTCTTCTGAGCTGTGCATTCAGTTTGAAAATGCTGTTCTGTGGTGTTACCACACGTAGATTGTGGATGGCAGACTTCGAATCTACTCCCAGGGTCCCAGAGTTTACTTCCATGGTTCTAAATCTTGCAAAGAAGATGGTGAATTTGTGCAGGGGCAGAGGAGAGCAGTGACCTGCAGGAACTGCCTTGCTGTGCTGCTGTGCTTCTGGCACTGGTCTTCCACCTACACTGGGAGAGAATTTTGTTTTTTTTAGTGTGTGTGACTTTTTATGTTTTTTGTTTTTTTCTGAGATACTTCTAACGCCTGAAGCCTGTCTGAGGTGGTGATGATGATGTGATCCTGTGTCTGAGACCTCCACAGAGAATCTAAGCCATTGTGTCTAGAACAAAGCTCATAAGTTCAAGGCTTTGAGTAGCAGATGTGGGCTGCAGATCGTGTTGTGTGGCCATATTCCTTTAAAGACAAGGTTGTCTTGCCCCACACTCCCTAGCATGGGCCGTATTTCTACAGACTAACTGTTCTCAACTCTGGGTACACATTAGGATCATTTGAGGAGACTTGAAATACTGATGTTTGGGTTCTAGCCCAAATAATCTGATTTTATTGGCTTGGTACAGGCACTGTTGTTTAATTTATGAGCCTCCCATGTGATTCTGATGTGCAGTCAGGATGGAGAGCCATTCTTTTTTTTTTTTTTTTTTTTTTTTTTTTTTTTTTTTTTTTGGTACCGGGGGGACGACCTCAGGACCTCACGCGCCAACAGGCACCCGTGCCGCTGAGCGATATCACCGGCCCCTTTTTCGTATGTGGGTTCCGGGAGTCGAACTCGGGCCTTTGCGCTTGCAAGGCAGGCGCTTAAGCCGCTGAGCCATCTCACCGGCCCTGGAGAGCCATTCTTATAGCCTAGAAATTCTTGTCCAAGGAACCATTCTTTTTCTTTCTCCCCTTCCTATGTCCTGCCTCTAGCATGAGGTATACTGCTTCCAGTGGGTGGCATTTCTATGGGCCATCACTGACTGTTCATTAGACTGGGGTTAGAGGTCATGAAAGAGGGTATGCAACTCTGTTTTATTGTTATTTTTATTTTTTCTCTTTAAAGAAAAACATAGAGTGAGGTGTATATAATGAACTTTTTAAAAAAAATTAAAAATGAAGGAGAGAAATACAAAATAAATATGAATTTAAAGTTTTATAGTTTTTCTGTAAAAAAAAATCCAAATGCAGACAGTCTGCCAATAAATGAAAAAATGAGGCTAACTGAATGCTTTTCTGAGAAAAAGCTTTAATACAGTTGACTGAAACTGAAAAAATAAAAATGACCAATTATCATAAGAGAAATTGAGCTATTTACCATTAAATATCAGCCACAAACAGTTTCCAGTTGGGTAATTTTAAATTATTCAGGATCAGTTTGTTCTTAGGCTATTTAAAAGTGTGCTAGAACAGAGAAAAGTGAACCTTCTGAATTATTTTTATGAAGCAAATGGAATATTGGTATAAATGAATGGGTGAGGGTAGTACTTGAAACTAATTAGCTGTGCAGTGTAATTGTTCCTTAGAATATTGATATGAAAGCCCCAAATAAAGTACAAGCAAATAAAATCTAGCCGTGAATAAAAGAAAAGTAGCATGGCCAAGTAAGGTTCATTTTAACAAATCAAAGATGGATCAGTAATGGAAATCTGCTAATGTAATTCTCTATATTAATGAGTAAAGTGGAAAAAGTGTTGCTTCCAACAGATGTGGCAAAGGCATTGGATAAAAGTCAATATATGTACTTGATAAACTTAAATAGTAATATATAATATTAGGGAAATTTCCCTGAGTTATTTCCATTATGCTTAATGGTGAAATACTAAAACCATTTCATAAAGCTAGAAATAGGCAAAGATACAGTACTCACAACAGTAACCACTGTTATCTAACAGGTGTAGCCGGAAGTTTAAAGAGCCAGGTAAACAGTTCTTCCTGTGTACCGAGCAAATCATCTAGTCCTCCCCAAATCCTGCTAGAGATTCCCACATTACAAATGAGAAAATAAAAGCACAGCACAGTACCTTGCCCAGAGTCACACTGCCCAGAAGTGGCAGAGCTGGGATTTGAGTCTTTTTCCTATACTGCCCCTGCAGGAAGAAAATTAATGATAATAGGAGACTTGAATTAAGGGAGATTGGAAGACAATTTTGTAAAGATGGCATTTTCTCTAAATGCATTTTATGAATGAAATTATATTTCAATTATAACTCCAGTGAATTTTCTTAGTTTGAAAAGTGAATCTAATATTTCTCTGTGGACTCGAGAACAGCCAGAAAAGTTCTATTAGGAAGTGTTATGAAAAAGGACTTCAAGTTGTGGTAGTTCGGTGACCATATCGGCCAAGGTATAAGCAACAAATGGAGAGCACAGAGTAGGCGTCAGCAGATTGAGGCTAACAGGTCAGATATGGCCATGTGCGGGGTTTGCATGTCTGTGGCCACTTCCATGCTACCACAGCAGAGCTGAGTAGTTGCAGCGGAGACCACGTGGCTGGCAAATCCAAAAGCGTTTTTACTCACGTCCTTTACAAAAGAAAGTTTCTCAACTCCTACCTTGAACAGAGCCCACATTCAAGTGGCTATAGAGGTGTTTAAAAATCAGCGGAAATATTGATGGCATTTACTTTCTTCTGCAACACACAAACTGCAAATAATAAGTAATAGTAATAAAAAATATAGCTTGTGGAAACTTGGACAAGTTTTTCCAGAGATGCTATAAACTGGGAACTATCAAGAAAGTTTTAAAGTGTGATTACAAATAAAAGTTTAAGTGGCAAGGGAACTGAAAACAGTATTAAAGGACATATGAAAAACTTGGAAACATATTTCTAGGGTGTGTTTAGCAGAGTTTAATGTATAGTTACAGACTATAGGACCCATTATTGCTTTTTAATCGGGAAGAGATTTAATGGACAGATTTAGGTGATTATTAAATTATTGGAAGGGCCAAAGGAGATTCTAGAGCTAGTCCGCCAAGGTCACTGCTGCTCTGGTTTACCCAGGAGGCTGCTGTCTCTGGCCACTGGGTCACATGGCCACAGCTCTAAGCCGAGGGTCAGGAAGGTGTGGCCAGAACTGACTGACTCCACAGCAACAAAAGTAAATGCTGTATGGACCTCACAGGCCTGTTCCATTTCTCTCTCACTGCTCTTACTGGTGTGTCCAAGAGGTGGGTCAACGTCACATTTGAAATCTGAGCTGCGAGGGAATCTGGGAGGTTTTTTTTTTTTTTTTTTTTTTTAGCTCTTTTGCAATAGGAGGAGGTTAGGGTAGGTACTAAAAGAGCTGCAGTCTGTCGCCTGTAATTATGCATATTGTGCATACATAGGGAAAGACATGCAAAGTGAACCAGGAAAATGTGAACAACTAATTTTAAAAAATGGTTTAGGAAAAGGCAGGTAACTCAAAAGAAAATCAAGAGGTCAATAAAAGGGAAAAGCTGAAACCACTGAAGACAAGCTAAATGATGTCAAGGATGTGGGAGATGAGGCTCTTTCACACCAGTGTAAAAAGTTGGGCGACCTTGGTGAAGGGCAGAGTAAATCCTCTGACCAGGCAATCCTACTGCAGAGTGTAACTGTTAAGGGGGAGACAATTTCATGAGGTTAAGGAGAGGGCACATCCAAGCATGTCTGTCAGAGTGTTGCTTATGATTGCAAAGTTTTGCAAACTACTTTTTCATCAAAAGGGGAGCGAATAATAAATGGTGCAACATTTATATCACGAAGTATCACACTGCTGTTGAAACCAGGGCATTGATCAGAGAGGGCATCATGTGGCAATTCAGTGTAATTAGCTTTGGAACAAGACACCTGGGTTTGAGTCTTGATTATGTTTTACCACTTACTAGCTGTGTGATCTTAGACTTTAATCTTTTAACCTATCCCTTTTGCTATTTGTAAAACAGAGACAATAGCAGTAAAATAGGTACAATAACAGATCATTTACCTGGCTGTGGTTCTATGAGAGTGAAATGAATAAGTACCGATACCTCCTTTTTAGCCCTCACACACATAAATGATAAAGGCAACAACAGAATTTTCCAGGGTGTTTCCAGTATTAACAGAGATTCTGTTTGAAAGGGATTCAGGGGATATTGCTTTATTTCCACTGTACTGTATTTTTAAATGTATAAATATGTATGTTTATAATGTGCCATGTAGTATTTTTAAGAAGATATTACATTTATTTAAAGAACAAAAGACCGGGGTTTCAATTCCCTCCTATCATTTTGACTAACACACAGTGCATTACTGGCAGGAGGCTCTGAGGTCCCTGAGGAGAAGCTGAGTGTCAGCCAAGCTTGGAATCTCATTGTACCCCAGCAGGGAGCTGGGGGCTTCTAGCAGAAGTCAGTCATCAGCTCAGATAACCATGGCAACCACTATCAAAGAGTAAATAAGGAGTTTTGAAGGATGAAAGTGCCTCTTTCTGTAACTGGGACAAAAAAAGCTTTTAAATTTAATTTTTTTTTTTTGATAGCTGTTTTTTTTCCTCTATCACCAAAGTTCAAGAGTAAGAATTCCAATCCTTTAGTCATAGACACACATAATCAGATGACTCGGCATAGAAGCTTTTTCTGTAAATGCTCCTCTTTGACAGAACTTCCCTCTTCTGATGACATGTAGACTCTGTGGATATTGTTAAATAAGTGTTGAAAGTGAGGCATCCAGTGAGTGGTACCCTCTTTGAAATAGCGTTAGCGAGTCTTTGAGTTATTTGAGAGTTGCTTTGGAGCTTAGATATGGGGGAAGCCCCACTTCTGCAGCTGTCACTGGCATGTTTTAGTTTCTACCAAGTCCGCCCAGTGACAGGTGTCCTTTTTCATATGGAGGTGTCTTCATTTTGGAAGACTTATAATCATTAGAAATGATTTATTTTGAACCCGCAAATCTACCTTTCTAGAATTTCTGCCAACTGATTCCAATTCTAGATCAGAATCAATTCCTGAGAGTCTAATTCTTTTCCTACTTCAAAGCCCTTTAAGTAGATAAAGGCCATTTTCATGACATTTTTTGGGAAGTGATATTTATTTATTGTCCCTGGTAGGGACTTCAGAAGTCCTTAGATATTAAGGGTATAAAGACAAATTATATTCCCTCTCTTTCATAGGGTTGTTTAAAGAATTGATATAGTTTCTCCTCACCTCCTCCTAACATTGTCCTTTTGATCTAGTTACTCTTCACAAATGAAGACAAGTGTGCCTCTGAGTTTCCTGCCACTTGCTCGGCTGTTGCTTCTCACCGTGGTTGAGGGTTCGTTTTCAGGTCCCTCTCCTACCTCCTTTTGCAGGGAACAGGGGTGCACTGTCCATCCCTGATTTGCAAGTGCTTGTCCTTCTCTTGATCAGTGTTGAATGTCTGATGCGGCTGGTACAGAGGGTCCATATATCTGGTGCCCCTGCTGGTGCAGCCTAAGATGCTATTAGTTTCTTGATGTGTTAGTTGTTAGTGTCTTTTATTTTTTTATTTTATTTTTTAGTTGTTAGTGTCTTAGTCAGTTTGGGCTACTATAACAAAACACCATAGACTGGGGGTTTACACAATAGATATTTATTTCTCATAGTTGTGGAAGGTGAAAGTCCAAGATTAAGATGCTGGCAGATCCTGTGTCTGGGGTGAGGTTCTCTTTCTGGCTTGTAGACTTTGCCCTTTGCCCTGTGTCCTCACGAGATGGAGAGAGAGCCAGCTCTCAGGTGTCTCTCTTATAGCAGCTCTAATCCCACCATGGAGCCACACCCTCATGACCCATCTGTGCCAGACCACTCCCAAGGCTGCCCCTCTTTTAGCATCACATTGCATGGAGGGTGTCTAACACTAAGATTTGGGCTGGGATCAGTAAGTCCGTAACAGTGAGCATGTGGTTCAGCTGTTAACCGACTCAAGTTCTCTTTTACTGAGATATCACAGGGCCTTTAGAACTCCAGCCAGAAACTCAGAGTGACTTCTACAGCTGTCCCCATCTTTCCACTACAAAATGTTCAATTTTGATAATCTCACCCTGCTTAGAGTTGAGCTGTTAAACATGGTTAACAGTCAGGTGTGGGGTGGGATCATCTGGTCCTAAAATTGTGGGCTCAGCCCCACAAATGATACCCAGAGGTAGCAAGTAAATGAGACCCAGAGGTAGTAAGCAAATGACAGCCAGAAGTAGTAATGTCTTGAGTTCAGACAACTGTTAACAGGTGGGGCCGGGCCTTTCTCTGCATGGCTTTATGAGACATACCAGTTAAAGAGCTGTCCCTATCCCCGTTGAGTAAGCTCTCCAAGGATGGAAGACGGATGATCTCCCCTGATGGGGAGAAGCTGCAGCCTCTCAGCAGGTAGGGAGGCTCCCAAATCCACAGAGGGTGTCTAAGCCATTCTATCTCCACTAGCTTGGGAGCCGGTTAGTGGCCCTCTGCTGTCTTCTTTGCCCGGGCTCTGATGTTACTGGAGTGTGGAGACAGGGCCTAGAGAGAGGAAGTGGAGACAGAGACAGCCCTGGAGCAGCTGCCTGCATGACCACAAGTGTGCCAGGGACATAAGAGCACCCAGTGGTTCTAGTGGATGTCCCAGAAAGCTTGGCTGTCTGATAGGTCTCCTCCAAAGACAGTGGCTTCCTGCGTAAAGGATCCCTGAAGCCTCCTCCTGGAGTGGAGAGGAAGTGGGGAAAGAACAAACCCAGCAAGATTTCCTTAATGGGAGCTGTGCAGCAAGGTGACTGTAAAGGCTACTCTCCCTCACAAGAATTCACAAATGTGTTCCTGAGAGTCCATGCAGAATTCCCATCACATAGAGAGGACTGATGTCGGGGCGGATGTGGACAGAGAATCAAAAGAAACCAACAGAAAGGAGCAGGCAGTTTGGTTACAGGCAGTTTGCCAGTGGCGGGGGCACCCAGGCCACCTGTCTCCATTTTCCTGCCTCAACACCACAGCAGTAGGAGCTGGAGGGATAGAGTGTGAGAGAGTAGAAGGGCCCAACAGGCCCAGGTCTACGCATCCTGCAGGAGGAGCTTTTTCTGAAGAGTTAAAATGAAGACAGATCTTTAAGAACTGGAATTATTTTAATAATTGAGAGTGACCAAGACCCGATGGAACTGGGATATAAGATTACTAAAATTTCCTTCTTTCCAGCAGGAGAAGTGTTTCCAGTGTAGAGTCTTTTGAGTCAGGGAAACAACTGAAGAAAATAGAAATTCTGTGTTTACACCATCAAAGAGTGAGACTACCAGTTTATCAGCTTTTTTGATATATTTGTAAACAGTTGAGTCCACAGCACTGTACTCTCATGGTAAGCTACTGGGAGGGTGGATTGCCTTCCTTTTTAAATTTTTTTTAAATTCCTGGAAGTAGTCTGCTCTGGTGAATAAGGTTGTGGAAAAACAAAACAAAACAAAAAAACCCAGCTGTCTTCTGACTACAGGTATGTGATGTGGTAAGGACATGGAAGGAGAGGACCTACTTAAGGGAAGCAGATCGTCAGAAGTATAAGATCGAGAGATCTAGTCAACCATTATGAATGAGGAATGCCCTGTAAGAAACCGGATTAACTTAGGAATGTGGGAGAGTCAGAAAACCCATCCATCCATCCATACACCCACCTATTGGCCATCCATCCATCCATCTCCCTGTATTTCTCCTTTGTAGAATTTTTAACAAATGCATAAATATTTAACTTTGGCTTATTTTCTGCCTCCGCCACTAGACATTAAGCTCCTGAGAACACAGCCAAGGTCTATTGGTCTCATTGCTGGATCTCCATTACCAACTCTGATGGGCATGTGGCAGGCACTCATCAGTATTTATTGAATGAATGAATGAGTGAACACTGGATGGTGGTCATTCAAATAATGTTCTTTAAATGGTAAGCTTGTTGTAAGCTGAATGTCCTAGTCTCTTACTAGGTCTTAATCAAAATTAAGATTGTTTCTGTTTTGAATATCCACATTGTAATGTCCCTTACTGTCTTGAGTGAAGAAGTCCTGTCCCCAGAATAATTCTAGGAGCTGTCTGAGGTGATGTCTCTCAACTCTGCACAGGGCCAGTTCTCCCTATTGTTCTCCAGCCTCCCCATGATTGTGCCTGTGCTGCTGCCCCAGGTACTGGTGACCTTTAGAGGACATCCTTCCAGTGAGCATGGCTGTCCTGTGCCAGGAACACTCTCTTGTACCTGCTTCTCACTTCAGGGGAGCATGGACTGTTCTCTTTCCTTTGCCCTTTTGTCTAATCCTGGGCCAAGTTCTACTTCTAGCTTCCAGTAACACTTTAGAGACCCGGAAACCACAGAGAATAACTTACAATTTGAGTAGTCATTAAGCACAAACTCTTGAGCCTACACTTGTCTTCACATTGTTGTTCTCAGGCTTTTTCCCTGTCTACCTCCTGACCAGCCACAACAGGAAGGGATAGCTCCTCGTCCAGCACTGGAAATTCCCAGGCACTTCCTCTCCTCGGGCCCCAAGACAGGCTTTCTCTAGCACTGAGAAAGCATAGGAGTGAATGTGTGTGTGTGTGTGTGTGTGTGTGTCTCATCTTAATATAAAGTTCTGCTGAAGCCCCCAACTCAGTTTGCACTAGTGAATAGGGCACACTGGACCATGGACATTCTGGTTACTCCACTGCACGTGGTTCTTTCCCAAGGACACCAGGTGAGAAGCTGTTTCTATGAGTGGGATAGTTCTCCTAAACTAAAATATGGCCTTCCCTGAAAATCAATTCAAACTTTCTCCATTTGCCACATCAAAACTTTTAAATCCATTCCAGGAAGAGGCACCCATTGCCTTATTATCACCATCACTGTTTTGCAAGGCAGAGCATGTTTGGATGTTACATTCTGACACTTGGTTAGAAACCCACTGGCTGCATTGCACTTCTACCTCATATATTCATATTATTTAATGAATAAATACTTATTGGACATTTACAAAGTCTCTGTTTTCATGGAATTTACATTCTGGAGTAGGGGTCAGCACAGTTTTCCGTAAATGGCCAGATAGTAAAATCTCAGGCTTTGCAGACCATACCGTCTCTGTTGCAACTACTCACCTCTGCCCTTGTAGTAATAAAGCAGCCATGGATGATCTGTAAATAAATGGTAGAAGAGAAAAAATTTGCACTGGACACTTAACAACCACAAGATAGATTTTATTCAAGTTGCTGTAGTAGAGGAGAGAGACTTCAAGGTAGACCTTCTCAGCTCTGAATACAGCACAATGAGGGATTTGGGGATGGAAAATGACTAAGAGGAACTTGATTAGGTTTCAAGGGAAGGGAGATTCTTGCTAAACTAACTGAATGGAATTCTTGCTAAAAATAGGCAAAGACTTGGGTGTTAAGGGTGGAATTGGAATTATATCAAAAGAGGATTCTTGCTGAAACTGGGCTTCAGCAGGCTGGGAGGGAGGCCAAGATCGAGGTCCAGTTGAGATGAGGACAATAATTGGAGTTCGATCAAGGAGAGAGTCTTTGCTAATGGGCATGGCTGTCTTCTAAGAGAACTTATATTTACAACACACTTACATGCACGTATATGCATATATGGAAGGTTTAACTATGTTCTAAGAATTAAAATCACAGGAATCAAATTGCATAGGAAATTTGCTGAGTGAGATAGAAAATCCTTGGAAGGTTTGAAAAGGGAAATGGTTTACTCTGACTCCCAGAAGATGTGGCTGTTATGTGGAGTATGCTGGAGTAGGTATGGAAACTTAGAGAACAGTTGGGAGGTTATTGCAATGGTCTAGATACCAAGGGATGGTGGGTTATACCAGGGTGGTAGTGATGAATAAGGTGGCAAGGAATGATTGAATTCTAGACAGATTTAAAAGATAGAACCAATAAGTTTTGCTGATAATCCAGATGTAAGGTGTATGAGGAAGACCAAAGTTTAAGGATGACTCTAAGATTTTAGCCTCCAACTAGAATAGCTTTTCCACTCACTAATTTGATCAAGAATGAGAAGATCAGGTTTCAGATAGAAGACCAAGAGTTCTGTTTGCAACTTGTTAAGTTTGAGATCAGACACTTAAAGGTGCCAAATAGGCAGTTGGATATACCAATCTGAGATTAAATGAAAGATCTTATGCTACAAATTGGAGTGTCATTGGCATATGGATAATTCCTGAACTAGGGAGTCAGTATTAAAGTAGATGAGAGCTCCAAGGATTGCGTCCTGGGATGCTCCAGTGTTTGGAGAGCAGGAGGAGGAGGTACCAGTCAATGAGGTAGAGAAGTAGCCAGGATGCTGGAACAGAGCTGAGATGCCTACACCATATGTGACACACTCTGGGCTTTCTGTGATGAGCCACAAGCACTTAGCAGGAGAGCCCTCCATGTTCCTCTGGGGAACTTGCACTTCATTTGCCCCATTCTCTGCTGCTGCTTTCAGAGATCTCCCAGGACATCACTCTTTCCAGATGATGACATTGTCACTAGACAAGTTACATTTCTTGGTAACTTGGCAGGGAAATTGTTTCTTCCCAATTTTGCATAATCCTTGGACAAGCTGCTCAGCTTTGTTCTGGAAAAAAAAAAAAGCAGTCAGAGATGATTGCTGGAACCAATGGGAAAATATTCTGAAAAAAAATGCAGGCACTGGAGATACCTGCATGGTGGCCCCACAGTCCTTTTAATGCTCTCTGGGACAAGGTGAATGAAATCTTGGAATTTGCTCATCACGGCAGCATTTCTCCTCTCACAGGGTAGAGGTGTAGCTACCCTGACAGGTAAAGGAAGCATTCTGGTTTTCACACAAGACAGAAGTAAGAGGACTGGTTTTGCAACAGTATGTGAGTGTGCATGTTTATATGCAAATGCGAAATGAGCAGTAGGTGGGCAGAGTTGAGACAGTGGCCAAAGAGAACAGGATAGTGCTGGTGTAGGTGAGGAGGATTTTCTTGCACCATCATCAGGGACTTTGATCCAGAATTGGCTTCATGTTTAAGGTTACACATTCAGGAAATCAGTCTTCTCCCTCTCCCTCTTTTTGCCGCGCCAGGATGACACCTGGTGCTCTGCACTTGCATCTGTAGACAACTTTGTTCTGTATTTCCCCCCTCTGTTCAATTTGGGTTTTTGGCACAATGGACTGAAGTTTAAAAGCAATGCTGCAGCTGTCCCATCTATACCCTCTCCTACTGAATTATTTTGAAATCTCTCTCGCTTGCAAGGCTTTCTTTAGCTCCTGCTAAGCAAAGTTTTCAGGCCACTGTTTTGGCATGGAATCAGGCACTAGGCACCTGTTGCCAGCATTCTTGTGTTAGTGAATATCTGTCTTCCAGGCTTTGAAGCTTGTGGTTGGTGGGCGACCAGCTGTCCCTGAATGGAACTGAGAGCCACAGAATCAATGGGGCCTCTCAATGGATTGGATTCCAAGCCAAGGAATATGTACAGCTCCAGCCAGCGAAGTCCTTTATATTAGTGGAACACCTACAATGATGGAATGGTTTTAAAATTATGAATCCTTTTGTTACCAAAATTTATCAAATCTAAAATACAATGTTTCTTTATTGTTTCTTTATTGTCAAGTCACAAAGTAGGTAGAGGAGAAAGTGGTATGTGAGAGGCAGACAAATGTATTATTTTAACATCTGCTACCAGAATTATTCCTAGGAAGGGAGCTATTTTAGGAAAGTATCTTGACAAGTCATTTTGGGAAGTAACAGGGAGTGCAGAGGGCTTACAGGAGCCACGACAACCAAAGAAAGTGAGAAGTTGTCGTGGGTAAGATGCTGAGGCTTAGGAATAAGGGAGTGGAGCTGGAGTGCTGCCCCCTGTTGGTGGTAAGGAGGTCACAGAGATTATGAATGCTTTGTTTGAAGGGGCTTTATTTACTTTTATTAGTACATGTTTATACTTTTATTAGTACATGTACGTAAAGAATACATTCATCGTGGGGGGTTGGTACATATACTTAACATATCTTAATTGTTTTTATAACCAGTTTTTCTCACCTCCCTCCATCTCTTGGCCCCCTTCCCTTTTTCAAAAGTTCTATCTCCCAATTTACTATTATCTATCTTTCATTTTCCTCTTTGATTTATTTATACTTTGGATGTCTTATATAAGAGAAACCAGGTGATATTTAAACTTTTATGCCTGATTTATTTCACTTAACATTGTGGTCTCAAGATGCATCCATTTACCTAAAAATGCCTCAAGTTTGTCCTTCTTTATGGCAGAGTAGTACTCCATTGTGTTAGTTACTTTTCTTTTGTTGCTGAGACAAAACACCCCATGCCCAAAATTAAGGAAGGAAAGGTTTATTTAGCTCACAGTTTGTGGAGATTTCAGTCCATAATCAGCTGCCTCCGAAGCAGGGTGGCATGGCAGAGGGGGCAATAGTTCATGGTGACAGAAGGCAGCAAAAGGAACAAGAGCAGAAAGGAGGAAGAGCAAGTCTCTTTTCCTCCCTTACATTGTCTGTAGGCTACCCACCCTTGGGCAGGTATAGCACTCATACCATCTCTGTGCCCTCCTCTTGCACAGGCTCAGGATGTTTACAAAGTGAGGACCCTGGCCCCCTGCTGAGTCACTTAGTTAAACTTCTAAACTTCGCAAGTTGACACAATGAATCAACTCTTGCAACATCCTGTTATTACAACATCCTGTTATTACAACATCCTGGAGTGTAAACAGCCCCCATAGGGCATGTTCTTTACACCCTAGAATGTAGAACTGCTGAGTTACTTAGTTAAGCTTCTAAACTTCTCGAGTTGACACAGTGTACAACCATTACATCCATCATGCATAAATACTGCATTTTGTTTATCTGTTCATCTATTGATGGACATATAGGCCACTTCCGAGATTTAGCTATTATGAGTTGTGCTGCTATGAACATGCACATGCATGTATCATTGCAATGTCTTTAATTCTTTTGAGAAAGTACCTAGAAGGGGAATAGCTGGGTCAAATGGAATTTCTGTTTTTAGTTTTTTAGAGGAATCGCCATACCAGTTTCCATAGTGTTTTTTTTTTTTTTTTTTTGTGGGTACCGGGGGTTGACCTCAGGACCTCGCGCACCAGCAGGCGCCCGTGCCACTGAGCGATATCACCGGCCCTTTTTTCATATGTGGGATCTGGGAGTCAAACTCGGACCCTCACGCTTGCCAGGCAGGCGCTTACACCACTGAGCCATCTCACTGGGCCTTCCATAGTGTTTGTATTAGATTACATTCCCACCAACAATATAGATGGGTTCCTTTCTCCTCACATCCTAACATTTGTTATTATTCAATTTCTTGATACAGCCATTCTTTCTAGAGTAAGATGAAATCTTAGTGTGTTTTAAATTTGTGTTTCTCTAATGGCCAGCAATGTTGAAATTTTTAAAATGTTTTTATGGGCCATTTGTACTTCTTTGGAGAAGTGTTTGTTTATTTTAGATGCCCATTTTTTGATTGGGTCTTTTATTTGGGGGGGTTCTAAATCTTTGAGTTGAGTTCTTCGTATATTCTACATATTAGTCCTCTGTCCAGATTTAGATGGAAAATTTTTTCTTTGAGGTGAAAACATTCAAAATCCTTTTTTCTAGATTTTAATAAAGAAACAGTATATTATCACTAGTCTATATACCTCAAAATTTTCTTTTCATTTTTTTTTTTTTTTTTTTTTTTTGTGGGTACCGGGGGGTCGACCTCAGGACCTCGCGCGCCAACAGGCACCCGTGCCGCTGAGCGATATCACCGGCCCCTTTTTTCGTATGTGGGTTCCGGGAGTCGAACTCGGGCCCTCGCGCTTGCAAGGCAGGCGCTTACGCCGCTGAGCCATCTCACCGGCCCCTCTTTTCATTTTTTATTGCCATTCAAATGTCTCCTCAAATTTCATTTTAGCAGATAAATTTCTAGATTTGTAAATTACACTGGGTCATCTCTTTGCGAGCTATATTTCACTTACATGATCTTTCTTTATATCTTTATTTTTAAGATTTTTAATTTTGATATCTTCAACAGATCATGTTGGACTTTTTTATTTTTATTTTTATTATTTTTTTTTTTGAAACAGGGTCTCACTATGTTGTTCAGACTGGCTTTGAACTCACTATGTAGCCAAGGCTGGCCTGGAACTCCTGGTGATCCTCCTGCCTCAGCCTCCCCAGTGCTGGGATTAGAGGAGTGTGCCACCACACCCAGCTCTAGTCATGTTAGACTTTCATCTAACTTCTTTTCATCAGTGGCTTATCTCTCCCTGTGTTGTAAAGAATTTTGCCTTTCCCAAAGAGAAGTCTAGCCATTGTTTTTGGCTTCTGAGAGGTAACCTGTCACACTTGCTAAAATGTCTTTGTTTATGGTGGATGCTGGCCACAATAGGTCTTGAGTAGTAATGGCCACATGTGATAGTTTTAGGGTAGAGGCTAGCTGTGCCCTAAACATCAACACTAGGATACAATGTATCAGTCCAGCTGGAGACTGAGTTCAAACAGGCTTCTTTATGGCAGAGTAATACTTCATTGTATACAAATATCACGTGTTCTTTATCCATTCTGTTGATGGGCATATAGACTGTTTTCAAAATTTAGTTATTATAAATTGTGCTGCTATAAACATGGGTATACATGTATCACTGTAATATGATGTCCTTAACTCTTTTGAGAAAATATCTAGAAAGGCAAGATCTGGGTCAAATGGAATTTCTAGTTTCAGTTTTTGAGGACTCTCCATACTAATTTCCATAGTGTCACTAGTTTACATTCCGACCTACCATGTATAAAGGTTCCTTTTCCTCCTCACTTTGCCAGCATTTGTTATTATTTGCACTTTTAGACCATAATCTTAAATGAAATAAATCAGACACACAAACTTAAATATTGCATGGTTTCTCTTATATGAGAAACCCAAAATATAAATAAAGAGCAGAACAAAGCATAGATAATAGGAAGTAGGGAGATCTTTTTTAGATGGGAAGGAGATCAAGAGCTAAACGGAATTTTATAAAAGAGAATTGAAAGAAAAAAAATGCAAATAGAGCTTTTGCAAATGAAAAGGAGACCAAGAGATGGAAAGAACAGGGAGGGTTGGGACAATAGGGGGTGAAAAAGATTCAGATGTGTTATGTACATGTACCAACTTGCTACAATAAATGTGATCAGTATGTATTACAAACAGGTACAAAAGAAAAAGAAAAAAAATGTATGGGGTCATGCAATCCATCTGTCTTGCCCTCATATTGAAGCCCCTATAAAAACTGTGGTACCAAAGATTGGGTGAGTTTACCAGACTGGCATATTTCATGTACACTGTCACATGCTGGGAGAACACAGTGTCCCATCTCCATGGGGAGAGGACTCCAGAAACTGCATATTCATGTTCAGGAACTTTCCTGAACTTCACCCTGTGTTCCTTTTCCCTTGGCTGATTTTATTTTGTATCCTTGTCATCTGTATCCTTGTACTCTGTAATCCTTTTGTGTATGTAATAGCTTTATGAGCCCTATCAAATTGTCAATCCTGAGGGGGATTTTGTGGGACCTCTGAATATGCAGGTGGTTTCCAAAGTGAATGTAGTATTATGCAGGATGGTGTCATCTTCATCTGCAGTTTCACTAAGTCTGGACCTTCCAAGGCTTCCAATACAACTTAATTTTAAATTTACAAGTTCCCATGAGATTTAAAATTACTCTTCTCAAGTGTATCTTAATGGTAATATTTAACTCACTTGTTGCTATCCCTTATGTAACATAAAGCTTTGTTTGTTGTTTACCTTGTCTCTTATATTTTATACTTCAATACATTGGTCCTTACAAAGCAAAGGGAAATTATAACACAACCCCTCCCAGCCAGCCTGTTAGTTGCCCAGGTAACAGTTCCTTTTACAAGTTCCTGTTACTTCTGTCTCTTAGAAACGGCTGGTTACAATGA
The DNA here is from genome assembly GCA_028451465.1 of Erethizon dorsatum. Lineage (NCBI taxonomy): Eukaryota > Metazoa > Chordata > Mammalia > Rodentia > Erethizontidae > Erethizon > Erethizon dorsatum. The sequence continues at coordinate 118,393,181 of CM051828.1, read as the reverse complement.
TGCATAGCTGGTCACTATGATGCATATTGTAAGAACCAATCAAAGACGGCCAAGTACTCTGCCTCTGCACTTCCCCTTTCAATTCCATAAAAACCTCCCTCCCTGAGCCTTAGGGGCCTGACATTTTGAGGGACAATGGATTCCCATTCAGTGCTCGCGGGATGTTAAATAAATCTGCCTTCAAATCCTGGGTGTCGTTTCAGTGTTTCTGTTGCCGTAGCATTATCACTTTGGCTTAGATATCCCAGGCACTGGATAAGTCAATTACTTAGGTTATCTAATTCTCTTAGCAAGTTATGAGGCCCTCTCTACTAAAGAACATTTTCCATCTCATTATGAAAACACTAAGGCACAAAGAGAAAAATGAAGTTATTCGTTCAGGGTCATAGAGCTAGTAAATAGAGAACCTAGATATAAACAAACAGATTTTGACTTTTTTTTTTTTTTTTTGTGGGTACCGGGGGGTCGACCTCAGGACCTCGCGTGCCCGCAGGCGCCCGTGCCTCTGAGCGATATCACCGGCCCTTTTTTCGTATGTGGGATCTGGGAGTCGAACTCGGGCCCTTGCGCTTGCCAGGCAGGCGCTTATGCCGCTGGGCCATCTCACCGGCCCAGATTTTGACTTTTTAAACACTATACAAATACTTCCTTTCATATGAATTTTATTTAAGAGTTTGCCTCTTTCTTACCATGCAGATACTGAAAACTGTCTCCCAATAGCCCTTCTTTCTTCTTCCTTAGTCCTAAAACTCCCGATTTTTAGCTAGGCACATACTCCCTACATAAAAACTTTATCAGCCTCTCTTATTAAAGCTGTCCTGCAGAATTCATTTGTGTGATTGGAAAGTAACTTCTATCTTGCTTAAGCCACTGTATTTTGTGGTTATTGTGACAGATGAGGGACCTGATCTTAACTGAGCCATTACCCATCCCACCTCCTGCTGGGAGGCTTTTGCAGTAACTGAACATTGATTTGACAGAAATAAACAATTAAGTGATAGATTTTCTTCTTCTCGAAGTAGAATATTTAAATAAACCATGTGCTAAAGCACTCTGGAAGACAAATATCCTAAGTTAGATAAGGACCATTAAAGTTACATTGAGATCTTGTTGGGCATTATTTAGGTGACTAAAAGTCCTTTCCTTTTTATAGTCACTTTCTCCCTCAGTACTAGAACTTTAGTCTATACCTACAAACATAAGTCTCATTCAATCTTTAAAAATTTGATAAGTTAAAACTTCCCACTAGACAGGCGTGGTGGCATAGACCTATAATCCCAGCACTCAGAAGGCTGAGGCAGGAGGATTGCCATGAGTTTGGGGGCAGCCTTGGCTACTTAGCCAGTTTAAGGCTAGCCTGGACTACATAGTGAGACCCGTCAGACAAAACAAAACAAAGAAGAGAAAAGAAAAGAAAAAATTCTCAAAACTGTCTCCTAGTCTTACCTTCATTGTGTTTCTCTTCCTTCCTTGTACCACTATACTTTTTAAAAGAGTACTACCACCACTTCCTGCCCCTCTGTTACATTTCTATCCACCATAGATAAAAATTGATAGCTAAATGTATCCTTCCTTTGAAATTTCTCTTCCTCAAACCTGCCTTTTTAACAAGTTTATGATCATTGACTTTATCACCTTCAATGAACCCCTACAATGTTGTATTCCATCATTTGAGTCACTTCTGCTCTTATTCAAAATATTCTTCTATCCGACATCATCCCAGTGTACTTTCTCAATTATTATATATATCAAAATATATATGATCATAAATGGTTAGCCTTCACCAGGTAACTACATACTCCGGATTCACGTAACAAAAACGCTGTGTAAGAGACTACCACTGAATATATGCTAGACATTTCCAATTTAACATGTCCAAACAGAATTGAGTGATTAGTATGAAAAAAGAAAATCACAGGTTAAGATCATTCAGAAACACACATAACAAAAATAACATTTTAACAAAGTTAATCAGCGATATGAGAAAATAGAAAAAAAAAGACAAATCATTATAATTAATTGGATTTCTCTGAGAAATATGAAAACTTAATAACTAAAAAACCATCCATATAATTTAATCACTAATACAAGAGAAAAATAAGCTCATTCATTAGAAGCAAAAGAAGAAAATGATAAAATGAAACACCCATTCTGGGTATCAAAACCTTACAGCAACTTAATTAAAGATACCTTAATTAAAGTAATTAAAGATACTTAAAGATACCGAAACTACAGCAAATATTCTTAATGGTGAAATTACAAAACTAATTCCCTTTAAAATGAGGGAAACAAACAAGAATAGAAACTGTCACAGCTTGTGTTTGACTGTAGTGAAAATCCTAGTCAGCAAAATAAAATAAGAAAATGAAAATAAGAATAAAATATAAGGAATAGGAAACTTTTAAAAAACTGCCTTCTGAAGACAATATTATTTCTACAAGGGAAATCCAAAAGACTGTACAAATCATTACATATAAGAGTGCAACAAGGAAAGGAAGGAAATTACCTAGGAGACAGCAGATAATCATTAAATGTAATTTCCTTCTGTTCCTATCTGTTCGGTCCCATCTTTCTAGATTGCAAGTATTCACACTTGCAATGAAACTTTCTCCTATGGTAATACCATTGTTTATATCAGCTTTTGTTCATATCCATTACTTCTCTGCTAAGATTTCTATATGCTTTCTTTTGATTTAGGTTTAAGAAATTTAAGAGCCCTTATAAACTTTGGTAGATAATTGTTCAAAACTATTTTAAGTGAGTTTTACTAAATTGACCCTTATTAGTCCCAAATTCTAAGAATAACTCACTGCTGCTCCTATGTACTGACTAAAAAACATGAGCAATGAGTCAACCATACTATCTTTTAAAAGATAAATGGCAGCATAAAATAACATTAAACAATATTTTTAGACATCTATGCTTCAATATTCAAGAGAAATTTCAGAGAATACATAAAGGAAAATATAGTCAGAGCTGTTAAGTAAGGAGTTATTATGTACAATATAACAATAGTTTTAGGAAATTGCTACAGGATCGTCAGCAACTGGTACAAAAAATACTGGAACAGTGACATTCTGTACATCTTAGAGACAAGTGCCTGAAGGAATTTAAACCTTTCCAAAAAAAAAGAGCCACATCTTCAAGATCATGAAGGAATAGCTTCTTAAACTTAGAGGCAACCAAAGAGCAAAATGAGGCCGATTATTATAAAGGACTTCTCAAATCTGGTTTAAGGTGATTCTCAGCAGCAAATTAATGTACTCTATTTTCACAGAATAACAGTTATATAAATGACAAAGACCACTCTGAATGTTATCACTTTAAGTAAAATTATGTACTTTCCAGTGTACTAATTTAGTTAGCAGTACATAACTTTTGGGATTCCCATTCCATAATACTGAATTCTATTCTGAAGATATATTAATAGAGAAGCACAAGTATGTATCAATACAAATAATTGGTCAGTCACATGGAAAAAGCTACAAGAAATTCAGAGTCAAGCACACAGAGAAATCCATCAAACTTCATTCTTAAATACCAAATCCATATTGTTCATATGGCTTCCACAAAACACCAAAGCATTTCCATTTTAATAGTGTAGACCATGGGCCATCATCATAAACTCATTGTCTCTCTCCTAAAGTTTATTTAGGTGTAGGTCATTATTTGGCTGTTAAAAGATTTTGTTTACATAGAGAACTAATATAGATTACTCTAACGTATTTCCATTTGAGTTAATAGTAATTTCATGTTAAATCAATGGTTATCAGTCATCAAATTAATTTCCACTTAATGACAGTCAACCAACATTTCCCAAAGATAACAGCCAGTGAATAAGTACAGGTAGTACACAAAAAGTAACATACATCATTTGCCCATTGGGGTTCACAATCTAATAAATATGTAAACAATGTTAATACAAAATGGGCAAATCACAACAGAAGTAAGTACCAGCAAGAGACTGTTATAGAAAAGGTAAGGCACATGAAAAAGGATAGCCATTTGTAAGCATACAAGTATCCCTTGAAAGCATAAGGAAATGGCAGAACTGTATGATCTTCAAGTGAAAAGTAAAAGAACAGGAGTTTGCCAGGCAAATCAAGAAAATTTAGGCATTCTAGGTATAGAAAGTAAGGTGTACAAGGCCATGGAAGAAGTGACATACTGCACAGCAAATGATTTAGTTTGACCATCAAGTATAGTACATAGGATGAGGGAGGGGAAAGCATGTAGCATACACTGAATTTAATAAAGAAACCAGGAAGGTAAAAAGCTCAATTATCAATAGTTTACGGTGCATCTTGAGGAAAAAAAAAAGCCACTAAAGGACTGCAACTTGAAAATAGCATAACTGTACGTAAATCCCAGAAAGAGGACCTCCTCAAGATTGATGGGGTGCAGGGGGCTAGAAGGTGACAGTAGCCATGTAGGCAAAAAAGTGACAAAAGCCTAATAAAGTACATCTAGAGTAGTTACAAATCAGTGACTAAATAACAGAGACATTAGAAAAATGCAGTGATAAGTTTATGTAAATTATTAAATATGAAAAGAAAAAAGAATTATAGATAGGTTTTTCACTATATTAACTAAATAGAAAGGTGTATCACCAACTGGATAGAGATTAAAGAAGAAAAAAGTGACTTGGGGAAAAGGGAAAGAGGAAGAGATGAATTACTATAATTTGAGACTTGTTAAGCTGAAAAAGTCAACAAAGTGCAAGGATGAAGGCAAAGACTTGAAAATCATCAGCCTGTAGGATGCATTTGAAGGACTCACTACATTTACATAATTGGATTTTATGTTATATAAAGTATGCATCAATGAAGTTTTCTTTATAAAAATGGGAGTAGCTATATTCATATTAGATAATAGCTCTTAGAGTAGGGATATAGTAGGTAATTTTATAAAATACATGCAACTCACTGACAAAGTGTAAAATTAAGTAGTTTGTAGTAAATTGCAACCATCACATTAATCTAATTTTATCTCTGTTTCCTCTTTGACTCGTGATTATTGAGAAGTGTGTTAGTTTCCAAATATTAGGAGATTATTCAGTATCTTCATCTTATTGGTTTCTGTTTTAATTCCATTGTAGCAGAGAACATATTTTGTAAAGTTTGAACCCTTTTAAATTCAATAAGACTTTTTATGACCCAGAAACTGGTCCATATATTGGTACATGTTTCATTTGTACTTAGACAGCAAGTGTATTTTGCTTTTGTCAGGTAGAGTGTTCCATACATGTCAATTTGGTTAAATTTGTTGAAAGGGAAGTTTAAGGTCTTTTATGTCTTTTTTTTTTTTTTTTTTTTATGGGTACCGGGGGTTGACCTCAGGGCCTCACGTGCCAACAGGCACCTGTGCTGCTGAGCGATATCACTGGCCCTTTTTTTTGTATGTGGGTTCCGGGAGTTGGACTCGGACCCTCGCGCTTGCCAGGCAGGCGCTTACGCCGCTGAGCCATCCCACTGGCCCCCTTTTTTCGTATGTGGGTTCCGGTTATGTCTTTATAGGTTAGTGATAGGGAACTTTTTAGAGCTTTCAATGATACAAACAGTCCACTGTGGCATGCGTGCCATAGGTTCACCACCACTGTTATAGGCTTTCTTTCTACTTCTTTATCAAGTATTGAGTGAAAGGGCAATGAAATTATCACAAACTATGAATGTTAGGAATGAGGTTAGTGGTGTAACTATAATCCTACAAATATTAAAATGACAGTAAGGACTGTTACTAAAAACTTCATATCAAAAATTTATATCCTTTGTTTAAAAATAGCTCCAGTTCATTTTTTTTCACTGGAGAATTCTACCAAGGGTTAAGGTCAAAATTAATACCATTTCCACAGAAAAATCTTTCAGGAAACTGAAGGAAGACATCACATCTCATGTTATGAGGCCCACAGCACCATGATACAGAATTAGACAAATGCAATAATAAATACATAAATATCTCTCACGAACAGAGAAAATCACTTGTATGATTAAAGTATATCTAATAACCAAAAGGATGAGAGAGGGCCAGGTCGGCCCAAGCCTGTTCTCAGCATTCCCTTGGTCATAGCAACAACTTCAAGGGATCTATAAATACCTCAGGTTCATCTTCAGCTCCTTTTTGTCAGGGAAGATAAAATTTTATGGTTAAAACCTAAATGTGGTCTGGCAAAGTCTCAGCTTTGTTCTTCTGAAACCCAAGAGTAGGTGGCCTCAGACACCGAGGGCTCTCAAAGTTCCACTGTGGAAATTATGGAAATGTTCTGGGCAAGCTGGTCATAAAATTCTAAGTCACTTACCCAGAAAGTTCCCAAGAGGTTGAAGCTGCTGAGCCTAGGCTGGACTGCAGAATCTGTTCCAAAGATGAGTGGCTGACAGTCAAATCAAGGATTGCTTTTGTTGTCTTGAGTTGGTGAGTGAGGTGAACTGGCTCTGTGCTCTGGTACACAGACAGGTGGAACAGAGGTGGGAGGGTGAGGCCGCCATTTTATTTCAAAGAGCTTAGGGTGAACTCCAGCAGCAAAACTGTCCCAGGTCACTTCACTGCCAATGTCCCAGCATGGAATGAGGGAAGAGCCATCCAGATGCAGTAGACTGCCCACAGGTGGGAAGAGACGAGGGGGAATTCTGCTGAGAGGTAGGAGATGGGACCAGCTGGACTCCACTCTGGTTGCCACCAAAAGCCAGTCTTAGCCCTAATTACAAAGAACTGGAAGCGTCATCCTGGTCTGTAACCAGGGAGAGGCCTTGGCACAGCAGCATAAGCAGGCAAGGAACCTTGGCCTGCAGTGGGACAAGGGCACTCCCCCTGCCCAATGACTGGTGTGTAGGAGGAGTCAGTGGTGTGGAACAGAAAAGCTGTGCAAAGTCCAGAAGGGGCCAACTGTACACAGGTCTGGGAGAAACCCCAGGCTTTCCCTACCTGAGGGCACCGCAGCAACTGGGAGAGCGCCATAGAGACAATCGTAGTAGGGAAAAGTGGGTGTCCAGAACATTTTGTCATTTTAAGACCAGTCCCAGTCCCCACATCCAGAGGCTAAGATCAGCCCCATATCCAGCACAAATCCTACTGCAAACTTGGCAGGGTTACACAGCACCTTTCTGGGATCCAACTTGGACACCACCACAGAAGTGTGAACACCAGAGGAATTTTATTATTTTTCTTTTTCTTTGTTTGTGTGATTGGCTTCCCTCTTTCTGTCTGGTTGGGTTATTTTTTTTCCTTTTTTCACTATTTAGGTTTCTTACCTTTCTTTTTGTTTTCTACTATTCATCTTTTTTCTCTCTTTCCTCTACTATCTCTCTTGATTTTATGATATTTTCATGTGAGTGAACATAGTTTCTTCTCTTTCTGGTTCACTCCAATATTCTTTTGCTTTCTTTTTCATTCTTTCTCTTCTGTGTTCTCTAGTTTCCCAAAACTTGGGTGATCGTCCTTTGCCCTCCAGCCTTGTTTCTAATATGTTTGTCTTCATTCATCTCTCTGTTTTGTCCCCTATCCCTCTTAACCCACCTCCACACAGGGTTAAATAACTCTACCAAGGGGAAACTCATTGCATACAGGTTTCTAGTATGTGTTGGCTTTTGTTATGTAGCTGTGGAACTTGCTCCTATGGTTAAAGGTATCAAGTTAATAGTTATCACAGTTTGTCAGTAGCTAGGCTGTGCTTGATGCTAATGTTATTGCTAACAGTACTACTTTAGCCAGGATGTCATACCTGTCATAATCAATTCTTCTCCCTTGTATTACAACACTATGATTATTTGGGGTCATAACCATCACCCATAGTCCCGTACCAAATGATTGGGTGCTGACATAGCAACTTCTCATCCTTAACAAATTGGGATGGTAGTATCTCGGAATAGACATAAAGACCAAGAACCACCCACACATAGAAGATATCTCTGAGGAAGAGACATTTCCTAGGGAAGTCTTGATAGTAGTGATAAAGATATAGATAGTGATACTATCTATAAGCATCAACATAGAAAACAAAATAAAATAAAAAGTAGAAAATAGAAAATGACAAGATGCAGAAGCAAAATGCAGCCCCAAACTAGAGCAAGTCCAGAGCAAAATGAGATAAAGGAAATCAGAAGCCACCCACTGGATCTTTCTGAAATGATAGCAGGAGAAGTGAAAAAACAAATGGATGAGGTTATAGAAAAAATAATCTCTCAGTTAAAAAAAAGAAATGATCCAAATGAAAGACATTAGAGTAGAGAGAGATAAAAAAAAAAAAATAAAGGAGCTTAGGAAAGCAATGGAAACCATGAATGCCCAACATAGGAAAGAAGTTGAATCCATGAAACAGATCCAAACAGAAATCCAGGAGATTAAAAATTCCATTGAAAGTGCATGCAACAGATTGAATGAAGGCAAGGACAGAATGTCAGATCTATAAGACAGGACTGCACCAAGCAACCACAAAAAGAAAGCTATCTTAAAGATAGCAAGGGACTGTGAAAAATCTATCCAACAGCTGCAAGATGAGCAAAGAAGAACAACATAAGATTGATCGTAGTCAATGAGAAAGCCAGAGATAACACAAATGCCGTAAAAAAACTCTTCACAGAAATAACGGCAGAAAACTTTTCAAACATGGATAAAGAATTAGACATACAAATAAGTGAAGCATATAGAACTCCAAAGAGCCATGGCCAAAACAAATCTACACCAAGGCATGTAATAATCAAGATTCCAGAAATTCGGCATAAGAACAGAATATTAAAAGCAGTTAGAGAAAAGAAACAAATCACCTATAAAGGAAAGCCCATCAGAATCACAGTAGACTTGTCAACACAAAGCCTCAAATCAAGGAGAGCTTGGAGTGAGATATTTCAAGCTCTAAAATAAAATAACCTCCAACCTAAATTGATGTACCCTGCAAAACTATCCTTCAAAATCAATGGAGTAATAAGATACTTCCATGACAAAAAACAGCTGAAGATATTCATGGCCACCAAACCAGCTCTCCAAAATGCTGTGAGGGATATTTTAGAAAGAGATAATGAAGACCACAATTTCAAGAACACCAATAGAAAGAAGCCACCAGGCAGGGCAAGCAATTAAACAGAGGGGAAAGGCAGGGAACCAAAAACAGGAAAGTAATGTGAGAAGGATAAGCCAATACATGTCAGTTATAACCATGAATATAAATGGTCTCAATTCATCAATCAAAAGAAACAGACTGGCAAAATGGAACAAGAAGCAAGATCCAAAATTATGCTGTATTCAAGAAACACATTTAACTCAAAAAGAAATTCTTAGACTGAAAATCAAGGATGGAAAACAATACTCCATGTGGCAAGAAGTCGGAAAAAAGCAGGGGTAGCTATATTATTTGTAGACAATGAGAAATTCAAGCCAAGACTGATCAAAAGAGACAAAGAAGGTCACTACACACTCATTAAGGGAAAACTCCAAGAAGGAGATAACAATCATAAATATATATGCACCAAATACTGATACACACAACTACATAGAACAAATGTTAACTGACATGAAAAATCAAATAAGCACTCACGCAGTTGTAATGGGGGAACTTAATACCCCACTGTCACAAATAGATAGATCACTTAGACAAAGAATAAACAAAGAAATATCAGAACTAAACCAAACCTGCGAACACATGAACTTAGTAGCTGTCTGCAGAGTGTTCCATCACACATCAGAATACACATTCTTCTCAGCTGCACATGATACATTCTCCAAAATAGACCACACACTAGCCCATAGAACATGCTTAAGTAAATGCAAAAGAATTGAAATTATCCTATATGTATTATCAGACCACAGTGCAATGAAATTGGAAATCAGTGGCAAAAAACCCCACAAAAACTCCATAAACACATGGAAATTAAACAGCACCCTACTGAACAACCAATGGATCACAGAAGAAATTAAAGAAGAAGTTAAAGAGTATCTACAACTAAATGATAATGCTTATACAACATACCAGAACTTGTGGGACACAGTGAAAGCAGTCCTAAGAGGGAAATTTATAGCAGTGAATTCTCACATCAGGAAAACAAAATGAGCTCAAATAAACAATTTAATGTTGAACCTGAAACTTCTAGATAAAGAAGAACAAGTCAAACCCAAAGCTCATAAGAGGGATGGAATTATAAAGATAAAAGCAGAAATTAATGCAATTGAGACTGAGAAAATAGTACAAAAGAATCAATGAATTGAAGAGTTGGTTCTTTGAAAGATTAAATAAAATTGATAAATCCTTAGCCAACCTTATCAAAAAAAGGAAAGAAAAGACTCAAATTCATGCAGTTCAGAATGGAAAGGGTGAAATCACAACAGATCCTATGGAAATCCAGAGGGTCATCAATACCTAGTTTGAGTACTTGTACTCTAATAAGATGGAAAACACAGAAGAAATGGATGGATTCCTAGATACATATGAATTGCCAAAACCAATTTATAAAAATTCTAAATAACCCAATATCAGCCAATGGAATTGAAAATGCAATTAAGAAAAACTTACCAACAAAGAAAAGCACAGGTTCTGATGGATTCACTGCTGAATTCTACACAAAATTTAGAGATGATCTAATGCCACTAATGCTGAAGCTCTTTAATGAAATTTAAAAGGAAGCAGTATTCCCAAATTCATTCCTAGAAGCAAGTATTACCCTGATACCAAAACCAGAGAAGGACCCAACCATAAAAGAAAACTATAGGCCAATCTCCCTAATGAATATGATGCAAAAGTCCTCAGTAAGAGACTGGCAAACAGAATGCAGCAAATCATCAAAAAGATTATACACCATGACCAAGTACAATTCATCCCAGGGATGCAAGGATGGTTCAACATACACAAATCAATAAACGTGATACACCATATCAACAGAGCCAAAGACAAAAATCACATTATCATCTCAATAGACACAGAAAAAGCATTTGACAAAGTCCAACACACATTCATGATAAAAACCCTGCAGAAAATTGGAATAATGGTCTCTACCTCAATCTGATAAAAGCCATGTATGACAAACCAACAGCCAACATCATATAAAATGGTCAAAAAATGAAAGCTTTCACTCTAAAATCAGGAACAAGACAAGGATGTCCACTATCACCACTCCTATTCAATATAGTTCTGGAAATATTAGCCAGAGCAATAGACAAGAAAAAGAAATAAAAGGAATAAGGGTAGGAAAGGAAGAATTTAAATTATCATTATTTTCAGATGGCATGATACTCTACATGAAAGACCCCCAAAACTCCACCAAAAGACCTGTAGATTTAATAATGAAATTCAGTAGTATAGCAAAGTCAACCTTCAAAAATCAGTAGCATTCCTGTACAAAAACAAGAAACTCACTGAGAGAGAAATTAGGGAAACCACCTTTCACAATAGCATCTGAAAAATGAAACACTTAGGAATCAATCTAACAAAGCAAGTAAAAGATCCATACACTGAAAATTACAATACTCTGAAAAAGGAGATTGAAGAAGGTATTGGAAAATGGAAAGGTATCCCCTACTCATGGGTAGGAAGAACCAACATAGTGAAAATGACCATACTCCCAAAATTGTTTTCAAGATTTAATGCAATTCCAATGAAAATACCATTAGCATACCTCATAGAGCTAGATAAAACATTTCTAAAATTCATTTGGAACCAGAAGAGACCTAGAATATCAGAAATAGTTCTCAGCAACGAAGGTAAGGCAGGGGCATCACAATCCCTGACTTGAAATTATACTACAAAATTATACTTGAAATTATAACAAAGCTATTGTTATAAAAACAGCACAGTACTAGCAAAAACCAAACCAAACCAAACCAAATCAAAACAAAACAAAGCACCCATTCTGAGGATCAATGGAACAGATTAGAAAATGCAGACACAACTCCAAACACTCAGCCACCTTATCTTTGACAAAGGTGCCAAACACGTTCACTGGAAGAAAGATAGCCTCTTTAATAAATGGTGCTGGAAAAACTGGCTTTCCACATGCTGAAGACTAAAATTAGACCCATGTCTATCACCATGCACTAAACTAAAATCAAAACGGATCAAAATCTAAATATTAAAACAGAAATACTAAATCTGTTTCAAGAGAGAATAGGCAGAACTCTTAAAGACATAGGTGTAGGCAAAGATTGCATGAACAAAACCCCGATTGTGTAGGAAATACTATAAGGAATCAACAACTGGGATCTCATCCTATTAAAAAGCATTTGCACAGCAAAAGAATTCACCAACAAAGTGAAAAGACAATCCACAGAATGGGAAAAAATTTTAGCCAGTTGTCCCTCAGACAAAGGACTAATATCTAGAACATATAAATAATTGAAAAAAATCAGACACCCCAAATTTAAAGACCCAGTCCAAAAATAGGCATTCGAGATGAATATACACTTCTCAGATGAAGAAATAAAAATGGCAAATAAATATCTGAAAAATGTTCAACATCACTGGTCATTAGAGAGATGCAAATTAAAACAATGCTGAGATTCCATCTCACCCCAGAAAGAATGGCTATCATCAAGAAATAACCAATAACAAATGCTGGAGGGGATGTAGGGAAAAAGGAAACCTTCTCCACTGTTGGTGGGAGTGTAGACTGGTGCAACCACTGTGGAAATCAGTGTGGAGATTCCTCAAAAAACTATGATTAGAAGTCCCACTTCACCCAGGTAGTCCCCCTCTGGGTATCTTCCTGGAAGGATTAAAAACATCAAACTGCAGTGATATATGAACACCCATGTTTATAGAAGTGCAGTTTGTCATAGCTAAATTTTGGAAACAACTCAAATGCCCATCAACTGAGGAATGGATAAAAAAGATGTGGTGTTTTTACAAAATGGAGTACTACTCAGCCATAAAGAAGGATAAACTTGAGACATTTATGGCTAAATCTATGCACCTGGAGACCATACTCTTAAGTGAAATAAATTGGACACACATGTGTAAATACCACATTGTTTCCCTGGTGTGAGAAACGGAAAGAGTAAATAAGGACCAAAATGTACAATAGATATTATGAAATAGGAAGAAATTGTTCAAAAGGAAAGTGGAATATGGTGTGGGGGGGGAAGGGGAAGGGAAGGAAGGGAAAAGAAAAAAAATGACAAAAGAAGGACAAAATGGAAACAAAGCTTTGTTAATAAGGAGGGGAATAGGGGTTGAAGGGAAGGGAAGGGATTGGGAAAAAAAAGGGTACTGGATATATCATGTATAGGTACAAATTCCTTACATTGAATATGATCATTATGATCATTATGTATATCTAAATTATACCAATAAACTTAAGAAAGAGAAAAATAATTAAAATATATTTTTTACATGCACCAACTCCCCACAGTAGTTGTAATTATTATTACAGCATACTTGTACTAATAAAAAATTTAAAGCTATAGGAAGGGGAAAAAGTCAAAGTTCATATCTTTTCTGAGACTCAAACTGTTAACTGTAAACTTTTGTAAAAATAAAAAAAACAACTTATATAATTCCAAGATACATTGGCACAAGGTAAACACCACCATTCCAAAAGGGAGGAAATGGAGGGATAGAAAAAAATATGACAAAAGCAAAAGCAAAAACCAGCAGGGTAAGCATTAACTCCTGTAGCATCTTGTTCACCATTCAGGGCACTTAATTACAAACTGAGTTCTAAAGGGCATGCGTGGCCCCACCCCTATGGCCTTGCCAGTTGCAACGCACACAGTTTATCTCTTGAACTGGCACCACTCACTGCCTGTAGTTTTCCTTGGCTGATGTTCCACAGTCTTGACATCTCTGACTTCCTGGGGTCACCACTAAACCTTCAGCTTCATTCCCATAACTCCATGCATTGCAAGGCCTTTCTCTGAAATGTGGGTGGGAACCTCCCTGACCCCACAATGCTTGCATTCTGTATGCTGGTAAAACCAGAGTCACATAGATGACTCCAAGGTCAATTGTCAACAGGAGCAGTATTCAGGACCTCTTGGACCATGGGTACAACAGTGTCTGATGCCTGGAATGCTGACCACAGTGAAATGAATCCAAAGGAACCAGTTCCCTAAGAGGACTTTCTTAAGGAGGCATCGCAGGGATTCTTCTCTCATGAATGGTTGATACCCTTGAGCCTGGATGAGGTCTTGCTGATTCTTGAGATGCCCTCAAGGTATCTTTCTCTTTGTCCCTCTACAAATTGTTTGGTTTCTTTCCAAGGGTGCTAATCTATTTAGCAGCCACATCTCTTTTGTCACCAACCTTACAGTTCCTTCTGTACCAAAATTTAAGTTTTTTGAATTCTTCTGTTGTGCATTTTGCCCCTGATTCTCACTATAAATCTGGCTAAAGGCAACCTCAGTACCTATTCACAGCCCGAATGTTGGACTGCCTTGAAATTTCCGCCATTAGATTAATTACTCTACTGTTCTTAATCTCAGTCTCCTGCAAAGTCTCAGGACATGGGCAAAAGATAGAAAATTTTTTCACCAGAGTAAACAAATGGTCTCTAGTCCAACTGCTAATGGAATCCTTGTTTCCACCTGAAACATGAGCCTGACCTTTACTGCCTGCATTTCTATCAGCATTCTGGTCTTCTGAGGTCCAACCAGAATCACACATGAAGTTTTCTTTACAGCATTTTAAGTCTTCTCTAGCCTGCTTCTCCAAACCTTTCCAAACTCCTTCCAGTTCCAAAGACTTCTAAATCACATGGTCAGATATAGCCATGGCACCAACTGCACTTCTCTTATACCAATTTTCTGCGTTAGTCAACTTTTCCATTACTGAGATAAAATATAGAGCACCCACAACTTAAAGAAGGAAAAGTTTAACTTAGCTCACAGTTTCAGGAGATTCAGGGCATTAAACTTTAAGTCAATAAAGGAACTTAGTTTACTTAGAACTGCTAGGATAGCCATCATATAAGAATATACATATGTGTATATAATAAACATATAATTATATATGAGTATGTATATATATATATATGATTATATATATATGTATAAGAATATATATATTTTATGTAAGAGTCTGAATGGTCAAATGATAAATGATGAGTTCAGTGTTTTCTTGAAGTCTTAAATGGCTGTGCAGAAGTAGATTAATCTTACCATATCACAAGTACTCTTTGAAGGGGTTAACACTACCCCTTCCCTAGTCTACCATAGTAGGTAGCATTATTAGTATGTGTCAGCAGCTGAGGCTGAATCATCAAATACTAATCAGATAAGACATATATTAGAGAAGAGCCATATAAATTGTATTTCTATAGTAAAAATAAATGTAGTACAAATTTAAAATTCACAGCAAAGCCATCACAGCTATTTAGGATGCAGTAAAAGTCCATTTTAATAAGTATCACTTAGTTTACCTAAACCCATTAAACTCATTTTAGAGATAGGCAAAGTGAAAAGTGTAATCTGGTTTTAAGCATTTCCCACTAATATAAATTGTCCAAATGAAGAATTTGGGCATGCTTGCACTGCTAAGCAAGGCAGAAAACTTCATCAAACTTTTATGTGACTGATATTCCATACATGCTTGTGCTGGACTGTGTTTGGAACAAATCGTAAAATTTATATCAAAATTCTACCTCAGGTGGAAAGCAAACAGATGCCCCTCAGCTCTAACGCTTGCTAGCTCTGTGATCTTGGATGAGTTGTTTAACCTCACTGGACTGTGGGTTCTTCATGTATAAAGGTAGGTACGCCAATTCATCCTGTAAGTTTTGTTGTTCAGTGAAATGAGATCAAGCGTGCAAAGTACTTAGCTCAAGTCTAGCATACACTAAATACTCAATGAATGGTAGTTATTATTATAGTCTCGTAGTATTTAACCCAACACTATTATTTTTGGAATCAAAAGTTATATTTATTTTAACCGCTTTAGATGGAAATTTGAATAGGAAAGTTACGCTCTTCTTGCCCATGACACTGAATTTTATTTATCATAAGAACAATTATAACAATGAAGAGGAAATTTTAAAAAATAAAAGCAATTAGTTTTTAATCCTTACATCCCAATAAAACTCCTATTTCTGGGTTCTTTTTCAGACTTTGCTAAAAAATTAGGGGCATTTTGATATCATTGTCATCCTGTACATACACATTATTCTGTATTCTGCATTTTCATAAAATGTACTGTACATTTATGTATATATATGTATTTATTTGTGGTGCTTGGGACAGAATCTAGGCCTTGCTCATGCCAGGCAAGTGCTCTACCACTGAACTACGTCCTCATCCCTTGTAATATTTTCCTATGATATTCACAGTTCAATCTTTGCCAAGCACATAACATTCAGCTGAGTTCATGAACCAGAATTTCACAGTCCTATGTTTTAGTAATGTTGGTGGCTTGTAGTTTTTGTATACATTGCAGGGATGGATATCTTTTGTAGGAGGAGAGAAGGGATGATAGATTTGGAGAACTGGAAGAGGTGGATCCTTCAGGTTGGAGCTGGGGGGAGTGCTTTGTAGCTTAGGTGTTTGGACTGTAGGATTGGGGCTTTTGTGTTGCGAGAAAGAGCAGCACTTGGGGTGGGGATAGAATTTCTAAGGGACCCAGGCACAAAAACCTGACTTGGGCTTTATACAGTGAGGTGGAGATGACTGTGGAGCTCCTTCCAGATTGCCCTGCTTAGTTCTCCAGGGAAGAAAAATATATGGGCAAGAGGGTGGCAGTCCCTTTTAGCAGAGGAAGAGCAGGAATCCAGCAGGTTTGAATGCAACTTGTGCTTCTGATACTTTACTGCTGTGAGGTCATTTAATTCTACGAAGTGCTATTAACCCTCTAAAGTCAGTAATATCCTATCTAAACAGGTGGAGAAGGTGTGGAGAGGTGGAGTAAGTGGTGTAGAACAACAGCTGACATCTTGTTGCAGTTGTATCCAGCTCCTCAAGACTTTCCTGAGTGGAGAGATGGGGAGCCTGGTGGAGTGGTCATAGGGGTGTCTCTAGGAGTCTTATTAAAGCCTGGGACCAGGAAGAGGCCAGTTATGTATTATAATTAAAACCAGAAGCTTACCTTTCTTGCTGGGTAAATTGGGACCCTTTAGCCGGAGAAACAGATAACATGGATGCCCCTGGCTCAGTGAGCTGATTTCATTTTCAGGAGTGTTTCCAATCAATGTGACATCTGTAAGAATATAGTCTGGTGTGTTCTGCCTTTTAGAACCTCTGAAAAGATTTGAAAATTCTGTAGAAAATAGACTTTTTAGCAGTTTTCTTGTAAAAGAATCCATCTATGCTGTGATTCTCAAGCGATAACTGAGTCCAACCAACTGTTCTAATGAAAATTATTCAGGGGCCACATGGTTCTAATTAATATGAAATATAAGGAAAATGCATGGGTTAATTAAAATAATAGGATGTATTTTTGACCTATCACATTGGCAAAAGGAAACATGAAAATATTTAAATATAATATATCTCTTAGATAATACATGAAACAATGTATGCTTTGTTTTGTATGTTAATTTATCTTTTATTATTATCTATTGAAAGCCATAAAATGTGCACGTATATGTATTTATTACAGGGCTTTTTATAATAGTGGAAGATTGGGAATTACTTAAATGTTAATAAGAGTGGACTATTCCTGTACTATAGGATTAAAGTCACCCCCATTTTTAAAAAACCATGATTGCAAACAATTTTTAATGATAGGAGAAAATGCTCATGACACATTATTATGTTTCTTGGGAGCAATATATGAAATAGTATTTACATTATATTTCTTGGTTTGCAAAGGAAACAAAAAATAAAATTTAAAATTTATAAAAACACCTAGAAATAAATGCATCAAAATATCAACATGAAAACAGTGATTAATGGCAGGGCTTACATTTTTCTTTGTACTTCATTGTAAAGTTTGTATATTTCTTTCAACAAACATGACAAACACACACATTAAGAAATGTACATGTGTGGCCACTAGAGAAAAAACATATTGTCTAAATTTCCTCAAATTATTCCCATTTCCAAATTCTGTTCTGTTGTCAGATTATGTGATTTGATTTTGGCTTGGGAAGTAAGCTGCTGTAGAGGTTTGAGGAAGAGAAAAGTCAAAGTTTTTATGAAATGGGTGCTATAGTTCGCGTATTGAAGAGCCTCCAGAAGTCCATACGTGAGCCTGGCCAGGGTGTTGATACAGCAAGGACCTGTGGATCTTTAGGAGTCGTGCCAAGTGGGAGGTCCATAGGGGTTGTCCATCCCCGATGTGCCCTTGAAGGGGACTGTGGGACTCTGGCCTTTTGTCTCTTCCTGTTTGCTGCTTTGTGAGGTGAACACTTGTTTTGGCAGGTGCTCCTGTCAGCATGTGCTGCCCTCACAAGGCACCTAAACCAATGGTGCAGCCCAATCTAGACTTGAACTGTCAGGACCATGTGCCAGAATAAACCTGTTTACTTCACAAGCAGCCTGTGTCAGGTATTTCATTATAGTGATGGAAAGCTAATACAGGAGGTTTCTAGCAAGAGCAGGCAGATGAATGGCTTTATAAGATTACAGTTCAGGTTGGTCGAACAAGGAAACTTACCTGATCTCCCTTGGCCATCCATGACCTCTGGGCCTAGGACTGTGCATGGTTCAGAGGAGCTGGATGGTCCTAGGTCCAAATTCAGGTCCATGTTTTCCCACGGTAACTTAATCTCATAGAGCAGTGGTGCGAACCTTTTAGAGATGAGCACCCAAACTGCAACCGCAAACCCACTATTTATTGCAAAGTGCCAGTACTGCAATTAAACCTGAATACTGAGGTTTTAGTAGACAAAACAAAACAAAACAAAACCACTCATGCCTTAACATCTTTTGTCTTAAAAGAAAAACATGTAACACACATCCTGTAGGTTTAGCCACCATCATAGACTCAGTATACTTGTAAAATGACCCCTTTTAAGGTTATAATGAAGAATTAGTGATATGATGTATATAAAAGTGGTAGTAAGCAGTCCTGCCTACACAGAGCATGTAATAACCCAAACCCAGCTGTTGATCTTTGCTGGTTTACATCTTTGCCTGTCAAATTGAGGACTTGGAATAGATGATCTCTAAATTCCCCTTTCTTTTAAAACATGCATAGTACATAAAAAGGCATCAGCAAGGAGAATTTAATATTCCCTTTAGCTTTTATTTTTCCTCCTTTACCAAAGAATGAATTATTGCAATGTGCGCGCGTGCGCACACACACACACACACACACACACACACACACACACACACACACACACACTAAGGAACCAAGTAACAGTGTTTGAGATTTACCAGTGGAAGCAGAAGAGCTTAAAGAAGCCAGAAGAGGGTCATAGTTCTCAAGGCGAGGGATGAGGAGGGGTGAGGTATGGAGTACAGTGTGTTACTTTCCTGCCCTTTCGTGGAAAGATTCATTTCCTTATCCAAAGGTTCTGTGTTTTATTTTCTCTAGACCAGTGGTCCTCAAGCTTTGTTGCAAATTTCAATCACCTGGAGAGCTTTAAGATGACCCCCAAAGTTCAGCAACACCCCAGACTTTGGTATATTTGAAACTCTCCAGCTAATTCCAACGTGCACCCAGGATCAATGTCATAGAGTGAATGAAAACTTTGGAAAGAAGTGTGTATCTCATATATCAGCCTCTAGTGAGGGGACAGAAGGAGCCATTCTCTAAAATCTTTCCAGATAGCACTGAGGAGGGTGAAGTTGAGGAAATCTCACGATTGTTTTTGATATTGTCATCTTGGCACGGGAGATACAATCACAGGGTGTTTAATGCACATATAGTATATCTCAGCATATTTTTGAGGAGGGAGGTATTTTAAATATCATCTAACGCCTCTGCTTATTTAGCAGGAGAAGAAACTATGGCTTAGAGATAAGAAATGAAACCCTCAGGCCCTTTGGCTAAGAGGAGCCAGACTCTGGTTTCTCCTTCTCTTCCCTTGTTCTACGTAGTGGGACTTTGATACTGCACCAATATATATGAAGGGGATAAAGTAAAATATCTTTTTTCAAATGGTACCATGTTCATTTGTCACACAGTGCTGTTGATGGTCTCAGGACAGTCACACACACACACACACACACACACACACACACACACACACACACACACAAACACAAAAAGACACTGTCTGTTTTTCTCCTAGAGGTCTAGTTCTCATGATACACCACAGAGCCCAACAGAAGAGGGCAGGCTCTGGCTGGTCTGATGGCATCTCTTTCCTGCAGGGCACGTCTTCTTTTCTGAGAATCATCTCATTTTTAGACAAAAGCAGAAAAACAAAAATTCCATTCCAGCTCACTGAGTGTGACTGACACAGTTGAAAACATCTTTTTTTACTAAGGAGACAGGGAGAGGGTGGGAAATACTTTTATCCATGGTTAGAAAAATCTATAGATGGTATTCCAAAAATTAGTTCCCTAAAGAAAAATAAATTCGACAGAAGAGCCTGCGTTTTAAGAGCTGGCCACTAGATGGCAGCATGACCACAGTTAAGGTACCATACTGTCTTGGCTGGCATGGAAAAAGGGATTTATTTTACTGAATGGGAGGTTGGAACTCAAAAAGGTTTATGGATATGAACCTACTATTAAAGTACTCTAAACTATACGATGTGTATGTGTGTGTGTGTGTGTGTGTGTGTGTGTGTACATATGGAACAGGGACAGAGAAATACAAAACTAATAGTGAATTCTTATTACTATTGTACCTTGTAAAGTATCATATTGGCATTCTTATTGTAATTCTTAGTATATTTCTTACACCACATGTGATTTAAGCAGGTTTAGGGTTAGGGTTAAAAGTCCTTTTCTGGCTTCTTCCAGCTTCACTTGCCCAGTCTCAGCTTTTGCCTGGCTAACACTTCATCCTTCGAAGTGTAGAGAATGTTTCTTATTAAGTAGCTCTAGTCTGAAACAAAATATGCAGCTAGGCTCCTACTAATTATTGTTTTTCTTCTTTAACTGCGTCATTCATATGAGCTATAATCCCATTTTTAACACTTCACGGATACAATATTTAAATCACTGTGTTTTCACTGAATGTGAGCTGTTAGCAATGCAGAACAAGATGTTTATGGCATTTTTGCTCTAGTGGAATATATACTATTACTCTGGTTTAAATTAAATTCTTTACGTAGAAATAAACTCTATTTTTTACAAATAATTTTAAGGTCAAGATACTTATTCTGTAGATTATGGAAAATTTTTCCGAAAGCAGTTGGATAATTAGAAAAAGACCAAAAAGTTGGACTCAGGAGCACAAGTAAAGCTTTCCAACTTTAAGGATTATTTGAAGATCAATGCCAGACGTTTTCGAAGGGAAACAAGTCCCACAACTGTCTCCTATTGTCACCATCTGTCATTTTCAGAACACATCCACATGGCCAAGACAATGCAAATTAGAAATATGTGGATAGTCTGGTTAATTCAGTTAGTTAAATAGATGAACACACACACACAGGTCAACTAATAGCACGAATCACTGCATCAGCTTTGGCAAAATAAAACTTTCCTCTTTAAAACACTTGCTGGTTGATAAAGCATGTTGAAATGTATTCCATGTGAGTTTCAAACTCTTAGGAAAGGAAGCAATCTGTCCCAGCCCACGTAGCTGGTCGGAGAATTCAGAAGTAGAATGATAAAACACACATCAAGTGCACACAGGAGGTACCTAGTAAATTACTACTTTTTGTGGCTATTGTTTACTAAGGTCCAGTCACTGGTACCCAGACATAGTAGTCTTTTACCACCCCTTTCTCCATTCAGTAGTTTATGACTTGAGGTCATCAGATACTTTTTTAAGCTCCCTCTTTGACTGTATGAGCCCAATCTTCAAATTCTACTTCTGGAGTCTTTGTGCATCTGTCTGTATCTGCCCCATGTGTGTTTTAGGGAAAGGTAGAAGGAGAGGGAGTACCTTGTCCATCTGTGGTCGGCAGGACCATGAACTGAAGCAATACTGTTACTGGGCAGAGCGTCCATTGAGCAAGAGGCATTTGCAAGGTGAAGTGTGAAAAGACTTCTCATGCTAGCGCCTTGCAAAAGGCCTTCCTCGCTGCAGCGAGTGTGATCGGAGAGCAACGCTCGTTTATAACCCGGGCAACGGGTGCTCTTGCTGGTGTGGAGACTGATAAAAATACTGAAATGTTAGAGGGGAAAGCTGTTGCCAGCAACCTCATAAAATGGGCCTTCTGTTTCCGTCAACAGCAACAAAAAACAGACAAATGGAAAAGAAAACCACGCAAGAGTAAAAACAGCAGAATGACTGAAGAGGGTGAGTCAACATGAAGGAAAGGTGTCAGGGTTTCCAGGGCCTGAATTTCCCATCAGGAAACAAGTGTAGGTAGAGAACGGCGGCACCTTGTGGCGTTTGCTAAGTGATTTCGATGACTGACTTTCCAATTGAGTTTCTGTAGTGAGCAAAGGGAGGGAGTGAGGGAAAAGCAATTTTCCCAATGGGAGTATAAAGTCCTTTGGCCTAATGAAATGCTTTTTCTGGTTTAGAGATAACAACCTACTTTTGGGTTTTATACCTCATATTGATTCTTTGTGTATTTTTTTATAGAAGTCTTGGTGAAATTCAGTTAATTGTATTTTATCGGGCTGGGAGATTGTCTTTTTAAATATTCTCCGAACGACCACACTCATGGCTCTTCATCCCTTTCCTTCTCCCTATCAATAGCTTACTTTTGATGGATTGCTTGTGGCAGTCAAACAACAAAAACAACAACAAAACTCACTCTACTTTTTTGATCCCTTTCCAGTTTAAAACTTGTAAAAGTGCTGAAAAAGCCAAGTTTCTTTAAGCGGTGAGATGCTGAAATATGGTCATTAAATCCTCTCCATCCTACGCTTTTAAAGAGAAGCACTTTCCGAGATGATGGGATAAATACAAGAAACATACAAGAAGACAGAGGTGAAGTCTGAAAATAGCTTTGCCATCTAAAGGTGCTGAGTTTGTGTAGCAACATGGTAAGAACGCAAAGGTTCTTAGGACACAGGAACTAAACATGGTGGGTTCGGAGGAGCCAGTGGCGGGGGTTGTTGTGTCTTCTATCTCTTTATGTCCTGGGTGTTTTATTTAGTGAAGGAATTATCCTGACAGAACTGCTTTGCTGTTGGACAATAAAGTGAGTTACTTCCTGACATAAAGTTTCTCATGAAAGAATTTCAACAAGACTTTGCAGTTTATGGAAACTATAATCTTTATTGGATGATTGGAGTGGGCATGAAAAGAGAAATTAAATATAATTGCTCAGACTGATTTAAATCCAGGACACTAAACAATCATGAAAATGTAAGGTAATAGAGAAACAGCATAGTACAGCACAAATGGTTCAAGTGTAGGATTTAAAAGATCACTATTAGAGTCCTGGTTTTGCTTAGGATCGGTATGTCCTTGGGTAAATCACTTAACTAAAGTTCAGTTTTTCTATCTGTAAAGTAGAATATTCTGGGGCTTATAAGGCTAAGAATGTCACTTGTTTTATAATTTAACCATTTGAAGAACTTAATGAGGCAAATATTATCATTATTATTCCTGTTACTCAGATGAAGAAACTGAGGCCCAGAGAAATTGGGTAACTTTCTTGAGTCATTCAGAGGAGCAGAATTTGGATAGAGTCTAAGAATGCTGTGTGCAAACTCTTTGTATATACTACTACCATAGAACCATCCTGGAGAGCTGATCTCGCTTGCTTGTATGACTGTGGCTTGGTCAGATAAGTTAATACTTATGTAAAATGTTCTATAAAATTAAAACTCATGTGCAAGAGGAAGGTGGTAGTGTTTTCAGTTTATTACTAATAGCCTCCTGCTATGGTTTGAATGATGGTGTCTCTTCCAAAATTTATGGTGAAGCTTAATCTCAATTTGGTGGTTTTAAGAGGTGGAGCCTTTTTATATTTACAAGTTACCTGGTCTCTAGTATTCATTATAGTAGCACAAACACACTGAGACATCTTCTTAATGGTCAGTGTGGGGAGTGTTTACCCAAGATTGTAGACTCAAATCCTATGAAACTGCTTCACAGAGTGGGTAATATATTAATTTTCTAGGGCTTCTGTAACAAAGTACCACAAACAGGGTGGCTTAATTTTATTGTCTTAATTCTAGGCACCAGACATTTGAAATGAAGGTGTTGGCGGGGCCATCCTCCCTCTGAAGGCTGGAGAACAGTTCTCTGTCTTTCCTAACTTCTGGCGGCCTCAGGCATTCCTTGGGTGATTCATAGCCATCTTTATGGCCCTGTGTCTCTTCCCACGGCTTTCTCTCTATCATGTCTGCTTCTAAATTTCTCCTTTCATAAGGACACCAAGTACATTAGATCAGGGCCTATCTTAACTAATCACTTCATCTTCACTTGACTGTCTGCTAAGGTCCTATTTCCAAACAAGATCACACTTACAGATATTAGGGATTAGAATGTCAGTGGCTATTTTTGTGGGAGAAGGGGCAAAGTTCAATCTGTAGCAGTGGGTAAACAAAAGGGTGAGATTTAGAGTCACGCACACAGGAGTTGAAATTCAGCCTGCACTGTTTATTAGTGCTAGGTGACTGTATTAGTTTTCTATGCAGCTGTAACGAGTTATGTATAGTCGGTGGCTTAAAACAACGCAGATTTATTGTCTTACAGTTCTGGAGGTCCGAACTCTGCAATAGGTACTATTGGGTTAAAATCAGAGATGTGCTCTTTGCAGAGATTCTATCAGGGAAATCTGTTCCTTGCTTTTTCTGGCTTCTGGAAGTCACTTGCATTTCTGGGTTCATGGTGCTCCCTCAGTCTTTAGAGCCAGTAGTGTTACATCTTCAAAACTCTCTCTGAATGTGACTCCGACCTTTGCCTCCCTATTGTATCTCTTAAGAATTCTCGGGCCGGTGAGATGGCTCAGCGGCGTAAGCGCCTGCCTGGCAAGCGCGAGGTCCTGAATTTGACTCCCGGTACCCACATTAAAAAAAAAAAAAAAAAAAAAAAGAATTCTTGTGACTACACAAGAATGTAAGATAAAATATTAATGGGTTTCACAGGTTAGGACATGCATGTCTTTGGGTGCAGTTGTTTTGCCTATCCTAAGCCCATTTGCATAGGTAAATTAGGAACTTTTGCAGTTTTCCTTCAAAGGAGTGATGTTAAGAAGATTTAAAGAAGCCATTCTTGTGGAACACTCAACATAGTAACTTGTACACAGCAATATCTCTTTAAATGTTAATATTACTACCAGTTTCATCTTTGTCATGTTTTAATGAAAAGGTTTCTTTATAAGTCATTTTTTATCAGTGAGGTTACCTGTGCAAATATTTTTGACGTTTGTATGAATCCAAAGCAAAACATATATGTCCTGCTTTCTGAGCAGTCAGTAGATTTGTATGTACCTAGTGGGCGAGTGAGAGATGAGGTGGTTTAAACATTATTTGCATTTCCCACATTTCTGTCTGTTTGTTTCACTATACACTCAAGTGCACTTATAGGGATCATGCTTGATCAGTCAATTTAATCTGAAGGTCTTCATAGTGTTAAAAAGTCCAATTTTAGGCACCTTAGTGTTTAAGGTATTTTAAGAGCCACTGTAACACTTACTCTATCGCCACAATTTAATTCTTTTTAGATTGTTTAGTGCATCTTAAATAAGCACTCTAAAGCTGTACCAATAGAATAGAATAATAAAACTTATTGTTTTTTGTAACAACAATAGCAATGTAAATAATTGAAGGATACAATATCATTTTACAAAAGACTTTCTCAGAGACTATTAAGTAAATACTAATTTGATGGTTACACAAGCATTCTAGTAATTCTAGTGTGCAGAGGCACTGATGCTGGCCAGCAGTCAGACTTATATGCTTTCTGATCCTCCTGTCACTGCTTTTGAACTCTGTGACACAAGGCAAATCCTAGACCTTCCTAGAGCCTCAGTTTCCAAATGTGTTCAATGAGGCAAGCATCACAATTTCCTCAGAGAGTTGTAATGAGGATTCAAAAAGAGAATACTTATGAAGCACTCACTATAATGTTGGATACATCTCATTGGTTGATGAATATTGGCTATTCTTATTATCTTTGCTACTATTATTGAAAAGATAACTAAAACAAAGGTCTTTTAGTTCCAATTTCAGCTGTGCATTCAAGTTCATAGAAGCTACAGTCCGGAGTGAGGTGCAAAACTGCAAGCAAGACTTGCAAAAGGAGGTGAGCAAAAATCTTGGGTACTGACTCACTCCCTGACCACTAACCTTCAGCCTCAAATGGGTTGCAAAATGGACAAAAGAGTGGGAGATGAGGTTAAGGGGTGTGGGGAGTTGCTGGTATAAGGTAAATCTCCCCATAGGCAGAAAGGGGGGTGGAATACCTCACCTCAGCTCCACAGAGAGGGGGTGTAAGGAATCTACCCAGAAACCACAATATGTATCTTTGGCGGTTTGGTCAACACCACTGACTGGTTTGTGACTCACTTCCAGGAATCCAGAATGAGAGAGGCTGGCTGGCTAGTTGTGAAGAGAATGGAGTGAAGAAGAGATTATTGCTATGTTGGGGTGGACTATGCCCCGCTGTTTGTTTAGGCAAAGGACATGGATTCTGTGGAGCAAATAAATGAGGACATGCTCCTGGGTGAACCGGGTTTCTTGGGCCACTTTAGTCCTGACCAAGATGGCTGCCAGCAGGTGGAGGAGGCTGCCAGCAGGTGGAGGAGGCTGCCACAGGGAGGAGGGATGGGGTTTCGGATTTCCAGGGGCTGAAGAGGAATCTACACATTAGCTGGAGGAGAAGAACATTCGCCCAAGTTTACATAACCTCTGGAAGGGAGAATCTCACCCCACCACCACCACCATAATGGGGCCAAGCGGGGTGAGAAACTCAGGGAAGAAGCCTGGAAAAGATCTTGCTTGAGGGCTGCATACTGGGTCACCACAAAATGAGGCCACTTTTCTTTTCTTTCCCCCTCACATTCTGATACAGAAGGGTTAAAAACTATAATTAACAAGTCTCAAGAGAAATGATGACTGCAAGATGGAGAAAGAAGTCAAGTGCCACCATCTCCTAGGCAGGCATCTGGCCTACTCTGTGGGCTGTGAACTTGGATGTGGATAGGCTGCGAGAGCGAAGGAATGGAAAGTTTTATTTATTCCATTGGAGAGGAGATATGAATCACTGAACCAAGACTTTGATTGCTTGAAAGTGTCCAACAGCCTGATGAAATCTGCCCTGTGTTGGATCCAGGGGCAAGAAAAAGCCATCCCTATGGAATGAACTCAAAAGACTGGTGGGAAATGGACTTGCAGATGTTCCTTGGTCATTGCCACAGGTTATGCTTGTGCAGCATGGTGGTCACATCATATTTCTCACAGTCACCCAGAGGTAGGTGCTATCAGGAGGAGTAATGACCATTCGGCCGGTGAGGTAAACAAAGCTCAGAAGGACCAAAGGTTTGCACAAAACCCCGGATTGAAGCTCAGCAGAGGCTGGACTTGAGGCTTGGTTTCCTGATTCTTCTTACCCCACTGGAACACAGAGAAGGCACCCACACTGTGGTCAGATAGGGTAATGGAACCAAAATCTGTGAGTTCCCCGGGGCCTAAAGCATATTCTAGAATGACCTGGATTTTTTTATCAGGAAATTTGGATCTAACTTGCAAAGGGTTATTCTCCGTCCTGGGCACAGATGTGTTTAAATGGGTTGTATAATGGTTTGGATCTGAAATGTCCCCAAAAGGCCATTTGTTAAAGGTTGGAACACCAGCCTGTGGTGCTATTGGGAGGTGGTGGAACCTTTAAGAGGTGAGGTCCTGTGGAAGGATGCTAGGTCACTGGGACTGAGCCTTTGAAGGGGGCATTGGAACCTTTGCCCCTCCTCTCTCCTTTTTTTTTTTTTTTTTTTTTTTTTTTTTTTTGCTTTTTGGCTGCTATGATGTGAGCAACTTTGCTGTACCATATGGCATCTGTTGTGATGTTCTCCCTCACCAAAGGTCTAAAGCAATGGTGCCAAGTGACCATGGCCTGAAACCTCTGAAAGAATGAGCCAAAATAAACCTTTCCTCCCTTGAAGTTCATTACCTCAGCTATTTTGTCATAGTGATGGAAACTATTTTGTGGTAAGGTGCAAACGAAACCTATACTGTTTTCATTTAGCACAAATATGATCTGGGCAACTTTGGGGGAAGTGTGTCTTTCTGCTGTGCTATCTTCTTAGGAAAGAACATGCTAAAAGCCATTTATTATTTTAGGATAAATAATTTGATAATATTGCTTTGGGGACCTGATCATTCTAAGTGGAATTACCTAGAGGAGAACCAAGTGAGTGAAGATGAAAATTTCTACAGGAGATTGTAAGTTAAGTTTATTTCAAGGGCTTGAAGACCCTGCTGAGTCTCACCTGAAATAATCTTTCATTTTTCATGGGAAAAAATTGGCTTAGCCAAATGTGGCCCGATGCTCAGGACAGGCATAGTGAGCTCAGCGTGCCCTTTCCCATGGGATGCTCCTGGTGTTCTTGAATGAAGTAGCTCCTTGGCTAGGAATTACGCTTGCTTGCTTCTGTGAGGTGGAGGAGATATGCCCCTAATGCTTTTGATGAGGTCAGAATGCCTCTGCCCAAGGGGAAGAAATGCTAGAAGGGGATGCCCCCCTCAATCTATTTCCTGGTCATGTTCCAGGGGCTGATTGTGGGTTGGGTCTGTCCCCTGTGTCACCATTGTGTGTCAGGGAACCGTGCAGCTCAGGGGTCCATGACTATCCTTCACCCAAGTCCAGTAGTCACTTCTTTGGCCAAGAGCTGGAACCAGTGACTGGAAAAGCTAAATATTACATTGCTCAATCTTGATAGCATATAAAGGAAAATAAAAACAAATAAAATCTTTGACCAGCCTCCCCCCACCCCCAGGCTTCCATTTTGCATTAATAATAAAACTAAAATAAAGGTCACAGTTAGTTAGAGAAACATCTCTGTTTTTGGCAGATCCTAGAACAGAAACTTTGTCACATCAAGGGTGACTGAAGACAGAGAAACGTTTAGCTTAGAAACAAACAGAAAATTAGGGAGGTATGAAAGGCTTGTTGGATGGGAAGAAAACAAACTTATTCTCTGTGACTCCAGTGCACAGACCTCAACAATGGAGTTGAGGTCGCATGCAAACCCTTGGGCTCATTTAAATTGAGAATTTTGCAGCTCAGAGTGACTCATGTTCTTTCTTTGCCAACCACCACCAAAAATTAACCAAATGGTTCTCTCACTTTGCTCTTGCCCTTTTCTCCACATCTCTCCGTAAAGCTAGTCATGCATTGACAAAGTGAATCAAAATTGGTTGAGCGTGGGGTGGAATGTTTTGGATGACACTTTTTTTGAAAAGGGATGGGAGTTTGATGGTATTTTCCCTGCTTGGTAGAATGCAGAACAGTGTAGATTTTATATCTGATTGATATTGGTTCCAGCTCTGGAACTACTGCTCATAAACTGAGTGATCTTAGGCAAATTATTCAAATCCTTTGCCTTAGTTTTTCTATTTGTACAAAACAAAAATAGAAATTACCGGTCTCATTGGACAGTTGTGATGGTCTGGCACCTGATGATAACAAAAGATAATTATGCAAAATGCAATCTTAAAAAGCAACCATATTTAATTGTTTTAAGTTTGTTTTACTTAGAAATATCGATACAAGTAAACAGTGTGTTCCATAAAACAACAGAACATAACAAGTTCAAAAATCTAGTGTTTTTAAAGGATGGATTTGACTTTAGGCCTGGAAATCCTGAGTTTTGCTGCTAAGATGGATTTTTCTAATTCATTTTAGTGGCTCTCTGCTAGCACAAGCTGTGAGATGCGATAGCAGATCCCAAAACTGTAAGAAAAAGCACTGGGAAAAAACTCAAGTTTGATATATTTTTACACATTAAATTCAGTGTAATTATTTTTGGACTCAAAATGAGTTTGCACCTATGTTTGGCTAGATCATTAGCTTTATGACTGGACAAATTACTTAACCTCTTGAACTTGTTTGCTTACCTATAAAGAGAGAATTGTTGTGAAGATTAAATTGAGTGAAATTATACATGGGAAAGCTTAGTGGTAATATGTTTTCAAAAACTGATAGCTATTAACTTTTTTCCCTATAACTTTATTCATTATCCATGTTTAGCTTTTGATTAGCTGGGATAAGAGGCATAAATGTTTCTTAGGAGCAAAGTTGAGAACCACTGTTGCAAAAGTATTAACACCTGTGCTCTGGTCGGTATCAGTTTCTTGTTGCTTAAACAACACATCACCACAAACTTGGTGAGTTAATACAGTTTTATTCTTTTAAAGTGCTGGAGGCCAGAACCCTAAACTTGGTCTTACTGAACTCAACAGAAGATGTTGGCAGGGTTGGCTCCTTCTGGAAGGTCTGGGAGATGAACCAGGTCTTCACTCTTGCTGTGTTCTGGCACACGCATCCCTTAGCTTGTGACTCCGTCCTCCCATCAATCTGACCTTTTCCATCATCCCACTCTTGTTTCTGCAGCCACGTCTCCCTCTGCCTCCCTTTTATGAGGATGATTACATTTAGGGCCTACCTGGGTAATCCAGGATGGTCCCTTCTCAAAATCATTAACTTAGTCAGGTCTATAAAGTCCCTTTTGCTGTATGAGGTCAGGTTTGGTGGATGAGGATGTGGATTTCTTGGAAGGGGCATTACCACTTGGTCTGTTTTGTCAAACAGAAACCTCCCTTCAGTTGAATTGTTCGAGCAAAGGCCAGGATCAGGTGCGGAAGATATTGTTTCCTGCACTGACTGTGAGCTTATTTAGGAGGGACCCATGGGCAACCAGAATCTGAGAATGGGAGATTGTAGGGAAAAATAAACCACCCCAGAATGAGAGTAGTTCTCTCTTTCTCTTTGTTCTGCACTATGATGTTTCATCTCAACCAGGCAAATCCTTCATCTACAAATGCATTTTCTTGGGGTGATGTTTCATTCAATTTTCAATAGTCTGTAGGCTGGTTGAGCCCCTCTAATAGTCTGTGGGGATTCCTTCACTCTTACAACCCCTCTCGCACTTTGTACTCTCTTGCCCCAAACTGTTAGGTCTCCTATCTGTCATCTATCTATCTATCTATCTATCTATCTATCTATCTATCTACCTATCTATCTATCTATCCATCTATCTATCTCTATCACATTTATGCCAGCACTGTGTGAACATCTTACATATGTTAAGTCATTTAGTATTAATACTATTCTATTATGGATGCATCCCCATTTTGCAGATGAGTGAACTGAGGCACCACAAGAAGTAATTTGCTCAAGGTATATAGTGAGTATTCAAAGTATATCCAGCTCCACAGCCCATGTTTTAACTGCTATAATATCCTCATCTCTGTGAGAAGTCCTCAGTATGGGGTCATTGTTATTATTCCTATAGAGCCCAGAAGTAAATGTTTGGGAGCCCACTTTCTGCAGTTCTACCTCCCCCACTGCAGGAGGGAGGAGAGGAGAAAGGTGAAGGAGGAGGAAGCAGGGGAGGCAGATCAAAGGGATGCAAAATGCAAACATGGGTCCCAGGTGCACACTGTGGTTGGGATGTTGGGTATGGGATACATTGCAGGTGGCTATGCCCAAGAGCACCACCGAGAAGAACTGTTTTCTCTATGGCATGAATCCTGGCTTGGGGAGGGGAGATTAGATGTCCAATCTAATTTGCTGGAACAGCATCTTCCAATTTCTGGATTTAGACTGCATCTGAGCTATGATTGAGGATGTTTTATTATTTGAAGGTGACATATTGTGAGCCATGCTTCAGACCTCTGTCCACCAGGTGCAAAGCCAAAACTTCCCCTGCTGAATACATTTTAAGTGGAAATATTGAGTTTCGATCATGCGTCATAAACCACTCCAACGCTATGTGTCCTATATAGTATGTTATTTAATTCTCTAGGAGGTGGGTGATATTCTTAACCCTGATGTAAGGATGAAGAAGCTAAAGCTAAAGAATTTCCAGTAATCAGCATGAAGTCACGAAGACGGTCAGGAGTAGAATAGGTTGGAGCCCAGATCCCCCCTTAGCTATTTTGTCATGCTTCTGAGGAAGTGGTAAAGGACACACACTGGACAGGCTGACAAGGAGATGATGGAGATAGCTTGTGAGTGGTGGGTTTTGATTCTTTTAAGAAATAAGGATGTCAGCTAATGTACTGGGTCTAATTCCCCCCCAAATATAGGATCACTTGAAAAGCTGCTAAGCAAGAAGGGGAGCTCTTGCCCTTGGTTCATGGCATTGTCTCTGGCATATCTCAAGAGGGCAGAGCCTTCAGGGGGACAGGGAACACATAGGTGCTGCTTTCTCCCCTTTCCCATGGCTGTCTTCCCCTGCTGGTGTGTGCTCCCCAGTAGCTTCAGCAGGGCTGCAGAGCTGTGGGTCAGGACTAGTCCTGTGGGCTGTGATTATTCACCCAGGCCTTCAGCTTGTGTCCAGTTTGCTGAGCTGGGCTGGGCTGGCAGTGGTTCCAAAAGCTGCAGAGCTATGCCAGAGAGGTGAGAAATGAGATTTATAAAGGGTGCCCAGGTAGCCCTGAAACCCCGTCTCTTAACCTCTCCCCACCTCTGCTCTGTTGCCTTTTTTCAGGGAGCACCCTGCAAATGGCTTCATTTGTGTGTGCTGCCACCACTTCCAGCCTTAAGCCATTGTTAAACACCCATTTTAGGATCACGACTATTAGATAAATAAAATACTGCTGTATATTCAAGCATGGCCTTTACAACATTATATTAAAACAATAAATCAGGTATCACAGACTCAGCGTTTGAGCCAGCTTTTATTGCATTATTCCATTCTCTCCATTATCCAGCTTTAAAATCCCTCCTCTTGCATTTATGATTTTGAAACATTACATCAGTTATGTCCCCATGGCACTTTAATCTAATTCAACACTTTAAGGGGTAGGTAAGCGTTTAGGACACTGGGCCAGGCTCTGATCATTTTATGAAACTGTTGTTTTATAGAAGAACATTACCTTTATTACCAGATTCTATGGTGTGTTTGGCAGGGGGACAATCTGGTTACAATTACGAACAGTGTTTTTTAAGAGCTGCAGTAGAAAGTGCAGCCATTTGAAGATGAGATACAGCCTCCTCCATCGGTCAGAGCGTTATTGGTACAAGATGTCCAAAGGAAGCGTAGCTATGCCTGGGGCTTCTCCTTCAGGACTTCGTGTTAACTAGTGGTGCAGGTGGTTCCAATGGAAAAACTTTACGTGACTCTGTGCCCCGAAGCACAGTGAGTCATCCACAGCGCGATCATCACCCATATCAAAGGAGAGATTTCATGGACTGGCCAATGCAGTTTGTTAAATTCACCCCAAACAAACTGGATGCCATTAAAGCTTTGGAGTGGTAGATATCTTCTTACTAGAGTCCTGAAGGAGAGATTCTTTCGGTAATACTGCTTCTCTATCTAACAGGCAAGAAATGGGTGTCTGTCCCCATTCACCCTCAAGCACCTGCCAACATCCGTGTTTTAATACCCATTTCTTTTATTTTCCTTGTGTTGGGGGGGTGATGCATAGATCAAACTGCTTTTAAACAATAACCCAAACAGTGTCAGCAGGATACTGTTTAAAATTCAAGTGGCCTGTCTTTCATATACCATAAGCCTCTGGGGAACCAATAAATGTCAAAGAAATGTCAAATTATTTATGTATTTATTGGGTCTACAGCACATTTCTGAAGAAGCCTTGTGGCATTTGCCACTGCATGCTTTGAAGTCATCACACAAACCAGGTGCCGTAAATACATCAAATGAATTTTAGCATTTGCCTCTGCACAATCAAGTGTCCAGCATTAGTGTGCAAAGAACTTCCCTCTCAGCTTTCCTTTACTAGACGATTCTTTGACCTCTGATGTCTAAAGTAGGTGTGTAGGCTTGGCCCAGTGATCAGCAGAGGTCCAAGTTTAAATGGTCATTGATGTTCTTTGTCCTCTTGGCGAAAGCCTTTTAAGGCTACTGAGATTTCTGGGAATTTTAGCAATCACCTTTGGGGTGAAGGAAGGGAAGTTACAGTAGGGAGGTGGGCATCCTGGAAAAAACTGCAGCATTGGCCATTGGCAGCCAGCACTGACAAGGACATTCCAAGACCACCCTGAGCCCTGCCTAAGTGGGCTGTGCATGCTTCTCTCTGCTCCCTGAACAGACCACTTTTGAGGTACCCAGACCTTTCAGAGTGAGAATGGCCCAGTCCTTTGGGGACACAGCTGAGCTGAGCTGAATTCCTCAGCAGCGAGTTTGAGTATCTATCTTTCTTCTCTTCATTAAAACTGAAAGTGAATGTGGGAAAACTTCTCATAAAAAACTACATCAGGATGGGAAATAAATTATTTACTTTCTTTTTGATATCTCATTCTACAGCTGTTCTCCCAAACCCCCTGAATTCTATAGCCAGATTTTTTTTTTCCTAACATTTAGAAGCCAAAATATGCAGAGCACCTACTATGCGGAAGGTACTGTGTAGGGAATCAGTCCCCACTTTACTTGTGAGGAAGCTGAAGCTGCTGTTGGCCCAGGCAACCCAGACTGTTGAAGGCCAAAGGAAATGTTTGCATTCTGCATTTCGTGGCCCTCGACCCTGTTTGTCAAGGTTTCTGCTCTGTCTCTCAGGGACTCACAGGAGATGCCTGCTCCCGAATTCCATATGGGGGCTTTCTAAGCAGATATACCTGTCTGGGCTACATGCTCAAATGTGTTCAGATCTGAGCCCCACCCATGGTTGGAGTCACCAGAGGGTTTTGGACCACACCTCTGTTTATCCAACTCTTTTTAATAGGAAAAGGAATCCCAGTCTCCTCCTCAGCACAAGTGATAGGGAGAAACAATGCATTTCAAGTTCAAGGCCCTAAAGATGAAAAACTGAAAACAGTGTAGCTACCTATAATGATTGTTATTTATTTGAAGCTTTTTTTTTTTTTTTGAGACAGGGTTTCCCTGTGTAGCCTAGGCTGGTATTCTACACACCATAACCCTCCTGCCTCAACCTTCCAAGTGCTGGAATTACAGAAGTGTGCCACCATGCCTGTTTTTTATTTTTTATTTTTTATTTTTTATTTTTTTGAATGGATGATGACTAACAAGTGTGAGTCATGGCGATCTAAAAAAGAAAGATGCACTACAAGATTTCAAAGAATTTTTGATTTGACTATTTCTCTGGTAATAAAAAGGGTGAACCATCAAACTACACAAAAGTCATGTTTGTAGAAGAACTTTGGAACTTTAGAAATAAATCCTTGGAAGAAGGTTCCATCGATATTGTTGCATTGTTAGGATATGCACCATTTCCCATTTGATTAACCTCTCTCATGTACCCTGTCACTCTGGAGCCTATCAGAAACAGTTTTGCATATTGTTCTTGGCATGGCCTTATATGCCACTCAGACTCCAATCCAGCAGGTATTTATTCAGGCTCTGTGCTAGGCATTTGCTTACATGTCCTTCTGAAATATCCCTGGCTTCCTGGCTGCTTTTGATCACACTGAAGGGAGAATCCCTCACTGTGGAAGACAAGAGTCATTTCTTAGCCTCATGTCTGGGATTACAGAAATGAAAACAATTGTGTCTTAAAAAAAAACCAAGAAGTCCAAATGCACAGTGAAGTCA
Organism: Erethizon dorsatum; assembly: GCA_028451465.1. Lineage (NCBI taxonomy): Eukaryota > Metazoa > Chordata > Mammalia > Rodentia > Erethizontidae > Erethizon > Erethizon dorsatum. The sequence goes on along the minus strand of CM051828.1, from coordinate 118,357,629 downwards.
TTAGAGGGATCCTGCCCTGCTCCTACTTACAGAAGCCTTTATAATTTAGACATCATTAATGAGGATTCTAGTCCAAGTTAGACATAAGCTTGAAAAATTGCCTTCATTAATAAAGCAAACTAGGCTGCATGAGGCATGCTTGACCTCCCTTGAGAACACATTATTTGAATGTCTGTTTGGCTCTTATTTCCATATCAATAATCAATGTGCAGATTACTGATCATTCAAATCTGACCATTAAGGCAGATCCAGAAGGAAGCTGACTTGCTAATTTGCTGTATCTTGTTTCTAAAATGTGTAGCTGTACTTTATAATTTGCATATTTTAAAATATCTAATAATTCAGGATTACTTTTTCTATGATTTGAGCAGAATCAATCTAGTTAATGGGGTTGTTCTGAATTTCAGGGTTGACAGGTTTTTTAAAAAATCATATATTTAAATTTTACATTGAGGAATTTTATTCTCTAAGAGAAGTTATGCAGGGTTTTGAAAATAGTAATAAATGACAACTACATAAGCGTTTAATAAGGGGAAATGGAGATACCTTGGGCTTACTTCTTAACCTTGGCTGGTATGGCAGATACGATGATTAATTTTAAGTGCTTCAACTTAGCTGAGTTTTGGTGTCCAAATATTTGGTCCAACATTACTGTGGATGTCTCTATGAAGGTGTTTTTGGGAATGTGATTAACGTTTAAGTTATTGGCCTTTGAATAAAGCAGATCACCCTCTATATAATATGGATGGGCCTCGGGCAATCAGCTTTAATGAAACAAAGACTGACCTCAGAGCAAGAAGGAATTGCTACCCTACACTGTCTACCCTGCAGATCTTGAGTTTATATCTCCACAATTGTATGAGTCAATTCATTAAATCAATCTCAGTATCAAGGATCTAGATGTGATATGTACATATAACAATTCCCCATGACGAATGTATTTATTGTGTATCACAAATAATATTAGTAAAGGGGAACAATCTCGATCTTTGTCCTTCCCTGTCTCTATCTCTACCTCTCCCCCACCCTGTCTCCACCACTGTCCCCAGCTCCGTCTTTATCTCTGTCACCTTTATCTTGTTGCTTCTATTTCTCTAGAGAACATTGGTTAATACAATAGGTGTCTTGGAATATTAACTGGTTAATAACGTATTTAGCTCTGTGCTTGGCACATTTTAGACAATGGTTGTTTAGAGCTTTCTAAGTGCAATGTGCTGGTCAGCCTTTAGATTTGAAGTAGAATAACATTTAGTGTAGTGTATTCATCTTTGTTTTCTATTTGTTGTTTGTGTAGTACTGTACTTAGCACAATGGCAACGCAGAGCTAACGTTTGCAAGAATTTTGTAGAACACCTCAACAAGAGAGGGCACAGTAGTCCAATGGCGTAAAACCAAAGAGACAATAAATTTATTTTTTTTGGCAGGATTCTGTACATAGAAATGATCTGAGGCAGTTTCCAAATGTCAGACTTAAACTATCACCTATGAGAAGTGAAAGAGAATTGGCTATTGAATTTAAAAAAGAGAAAATGTTAAATTTTTATGTGTTTAAGGGAACTTTGAAGTATTTAAACAAGAACAATTGGCCTCCACTGCATAGTTCAGATAATAAAAGAAATGCTGGTTTCTGTGGAAATAAAAGATAAAATGTGTAGTATTCATTTTATGAAATAATATTTTTTCTTTCAAAAAGTGATGTATAAGAAAATATGGAAAATTTGGAAAGATACAAAATGGGATGGGAATCTCTTTTAAAAATGACTGCTATTGACACATTCAACCTGTGCCTTTTCTTAGCATCTGGTTTTGGTATAATTGTATTATAATACACAAAATGATTTGTGTTGTTTTTTCTCTTTATCTAAAAGAGTATTTATTGACCATCTTTGAAAGAGTGGCCAAATTCTCCAAGAAGAGCTAATTTACCTGGAAATCAGAACAAAAAACTAAAAAGTTAAAAAGAAATCTCTTACTGGGAGAAGATTTATTTTTGCTTGCTGGGTGTTTGTTAGCGACTCTGTGTCTCTGGACTATAAAACCATTACAATATTTCAGAGGCAAATGTTTCAAGGTAGAGGTCAAATGCCCCACTTTTGGAGCTCGACAGCGTGCTCAAATCTCAGCTCTGCTGCTCACCTCTGGAAAAACGCTGGGCAAATTTCCTAATCCGTGAAGTGCGGATTATTCAACTTCTTCTCTCATAGGACTATGGCAAGGACAACACAGAAATGTGGAAAAAATACTTAGAACATTGCTTAGCATCTTATAAGCTCTCAGTCAATGATAAAAACTATTAGTGACAGGAGATTGCTTCCAAAGTCACATCGTGACTATAACTTGTAATGACAATGAGCCCCTAGTTAGTGAGTGCTGTGTGTTAAGTTCATTATAACAGATTTCACTACTATGTCTGTTTATTACAGCAGTTCTGTGATATTGGCATTGCCGTTCCTATCTTGCAGATGAAGAAACAGAGTTTCGGGGAGTTACATGGTTTTTCTGAAACCTCTCAGCTGGCAAGTGGGAAGAGAAGCCACAAGGCTTTCAGGACCTCCTTGCAGCATTTAAAAGAGGTAAAAAGCAGAAATCTCTTGTCTCATCTGTGTAGGTGTGAGAGTATCTTCAATTGGAGAAAGAAATAAAGGGAAAAGGAAAGAGAGGATTTAAAATTTGGCATGGCACACCAGGAGTCTGGGAATATACACAAAAAACGGGAGTTATTTTAAAATCGTGTGGTGGCTGCCCTAACCCTCTCAGCGCCGCTGCTCTAAGACTAGACTGTGTGAGTTGCAACTTTTCGATTGCTGTGTTCAGCATCATTTTTGTTGTTGTTGTTATTGTTAAAAAACAACAACAGAAAAAGGAGAATGTTTGTTCTCCACAAGGAATTACAGAAAAGGATGACATATATTTTCCTTCTTCAATTTTCTCTGAGAAATAAGTCATTGTACCCGAGAATGGTAGCCTGAGACCACGAATCTGTTCTTATGTATGATTATGTCATCTGCGAACATCTTTTGAAAGAAGTACCCAGGGTAATTTATCAAGGAAACAGCTTTTGACTGTATCCTTTTCCCTGGGGTTTATGAAACTTCAGCAGGTGGCATTCTGGTGTTGAGCATGACAAGCTTGTGAAATTGCAGGAGCCAGCCTGTGGAGGAGAAAGTTGATGTTGCCTCTTTCACAGATGAAAGGAACGAACATACATCAGGCCTCGTGAATGTCTGGGGTCCTGGGCTAGGTGATTTAATCCATGTCTAATTTCACACACCCCTAATTTAATTGTCACTATGTTCATTTAGTCATTCAGCTAATATTTATCCAGTGGCCACCACTGAGCAGATATTATGTAAAGTGCTGAGTTTAGGAGGTGCACATATAAGGAATGCAGACCAGGAGTATGAAATATTTGTCACCAGTGAACAACGTGGGCTCCTACATCTACTTAAATAGGCCATGCTGTAGAGGTACGGAGTGACGTGTGATAAAGAGGGGCCCCTCAATCGGAATGCCTTTTCCCTTATGCTTTTACACTTGAGCAACTTGAAGCTTATTGTCATGAAAATGACTGTGCTAATGGATAAGTAATAAGGCAAGGATTCCTTGCCATTCGTATGATTCCACAACATCGCGTAGAGCGTATCGCAGGAATCCATTAAAAATGCTTTTACCTAATTCTCTATTTTTTGCTTGTATAGGTTTGAGATATGGAATGAATGAATTCAGTGTGGGGAGTTGGTCACTATACACATCTTAATACTTCCCGTTCCTCTGCCCTCCCTCCAGTCTCCCCCCATCCCTAAGTCTCTTTCTTATCTCATCTCACCCCATTTCTGAAATGTAACCTTGTTTGTGTGTAGTCTGCGCATTTCCCTCTCTAGCTGTCTGCTTCTATTTATCTCCTCTTCTAACCTCCTGTTTAGGGCTGAAGATGCAGTGATAAGAACTGAAGTAGCAGAAATAACCCTAAACATAAAGAGAGAAGAACCACTCTTTGCAGAACTTCAGCCACTCTTGCCTGCCTGTAAGTCCAGCTGCGGAAACTTGACTTCTGAAACTCCTTCCGCTGGGTTTCATGGTGGTCGCCATAGCGATTCATGGGTGCCAAGTATTTAGTACTCATTTCGGTGTTATGATAAGAGGACAGAAAGCAGGGGTCTGCCGACTTTTTCTGAAATGAATTCTGAAATGGGCCAGATAGTAAATATATGAGGGGTGATCAAAATATACAGTGACTGTTTACAAATAATTTGTTACAGTGAAGGACATGTTGCTATTAATCCTCCTTGGAATACTCCTGCTTGCTTTGAACGCACTTATCCCATCATTCATGGTCTTTCTGAAGCAGTTCTGGAACTCCTCTTTCATGAGTGTCTTTATGAAATGTGATAAAAAATACGGTGAACATCACTGTGGACTGACAAAGGCAGGCTCATAAAAACATTATAGTGTCTTCATCCACCAGACCTGACACCAGGCTCTTCCTCAAAGTCAAAAGAGCCATGAAACAGACATTTTGAAAGGATTCAGGACACTGAAGTAGCCATGACAGAGCAACTAAAGACCCTCATGAAAGAGGACTTCCAAAACTGCTTCAGAAGTGACAAGAACAATGGGATAAGTGTGTTCAAAGTGAAGGTGAGTATTTTGAGGGGGATTAGTGGCAACATGTCTTCTACTGTAGTAAAATTTTAAAAATTTAAACATTCGTCATAGTGTTTGTCATACATTATGTAAGCCTGTATGGACCCATGGTCTTGATTACAATTACTGTAGCACAAAAACAACCATAGAAAATTCCTAAACAAAATGGGCATGACTGTGTATCAATAAAACTATTTATGGACACTGAAATTTAAGTTTCATAAAATTACATATAATTTCACAATAAATATTCTTTTGGCTTTTAACAAACCATGTTTGAAAATGAAAAAGCCATCATCAATTCATGGGCCATACATGAATACATACAGGGTTGTTGAGCTGGATGTGGTTCATGGGCTAGTTTTCCAACTCTTTTTTTTTTTTTTTTTTTTGAGACAGTCTCACTATGTAGCCCAGGCTTGCCTCAAACTCACAGTGATCTTTCTGACTCAGCCTCCTGAGTGCTGGGATTACAGGTGTGCACCAACACTAGTTTTTCGACTCTTACTTAAGGAATTTAGCCTGCATTCAAATCCAAGTTCTATGAGTTACTGGCTAGATAACCTTGGCCAGTAACTTTGGGCCTCAGTCTCCCCACGGGCCCTTACTTTTGTGAATATGTGTAACTCTTCTGCTTCAGGCTCCTGTGCTTTGCTTCTGTGATAGCTTCACTTACAATGCTTTCTCTTCTGAAATTTGGGTTATGGGATCTTTTTCATTAATCACGTCTCCTCTTAAAGTGGTCACCCTCTACTTCATTAGTCATTATCACACTACCTTGCTTTATTTCCCTCATAGCATTTATTAAATCTGAATCCATCTTCATCATTTATATTTTTACTCATTTATTGTTTAGCTGGCCCACTAGAATAAGCTTCACTAAAAAATATTTTTTTTTTTTTTTTTTGTGGGTACCGGGGGGTCGACCTCAGGACCTCGCGCGCCAACAGGCACCCTTGCCGCTGAGCGATATCACCAGCCCCTTTTTTGTATGTGGGATCCGGGAGTCGAACTCGGGCCCTCGCGCTTGCAAGGCAGGCGCTTACGCCGCTGAGCCATCTCACCGGCCCCTAAAAAATATTTTTAAAAATTTTTATTTTTATTCATTTTTATTTTATTTTAAAGAGAAAAAAATAAAACAAAATTTTAAAACAAGATAATAGGAAGGTAACAATGGTTAATACATTGCGTATTGTTATCTTTAAATTAGTTATGCAGAGTACAAGATATAGGCATTTAAATGTCCAAATAATATTAGCACAAACCTTTCTTTTCAATGAACTAAGAGAAATTAGTAGTATAACTGTCTTAACTATCATATATATATATATAGGTTTTTTTTTTTTTTTTTCTTTTCCTTTCTTTCTTTTTCTCCATTCCCCCATCCCAATTTAAAATTTTTAGTTTCATAAGTATATACTATTATGGGGAGTTGGTATATGTACATAATACATCTTAATTTTTTTTAATGTCCCCTTGCCCCCTCCCTCCATCTTTTGATCCCTTCCCAATTACAAAAGATCTTTCTCCCTGTTTCCTATTATGCATCTTTTATTTTATTCTTTAATTTACATATACTCTTGGTTTTTCATATAAAGGAAACCAGACAATAGTTAAGCCTGTGTTTCTGATTTACTTCACTTAACATTATGGTCTCAAGGTGCACCTACTTTCTTACAAATGACTCAACTTTATCCTTCTTTATAGCAGAGTAGTACTCCATGTGTATAAAATACCATGTTTTCTTTATCCATTGATCTGTTGACGGACATATAGGCCACTTCTAAGATTTAGCTATTGTGAGTTGAGTTGAAAAGCAGCAAGATTTTTTTAAAACCTTATTTACCATTATGTGCCCAGAGCCAGGAGCCATGTTTAATATATAGTAGGTGCTCAGTAAATACTTGTTACCAAATGAAGTATAAGAAAGGATAAATATACCTTATACAATACAGAATTTCTGTACCACCAGATTTTGGTGAGGGCTTAATGAAATTATACATGTACTTGATAAAAAGATAAAAAGGTAATGGTTATATTTGTATAAATTATTATTAATACACATTTGTAAAGGGAGATTAATAAATAATAAACTCATAAAATGGAATATACCAAGTCATGCCCATCTTAACCATGGAATTGTAGTGATAGAATTGGAAAGAAATATAACAATTAGGTTATGAATATATTTTGCTTTTGTTCAGCTTTGTTTAGCTGCACATAAAGAATTAGGTTCCTCCGGTGAGATGGCTCAGCGGCTTAAGCGCCTGCCCGGCAAGTGCGAGGGCCCGAGTTCGACTCCCGGATCGCACATACGAAAAAGGGGCTGGTGATATCGCTCAGAGGCACGGGTGCCTGCTGGCGCGCGAGGTCCTGAGGTCGACCCCCCGGTACCCACAAAAAAAAAAAAAAAAAAAAAAAAAAAAAAGAATTAGGTTCCAGGAGAGCTTAGGCAAGTTGTTTGAGGACACAAGCTTTTGAGAAGATTGTGACAAGTATGATATCTGTCTGTGTATTTGTGTGTTTTGGGAGGAATGGAGAAGGGGTGCGCTAGTTTTCTATTGCTGTGTAACAAATTACCGCACACACAATGGCGTCAAACAATACTCATCTCTTATCCCCCATTTCCTTAGATTAGAAGTTAAGTGTGGCTCAACAGCTTCTCTGCTCAGGGTCTCACACTCAGGGTCTGTGAAGGTGGCTGCTGTCGCCTCCGAGACTCTGGAAAGAAGCTGCTTCTAAGCTCATTCAGGTTGCTGGTAGAAGCCGCATCCTTGTGATGTAGGACTCAGGCTCTTCTTTTCTGCTGTCAGCTGGAGCTCTCAGCTACTAGAGGCTGCTTGCAGTACCTTGTCATGGACCTTCTCAAAGACCTGCCCAAATCATGCCAGTGGGCAGCAGGGACCCTCAAGATGAATTTCCATCACACATTGGCATCACTCTCCCTTTTTGCTACCAACTGGAGAAACTTCCGGCTCACCCAGATAATTATTAATTGAAGTTACCCTGATAATCCTTCTTTAATTAACCTAACGTTAACTGATAGGTAACTTTAATTGCATTTGCCGGAATACCTTTTGCTACATAATCTAACAGGGTCAGAGGAGTGACATCTCATTGTACTCACAGGTTCCACCTACACTCAAGCATGGGGATCACGAGCGTCATCTTAGAATTCTGCCTGCCACAACAGGACGGATGCTCTTACAGCTCCTGCGATGATAACCAGTGTCTTCTTTGCTTGCTTTTTAGTTTTGCTTGTCCCCTGATTTTCTGCTAGATCTTGGAGGTTTTGTATGTTTTCGAGTAAATCTCTATGGCATATAGGTTTAGTGATCGTGCAAATATGAGAGTCCCTGCTGCAGAGAGAGTCACTGATTTGAGTCCTTAACTCTGAAGCCAGCAGCACCTTCACAGCAATCCCAGTTTCCAGTCTGTTCCAACCAAAGACAGAGTTCAGCCTATGACGAATTATGAGCTACTTTGGCCTGGTTCAAACTCTCTGGCTGGTTCAAACTTTTCAGGTCTGCCACAGCTTGAAACTTCCTTCTCGAATATCCTTTTTTTTTTTTTTTTTTTTGTCCTGCACAGGGCCCGGTACTGTACTGCAGTCTGATGACTTTTTTCACCTTCTCAGGTTCCTGCCTCATTTTCTTCATAGGCATTTTTTTCCAGTAAATTTCTCACACATCTAATCTAACCTTGGTATTTTCTTGTTGGGAAACCTGGACTAACACTAGTGCTGCCAGGTGTGGTTTGAGAAAACAGACGCATAACACGGGGTCCTGGGACTGCCTTACTCCCTGCCTGCTGAGCAAATAGGATGCTGTTTTAAGTGGATTGCAGCCTATGCACAGTGCTTTGCACAATGTGGTGGCCCAATTTTTAAAGGCATCACTAAAGTGAGTTGTGTAGTCCGCATGGTAGAGAGGAACTCCCTTGCACAAGTAATAGTGTAGGTATTTGAAAGATATAAGGGGAAAAATGCCTACAGAGGCAGAGGCATTGCTGTTAAATTGGACCGAAGCACTACAGCGGAATGAAAAACGAAGGCTGTTAATAAGCAGTGAACGATTCAGAGTGAGAGTCAGAAGACCTCCTTGGCACCTTACAAAGAATCTTTTCTCTCTTGCACGGAGGAATGGATAATACTATGCAGCAGACTGGCCAAAGTCATTACGAATGTGCCAGTGTGATGGGCGCAAACTTCACTAAGACGTTCAGTGGTGCAGCCCTGTGCAGAGTAGGGACGACGGCAGGGGAGATAAGCACTGAGAGACTTGCAAATCTCCATGGTGATGATGGAGCCTATATAAGCAAAAGAGTTCAAGGAACAGGACCCAAGCCTAGAGGCCAGAAAGCCACAATTACTACAGCAAGGTCTAAGAGGGGGCCAAGAGCTTGATCGCAGGGATCTGTGGCGATGGCATTCCAAGACGAAAACAGGCGAGCGCCCTGCAAGGAAGCTGCTTAATTTCAACAGAACAACAGTAATATGGCAGACAGGGAGATGCAGGAGGCTGGGGGCATTTGCTCAACAAAAAGTATTAGTCCTTTGCTAAGTTCCAAGATCTGAATAAACTTTCAGATCAAGAACCCTTTGGCCATGCTAAGTATGTCCCATCATGATTTCTCTAGCTTCTTCCTAACGGGGCCTGGAGCCATTTGCATGGATGACTGTAGAGGGGAATGGAGAATCACCAGATATTTGGAGGACAATTACACAAAGGGTCCAAGTTGACCCGATGTTTTGGGCCCACAAACATCAGTTTGGCTCTCTGGGAGAGTGAAGGTGAGAGGGATCTGGGTTATACATGGTATCCTCGATAAAGTCTGGTTCACAATGGGCTTGCAAGCTCCACAGCCTCAGTGACCATTTCCTCGGGGCTGTTTCTCTGGGCTGTTCTTGGCCTGCAGCTGAGCATAGGAGGACACGGATATGTCCCATGTCTGCAAGATGTAGGGCTCCTCTGATGGGCAGTGTTGGCTCCAAAACTCCTTGATGGGCAGATGGAAGCTTTCTTGGACTTTATTACAGTTGAATGCATTTTATTTAAATTTTCTTTCCTCTCTTCTTCAAATGGATTTGTCAGGCTCTGGAGCCTCACAGCCTGCCCTGCTTCCACCTGCTGCTTTTCACTTTCCCATTACAGGCTTTTCCTTTCCTGGGTGTTCAATCCCATTTTTGGCATCTGCTTTTTGGAGACCCCGAGTAACACAGCAAGAGGTGCAGCTGTATGTATGTACATGGCTGAACATTTCGGAGTGTAGTTCTAATAACAGTTAGATCAAATCATTTCTTCCTTTCTTGAATTTAAAGCAGCAAAGTGAGATGTGTTCATTAGCCGGCAGAGCTGTAGTCATGCTGGGAGGTGATAAAATGCCACATTCTTTCCATATCTTGAATATCTGCTTGATGGTAACTTGCTCTAGAGTTTGAGGCTGCTCTTCAGCTGTGTTGGTCCTACTAAAGAAGGCTTCTCAGCGTCCAGGAACAACAGCTCTTTACACGGGCATTTCTTTTTGTGATGATGTGACAATTCAAACACCATTCCCAGGGACTCAGCATCGATCTGTTTCCTTCTGAGACAATTTAAGGTCCCACTCTCTCCTTCTGACAATGTAACAACAAGCGCAGAGTTCATAAACTAGTTTATAAAGAGACTGGCTTCATTCCTTGTCCGAAATGATTTTTCCAATGTCAGAATATAGAGCTGTTATAACTTGGGCCACTAGCTTGGCTCTTACCAACGAGTATTTTGTCTTGTGATTGTTATTGCACTGCTTTCTGGAGGTATTTTTTTCTTTTCTTTTTTTTTTTTTTTAATGTTTTAAAGGAGTCACAAAGAAAAGGTTAAGAGAGAGGGGACCTGTAGAATTAGAGTGACACTCTGCTATTTTGAGAAGACACAGTCTGTTACCTGCTCAGTATCAACAAGCTATGTGCCTCCTTGAGAATTCCAGAATATCTGTGTTCTTAGCTTTCCAGTGTGAAATAGAAAATGCTCCATGTTTAGAAGAAATCATTTTTTAATGTTATATAAGATTTAGTGCTTTTTAAGAAAGTTTATTGATACAATTTAGATATTCATAATGATTACATTCATCATAGGGAATTTATACCTGTACACGATATATCTTGATTCCTCTTTGTTTTCCTATTCCCTTTTCCCTTCAATTTTGTAGCTGCTTCATTTATGAAGGATCGCTAAAATAACAGTGGTTAAGAGGCAGGGCTTATGTGCTAAAAATCAGGAGGCCACAACTGTCAGGATGGCTGGCCAGGCCTGGGGGGCAGCCAAGGGAGCTTGCCTTGAGTGAAGTTAGTAGCAAGCGTTACATAAGTGGGAGCTAATGTTTAAATTCATCATGATTCCTGAAACTTAGACATTTAAGATTATATTACAGATTCCCATAGGCCACAGTGTTCAGGACTTGCTGTGCAAGGACGGGTCTTACTCCTAGTATTTGCTCTATATAACCTAAACCCATGCATAGACAGCACAAAGATTGAGAGGAAATCTACCCAGCAACTCTGGAAAGATAGGAAGCCACTGAGGAAAGGGTGGATCTTTGCCATTCTTTCTTTGAATCTGTAGTCTTCTTCCCAAAATGTAAGCAAAAAGAGGGGGGAATGGCCGTGAGAGGACATTATTTGACTCTTCAATTGCTCATTTGTTTTAGCACTTACTGAGTAAGATCTAAGTGTCAGCCTCCAAGCTTGGTGGACAGATGTGAAAATGGAAAAAAGGCTCAATCCATGTCTGCAAGGAGTGGCCTGCCTAGTCATGGAAGGAAGTTGTGAGGAATCACTAAGAGACCCATCTGCAGTGAGGGAGGGCCTGGTCCAGAACTCTTCTGTGAGAAAAATGCCACGTGGGGTTCATGTGTGGGTTATTAAGGTGAAGTCAGGTGCTTTAAAGAGGAAGTATCATCCACATGGCCTCATGGCTGTGAACCAGCCTAGCTGTTGAGGGAAGAAGGACTTATTCATAAATGCTGCCCCCAAGGAAAGGAGAAACATGTTGCAGGGAATATAGCTGGGGCATTACTAGCGTTACTTCCACCAATAAGGTTTTAGATAAAACGCTTAGCTTGGGACTGTGTCACATGGAACAGGTGTTTGGACACTGCTATGTCCAAAGCAATGATGGCCACTGGGCAAGTTGGAAGCAGTGTCTTTGACGTGACTTTTAAAGACTCAATTTATCTCCAGAGACTCTTCTTAAATAGTAGAGAGATAAATGGAAGCTGGAGTAAAAAATAACGCAAGCCCTCAGCTTTCAAAGGCATCGATGTAGTTGGGCTTAATAAGTTCATTTCTCCACTGGGTTGTGGGTCACATTTCCCCAGCTTTATAACTGCCATGCGGTTTGCTTGTTTGGTATGGGTCATGTCATTTTCTAGCCTTCTGGTGGATGCTTTCTCTTACAGAGTCTGTCTCTTCCAGGGTGCCTTCTGGGCCAGGCCAGCACTGCATGTTCTGCCTTTCCTGACCTGTGTGCAGGAGAGGGCTCCATTTCATTTCCTATCTTCCCTGCTGTTGTAGTAAGAAAACCATGAACAAGTCTCCACGTTGTGTTTAGAGTCAGCGTATCTCTCCACTTCATTGCCAGTGGCTGCTCTTTCTCCACCTGATTCTGTACATACTTCTGACTGTAATATTTTCCTTTCTTCCTTAATACATCCTCATCTCCATTTCCCTGAGTGGTTTTTGTTTATCCTATAATCATTTTCTCCACCAGTTAATAAGCTCTTCTTATTTATTTTGTCCCTATTTGTGGGTAATGCAGTTTCTTTGTGCTTTTTGTCATTTGTCTAAAGACTGTTGTTAAGCAGCATAGTAACATCATCAATTCTCTCCTCTCATGGGGCTCCAGAGGACCTTGCTGTCATCCTTTCTGAGTTGCCAGGCCTTTTCTTTCCCAGGGAGAGAAAGTGGTGTAAACTCAAGCTCTCTTAAAGTTGTACAGACACAACCCTCCTGCTGCTATCTTCATGCATGGCTGGAATTGCTGGGTGTCTCCTGGTCTCATCTTCATGCGACTTATGAGCAATAACTTGAAGACAGCCAAGGCTGCTGAGCTCAAGTGGCTGCAGACTCTATTTTTCAGCCCATCTTTTGTGTGCCCAGGATAAAATGGCAAAGCCAATCCATTGATAATCAAAATACTGTAGTCAATACATCAACCTGTGGCTTCTACAGAACATATTGTGAGCCCAATGTATTGTGGCTTGGACTTATTTCATCTATTAGTTTCCACTGCAAGTTTGCTTTTTAAACATTGTTTAATATCCAAAGTGATGCATGTGTATCATATAAAAACTATAAAGTATAGATGATTTAAAAGAAAATAAAATGCACTCCTAGTCCCGCCTTGGTGTTTTATCTGTAGTTATAAATTTACATACAGGAGCACATGATAGTGTGTGGATGTGTTTTACACATTATTTATTACAAAATTAGAATCAAATATAAAATTATGTAACATAATATGACATAAGCATTTTTTCATGGCATTGCATATTTGTCCATTTTAGTTTTAATAGCTAAATAGTACCACACTGTATCAATGTAGCATAATTTTCTGTACCTGACTGCTTGTTCCTGGTCATTTAGTTTGCTCAAACTTTTCACTGCATATCCAAAAATAAGCAGATAAATCTTTCTGCACAGACTTCATTTTTCCCTGACATAAGCTATTTCAAATAGAAGTATTGGGTCAAAAATACACTATTGAGGTTTTAAAAAAATCTGCCAAATTACTATCTCCCACCACTGCCCTAGATAATTTTTACCAGCATATGCATTCTTCATTTCTGGTGTTTGCCCATTTCCTCTTACTCTGACGATGACAAATACTTGCTAACCTGATTCACAGGTGAGACAAGAGCACAGCCTTATTCTATGGGTATTGCTTAGTGGATAGTCCAAGGAAGTTTCATAAGTTGTGGAAAAATAATGAGAGAGATGGTGTTTTCTTCAAAATTACTAGAAAATAGAACCATGTGTTGTGCTGGGGGAGCCTTTTCCTAAGCCTTCAGAGAAATGCATCACATTCTTTATTATGCCCTCAAGGAGGCACAGAGCTTGCTATTTTCAAGCTGTGTTACATGGGAAATTGAAGCTTAAATCAAGTTTGCCTCTTGTTTTTCTTCAGTTTCAATCTCTTGATTTTATTTCTGGAGCCAGAATTAGTAGGAGAAGGGGTCATAGTCTGAATGGAGACAATGGGCAGTTTACCAGGGCCACCTATGCACAAAGAGGACTTGATTTTCTTCCCCAACCCCTTTCCCTTTCCAGTTTAGATTGCTTCCTGCATAGCTTTTGGGAAAGCTACAGCAGTTGTTTACCTTGAATGATAATTCCCAGGTCATTTGAAATTATGCACAAGTGGCTTCAACCGACCTTCTCTCATAATGAATTACCTGTTAGGTTCCTTGAGTCTTGAGTTTGATGGGTTGGGCTGAGAGGAAAGACTTGTGGGTGAAAATAAAGGACATTATTAAAATGGGGCGGCAGTTACAATCTGATGTAGTACTAACAGCATGAGTCACACGTATGTAGATAAATAGGTATAGATGTAGCAACAGATACAGATATAGAAACAAAGGCTGGACCTTGAGCTCATGCCTTTTCCACAGTGACAATTGCCTGAGAGGTCTAAGACTGTGCATAAAGGTGAGGATGGAATAGAAAAAGGAGGGAGTGTGCCAGTCCCCAGTCAGGCTTCAGGATCAACTGATTGACCAGGGTTTGTGATTTATTAGTTGGGAACAGCCACACTCAAGCGCTTAGCATTGATGGATATTTTTCTCATTACATTTTATATATAGAAAATGGTCCTTTCTGAATGAGGAATCTGGGGGACGTTTTAGTCATTAGTCATGTGAAACTTTCTTTCTCTCCTGGTGTTACAAAGAGCAAAAAATAAAATGACAGTAACTAAAACACATTCCTTTCTCTGAATTGCTTCTATAGAGAACAAAATGAAATGCTTAAGTTCAGTAACTCTATTAGCCTGGTGGTTTGCTTCATTTTCTACTTTCTGTTTCTATTTCAGCAGCCTTGTTGTATTCAAATCTTTAATTACATGGGAGCTAAGAATAATTGAGTGCATGCTGTGCTGGGTACATATGCCTACATACTAACTCTCCAATGGGTTCCTCTGGCACATGTCATAGAATCTAACTCATGGTTCAAAAGAGGTGCTCGATTAATGCTTGATTGTAGAACTGAATGGGATAAAACAATAAAAATCTCAGCTGTGCAGGGATGGAGGCAGGTATTTGGAAAATCCAGGGGGATTTCAAAGATTGTTTTAACTTAGTTATGTCTGTGCCTGGCATGTGCAGTTAGTATTTGTCTTTTGAGGTGTTCTGATTGCAACTTTGGCCTAAGCTACATACATCCAGTTGGGCGGTCTGCAGAAAGCCATTGTCCTCCTGTTCTGATAGGGAGACCAGATGGCAGATTTCCCAGGAAATTCTGGGTGATGCCAGTTGCACTTACGCTTGGCTGGCTGCTCATGGGAACGAGCTCACGTTAAGGTTCTCCAGGCTAATTTAGATCACTTTACCACGGTTTCTTACCGCTTCTATTATAACAGTTACAGTTTCAGGGGCAGTGGTAGTAATCATGGTAATTTTAATAGTTTGTAAAAGTGGTAGATGCAGTAACAGTGCTTACAGTCTGGACTTTATACTCTGCTAAATTATTTCATTTAATCCACTCAAAATCCAGGAAGCCTGGCCTATTTTCTTACCTCATTTGAGGGAATTGAGCCTCTGAGAGGGTAAGGGACATATCTAAGACCACTTAGGAGAGTAGGTTGTAAAGTCTGAACTTACTGCTGGAATTTTGGCCTTCTATACTAGTACTTGCTTTATTCTGAGACAATGTAGGGTGTTGACAAATGGCAAGCTTCAGAAAGTGGGTCTATTTACCAGGAGTAGGTGGGCAAATGCAATGGGTTTTGAAGAGCCATATGGCTTTGGGTTGTCTGAGGTACAAACTGTTCCCCAGGAAGGGAAATCATTAAAAATATCAGAGAATGTAAACAAAATGAAAATGTCTTAGAACCCTCATCACCTCATCACCTCTTAAAGGCATAACCATGAACGAAGTATTTAAGCATGGAAACTTATTTTAGCCATTTTTTTTTTTATGTTTTTAAAATGAGGTGAAACTTATCTTGCCTTGTGAAACAGATTATACTAAATTAGCCTTTGACTTTATAAGGGAAGCAATTGTGTTTATTTTGTTCATGTTACATCCTTAGTATCCAGCTCTGTACTTAGGACAGAGTACATGTTTTGTAAATATTTGTTGAATGAATCGATGAATAAACCAAAAATCACATCTGAACAGAAGATAATGGAGTTTAAAGAGGTTAGCATGCTTTTGGTGGTGATCTCATTTTAAGTCAGTGCAGAGCTTAAATGTTTGTGGTCCATCCCACATGTTCACTTTATTTTTTAAAAACTCATTACTCTGCCCTGGATCAACATGAAAGTATTTACTTCGCTGTAAATCCACAGTTGCTAAACTCAGTTAAAACAAACTCAAGTTTCATTTCAAAGTCATCTGATTTGCTTGGCTTACAGCACCTTGGATGCTTTTTCTAAGAAAAAGGAAACTATTTGCTTGGTGACAATCCACTAATTTAAATATACCTCCAAGTATGGATTTTCCATAAACTCTGTAAACAGCCCAGCCTATCTTTTGGCTTTTAATTCTGAAATTTATTAGCTCTTTCTAGCCATTTGCAGATATAAGCTCATTCTTAATTGTTTCATTTTTATTCTTATCCCAAACATAGTAAATCTTAATGGCTGTGCTTCCAACATTAAGAGGGAATGTGGTAGCTATAGGAAAATAATTCAAAACATTAAATTAGCAACAATATCATAACATTTACAAGCTGTTCGTAAGAACTCACTTTGACTTTCAAATAGTGATCGAGCTGAGGCATTTTAATAAATGGACCTCCAGATGGACACGTTCTCCTCAACTCAAGTTATTGTCATAACATGCTTTCTTTGACCATCTCTGAGTCCCTCAGGGTTGTGAAATTTCTATCTTTCTACTTTAATTATAAAACTAGTTGAGAATGTACCTTGTTGTTTGGCAGTATTACCAACACACTCTATTTGTTTATGGCACTTTGAAAAAGCCATTTTAATAAGGTCAGATTTGCAATTTAAATGAACTTTAATATTTCTTGCAAAGTCTGGGGCTGCTTATTTATGCGAGGGGTGAACACGGTGGAAATTTATGGTTTAAAAATATGTTCTCCTGTTTTCTTTTCCAAATGGTGCATCTCAGGTGATAAACACTTCCAACTGTATTTATAATTTTTTTCTTCAGAAAAGGGCAGAAAATCCAAATCAGTGAAATATATCATAGCTCTAAATGGGGTTGTTCATACTGTATTTTTCTGCTTTACTCATTAAAATCTCTGCCCCCAACCCCTATGGTATGCATTCATGAATAAATTCCACTTAGTCACTATTGAGTGCAGTGAATTTCTTTGTTCTGTTACTCTTCTTATAACACACAAGCAAACAAGCAAAGCAAAACAACAAAAACTGTTCCCTGAACTTCAAGGAGTGATCATCTATTGAGTTTATTTAATCATATTTCGTGGGAAGGACTTTAGGCATAGAGCCTTGAGCAGTTACCTATGGAAAGGAGCTAAGAGACAGTACATTTTTTCTCTACAGTTCAGTCACCTCCAGGAGGGAGGTGGGGATTTAGATGAACTCATTTGTTAATTGGTGGAGAAATTGTTCTTGCTTGGGGTGAGGAGAGACACAGAAGTGCCGCTGTTCTTTCCCTGCCTTGAACTCCGCTGCCCACTTTGTAAGAGCTCCAACCACGCTCTGCTGCAAACACAGTGAAGGCTCAAGCAAGGGTTAGAAGACCTGAAAGAAACTTAAACGGCAGGTGCTTGCTTACATTGAAAACGTTTGACCACATTGGAATAAGATATGTTTTTAAATTTTTTCTTCAACCCTAATAAATTGCCTTTCTTCCACCTTTATTTTCCTCTTCTGTGAATACTATTTAGATATGAAATAGATGGCTTTGTCTGGTTCACTCCACATTTAAATCTCTTCTTTATGAGGAGAGGAAACATGTAATGTAAATTTGCTGTTATCATCTTTCTTTTTCCCTCAGTCTCAAGACATTTGACTTCCCTTTCTATTTATTTGTACATGTTTGTGAGACATAATGACTACTTTCATTCTGGGTATCTGGTCCATGAACACGACTTATTTTAATTCATTTTTATGTTTCCTTTCCCTCTGCCTCTTTCCCCCTCCCTCCATCTCTTGTTCCCCTCCTCCTTTCCAGGAGATCTGTGTCCCTGTTTTCTTTTATCTACCTTTTATTTTATTCTTTAATTTATTCATACTTTGGGTTAATCATATAAGAGAAACCATATGGTATTTGAACTTGTGTGTCTGATTTATTTTACTTACCACTATGGTTTCAAGATGCACCCATTTTCCTACAAGTAATTCAAATATATCCTTCTTACAGTAAAGCAGTACTCCATTGTGTATAACACATTTTCTTTATCTATTCATCTGTTGATGGCCATTTAGACTTCTTCCAATATTAGGGTGTTATGATTTGTGCTGCTATAAACATGGTTATATGTACATCACAGTAATATGATGTCTTTAACTCTTTTAGGAAGCTACCTAGAGGGGGAATAGTTGGGTTGAATGGAATTTCTATTTTCAGTTTTTTTTGCAGAATTTCCATATTGATTTTCGTAGTAGTTGTGCAAACTTAAATTCCCACCAAAAATGTGGAAGGGTTCCTTTTTCACTACAGCCTCACCAGCATTCATTTTTATTTAATCTCTTGAGGATAGCCATTTTTTCTAGAGTAAAATGAAATCTCAGTGTTATTTTAATTTGCATTGCTCTAATGGCCAGAGAAATTGAACATTTTTTTCATGTATTTATGGGCCATTTGTACTTCTTCTGAGAAGTGTCTATTCATTTCAGTTGCCCATTTTTTGATTGGGTCTTTTATTTTGGGATATCTATTGTTTTGAGTTCTTTATATATTCTAGATGTTGCTCCTCTGAGGTGTGGCTGGAAATTTTTTTCCCATTCTGTAGGTTGTCTCTTCACTCTATTGGCTCTTTCCTTTGCTGTGCAGAAGTGTTTAAATTTGATATATTCCTATTTGTTGATTCCTGGTTGTATTTCCTGTGCAACTGTTCAGAAAGTCCTAGACTAGGCTATGACTTCAAAAGTTTTACCTACTTTATCTTCCAGCTGGTTAAGTGTTCTTGTTTAGATATTTAGATGATCCACTTTTATTTTAGTTTAGTACATGGTGAGAGATATGGGTCTAGAGTCAATCTTCTGTATGTGGATTTCCTATTTTTCCAACAGGAAAGAGGCGATCTTTCCTCAAGTGAATGTTTTTGGCCCCTTTGTCAAACATCAAATAGTTGAATGTGCTTGGGTTGTTTCTGCATCTTCTATTCTGTTCCATGTGTCTGTTTTTGTTTCAGTACCATGCTGTTTTTTTTTTCTTTTTAAATCACTGTACCTTTGCATTGTATCTTGAAATTTGAGATTGTGATGCCTCTTGCTTTGCTGTTGTTACTCAGGATTGTTGTGCTATTCTGGGACTCTTCTGATTTCATGTGAACTTTAGGATTATTTTTCTAATTCCATGAAGAATGTTATTGGTATTTTTATTGGGATTGCATACATCAGTTTTGGGACAATGGCCATTTTGACAGTATTGGTTCTGCCTATCCAGGAACAGAGGATATATTTTAATTTTCTGGTATGATTTTTAATCTCCTTTTTCAGAGTTCTATGGATTTCGTTGTAGAGTTCGTTCACTTCCTTGGTTAGGTTAATTCCTAAGTACTTAATTTTTCTTGATGGTATTGAGAATGGTATTTTTGTCTAATTTATTTGTCAGTGAGTTCATTACTGGTATACAGGAACGCTATTGATTTTTGTGTGCTGATTTTTTATCTTGCTATGTTGCTGAATTTGCTTATTAATTCTAGAAGTCTTTTGGTGGAATTTCAGGGTCTTCTATATAATGGATCACGTCATCTGCAAATTATGATTTTATCTGCTGAAACAAAATTCTATCAGGGCCTAAATCTCAATTACATAATACTACCTCCCATCTTTCCCTCTCCCCTTCCTTCCTCCCTCCCTTCCTCCCTCTCTCCCTTCCTTCCTTCCTTCTTCCCTGTCTTCTTTCCTTCCTTCCTTTCCTCCCTTCCTTCCTTCATTCCTTCCTTCCTCCCTGTCTTCTTTCTTTCCTTCTTTCCTTCCTTCCTTCCATCCTTCTTCCCTTCCTTCCTTCCTCCTTGTCTTCTTTCCTCCCTTCCTTCCTCCCTTCCTTCCTTTCTTCCTTCCTTCCACCACCCCTTCTTGCCTTCTTCCTTCCCTCTTTCCTTTCCTCCATCCCTCCCTGAATCCCTTCCTCTCATCCTTACTTCCTTCCAGATACTATATTCAGTCCCACCTATGTGAGAAGTTCATGTTCTTTTGATCCAGGTAACCCTTAGGGTACCATGTTTTCCCTCTCCTTCTCCACAAAGCCAAGTGTCAGTTATCGGAGTAGGCTCAATTGCCATTTACATTCCCTTTTTAAACATGCTATCCCCTCACATCTTGTCCATTCCTGACATTTTGTTGAATTTCTTCCTGTCAAGTTTAGCCAGATCACACAATCAGAAATCCCATGGATACTCTGGTTGGTTTGACTTCTCTTGAGAATAGTTTCTGCTTACCTCTTTCTTCTTCCTTATGCCTGTATTCTTCCTCTTGTGGAATCTTGGTCTAACTCATGAATATGTGGTTACTTCTGCTTCATGTCTTTCAAGAGTGATTAGACTTTATATCTTGATGTTGCTGAGAGTGTTTCAGGGTCCTCTGACTGCTCACGGTTTCGTGACCTCATTTGCACTTTGGCTTTAGCCTCACGTGCTCTGTGAGATGTTTAGAGCTGAGCAATGCAGTGGTTCCCACTGGTTCATATAATTGGTAACTCCATGAAAGACTCCCAAATCCATTTACCCAAGTCAGAAACATGAGTTCTAGCTGCCTTTCACTCCACATCTAATCAATAACTCACAAGTTTGTAGCCTCTGAGTGCATTTCAGATGCATCCTTTTCTTTCCATTCTGCCCGTGGTTGTGTCTGTCCTAATTTTTTATTCTTATCTAGATTTCTTCCTAATTTCAGTCAGGCCACCAGGCGCAGAGTCATCCTGCATCCTACACCTAGAGAGAACTTCCTGAAGCATGCAACCTGGCCATGCGACTTTCCTACTTCAAATCCACACCTCCCAAAAACCTTTAAGAACAAATTCCTTTGACTGCCTTTCTTATTACATTCTTTAAGAAAAGAGTGTGCAAAGAACGTGGTCTCTATTTTGAGGTTTTGGAACTAAATGAGATCCATGCACACACACACTCACACACAAACAAACACACACATACACATACACATTTGTTGTGATCAACGAATATTGTGGATGCTTAAATTAAAAAAAAATTACGTAAAAGACACATTGCCATGAATCCCTCTCAGAATACTCCACCTTGCTTTGAACACATTTCTTCTATCATTTTCTTTTCACTTTCTGAAGCACTTCCGGAATTCTTCTTTGGAGAGTGTCTTTAATTATGCTGTTCTTTCTGCCTCCGTGTCCTGAATCAATTCAAAACATTTACAGTTCATAATCATTTTGACTTTGGGGAAGAACCAGAACTCTCACAGACCCAGATCCAGTGAATAAAGCCGATGAATACACACTAGAATGTTTTTACAAGCCTGCCTTTCCATTGGGGGGCACTTAGTGGCAGTATTCACCCTATTTTTGATCACACCTTGTAAAGACATGAAAGAAGACTTTCAGAACTGCTTTACAAAGCAGAAGGAACAATAGGATGAGTGTGTACTAAGTGAGGGGATTATTTTATGGGGGATTAATGGCAACCTGTCTTTTACTGTAACATAATTTAAAAAATGTAAACATTCATTGTGGATTTTGATCACCTCTTCTATGTTTCTGAGAAATGCACTGGTTAGGCCAAAGCAGTCCTCTTAGGCACAGCAACTGATGGCTATTACTCACAGGCCTTTCAGAGATATTATCAAATTGCCCATGAGACAGGAGGCTGAAAAAGGTGACCAGGTCCAGGGTCATCTCAGGGTTTGGACGTGCACCAGCATCTGGGAATACCACCCCTAGTTGCCATATACACAGTCTGCCAAGAAAATGTATACATCAGGAAAATAAAAACTTGCATAAATATTTTAGTACTACTTTATTAAGATATCATGAGATTCATGCAAGTTACTTTTGGCCTCTACAGTGACAAGGGGTGATCAAAGTGGTGGCCATTAGCTTCTGGATATTTATTAGTACAGCAAACTGCTGACGTGTGTATACATTTTTTTTGGCAGAGTCCGTATGTACTGGGAGTGGACCACTGCATAGTTAGTCACAGCTGGTGGAGGATGGCCTGAGCATTACTAGGGGTTGGGAGTTAGAGGACTGGGGTCCCCTGAGGTCTGAGAGCTTCCCCGCCAGTCTGCCTGATTTTGTCCTATAGCTGAAAGCAGTTGTACCTAATCAGCTCTGGATGCACAAACCCACAGAGAAAGGCTGCCTCAGGAATGCTCTCATGGCTCCAGGAGGGGTCTCCTTCTTGGGCTGCCTTCCCACCAGTCCACAAAAGGGAGAGACCTCTTTCAAAGCCCACTGAGGCAGCCAAAGAAGGGAGAACAGAACTGAAAAATGGTCTTCATTAAAGCCCCATGGGGCTGAGGCAGCTGCAGGCGGGGAGCTCAGAAAGGAATTCCGTGGTAGTGATACACACTTGGGGGAAGTGTGGGAAGATGCTGGAATGCTGGAGGGTAGGTGTGGGGAGGTGGGGGGTGGGAGGAGCTTTTAGGGTCAGTGGGGGTGCCCCTGAGCAGCCTGCCTATTGGGGTTTGTGGAGCAAGAACATGTAGGAGAAGGTCTGGAAGTCAGTCTCGCATTGGTACTTCTTGACATCTGATTGGTGAGCCTGAAGTCTGGAGTGGGCCTGGAAAGTGAGGGTGCAGTGGGAGCCTCAGGAGGGCTTCTCTCCAGTGCTGGTCAGACATATGGCACTGCAGCAGCCAGGGTCTAGAGAAGGACAGTGAGCGGCTTTGAGCACGCATCGCGAGGCCACTCCGGGGTACTCCTTGCTACAGTCTTTGCAGCTGGAAACCTCATGAGACTGGGGGTATCAGCCACAGAGAGCCACATAGGCAGCTGGATCCAGCCTGGGAAAGCAGCACAGATCTCAGTCTGCAGGGAGGAGGCCTTGGTGGAGAAGGTGGAGCAGAAGGTGGAGGAGAAGGATTCAGTGGTCGGCAAGGGTGAGCTAGAAGGCTGGGAGCATTTTCTGCTATCCTCTTTGGATAAAGAGGTTGACTCAGCTGCCTTGTGCTCTCCTGGCACTGAAGAAAGATCCCCCCCACCCCAGTCTGTCAGACTTTGGGCATCAGGAGAAAGTTTTAGACAAGCATTGGTGGTGAGGCTGCAGATGATCTGGTCATCAGGGAGATGGCATGACCACCAGCAGAAAGATCTCATCCTGGGCTGCTGGAAAGTAAATTCTATCTGCGTAATGAATGTAATATTATATATTGCAAACATGTACAAAACGTGGTCAGGTGGCTTGGTTACAGAAGAAGCTAGGACTCCGGGAGGCACAGGTACACAGGGAGCTCCATTCTGAGGTCAGATAGGGCCCGAGATCTGGATCCTGATCCCCTTCTATGGCCTTATACCAAGTAACTGTTATTAGATCAATATACGATTGAATAGAATAATTTCCTTTAATTGTTTTTATTGATTAAAATTAGAACTGACTTTGATTTCTCAATCTGGGAAGTTAAATTTTTCTTTCGTCCTAGGAAATTCAATGTTGCTTTTTCTCCTATTTTTATTTTCTCCTTCTCTAAATACTATTGGGTATATACCAGATGGTTTCATTCATTTCACTTCAGATTTGAACCTCTTGTTCACATTGCCCATCTCTGCACCTGCTTTGCACTTCTAGATGGTTTCCTTAGCAATGCTTTCTAGTTTAATAATCTGCCGTTTAATTTGCTCCATTGCATCTTCTATTTCAGGACTTGCATTTTTTCATTCTTACAGTCTTATTGGATTCTATTAAAAATCCAATTATTTTAAAACGTAGTGTTCTACTCTGATATTAGTGTCTTTATTCTTTCTTTTGTTGTCTTTAATGATTTTAAACATACCAAATTTTAGGTATTTAGGTGTTGTTGGCATCTAGTCCTTGGCGGGCCAATTCTACTATTTGCTGCAATCACTGATTCTACTTAGGGTGGTATGTGTCTTGTGATTTTTAAAGCTTTGATTGTGAGTTTGTCTTTAACATAGGCAGGGGTTGTTTCCCTGTGGGAGTTTTATTTGTGTTGTGTGGTTATTTCCTCCTGTACAGGTTTGTCCTTTTTTTCCCCAAGAAAGTCAGAAATTTCACTATCCCATGACCAATTTAAAATATATAAAGTTTTTAACTGATCTATGGACAATTTTGATGTTATTTTCTCAGTTTGATAGTACCAAGCCACATGAATTTGGATTGATATGACTTATAATAACATTTTCTCACCCCAAAGCTAGTGTGGGGGTGACAAGGTGGCAGAAATTCAAACTCCTTTGCTTTGTAAATAAGACACTTCCTCATCTGGCTACCGTCCCTTCTGTAGACTTAGGCTTTGTTTGTCCTGTACATGAACTTTCATGTCAAATGCATAGGACACTGCTTGTCACATCACTCCTAATGTCTATGCTGCTCCTAATGTCCAGAATAACATTTTCTCTTTTTCTTGTCTAGCTGGTGCTTACACACTCTTTATAGTGCAGATTTCTCCCAGACATTTATAGTCATTTCTCCTGGATATTTTCACTTGAGTTTCGAGCCTGAACTGAGGGCCCTTGCCTGGGTGTTCTCTCAGCATCCTATGATCCTATGTGTATTTCTCTCATATTCCTTACCATGATGTAGTCCAAAAATTTTCTCATCTGTCTTCCTACCGCCCCCACTCCAGATTACAGAAGTGAGGTTCTTAAACAGAGGGGACTAGGTCTGCTTCATTTCTACATCCTATTGTTGATTCACAACAGTTTCTCTTTGGGGGCTCTTAAAAAGGATTAAAAGAATTTTGCAGTTTGGTTTCACTAAGTGTTGCTGTTAAATTTGTATTCTAGGAAGATGACCTTGGCACTACTTTGCCTTTGAAAGAGGGAAATCCACAGGGGATGCCCAGTTAACTGTAAGGTTACAGGACTAATCCAGGAAATCTGAGTCAGCACATTCAGACCGGTACGGACAGAGACAAATATCATCAGTAGCATTTTGGAGTTAGGAGAAAAGCAGGATCCAGAAATTTTCCCTTGTTCTAGTGTGAACACTGTAGTGTGTATTGGTACCGTTGAGACAGACAACAGGTTTGGGTAGGGATAGACTTTGGAAGGGGGAGAAGAGTACTTTGGAAGTGTTTATTGATGAATATAGTCAGGAAACATTGGAATATGTTGGTCAGAGATCAGAGGGAAGGTTGAAGCCAGACAAGACTGATGGGCACATAAGTGGTAGCTGAAGCCATAGAAATAGAACTTCTTTATAGAGTGTAAAAAAGAGAAGGGAAAAGCTTTGCTTTCTAGAGTAAATTAATTTATTACGGCAAATAGAGGGACAAGAATGAGGAAGGAGTCAGAGAAGGATGCTCAAGGATACCAGAGGAGAGCCACAGGACAGTGTTCTGCCAGAAGGGGGGTATGGGAATGTCAATAGGAGAACGGGGTTCAACAGGGCTAAATTCTACATGTGCAGGTCAACTCTGAGCAAGACTAAAGGCAGCCATCTTTAGTGGCCTGTCTTCATATAGGCCCCCTTGTGGCGCCTTATCCAGTGCCATAAAATTATTCATCCATGAGTGGATTCATACAGGGTAAAATAACAGAGTTTTACACAGGATTTAGGGACATTGTTCAACAGATCAAACCTAAAGACAGAGTATGTGTGATTGAATTATACCTCTTTGAAAGCCCTTATGCCAGTTGAATTAGTTTCTGTTAAGTTTGGAGAGAGTGAAGATAAAGAAAAGAGATTGAGAAAAGCCTTTATTGCTGGCATGGGAGGGCTGCAGTAGAGTACAAGGGACCCTAAGAGGAGGAGACTGCTGGACAAAGCATTTATTGGGTTTAGCTGGGGGTGGAGTTTGGAGGGGCGGGCAAGGTGACTTGAGGGAAAGGGATTGGGAGATTTTTGGAGCATGTGCGAAAGGGGGAGAGGAAGTTTATTTTGGGCTGGGGAAGAAGAAGGAGGAAGTGGGTGATATGCTGTTGTTTTGGGCTTGTTGCCATGTTGGAGCGCAGCCATGATGGCCAAGCAGCTTTCATATGGGCCTGAACCCATCAGTTTCGGCCTTATATTTAAAGCTTTCTAAATTGTGCCCCAACTAATTTCCCTTTTAATCTTATTCACTTACATTCAAGTTCAGGCCATGGCCTCATCACGCTGCTTGTCCTCTGTGTGGACCTGGAGTCAAGCGGACCAACATCTTTCTGTGTGCAAAGCCTTCTTTTCCTATTCCAGTATGCTGATTATTTAAAAATTCCACCTGCCTCACAAAACGGTCTAGATTTCCCAAAACCAGTTGTGATCTCTTTGTCTTCTTAGTTCCCATAGTCTCCTGTCTGCAGTACTCATTACGTCACACTTGGTGTAATCGGTTCCTCTTCCGCTTCCTCCCTGGAGGTAGACACCAACCTCTCTTCATCTTTGGGGGCTTCACGGTGGCTCATACCGTGACTTGGATATGGATGTTTGAAACATGTCTGGAAAAGAAACGCACAGAGGGAAGTGGAACAGACACAGATATTATCATGGGGACAACTGCATTGAGGCCAAGGGCCTGTGCTCTGGTAGGAGCGAGGCTTGATTTGATTTCAAGAGAAAACTACATACTTAGGGTACCAGAATAAAGGAGGCTCCTCCGAGGCTTTCTGTGGATTTGTATAATCACCACAAACACAAACACAACGTGTCAGAGCAGCTAGAGGCAGAGATTATGTCCACACACTCAGATGCACCTACCTGGTTATTTTTATTTGTATTTGTACACATCTGCAGTACACAATGATTCATTGCGGGGTACATGTATGTAACTCATCTTAATTCTTTTTAGTTCCCCTTCCCCTCCAACTCCTCTCCCCTCCCTCTGTCTTTTCGCCCCCTTTTCATTTGCAAAATGTCTATCTCCCTGTTTCCTAGTATTTATCTTTAATTTATTTCTACTTTGGGTTTCTCATATCAGAGAAATTATGTGATATTTAAGCTTATGTGTCTGACTTATTTCACTTAGCATTATGGTTTCAAGGTGAAATGCACATACTTACAATGATACACATAAAATTATTTTTTATTTTGTATTTTGAGACAGGGTCTTGCTAATTTGCCCAAGTGGGACTTGAACTTGTGCCTCGTACTCCCTAGTACTGGGATTATAGTGATGAGCCACCATACTCAGTTTAATCATTTAAAAACACATTTGACTTATCTTAAAGTTGCCCAGTGATAGGGTCAGGACCCATAGCTCTAAGTCATGGATGGAAGGGAAATAAATGTGGTGATTAATCGTATGTGTCAGTTTGACTGAGTTATGGGGTGATCAAGTTAAACATTATTTCTGGGTATTTCTGGGTATGCCTATGAAGGTGTTTGCAGATGAAATTAGCATTTGACATGGTGGATTCAGTAAGTCAGTCTTCCCAGTGTGGGTGGGCATCACCCAACCCATTAAGGGCCTGAACAGTATAGAAAAAGAGCAGAGGCGGACTTGGCCCCTTCCTGACCGTCTAGTTTAGCTGAGATATTTGTCTTCTCTCGCCCTTGGCTTGGGATTTATACCTTCAGCTCCTCTGGTTCTCAGGCCTTCAGACTCAAAGTTGAACTATACCACTGACTCTCCTGGATCTGCAGTTTGCAGATCATCAGACATTTCAGTCTCCACAACTGTATGCAATTTCTCATAAGTCTCTCTTTTACACACACACACACACACACACACACACACACACACACACACACACACACACGGTTCTGTTTCTCTGAAGAATACTATTACACAATCTTTATTCAGAAAAGCCTTTAGGGCAGCTTTTCCCAAATGCCCACAGCAGCCCAACCTCTGCCAGTGTGCGGACTGGAATTCATGGTGAACTTTTCCTTTTCCTGAGTGTCCAACCAATGGACCAACCTTTTCCTCTCCCCTTTTGGTAAACTTTTCCTACTTTTATTTTCTCATTTTTTGTTTTGAGACCAGAGGAACATGTGGACAAAAGTTGCCAATGTTCATACTTAGATCACAGCATCTGTCAAATGTCCTTATCAATGACAGTGAATAGGGGGGCACTCATAGCAAGGAAAAATGAAAAAGAAGTAGAATCATACCTTGGTACTCGACTGATTTGACATTCATGGCATTGGTACTTGATATATTTTGATGTGAAAATTTTGGCCAGGTACACGTCCTTTATTTGGTATTCTACCTGAAAGCTAGGGCTGGTCTACATTGATAACTAGCTACCCTTCCCAGCCAAAACAATTTGGTACTCATTATTTTTGGAACTCATCGTGCCTCTTGGAACCAGTTGAAAATGAGTGTCAAGGCACCACTATACCACAAAACATGATGCTATATGGGTTCAGCATTTGGATACACTGTAATTTTTAAACAGCAGGTTTATTGTCAGAATCATTTTCTTTTAATCTACTTGTATCCCTATAGCATACAGCGTCTGGGATGTACTTGCTAGCAGTGTGGTACACTGGCATGGGATATTTCATGGTGCAGGTTATTTGTACCCAGGGATGAATGAATGAAGGAACTCCAGGATAGAGGTACAAGTAGAAGAAGCTCACAAGACTGATGTGTCATGCACAAGCAGTGGCACATGCTCATTGTCCCCACAAGTGACAGGGAATGTGTGCTTACCACAGCTCAGAGCTTGTGGAGGCTCCTTGCTTCTTTATAAAAGCTGCCAGACAAAAAGAAGGAATGGCTTTTTAAGTGACTTGATATATTTGCAGAGATCACGGAAGTTCAGACTAGCAACAAATGTGTTCACTCATCTTTTCAGAAGAGGAATGATCCCTGAGATTACCTCTAGGAACTTAAGTGTATGGAGAAAAATAGCCCAGAACATCTAAGAAGTAATGGAATCATGACTGAATAAGCAGCTTGGCGTTGCCACAAATAAATCATCTGCGACTGATCTGGAAGGTGTTTAAAATTCACTGCGGAGATGAACAAAGGCACTGCAATACATCTTGATTTCGGGAACGCGTTTGATACCACGTCATGAAATTTTACTTATAAAATTAATTGACACTGGCTTGGATATGAACACTGTCATAGGGATTGATAATTTTCAGGAGATCTGTAAACGAAGCATGGTGATGAATAGTGTGACATCCAGTGAGGGGTAGTTGATGACTAGGGGTGCCAAAGAGATTGGTGTTAAGCCTGATCATATGCAACAATGTTATTAAGAGTTTCCAAGAGAAAATAAAGAGAATGTTAATGAAATTTGCAAATTATACAAACTGGGGTGGTGCTGGAATAAATCCAAAAAGAATGATGGATAGAATTTATTCCAAGAGATATAGACAGGTTCAATATATGGGTAGTAAACAGCAAAATGAAATTCATTTTCAAAATATGCAAAGTAGGGTAGATCAGCGAGCAAAATAAAAGAAAAAGTGATTTCTACAAGGGCACTAAGAACTTACTTAATTTGCAGTGTGCTTCAGAGTCCTTTTTAGTCAGGTATCAACATACCTTTCTACCTCTCCATTCTAAATCATCCTTTCTTTCTTACTGTTACCTACCTGCATCTTTCTCTGTGACTTTCTAGAATGGTCCATGCTCTTTCATACTCCTATGATTTTTGCAAACACTGTTTTCTTAGAACAAATGCCTTTTCCTTTTATTTCTATTTATAAAATGGGATGCATCCCTCAATGTTCTCCTCATTGTTCATCTTTGTGATGTGATTCGTTCCTTCCCCAGACAATCCCTTTCTTCACTGTGTGGCCATTGGTAAATGCTTTCATCTGGACTGTTATTTTATTGCATGAAGACCCTGGCACATGGTTTTCAGTGTCAGACACAGCTAGAAAACTAGGCTATGTCTCACATCAACCATGTGTGACTTATGTGACATTAGGTGACTTCTTTAGACTTTTCCAAGCCTCACTTGCTCTGACAACAATATAGGCATTGTTGGAAGAATTCAATGACATTCTCTTGTAAATATCTTGATCAGTTCACAAGCTGGTTTTCGCTGTCACTTATTGTTGTTAATAGTAGCGTTTGCTTAAGCCTTTTCATTTTTCTAACTCACAAACTCCTTGTGGCGGGGAAATTGGTTCTAATTCTTTACATTTTTTTCTTAGTGCCCCGCAAGTGTCTGGTGAGAGTGGGGCTTTTGCAGTACCAGTGGGCTGCACACAAACGGGATTCTACCTGAAGCTAGTAGAGCCATTCCTTCTGCTGCATGCATTTTGGGCTCAGCAAAGAAAACGGAGAAGCTGCATAGCGGGAGTGTATCCTTGATTTCCTTTACAGGTGTTCCAGAGGAAAGCAGGTGGCATTTTCACCTCTGAGTTATACGTTGTTCCACACACCCAGTTGGAGGGGTTCTGGAATCTCTCTTGAAGTCTGGTGAGATCATGTCTGAAGCAGTGTGGTGACATGTGGGCCAGATGTGGCCAGATAGGTCACAGGTGGGAGAAAGGGACAAAAGCCATGTGACTGGCCAAAGGGTCAGCCAGTCTGATTTGTGAAGAGAAGCTTTGGGGAGTATAATGGCATTCACATAAATATGGGGAATTACATAATTCATGGGAACCCCAAGGAGGGGGCAGGATCTTGATAATTCAGAATGCTTGCATTTAACAATTTGGACAGGAAAAAAAAAAAAGAAAGAAAGAAACATAATCCCAGTATTTTTTCAGATCCCTCTGGCTCTGGAATAATTATTTTGGGGGAAGCGCAGGGCTTTCATGTACACGGACTTGCTGAAAACAGAGTGATGAAGCACCAGGAAAGTTGCAGTCCGTCATTTTCTGATACAACGGTATGTGTTGTCCGACATGTAGATATGCTACAAACTACCCAGCCTGTGTCCCCACACATTTGGCAGCAACCTAGTATTCATCAGTTTTTGCTGAGTAACAAACATCCCAGCAAATGGTATTTGATGAGCATGGATCTGTAGGTCAGCTGCTGTTTGACTGAGATAGGATGAATTTGGTAGGGCCAGACTGGACTCCAACTGGGTTCAGACTGACTCATGTGGATTCTGACTCATGTGATTTTAAGAGATCATGGAACCATAAGATTTCAGGCCAATCCTTGCAAGCCCATTTAGAGTTTCTGCTTGTATCATGTTTGTTAATATCCATTCACCAAAGCAAATCATATCGCCAAACTCAGCATCAAATAAGCAAGGATGTATATTCACTCTATTTTATACTCCCCACTCTATTGGAAGATAATGTAAAAGTCACAGTGTAATGGACACGGATGTGCAATTCTGCAACAAGAAGGATGACTTGGGAACAATAATTCACACACAACCAACCTCTCACTTCTCACCTATTGCTCATGTTCAGTCACCTAGTAATAGTTTTCTGTCCACTTTTCATACTCAACCAGTCACTTTCACCATCACCAATCCAACCTCTAGTTGTGACTGCTTTCTTTGAGCTTCCCTTCAGTGACTTCATGCTCCAGCTGTTATAACCTTGGTGTCCTCTCAGGGCTTGTCTGAGACACCGTGGGAGGTACCTGGAATTCCACACCCCTCTGTAGCTGCCCATCTTACCTCTATCATGAGCCATCTCTGGGTTCAGATGGTGGGTTTACGAAGTAGCTATCATTTCTCATCACTAACTCTGGTGAATCACAACTTGTCTGGTTGCCCTAGAGGGGAGAGGACAAACTATAATCAGGATCCCTGGACACCATCTCAGCACACTCTGGCAATGCTTAGGATACCTCTTCTTTCCAAAATGGTGAATCCAGGCTGATGTCAAGGAAAGGTGATCTTCAAGCTTGATCTTGAAGTCACCCTAGGGTATAGATTGGAGAAGAATCAGTATTTCAGATGGATGGAGTAATATTTGGAAATACATAGAAGTTTCAGGAGGTTTCTTAAGAGTTTAACCCATACTAAGTACATATGTTTAGCTCAGGTGGGCCAGAATGCAGCTGGTGGGGAGGGAAAATTCTGTTTTGATGTAGCACCTACACAGATCGATGGCCCGGGAGACTCTTTTGAACTCATTGTCCCTCTCCCCACTACATGTTGTCCTGTCCCACTGACCTCTTTTCTGTCTGTTCATACACCAACCTCTTCCTCTCTTCATTCACCTCTGTCTCACATACCCTTCCCTAACTTTATTGGATGACTCCTTCCTAGTTTTTATCTTCCACTTACAAGTCCCCTCTCAGGGAAGTTTTTCTTAATCACCTGCATTAAATATTTTCTGAAAGACCCTCAGCTTCACTTCTGCCCCTGTTCTGTGTTCTGGGAGGCATCCATAGACTTCCATGGTGCCCAACCTCCTGTTGGGGTCAGAAAGATGAGGGTGGAGAGAGGTCAAGGAATGTGCATCTTAGGCTTCATCTCACCGGCCCCCTCAGAGGGCATTCTTGGAAGTGCACTTCCTCCTTGCCATTGTTTGTACGTTGAATGTCCCCCAAAAAGGCTTGGGAGATGATGGAGCCTTTAAGAGGTGGGTCCTTATGGGAAGTCCTTAGGTCACCGAGGCTGTGACCTTAAAGGGGATTGTGGACTCTGTTTCCTTCCTCTTTATCTTTTGCTCCCTGGGTTGTGCCGCAAGTGGTTTTGCTCCACCACGTGCTCCCGCTACAATATGGGCTTTGTCACAGGCCCAAAAGCCTTGAATCTGCCCAGTCTTGCACTGGACCCTTGACACCATGAGCCAAAACTAGCATTTCCTCTCTTTTTCCCCCTGAAGTGATGGAGATTGAATCTTGATTTCTGTGCATGCTAGGCAAGTGGTCTACCACTGAGATGTACCCCAACCGAAACTTTTCTCTTTATAAGTTTAATTATCTCTGGTATTTCATTAAAGTAGTAGAAAGCTAACATAATCTGTTTACCCTTTTAGTTTTGTAACAGCTCTCAGCTGTTGCTAGTTTTATTTCACTGCCCTCCAGGGAACTTCATCATTCCTTGCTGGTTTCCTTTAACATTTTTTCAGAGAATGATTTTTCTCTAAACTTGCTTAGTTACTCAGAGTTTTCCATTTGCTTCCTGATAGAACCCTAATGAACACATTACCCTATCTAAATA
Organism: Erethizon dorsatum; assembly: GCA_028451465.1. Classification (NCBI taxonomy): domain Eukaryota; kingdom Metazoa; phylum Chordata; class Mammalia; order Rodentia; family Erethizontidae; genus Erethizon; species Erethizon dorsatum. Next base: position 118,324,517 of record CM051828.1, on the reverse strand, counting down.
TGTCCCTCCCCCCATTATTCTTACTCATTTGTTCTCCATATATTTGTAGTTACATTATTATAAAATTTATGTATTTGCTTGTTATATGCATGTATCCTTTACCATTTGTGAGTTCCATGAAACGGGCACTGAGGCTTATTTTATTTATCACTATGTTGCCTTCACATGGTACCTTGTGTCTGGCTAAAAAAAAAAAACCAAAAACATTTATTGCATGACTGTAAAAACAAATGAATGGACAGCAAGATGCTAATTAGATTCCCAGAGAAGGAATGTCTTTAGTTGAGCAATTGCTATTTGGCAGGTACTGTGTCCACACCTAACCTCATTTATGATACCCCATAAGAAACAAGACTAGTATCTTTGTTATATAAATTAGGACACTGAAAGTTTAGGAGGTGAAATAGCTTTCCCGAAGACACAGACTTAGCAGGTGGTGGCTTAAGGATTTAAACACCATTCTGTCTGACTCCAGTTGTTAACCTTTTAATCTCTGCCCTGACCTAACTGGTCAGGCACTGGAAAGTAATATAAGGACCTTGTAGCTATTTCCAGTCTTCCATTTGGCTGTGATGGAGAATGTCGCTAATAAGGATCAAGACTCCTGGTTCCCTCCAGGAATATCAGGTAGGCTGATCAATCAGATGCAGATTCTCCAGCTGATGGAACCCCCCACCTCCCATCATTTATTTTCCTCTCATTAATGAATAATTGAACCTGGGTTAAGACTATGCGAGGGTAGTTTGCACTTAATGAATTCTGCCTCTTTGTTATCTGTGTATACCGAAGATATAGTTAACAATTTGCTCTTATGTATGTACAAGATGTGAAAAGAGGTTAATTCCATACTAAGCAGAACACCTGTCAAAAAATTAGGGCCTTGGTTTTATAAATCCCTAGCTGCCCTTTGATTATTGCTGTAACTCATACAGAGAGAAGATAATCTCTAAATTATACAAGACTTCATGATTAAAATATTTTACCCCTTTTTAATAGTTCAAGAAGAAAGAAGATGTGGCTTTGGAGGCTTTGTGTCAAATTAGGTGATATCAGAGCCACAGAGGAACATAATAAATATGCAAAAAGGGACTAAAAAAAGCATTTCTAATAGATCCATACCATAAGAATTTTCTATGTGTGAAACTGAAAGACTTCCTAGGGAAATCCTTGGCCCATTTGCTTTTAAATTCACTTTTTATGCTCTTTTGTTACAAAAAAATGTTTTAAGCTCCATTATCTCCTTGCAGAGGAATGTGATCAAAGAAACGTTCTCAGAGCTCTGGAGTTTCTGAACTGCTAGCCTGGAGAAAATCTTTACTGAAGGCAGGAACCCCCTGAACCCCCTGCCAGTCCAGGGTTAGAGTGGGAATTATCCTTGTTCTGATTTCCCCCACAAGGACCAAGGCACTAGTTGCCCCCAGGACATAATCAATCAATGAAAAGAACTCAGAAATATTTATGGAGACCATCTGGGCTAGGCCTAGCAGGTGACAGAATGAAAGATAGTAACAGAGATAAGGGAACTTGTAATTTAGCTGAGGAGACTGGACGCACATCTGTGGTGATGCCTAGCGCCGCGGACCGGTTCAAGGAAACAAATCTGGAGAGTTCCAAAAATGAGAGTGGACTGCCCATGGGGTTGACTTGTGGGCATTTGGGGCTTATGCCTGGTGATAATCTGATGACCTAGAGTGCCAAAAAAGAAGGTGAGGGGTCTATAAGTAGGGGAATGTGATTAGCAGTCAGCAAAAGTCTGGAATTATGTCTGCAGGGAATAAATCTCCAAGCTAGAGTGAAAGCAGCAGAGAGGCTGGGGAATGTGATGGCCCCCATGATTATAAAGTCCCTATGCAATAAATAATACCACGAGAAAATATAACTAAGTTATTTACCAAAAATGATTCAAGTTGCTGTGCTGATCTTTTGCAATTGCTATGTACCTTTCTGCGAGTTCCTTGTTCTCTGGTCAACTATGTAACCGTAGCTAAAACAGTTGTAACCGTGTAACCGTAGCTAAAACAGGTGAAACTATGTAACCGTAGCCAAAATGGTTAACACTATGTGACCGTAGCCAAAACAGGTGAAACCATGTAACAGTAGCCAAAACAGTTACTTTCTGTTCCAATCAGGATGTGATTTTTGCTTTAAATTCTGTGTGCTGCAGAAGCTCGGGGCTGATCTGTGATCTCCCTGCATGGAGTGGACAGGTCAGTCAGCTGGCCAGCTTAATAAAGGCTCATCAAAATTCTAGATTGGCTGCCTGGCTTTCTATTATGAGTTTGAACCCATAACAGGGAAGAGTTTTCAGAGTAAACTTACATTCTGATGCTACCTTTGCTGAGTCTGAGACTCCTGTCCTCGGTTTTAATTCAAACTCTCAATTTTCATCTTCCCAAAACATCAAGAGGAAGGAATGGTTGGAAGAAAAAATGGAGAATGAAAACAAGCCTTTTACTTCTCGGCCTAATCTAAGAAAGGTTGCACATTTGCACGAGGTTCATCTTCTTTGCTCAAGACTTATGACAGGGCCGGTGAGACGGCTCAGCGGCTTAAGCGCCTGCCTTGCAAGCGCGAAGGCCCGAGTTTGACTCCCGGAACCCACATACGAAAAAGGGGCCGGTGATATCGCTCAGCGGCACGGGTGCCTGTTGGCGCGTGAGGTCCTGAGGTCGTCCCCCCGGTACCCACAAAAAAAAAAAAAAAAAAAAAAAAAAAAAAAAAAAAAAAAGACTTATGACAGTAGTGAAATTACTCCCTTGGAGAGGCAATTTATGGACTTTTCTGCATACTATATAGGTATTTTGGTAACTTTGTGCCATTTCAGTAGCTTTAAAGCTTATGAGATGCTGTGTATTTATTTACGGTTTTCTCCATCTCAACCCAAAGGTTAACTTTGAAAAAGTGCCCTAGGCTTCTTAAACATCTCCAAAAAGGTATTTAATGGTTGTATGGGTTTTGTTGGTGTCTGAGAATTTGGGTTATATAAGGAACAATTTGGTAAACAGTCTTGACTGTTAAATAAATATGTCTTCATTTCACATGAGATCTTTCAGGAAACTGGTTGTCTTTTGGTTCTCATGAAGCAGATCACATTTACATAGCAACCAAGAAAACAAATGAGCCAATATAACCCCTATATTTTTCATCTCACAGACCGTGAGCTCAATTTTTACAGCTAATGTGTTACAGAAGCTTGCCTATTTTCTCTTTTTCCCCTAGAGCCAAGAGAGCGAGGAATAATGATTTATTGAGCACCTTCTATGTGCTCTGTGCTAGGGGGTTTCCAAGTACTCTGTCATTTAGTTCTTAGCATAATAATCAGGAAGACATCACTCGCATCATCTATAAAATGGGATGATAATAATACCTATGTGTCTGAGATGCTATTAAGTTATAACCAGATAATGTGTGTACAGTACTTAGTTTAATGTCTTCCTCACAGCTATAACCATTATCATTATTAGGATCATTTAAATTTTATTCACCTTACCAAGGTTATCCAATTGACAAAAGCTATGATTGAAGCATATTTATAAAAAGGCTAAAAATGATTCACATCTGTGAATAAGATGAGGAAATTAGTTTACTTATTTCTTATCCCTTATGTGTGCTAAATACACTTATATTCAAAGCTTCCTTAGAAATTTAGTTGGATTTGCATAAATCCAAATTGTGGGGTAGAATAGGTAGTGCCTAAATCTTGGTTTCTAGGACTATTCTCCAACAAAGGAAACATGACTCTGTATAAATGACTGATTCTACAATTAGGGAGGAAATACACAGGGTGAATCTATTTCATCTTATACTGCTGGAAAGTAAGGAATGCTTAAAAATGAAACAAAACAAAACAAAACCCCGCACCATAATGACAGGATATGTAAAAGAGACACAGTTGCCAGCTGAAATAGCTCCCAATGCTAGAGCTAGAGCAACAATAACAACAAAATAAATCAGGTCATACTGGATTACAAGCCAAATTTTAAAACGTCTATGACCCCATACTGACATAAATAAATGATTGAATAATAGATGGGGAGGAAGAAACAAATCAATGACACAGAAGAATTAAAAAATAATTCATGGAGAAGCTTCCCACAACTTAAGTGTGGGCTGTGCATAGTAACCTCCTTCCAAAGGGAGGGAAAAAAAGGAACAATACATGAAGTGAGAAAAGGGAATTTTTACAATGGGAAAACCTGAGAAACACTAAGTTCACCAGGTTGTTAAGGTCAACATCTGTAGTGATGTCATACTAATGGCAAGCATGGGAGGGAAATGGCATTTGACCTTCATGGTACTCCTCCCAAATACTATAACCCCAGAATTATCATAAGAAAAATGTCAGACAAATGCCAGTTGGGGGACAGTCTACAAAATATTTGACAGTGGAGAATCTAGAGTCATATGGTGCAAGGAAGCAGGTGGTCATTTTTTTTCCCCTTTGGGGCAAGGAAGCAGGTATTTGTTTTATTTTGTCTTTAGTTCTTGGTGTAAAAACAAAGAGTCTCATATATTCTGAACGCTAAGTAACTTGTAAAAGAAAAGCTAATTATTCTCCCCCACATTGTTTATGGGGGCTGTGTTGAAAAATACAAGAAACTTTGTGAGGCCTGGGTCCGAGGCCTTGCTTGAATCCCTTGTTGCTGCAGTGCCAGTGTTTGGGTTGCTGTCATCATGACTGTGAAAGTGCTTTGTTAATCTCAGTCATAAACTTCCTTCCTCCAAGATGAGAGTTTTAGGAATTTTGGACAGGGAGGATCTGGGGCAAGACTGCTATAGTTCTAGATTCCCTGAGTAAGATCCCAGAGCTTTGTTTTGTAGAGAATTGGGATTCATAGGTGAACTCTTTGAGCAGGTGAACATTATGGTCAAGTTGCACTTCAGTATAAGTTTACTAGGGAATGGGAAGAGGGCAAAGGCTGGAAGAGAGAGAAAATTGGATAGTAATTAATTATTAGATTGCACATTTTATTCACACATTCAACATAACTATATTCAAAACTGAGATGCTGGAGAAGTGTAAGACCATTTAAAATAATTGCCGGGCAAATATAAGCAGACATGAAGATTGAAAGAACCCTCTGAGAAAAAGAGAAAGGATGGCTGAACAGTCTATTAGCTTTTCCAAAAGGCCCTGAAAGAAATGGGATGGTTTAGGCAAAACTTTCTCCTGGCCCTGTGAACATCTTTATGTGTAGGCTGACTATGCACTTAGGTTTGTTTGGCATAGCCCTGGCTCCCATGTACCCCTTTTGTAGCAATTAATAATATCTCATCTCACCCTCGAGTGTTCTGATTTTGATGATAGACCATATGGTGGCCCCATGGTAAGTCATGAAGAGAGAGAAAGGAAGCATATGTGTGTGAGAGACCTCACTAGAGAAAAGTCATAAGATATTGAATGGGAACAATAAATAAAAGAGGAAAAATTATAAATAATTTTGAGGAAAGTACATGGAAAAGTTAATACCATTGAATAGAAATACCAATCAGAGAGGAAGCTACATTGTGGGAGCTAGTGAGTTTAGTTGCAGACGAGTTGAAAGCCAAAGTGCAGTGGGGACATTCAGGCAGGGAGGTCCTATCAGCATAAGGAGCTCAGGCTGGAACAGGGGCATGAAACAGGAAGTGTGCAATGGGCCGATGATTCAGAGAGATGCACAGAGAGCTGACACAGGCTGAGTGAACAGGGCTGCTCTCTGAGGGAGAGAAAGAGGCAACCATGGAGCACCCCATTATGTAGGACATACTCTCTCTGGGAAGGTAGCGGAGCAGGAGCGTCACAAGACACTGGGTTCCAGGGCTCCATCCTTCTTTCTGTGCTGGAAACTGATCCAACTCACCAAGTAGATCTTGCTGCTCTCTTGCTAAGACTGTTCAGCTATAACTGCTCCATGGATTGCTGGAAAGGGCAGCCATCTAGCTAGTCTGAGCTGATCTGAAGTAAGCCTTCAATTACTAAAAGGAAGGTTTCTCTTTTGTTTGAGAGCTTCATTTCCATAAGGGTTCTAATAGGCTGTGACTTACCATGGGGCCACCATATGGTCCATCATCAAAATCAGAATATGTGAGGGTGAGATGAGGTACTATTAATTGCTATGAAGGGGGTACATGGGAGCCAGGGCTATGCCAAACAGACCTAAGTGCAGTCAGCCTGCACATGAAGGTGTTCAGAGGGCCAGGAGAAAGTTCTGCTTAAACCATCTGGTTTCTTTCAGATCCTTTTGGATAAGCTAATAGACTGTTCAGTCATCTTTCTCTTTTTCTCAGAGGATTCTTTCAATCTTCATGTCTGCTTGTATTTGCCTGGCAATTATTTTAAATGATCTTGCACTTCTCCAGCATCTCAGTTTTGAATATAGTTATGTTGAATGTGTGAATAAAATGTGCAATCTAATAATTGATTACTATTCAATTTTCTACACAAGTTTCCAAGGCTGGGTACTTGGAGGATGAAGTCAGTAGTTTCCTGTGTGGGGATGAAAATAAATCATACATTCAATAGGCAGAGGGCGATGAGCTCAGGAGAGGATGATGATCCTCTCTTTTCCGGTGTTGCCAAACTCTCCAACACTCAATGGATAAAGCACTGGTGTAATTATTTTCTGATAATTCACAAAGTTCTCATCCAGGGCTTCCTTTAACCAGCCTCACATATCACACCCAATTAGCCACGTTTCATAAGCTGCCATTGATAATTAGCTATTATCCTGATACATGCCAACCCTGAAGGGAGCTGATTGACAAAAATAAGCAGAATAAGGGAGTCGACAGAGTGCTGACAAACCACAGAGGCAAGCGGAACGGATAATGGTTTTGCCTATTGCCCTCTTTGCCAGTGAAGCATACACCAAGTTGCTGAATGAGAACTTTAATGTGAAAACTCCTTTCATTCCTCATAAAAGACAGAGATTAGAGGAAAGAAAGTGAACAGGGCCTTAAAAAGCAAAGTGCCTCTCAGTGCTGCCCTAGCACGAGAGCTCTCGCCTCATGGGTTCGTTACCTTTGATGCATCCTGGTAAGATCAGAAACCAAAATTAAAGTTACTGGAAGGCAGGATGGGTTCACTTGGAACTATGTGTAACTTGGTGCCTGACTCTGAAGATCATTCTAAAGTTGTCACCCATGTGACATCTCATCTGCTTGTAGAGAGTATAGATGAGACTTGGTTTCAATAACTTGGGATATGAGGCCGCTAAGTTATAAGATGATGTGATGGTTAACTTTTATGTGTCAACTTGGCTGGGTCATGAGAGGCCCAGATATTTGGTCAAACATTATTCTGATGTGTTTGGGAGGTGTTTCTGGATGAGATAAATGCTCAAATCTATAGACTGATAAAACAGATTACCTTCCACAGTGTGGTGGGCTTCACCTAAACAGATGATGGCCTATGTCGATGAGAAAAGCTGACCCTATGCCTAGTAAGAGGGAACTCCTCGTGCTTGACTGCCTTTAAACTGGACATTCAGGTTGTTCTTCCTGCCTTGGGGCTCTAACTGAAGCATGGGTTCTTCTGGGTCTCAAAATTGCTGACTGAAGATTATCCTGTTGTTTCCATTTCTCTGGAGAACCTTGCCTAACACACATGGTGTTACTTTGTGAGGACGGCTGTAACAAATTATCAGACTGGGTGGTTTAAACAACAGTTCTGGAGGCTTGAAGTCCAAGATTGAGGTACGGGTGAGGTGGTTCATTCTGAGGCTACAATGGAAATATCTGTTCTAGACTTCTCTTCTTGACTTACAACCGGCTCTCATCTCCCTGTGTCTTTGTCTTCCCTCTGTTTATATCTGTATCCTCATTTCTCCTTCATATATATGGCCTGCTCCAGTCTCCTTATTTTAATTATTTCTTTAAAGACCTTAGCTCCAAATATGGTTACATTCTGAGCTTTTGAGAGGGGGTGGGTTAGAACTTTACTGTATGAATTTGGGGATGGAGGTAGGGACACATTTTAGTCTATAACAACACTGTGTGCATTGAGTCAGGAGGGTCTTTCAAGTTCAGGGCTTGATGCTTTAAAATGTTGGAAATGACCCATGTAGGGGGAGAGAGAGAGAGAGAGAGAGAGAGAGAGAGAGAGAGAGAGAAATAGAAATCAGGGTGATTATGGGCCAAACACCCTTTTCTTTAAAAGTATCTTCTATTTTCCTTAATGGAAAGAGTTGAAAGGATGTGTGGTTGAATGACTCTAGGCATACACAGACTGTGAGGAGGGGATGTAAAAAATTGTCTTTGGATTCCTAAATGGTAAGTAGAGAAATTGCAGCCGATTGCTGGAGGGCATCTCAGTTTAAAAGTAAAGGCTTTTAATGGTGTAGTTTCTCCGTGAACTTCCTGCCATAAGATTCTTAAGTGGGACACATGCATTAACCTCTTGTCGGAGTTAGGACTCTTTGATCAAAGGTGGCAGAAAGGAAAAACATTCTACTTAAGGAAAAAGGGGAATTTATCAGCCAGAATCCGGGTAGTTTGAGGCAGACCTGAATGATCAAGTGACAGATAAGACAGGAAGGCAGCCAGGGTCATAAGTGACTAGAAGCAGGTATTCACCTGTCAATAGGGCTTTCTCTGTGTCCAGTCTTTGTTTTGTCTGACTATTCGCTTCATTTTTCACCTTATCCCTCCCTTCTCTTTCTCCACAAAGTTAGAACACAGCCGCAAACAATTCTAATACTTCATATCTTAGAGATTTTGCTACCCAAGAATTATGCACTGTCTTTGAGATACAATCCATAAATTCCTGGGAAGGACCAGTTTGCTCTGATTTGTGTTGTCTGCTTATAGATCAACCAATGATAAAGGTGGGCAGGGTCTTATTTTACAAACTGGCTCTCAGTGGGTGTGGAGAGATGATATTGTCACAAAATAGGCAGATAACCCTATTGATGTCCTCTTACCTTAGCAGTTTTTATATCTTTTAGAAAAATGACCAAAATTTTTATGGCTAGATATGTGACTAGATTACTTATGGCTCCATTTAAGGGCTGATAAACTTTGGGGTGAAGAGTTCAAGCAAGAATTCGATTTCTTTGAATTAAGGAACATTCTGGGATAGTTATGATGAGTATGAAGATACCTGTAAAGTTTTTAATTTTTCTAAAAACAAACTAAACTCAAATCAGCTGTAGTAGAGTATTCAAGGAGCTTTCGAAAAGCAAAATTGCAATAAATGTTTCCAGAAATAAACATCTGATATCTGTTAAGGCACTATATCAATAAAATGACCACATCTTTTATTACCAAATCCAGGATAGGTCTGAAGGTGAAAATGAGCCACAATTAAAAACATTCTGGGAGAACATGAGAACATGTGTAGTCCCGCTACATACCAAATTGCTCAGAAGATCAGAAGTAAGATTTTGCCCACACCATCTTGTTTCTTTCAGCCTTCAGTGAGCGATGATTCAGCAGTATGACCCCAGATGGTACCAATACTGAGCGCAGTTGGAATATCTGAGGCACTTGGGAAGCTTGACATAAGTGTGGAAAACAGACTCCAACTTATCTTCTTCCTCTGAGTTCTAACCAGCTGTGTCCCTCCCCTAAATGCTGAAAAATACAGGCTGTCTTCATTATCATGAGCTATTTTTACCTTTCCTATAGCTAATCAAATCAAACAAATGCCAAAATGATATGTTTCACATTTTAACAAGGGAAAGATGAGGACGAACTAAAAACAGGCCAAAGGGAAGCAGCCTATCGCACCATTTAATAGGTACAAAAGTGCGGAGACCTGTACTAGTCCTGACTGATAGAGAATGAAAGAATCTAACTAGCATCCATTCTGGCACAGGTTTTGTATCCTATTACTTGAGCACCTACAAGTCTTTTGCTCTCTCTTGGCTCGGTCAATTGCGTTGGGCTCCTCAGGTTACCTCTCTCCACACTGGCATCAAGACTCTTACTGAATTTACTGAGTTGCTATCCAGGACAGCCAGCTGGGCCAGGCACTGCCCAGAGATAAGATACAGGGGTCTGTGTGGTACATGGGAGCTGCACTCCTTTTTGAAAATTAAAAGAAATTTCATATGCATTAATTTTAATAACCTAGATATGATCCCACCATTTAAAAACTTTCTATTTGCTAATGCTTCCTAACAATACAGAAATTATAATATATAGATGCTCCTTGGCTAACAATGGTGTTACGTCTTGATAAACCCATCATAAATTGAAAATATTGTCAGTCGAAAATGCATTTAATACACCTAACCACACAGTACATTGTAGAGTATTGGTTGTTTCCTCTTGTGATGACGTGGCTGATGGCAGCTGTGACTTGTTCAACGTCACCAAACAGTATTGTACCACACATTGCTAGCATGGGAAAAATCAAAATGTAAAACCTGAAGTATAATTTCTACAGAATGTGTGTTGCTTTTGCAGTACCAAAAAGTCAAAAAATAATAATTTGAACCAGGTGCTGTCTGTATAAACTACGAAGAAATGGCAAAGGACTTGTGCAGTCATTCTTACCTTAAAATGTCAAGTCTGGACTTTGTAGGAGAATTAACCCCTTTGCAAGAGAGCTTTGGCCCAAAGTCAATGGTCCCAAGCATTGAGGTGCTAGGTATGTGGCTGAGGCATACAGAGGTTCATAGGCGTCTTTGGAATCACTGTTGTTGAGTGATCCCAGTGTGGTGGCCCAGTGCATTTGGAAGAGACAAGTGCACTTCTGACCTACAGAACGGACTTTATAGATGCACAGGTCTGGTTTCGAATCTGCCTTCAGTTGTACACTACACGTATGGCCTTAGGAGTTTATTGAGTTTCTGCTCCTCAGTTACTTAAAGGAGATATGGGCTTTCACTCCATGTAAGATATGTAGCACAATGCCTGGCACAGAGTAAGTACTCAAAGTGGCAATCATTACCACTGCTGTTGCTATTATTATCTATTCTCCTCACTTCTCTTTCACCTTGTTTCATTTGACACATTTCTTTTAAAATTCAGTTTTTTTGAAATGCTTTATATCGTCTTAGAAGCAGTTTGCTTTTCACTTTTCAAATGTGAGAATTATAGAATTAACTGGGTTTCCTATTTTCTTGGGCTGCTAGGAAATTTAAGAGAAATCTGAAATGATAACTTTTAGGCTGATCTGCAAGACATCCTCAGTATACCCTTTTGTTCTATGGCTTCATTTTCTGTTTTGGTTAATATTTTTCTGAGTATAAATTTACTACTTATAGGTTATCATTGGTTTATTATATAAAATTTCAAATGTCATTTGTCTCCTATTACTAATGATTTAGGTCCTTTACTAAAAAAAAGATGAAATAAAACAAGTTGAATTTCAGTAAGACAACAAAAAATGGCAGGGAGGTGGCTGTCTGTCCCTGGACCATCCTTTTTCACATATCAGAAGGTACAGTCCTTCTCCTCATCAGAACACTCCTTTGTAGTCTATACCTTGATGTAGATAAGGTGTTATTTTTCTCTAGGTTCTTTGAAGATTTGCTCTGTCTTTGGCTTTCTGTAGTTTGAATGTGATATTACTGCGTGTAAGCTTTTTGATATTTATTATGATTTAGGTCTGTTTGAGATTCCCATCTATGTAGTTTGAAATCTGTCATTAAATTTGAAAAGGGATCAGCTGTTATTCCTTCAAATATATCTTCTGCCCCTTTCTTTTTTCCCCTGGTATTCAAGTTATATGTATTTATATCTTTCAAAAATTTTCCATAGTTTTTAGATATTCTGTTCTCCCCCCCCCCCCCCGTTTTTTCTCATGTATTGGAATTTGGAAAGTTTCTATTGACCTTCCTCAAGCCCCCAGGTTCTTTCCTTGGCTGAACTGATGAGTACATAAAAGCGTTTATTAATGTAGGTTACAAAGTACAATGAAGTAAACTGTGTCCCTTCAAAATATATGTCCAATCACCAGTACCTATTTCCAGAGTGTCTTTGACATGCCATTAAATTAAGGATAGAGATGACATCATCCCATATTTAAGATGAGCCCTAAATCCAATGACTGGTATCTATTTAAGGAGGGGAAAAGGCAGGGAGACACAGAGGAGAACACCATGGAGATGGAGGCAGAGATTGGAGAGAAGCTTCCAACACCAGGGAACACCAAAGAACACCAGCAACTACTAGATGGTAGGAGAGAGGAATGGAACAGATTTTTCCCTCCAGAAGAAGCTTCTAGAAGGATCCAACTCTGCCCAAACCTTGAGTTCTGGTTTCTGCTCTCTAGACTCTGAAGGAATAAATTTCTGTTCTTCTGAGTTTTTGATAATTTATTATGCCAGCCCTTGCAAACAAATTTACAGGCATTTTGACTCTAGCATTTTAAAAATTATTTCTTAGCATTTCCATCTCTGTGCTAATATTACCCATCTCATTTTGCAAGTTTTCTACTTTTTCCATTACAACTCTTCACACATTAATTATCTCGATTTTAAGTTCCCCATGAGGCAATTTCAACATCTGTGTCATGTCTGATTGTGCTTCCAATGCCAGCTTTGACTCTTCAGACCCTGATTTTCTCTGTCTTATAGGGTGCCTCGTAATTTTTTCTTGTTGTTGAAAGCCTAATATGTTGGGTAAATAGGGCTTTATAGGAGATTTACGTAACTAGACAAGGAGCTGGGTTGTGTTTACTGTTTGCTTCAAATTCCTTTAGCATCCTTTTCCCATCTCGCTGTTGGCTTTGGGTTTCTCTAAGTACTGTATCCCTCATTGGGAAAGTCTTCATCTCCCAGCAGTTTGGCCTGACCCCTTGTGGGCTGCAGGCAAGGTATGGGAGAGGAAAGCATTCTGTAGTCTTATGCTTAAATCATAATCTTTTAGTAGATCTGCGTCTCAAAGCTAGGACCTTCACAGGTGTTTCTTAGCTTTCTCCCCTTAAAGAGGTGAGACAGGATAGCTGGAGGCTGCTGGGGTGGACAAATTCCCTTCTGCAAGTAGGACATGTAGCTGGTAAAGTATTCTCTCCTGGCCCTTTTTATGGAGAACACTGTCAATGTTTTCTTTCCCTCTTTCTGCCAGAACCACTAGAGGATCTTTCTTGGTTTTCCCCATGCAATCCCAGTGGGGTTCTCTAAGGTAAAACCCAAGAGAGTGAGAAGACATGACTGAGACTGTGGTGCAGGGGCCCCTGTCCCTCTCATTTTAGTACCTCAGGCTCCAGCAATACCTCAGAATGACGGCGTAAGGATTCCTGTCAGTTCATGACTGCGGTGGCTTCTCTGCCAAGGCAGCAGAGCTCTGCTCCAACTCTCTGGGTTTATACATTTCTCCAGAATTTTGGGGTAATGGTTTGCCCTGAGACCTCCATTCTCTGAAGGGTCCAAGACAAATAACTGATTTTTAGTTTTTTCAGCTTTTGCTTATTTTAAAGATGGGAGTGATAACTTCCAAGTCTTTTAGTGTTTGAAACTGAAATTGGAAGTCCCTGAACCTAGACATCTTTTTATTCTCATGAAAAACTATGTATCTAGTGAGGGCAAAATAAAGACATTTTTTGACATGCGAGAATTTATACATTTTACCACCCTAACATACCACTTGAGAAAACTTACAGAAAAATTAAATATTACTGCAGAAAAATAAAATGAAATTCAGACTTCCATTTTTCAGAGGATAGAATAGACATAATTATTCCTATCTTTCCTGCTAAGTTACCGCTAAAAATCCTGAACATTATATATAAAACAAACATAAGAAGACTCCAAAAGCAGGATTAAAGAAGGCAAGCCAGCTAAGAACCTCGAGACCTTTTTTGCTTTATATATCCCACACTTGGAATTGAAGAATGTGCTAACCTAGTAACATAAACAGAAGCAGGCAAAAGAAAAAGCAAAGCAAAGCAAAACAAAGCAAAGCAAACCAAACCTAATCAAAGACTATTCAGCCTAGCTAGTGGACTAGAAAGAGGGCATCCCCAAAGAAGTTAAGAAAGTTTTAGAAAATAACTGGTCTCCCCAAATCAAATGCCACAAAAAAAGATGAGGTCCCACCTCCACCCATGCCAGCAACAGCCAGCATAAGGAGCTTGGTTTCATCTTTGTTGGACGCTGATAAGGAAAACCAGTGCTCCACCAGGGTGACGCCAACCAGGGAGCCAGGACTTTCCCAGCATTCTCCGGTAATGAGAAAACATTTTGCCTGTCCCCATAACCCCATGTCAAGGAAGTCATGTGATGAACAGTGATAAAGCACTCCTATCCCTCTTGCCAGGGCAGAATCAGTGGAAGCCTTGCAAGGAGCTGAAACGCCCACTACTGTTGGGAGCTAGAATTGACCAACAGTAATGAGGAACGCCCTTCTTTGGATGTCCCTAGAGGCTAAATAGGAAATCCCAACTTGGTAGTCATAAGGAATACCTCCCCATTCCCATTCATTTCTTTTCCCCAAAGGAAAATATTAACAAAGAACTGAATATTTTAAAAATAATAATGGCTAGGTCAGAATTGGAATTTGAAATGCCAGCTTTTTCACTCATCCAAACATGAGACAAGTTAAAACGAGGGATTCCTCCAGCCTTTTTATTCTTAAAATGGCATCACCACCGCCATCAATGAATAGATCTAACATGTTTATTTTTATATTTTCATGGATATAAAATAATATATGTGAACATTAAGACAGAAAAAATTAATATTTAGAACATGAATGGTAAATAAGTTCATCTTACATGTCAACCCCAATTGCTTGCCAGCAGCCTACTGGAATGCTGTACTGAGAAGGATTCTGAGACCACATCTGGAATTGATTAGTTATGCCTCCAAAGCTGGGAATAGACAACATGAATATCATTATTTATCATGAATGGTTTGGGAGAACCACATGATACCACTGCATAAACTGTTTTCTGATCTCAGATTCTGTATCAGTTTCCTCATTTGTAAAATGAGAGTTACACTAGATAAGTGGTTTTAAACTGTTAATGGAGAGGTCTCACTGTCATGGGGGTGGGCTGGTGTAGTCCAGAGAGTGAGTTCTAGGCCTCCTATCCCCTCTTCAGCTAGCGTAGGTCCATTTGGACTGTTTTATGTACTGACTTCTATGAAAATTTTTGGTTGAGCTAGGGCCCTTCAGCTAAAAAGATGTGAAAAACAGTGAATCCCTGAGTCCGTCAATTTTTCTGTTTTCTTTTCTCCCATCCAGAGTATTATGTAAGTGGAAAAAACTTTTTAGAGGTGTAGCATTTAAGTTAGGCCTTGAAGGATGAATAGGAATTTTCTGTGAGGTGCGTGTGTGTGTGTACATGTGTGTGTGTGTACATGTGTGTGTGTTGTTTAGTACAGCGATAGCGAACCTTTTAGAGCTTTCAGTGATAACAAGCAGCCCGCTGTGGCACACGTGCCATAGGTTTGCCACCACTGGTCTAGTATATTAGTACTATTTCTAAAGACTCTATAAATCCATTGCCGCGGCCCACACGGCTCTTGAAGTTCCCAGGGGGAAGGACTGCGAGAGGATGGAAAAATAAAGATAAGAGAAAGCTGAGGTCAGGTGGAGCCCTCTCTCCAGATGGGAAGAAAGGAACTGCTCAACCACTGCAATGCATTTATTTATACATTCAGCAGGTTGATGTCACGTGACAGCCCTTTGCTTATCAACCCATTGCTTGGATTGCCTTGGGGCTTGGTGTTCTCTGGCCTGGAGCAGTTTGTTCACGTGGCTTGCCTCCGGCACTCTTTGTTCTCGGACTGGCCTTGCTCCAGTCCTTCAAGTGTGATCGGTCTCCAGCTTGAGCCGCTCCCCACAGTCCATGGCCCAGGAATCAAGATTGGAATTCAGAGAGAGCTACCCCTGGCTGCCCAGGATGCACTTCCATGGATCATCATAATTTGGTGGATTTATAAAAGCCTAGAGTCATTTTTAGAGAATGACCCAAGCTGTCATAAAATCAGGTATATAAATCAAAAATCCAAATTTAAAAATCAGGACCCTGTGCTTATTAATATATGGAATTATTAATTTCTGGAATTAATAAAAGCTTTTCCTGATATCCATGAAACTAAATTGGTAATCAGAACACCATTTGGTGAGCTAGGAATGTGTGCTTTTGACCTTCCTGACCCAGGAGAATGCCCACCCCTCCCATCAGCCCTGCACTGTCTCTCTGCCCTGGCTGGGGCTGCCCGACCCCTCACAGATCATTGCCTTTCACTCTCCTTTCTAGATACCAGAGGTTATCTACTTTAGCGTCATCCTTCTTTCTGCAGTTGCCTGATTACAGCTTTCTTTAGTGACATCTCAGGCCTGGGGAGACTCCCCTATCTCGTTTCTTCTGAGTGTGTCCCAAGCCCCTGCAGCTGGAAAGCTGGTGTGGGTGGGACTGCCCTATCCATCATGTGCTGCTTGATCTGGTGTATTCTAAGAAGGAGGCTTTATCTTTGCATACTGGAGGGACTTTATTGTTCCTCTGCATTTGTCTCTCAGTCTTTCATGTTGCCCTATTCTCTCTACTCCATGAAAAATCAAAAGTCAGCTGTGATCAGCTGACAGTTTTACTTTTCTTTCTCAGAAGCCCACACGCTTCTACCCCACCTTTGGTTCCAGCTGAGTAGAGATTGAATCTGACGGTGGCTGGAGGGTATGGCTGTCCTGATTGTTCTTGAAATTTCTGAGCGCTAGCTCCCTCTCTCCCAGGAATAAAAAAAGCTACTCTAATTTGGGCAGTTAAGCCCATTTAAAGTCAGAGATGCAAACTCCTTGCCTTATAAATTTTGACGGGGCCATCTTCTCAGGGAGCTGTGTGTGCCGTATGTTATAAAGCATAATTACACAATTCTGGAGTTGAGAGCGAAAACAACAACTATAATTCAAGAACAATAAGAGGAGGTTCATGATTGGCAAAAGGTTTTCCATGATAGAAAACAGCACGTCATGCTGGACACTTCGAATGAGGGATGTGGCCTTTTGGAATTAGCTCATTCCTGTGGGATGTTGTTGCATACATCCATTTTTTAAATACCTGCGATATTTCAGGCATGTGCTGCTGCTATGGATATACAGATGAACAAGATAGGGTTTTTGCCTTCCTGTTATTCAAAGTCTAATTGAAGGAGGTAGCTTTAATAATAACTATCACAGCAATAAGAATAGAAGCAATAATAACTGGTACATTGAATTAAAATGAATTGTGGAAATGTATTCAGAAAAGAACTCTCTACCTTTCCTCCAACACCCATTTATACTTGCTCTGTGGGTCTAGTTTCTCCTTGTCTTGGACAAAATCCAGAAAAATAATCTCATTTCTTTTTGTTACAATTAAAAAGTCACCCATTAATTCCAGTCAGAGACACAACTCAGTTATTTAATTATTAAAGTATAATAATAAAAATCTTTATCTTTAATTTTAACTCTAATTTTATTTTCTTCAATCTATTTAATTTTTACTGTGAACTGGTACATAAAAACATAAAAGTTGTACATATCAATGGGGTACCACGTAACATTTTGTACATGTATACACTGCATAATATTTATATCAGGGTAAACATTTATCTCCTGAAACATTTATAATTTCTTTATATTGAGAGCTTTCAAAGCCTTTCTTGTAGGTTTTTGAAATGTACAGTACTTTATTGTTATCTGTAGTCACCATATGGTGCAATAGGACCTCAAAACTCTTTGCTCCTATATCACTGTAACTTAGTAATCACTTATCAATGCTCCCTTCTCCCCAGCTGTCCCCAGCTTATGGTAACCACCATTCTACTCTCAATTTTGATAAGGTCAAGTCTTTTAGGTTTGACATATCAGTGAGATCACAGGCATTTGTCTTTCTGTAGCTTATCTTTATTTTAAATGTGATCTCCCTACAGTAATGAGAAAGTTAAGAATGACGGGCATGATGGTGGGTAAAGAGGAAGCAGTTGGCTCCTTTTCTGATTCCCAGGTGTGTGTGTGTGTTTGTGAATTTTCTGTTTCTATAATACCTGAGATAATCACCTTACAAAGAGGGATGATTTATTTTGGCTCTCAGTTTTAGAGGTTTCAGTCCATGATCAGTTGACCCCATTGCTTTTAGCCTGTGCAAGGCAAGACACCATGGCAGGAGTGCTTAACAAGGCAAAAACCACTTACCTGGAGGTCAGGGAGCAAAAGAGAGGAAGCAAGGGGTTGGGGTTCTACAACTCCCTTACAGAGCACGTGTGCAGTGACTCAAACACCTCCCGCTAGACTCTACCTCTTATATGTTCCATTACCTCCCAAACACACCACCCTGAGGCCAACTGTTAAACATATGGGGACTTTCAAGATCCATATTTTAACACCAACCTGGTACTTTTTCTCCTCCATCAACACTGGCTAGGCTTCCTTGCCCCCTCTGAGGCTGAATTTAAGGCAGAGAGAGGAGGTAAGGGGAAAGAACAATCTTATTGTGGAAGGGGCAACAATGGCTCCTCAAAGATGTGTATATCCTAGTGTCTTGGACCTGAGAACATTTCAGGTTGCATGGTAGATGGGAATTAAGCTTATAAGGTTGCCAATCAGCTGGCCTTGAGATGGGAGATTATCCTGGATTTCCCAGGGGAGTCAATATAATACCAAGGATCCTTGTATATGGAAAGGGGAGGTAGGAGGGTATCAGTGTGATAGGACGTGAGGAAAACTTGACTTGCTAGCCTTGAAGACGGAACAAGGCTATGAGTCATGACAGTCTTTAGAAGCTGGGAAAAGCAAGAAGATCTAGATTCTTCCCTAGAGCTTGTAGAAGGAGAGGCGGCTCTGCTAATACTTTGACATTAGCCCATTGAGACTCATCTCCGACATGTCATCCAGACCTATAAAATTTACAGTGTCATAAGCCACTAAGTTTGTGATGATTTGTTACAGCAGCAATGGAAACTCATGCACTTTGCCTAATTCTGACTTGGCCTGGCCTTCGTGTTCTTTGGGCTTCACAGTGTACAACCAAGTCTTCCTCTCATGGGGTTGTCATCCTGCTTGTTTCTTTCACCAGAGAATTCTTCCTCTCTCTCACGCCCCTTCCTTCTGTCTTCTCAGCACATTCCTTAATTAGAGGTTCCTGCGGTTCCCTGGACATGGGTGAATGCATGTCCATTCTAACTGGACACCCATAATTACTTCCTCTGCTCTTAGGCATTTCCAACTCATTTACTTGAGGTCCACCTTATCTGTAACCCCACTGGTGCCTCAGCCAGCTCCTTTTTTTTCCTTTTTTCTTTTTTTTTTTGTGGGTACCGGGAGTCAAACTCAGGACCTCGTGCACCAGCAGGCGCCCGTGCCGCTGAGCGATATCACCGGCCCTTTTTTTCGTATGTGGGTACCGGGAGTCGAACTCAGGACCTTGTGCTTGCCAGGCAGGCGCTTATGCCGCTGATCTATCTCACGGGCCCAGCCAGCTCCTTCTTGTACATGGCCTGGACATGGTCTACATTACAGGAAGTACTCCTGCTGCTTTGGGCCAAGCTCTCAGGATACAGACTAAGCCTGTTCTGCCCCTCTTCTACGGAATAAAAGAGAACTCTGTGTTCTTGGCAATTTGAGTGGATGAAGCAGACACAGCTCTTCCAAGTGACCCTGGTGAAGCCCCTTATCCAGCTTGAAGTGAGGGACACCCTTGCTCTTGAGAAAGGAGACTCAAAACGCACCCCAACTCTCTTAAGAGAGACACCTTTTTCTGGTAATTGCTTCCTTATGTTCCTTTTCCATACTTATATTGTGGGTGAGGGGCAACTTCACAATGTCCATTTGTACCTGCTTGGCAAGTCCAGCTCAGAGGCCTCTAAGTTCGGTTTGTAATGTAGAAATAGTTGGCCTCTTAATGTTTTAGCACACAGTAATGATAACACAAAAAAGGACAGTATTTAAGGGATGGTTAATATCACACAGGCCCTGTGGTAAGGACGGTGTAAGGATTACCTTCTTTAGTCCTCAGTTCAGCCCTGTGAGTGGGCACTAATATGTCACAGTTTGGGAAAAGGAGGCACAGAGGCTAAGTTTTCCCGAGCCATGCAGCCAGTAAGTGATGGAAGCAGAACAATGTGCAGAGAAGTCACACACACACACACACACACACGCACGCGCGCACACACACGCACGCGCGCACACACACACACACGCATGCGCACACACACACACACACACACTGTTCCCCTTGTGGGGAATGCGTTGCCTTTCTCCTTTACTTTTCCAACTCTCTCTGGCCTTCAAGTCTGCATCCCTGCATCAAGAAACTTCCCTGATGACCTTTGCTATGTTCCATCTTCTTAACTTCTCTCTCCAAAAGCCTGGACAGTTTGCTAATTGCCTTGCACATATTAATCTGGCCTCCTGACTTAGAATGAAAGTGCAAATGAGATTAAAAACATCTCCCAAAAAGCACCTGATGGTTAGCAGCCCTCATGCCATGTGACTCCAAACAGACCACAAAGCCATTTCTCCGCGCAAAGCCACAGACCCAGTGGGGATCTTTCCGACTCAACTCGCACAACAGTTTATGTCGCCATGGAGAACACTTAGCTGGGCCCCTGAAATGACTATGTTCGAGTGAGTGTGACTTTATAATTTTCCTCAGGAAAAATGGGTAGTTTTCTTGGAAAAGAGAAATGGTTTGCCACAAAGAGGTATTCAAATTTCCAAATCTGCTGAAGCAGAAAACCGCTTGGAGATTTAAAATGCAATCCTCTTGCCCAGACTTCTACTGACACCGAAGACCTCCTGTAACATTAGTGGAAATCCTTTCACACAAGCCAGGAGCACTGTGCAAGAGGACACCCAGGCAGCCCATGCCACACAGGGAGTCCAGGAAATTGGATCTCTTTGCCTGGCATGAGACTTCTCCTGGCAACATGACCCAGTGTATGGAGCATGGACTCCTAGCTCAAGCCTTTCAGATCTTTTCTCTCTGTAAGCACTGCTACCTTCTCTTCCTGCTGCCCCTCACCCTCAGCAGGGAAATGAGGCTATCAGAGAACATCTGTCCCACCTTCAGTGTATTCCTCCACCTGCAAACTGAATACCATCCCCTGCTGCCTTCTCGGGGACCTAAGGCCAACCATGATCTCTTTGTCTTTTATCTAATCAGACTGCTGTTTCAAACACATTCTTCTACTGGCTTATGAAAATGACAGATTTCCCGAGTTGGAAAACAAAACTAAACAAAATTGCACAATAATAAACAAACAAAAGTAGCAGTTCTTCCTCAACCCTCTATCTCCTTGCAGCCAACATTCTGTCGAGCCCATTCTAATTTAACTACTGTCCTCATTCATCGGTTCTTCAGAAGAGCTCTGCCTACCTACCTCCACGTCAGTAAACCTGATGACAGGTCCCATCCCAATCTTTGGCTTCTCCGTACCATTCATCTCTCCGTGTCCTTCCTGTTGCCGTACTTTCCCCGTGACTGTGTGGGCCAGCATTCTCCTGGTTTTCCTCCTGTCTTCTCCTGCTCCTTCCTTCTCCTTCCCCTTTATAGTGGGGTCCTCCTGTAGCAAATCAGGCGCTGCTTCTCAAGGGTTGGCTTGGGACCCCCCCCTTTTCTTCCTTCATCCTCTCTCCCTATATGGTCTCATCCACACCCGCAACTTCTGTTTTTCCTTATTCAGTCAAAAATCTATGTCTCTATCTAGTACCCTCTTTTGAGTTTCTATATGTTCAACCTCCTACATGGCATCTTCACTTGAAGGAGTCAAGGTCCTTGTTAATTCAATATGCCCGACTGGAATCTGAAACTCATCAACCTTCCTCTTCCTGTCCAAATAAATGCACTTCTCACTAGAATCCCCACCCCAGCTAACACGCTACTTTTCAATCAGTTATGTAACTAAACTAATCTAGTAATTATCTATTTTAGCCCAGTTGGGGGGCTCTGATAGAATACCATAGATTGGATGGCTTTAAACAACAGAAATTTACTTCTTAACTGTGCTAGAAGCTGGGAAGTCCAAGATCAAGATGCCAAAAGAGCTGATGTCTGGTGGGGTCCAGGCTTCTGGTACATAGATGACACCATTTCCTGTGTCTTTACGTGGTGCATGGGATGAGGGGTGTTTCTTTTGGCCTCTTTTATAAAGGTACTAAACCTATTCATGAGAACTTTGGCATCATGACCTATTCACCTTCTAAAGTCTGTACCTTTTAATGCCATTATACTGGGGGTTAGGACTTCAATGTATGAATTTGATATTCAGTCTATAGCATTATCCCTGGCAACTTACCATTACTCCTGGTGGCCCATCTCCCAACAAATACGAATATTTTACTCTTGATACTTTGATATCTTTGCAGTTCTTTTCATTTCTTGTCCATTGTTCCTATTCCCGCCATACCACTGTTATTTCTTTCCTGGTTTGCTCCAGGAGCCTACTACCATGGTCTCCTTGCCCACTCGTGCCTTGGCCCTGCTAACTTCCATACTGCAGCTGGAGTAGTTCTAAAATACACATTGGCTAGTCATTTTTCCTATCTATGCTCCTCACCTCCACCCTGATATTCAAACTGAGCACACTTCACACTTATTGTTCTTATTATAAAGGTTGAAAACCTTTATATTGCTGATAGGGCCTGTGTGGTTGATTTTCCTGCCCAAATGCTTTTTATACCAAGCTTCTTTTTGCTCTGTACTGTTGCTAATTTGTCCTCTTTCAGTTCCCTGGAAACACCAGGTTCTTTCTCTCTCCAGTACTTCTCTTGCCTTAGCCTGGAAAATTCTCTTTCCACTTCTTTCTTTTCTGCCAAGTTACTTATTACTAGTAGTCTTTAGATCTCAGCTCTGCTTTTGCTGTTGGCTTCCTCAGAAACCTCCCTGCCTACCGCAGAACCTCTTGTGCTTCTGAAAACACGTAACTTCATAGCATTTAACTGAGTCATGATATTTATTTGGTGATTACTTTATTGATATCTCTGTTCTCCATTGTACTCTTGGACTCCTCAAAGCAAATATTTTTACTAGTATTGGTGCATAATAGGTGTTAATCACCTTGACTAATGTTTATTAAGCACCTTTGTGTAATCTGTAAGTTAGAACTGCCACTGGATATAGCAGATGGGGCTGATTCAGGGTTTGGAGGCCTAAAACATCTATAATTTGGTAGTCTTCTTCAATAAAATGCAGATTATGGATATAACATGCCTGCAGCCTCCTTAAAAAAGGCCCCTGCTACTAAAGCTTAAAATTCATCAACTTTGTATACTTCTGCAGAGAGCAAACTGTTTATACGGAAGTGACTGTTGGCTTGGTTCAGCTAGATCTACCTGCTGAGAGAGGAGGGTTTGGAAATTGGCATTGCACAGAGGTAAGCAATTCTGTCTGTGGATACCAGGCAGCTGAAGCTGATGCACTAACATCTAAGATAGGTCATTTGTGGCTAGTGGTGTCCTGACTTGGCCCACTGAATTTACCAGTCTCCATTCTGGGAGAATAGAAGACGTAGAGCAAAAGGACAAAATCTCTGTCTTTTATAAGCTTGTTCGTTAGAGCTAGGAATTAACTGCATTTGGTATTCAGGGCCCCATCTCATTTGGGGAGCAAATGATCTGTGTTTGCTTCCTTTCTATTATAATTACAGATACTTTGGACCTTCAGATATTGTAGTGATTAAATCAAGACCCCTAAAATATACATCCACATTCTATTCCAAGGAACCTGTGAATGTGACCTTATTTGGAAATAGGATCTTTGAAAATGGAATTAAGTTAAGGATCTTGGAATGAGAGCATTCTGTATTATCCAGGTGGACCTTAAATCCAATAACAAGTTTATCAAAAGACAAAAAAAAATTACTCCAAATTTAGTTTAAAGATCTAATTAGTTTTCCTTTGTGATTCTAGAATTAGGCAACACCTCACTCTATGAAATGCAATAAATGTTCTGATGAGTTAGGCAGAAAAGGTCAACTTTATCAGCAGAAAATTGCTGAAGAAAGCAGGAACAGACCATAAGAAGTGAAGTCCATCATTTTAAAATTGCTTCCCTTGGGGTTAAAAGAATAGGGACTTTGTTATTATATTGACTGTATATATTAGTTAGCTGTTCTGTTGCTGGAACAAAACATCCAATAACTGCAGTTTAAAGCAGAAGAGATGTATTTGTCACTTTCCTGTCACTAGGACACAATACTCAACACCTGCAGCTTAGAAGAAGGTAGGATTATTTTGGCTCATGATTTTACTCCATGGGTCAGCAGATTCCAAGGCAGGAACAGGATAGCAGAGGGACATGGTGGAGCAAAAGTTGCTCAACCCATGGCAGCCAGGAAGTAGAGAGAGAAGAGAGGAGCCAGGAAGAAGCTTATACTCCTTCAGGTCATGCCCCCAGTGACCTGCTTCTTACCAGGCCCCACCTGCTAATAACAAGTCCGCACATCCCCATGATCTAATCACCTTCCATACCACATGAGAATTTGGGGAATGTTTTAGATCCAAACTATAACAAGAAGTTTATTTGGCTCATGGTTTCAAAGGGTTCAGTCTATGATCAGCTGGCCTGAGGCAAAAACATCATGATGGAAGGATATGCTGGAGGAAATCTGCTAAACCATGGTAGCCAGAAACCAGGAGAGAGAGAGAGAGAGAGAGAGAGAGAGAGAGAGAGAGAGAGAGGAAGAGCCAAGGACATATTTGGGGGACATTTCAGATCTAAATCATAGCACTTAGTTTGACTGGAATCTTCTATTCTTTTAAAAAAAACTGACCAGTTTCGAAGTTTAGTTTAATTATGTAATTAGTAGAAATGACCCTATTCTGGTTTGGTCTGGTCTGCTGGGAGCCAGAGGCTTCTCCAAAACAATGGCCTTGCATAAAATTTGTTTAGCACAAATGTCTTTATAAGGGCCTGTAAAGATGGAGGAGGAGGGTGGAATGATATAACCACAAGCCAAGTAATCCTTGGGCCCACTAGAAGTTGTATTTTCCTCTAGAGATTTTGGAGGCCCTGCCACATTTCGTTTTCAAGCATCTCACTTCCAGAATTTAGATTAACTTTCTATTTGTTTAGACCACCAAATTTATGATAACTTGTTATGCTACTTTTTTTTTTTTTTTTCTGGGTACCGGGGGGTTGACCTCAGGACCTCGCGCGCCAACAGGCACCCGTGCCACTGAGCGATATCACTGGCCCCTTTTTCGTATGTGGGATCCGGGAGTCGAACTCGGGCCCTCGTGCTTGCAAGGCAGGCGCTTATGCCGCTGAGCCATCTCACCGGCCCTTGTTATGCTACTTTCATAAAACTAACATAAAAGTATCTCTAACTTATACATGTTTACAACTCTTTTTTCAATCTTTACTTTTCCCAGCCTTCAAAGTGAATGTATGTGTTTTAACTAATACAAATAATAGTGTCTACTTTATAATTTTCATTGACATCAAACTCTATTCATAAGAGTTATTTTTTCTGGGCTCTTGAATTTGAGGGAGAAGCATTAAAGTGTGGTGAGTAGAAAACAGATATTTCCAGGAATTGAGAGCTGTGCTCCTTAAATCGCTAATAAACACCCTGGTAACTAGGAAACACACTAATACATATTAGTGATTATCATTGTAACTATTTGATAAATTGAATTTTTTCTTTGTAACATATCTGGCAATTACTTATATAAGTAGAAGTCTAATCTTTATCTGGCATGTATTTGGGAGGTTTTTGGCTTAGCTGGACCAGGGAATATGGCTTTTATGATGTGAAATTAGGAGACATAAGCTGCTTTCGGGGAAGAATGTGTCTATCAAAGTCAAGATGTAAGACAGCAAACCCCTTCCTTAGCCTGTCAAAATCAGTGGGGAAAGAATAGTGATAAATCAGTGTAATAACAGTGGCAGTGGACTGTCAGCTTGGTGAGGGAATCTGGATAAATTTCTCTTTTCAAACCATCAGTTTAAAGCAAATGAAAGGCCTAAAGCAAAGAGTAAAAATAATGGCTGTGAACCACGAGAATGACTTTAGATACAGGAGATATTAACTGACAGAATTTCCTTTTTTCCTACTTGCTCTTCAAGGATGACTAGACACTGTAAAACCTCATTAAATCAAAGGTTTTACATTTGTGATTTCTTTTACCTCCAACAAGGGCTACGCTTCAAGTTTCTTATTTACCTCTGCATCCCCCAGTGCCTTGCACATGGTAATAATAATGATAATGACAACACTCATAAACATATGTTTCATATTTACCTTCATTTATCCTTGCAACAAACCTAGGAGGGAGGTGCTGTCATTATTTCTATGTGCGCACGAGAAAACGGAGGTGCAGTGAGGTAAAGCAGGCTGCCTAAGTCACACAGTTAGTAAGAGTGGTGGTGCATTTGAACCTAGGTGGTAGAGCTCCAGAAATCTTGACCTTTATGTTTAAGAAAGATCAGAAATGCTCAATAACAGTAAATTCAGTCACCCTGAGCACTTACAACATACCTGATACTGTTGTCTTTTCCATTTCTTAACTTATTTAATAGCCCTAAGTACTTATTTATAAGCACAGTACTCTTTTATCTCTGAATTTTCATGTAAGGAAACTGAGGCCTTGGGCCCAGGAAATTACCTGAAGCTTACAGCTATTAAGTGCCAATGGCAGATTTCCAACAGTATCTGACTTGTCATTTATACTCCTAACCATGAAGCAGTTCCGTTTCTCACGTGAACCAATCATGAAACTGATCTTCACCATAGCTATAGGGGCAAAGAGAATCACTATAAATAACAATTGCAGTATTTTAAAAGCCGTTTAGAAACAACTATTTGTTACAATCCATTAATAAAGAGGAAAATAAAAATAGAGTAGCATTGCCTTGGTGCACTTGAAATGATATTGGCCTCAGACACATCCACAGTTCAGTCTTTGGACTGGGCTGTAGACACATTCACCTCTCAGTCCCTGTCTTACTTTTCTCATTGCTGAGACAAAATACCTGACACCCAAAGCTAAAAGAGGAAAGGTTCATTGTAGCTTATAGTTTGTAGAGGTTTCAATTCATAGGTGGCTGGCTCCAAGGCAGGGTGGCACGGCAGAGGGATATTGCAGAGGAGAAATAGTTCATGGCAGGCAGAATCACGTACGTAGCAAAGCAGCAAGTGACGATAGGAAATGACAAGAGCAGCCCTGGTGCTGTCCCCTATATTCTATCCAGTTTACCCACTCTTAGGGAAGGTAGCACTCCCACTCAAGGTGGGTCCCCCTTAATCCTAGCATTGCACCAGGAATCAATCCCAGCATCATGTCCTTAATCCCAGTATCTCACACTCTAGATCCAGCCATCTCTGTAAAGCTCCACCTGACTGTGTGAGGCTCTGGGGGGACATCTAGATACAAGCCATAACAATCCTCATGCAAAGTAACCTTTAAACTGGGCTGAACTGCAGCTTCCTGAAACACTGTTATCTTCCACTAACTTATACAACAGTCCCCTTCTGCCAAACTACACGGAGACTATACCCAAGCCCTTGGAGGACAGTTTAACTTTTGGCCGCACCAATCAAGATAGTGGACTAACACGTGGTGTAGTTCCACCCTACCCATAGTTTATAGCTAAAAATATAGCTGGCATTTTGTAAAACCTCATAGCACATTTTGAAGATTGTTTGAGTCTGTATTTTCCCAGATTGCAACCCTAATTACCCCAAATAAATGTGACTTACATTGTTCTCATGTATGTTAATTTTACTCAGTCAACATAAGCAGCTAACTCCAGATCATTGTGGACTTCGTCAAAGCAGCTTTCCCACTCTTTAAAGTGGGGGCACAACAGCACTTTGCTACCCAAAATGTTGTCCTCAGACTAGTAGCACTGAAGATATTTTAGAAATGCACAAGCTCAAGCTCATTCAAGATCCGTGAGTCAGAAAGTGGGTTTTAACAAGTTCTCTGGGTGATTCAGTGCGAATTGAAATCTGAGAAATGCTTCTTTGGTGCACAACTCTCAATATTTTGTCTGCATATAAGAATCAGCTAGGAAGCAGAGAATTGGATTTAATTGATTTGGGGGTGTAGCCTGAGCAATGGGACATTAAAATCCCCCCAGGCAATGCTAATTCATAGTCAAGGTTAAGACAACCGAACTAGTGCAATGGTTCTTAACCCTGGCTGCACATTAGCATCATCTGGGGAGCTTTAAAAAAAAAAAACACAAGGTCCAATCATTGTGTCAAAAATGGGTGACATTTTAAAAAAGATTCTCCCTAGCGATTCTATTGTGCAGCCAAGGGTGAAAACAACAGGTATAGGAGACCAAGCCTGAGTTTTGGAGTGCTTTGGTCCTATATTTCTTCACTCAGCAAGTATTTATAGCACTCGCTTTTCAGTAATACAGGCAGTGTCGTGGGTACTAGAGCTGTGCAACAGCAAAAAGACACAGGCCTTGAACTTGGATGAGAACTTGGCCAGTTACTTATCCTCTCCCAGCCTCAATTTTCTTAAGGGTGGAATGTGATGTAGAGGACTGGCCTGTTTCAGGTGATTGTCTGCTCATGTCACATTCAGGACTGATTCCTGCTCAACATCCAGCTGGGTGGGTAGCTGACCTCAGGTTTCTACCCTCTGCAAGGCTGCAGCTGATTCAGTAGGAGGTAAACACTTAATCAGGAAGTGATCAATCTGTGGGGTTGGATTGCTATAACTTGTGTCATTAGCAAAGTCATGATGAAGTGGTTGTGTTCTTGGACTAGAAACACAGTTTACTAGAAGTAAAATTATGACTGAGAGGATAATTGAAGTTTGTGAGTGAGAGCTCGTTTCCTCCTAAGGGAGCTGACTTCTCTGAAAGTGCCCTTCCCAGGATGCCTTGCAGGGGGGTGCACACCTGCAGAATGAAATAGGTACTTTGCAGGGGCCCTGAGGACAGCATTTTGGCTCGAATGGGCACACAGTGCACTAGGGCTTACTCGTCTCGTTCTTGGGGCTTTCACTGAGCAAAGTAGCAGCTGTTTATATGGAAAAGATTATTGATGTTCATTCTAGAAGAGTATGTAGGGAAATATTTTTTTGTCTACTGAATCTTACATAATACTAGATACATGTAAATCTGTGACTTCGTGAGAGAAATTATATTTTCCATAACCTAAGGATACTGGTGCCAAGGAGGAATCTGCCCCAGTTCACAGGTTAAAGCAAGTTCTGTCTGATTTCAAAATTTGTGTTCTCTTCACACCACATGATGTTTCCTATGCTTTTTAATTTGGCTTTTTAATGCATGCTTTTTTATAGATGGTTGCTATTTTGCTTAGAATTTTCTCCTGCTAAGGTAAGTTTTTTAGAAAAGTGAGAATTTATATCATTATTATTATCTACAGAAGAGGGCCTGCCTTTTCTTAGGTATGCTTTTACTTATTACTCTGCAAATCCTTCTAGAAAATGAAATTACCTTAAAATTAAACCAAATCGGGATCAGTTCCATGCTCTGTAAACTTTTTTTCCTTAAGTTTCATATTTCTTCCTTCATGTACAGGCATTAGAACCCACACTGGGTGATTTGAAGGATGTTAGAGACATTTGATGGATTCTCATGATTCTGGAAATTCTTATCAAGTCCTTTTATACCTCTATTAATACCAATATATTGTATTGAAAGTGCATCTAATCTCATAGTTGGAATAATTTATTGGGTAGAGTCACCAGCTGATTTTTGAAAGAATGGAATACTAGATAGATGAGTTTCTGTTAAGGAAGAGATGTGCCATCCAAAATGGTAGTCAAAGCTACATATGACCACACAAGCGAGCATTTGCATGTGTTATTTGAATTGAGATGTTCTGTATGCAGGAATCAAAAACACACTGGATTTCTATAGCAACTGTTCAAATGAAAGTATAATATTTTATTAAATGTTTTTAAATTAAAATGTTTTATATTGATACTCTGTTGAAATGATGCACTAAATATTGAATTAAATATAGTTGGAGATATTAAATTAAATATAACAATATTAGAACTGATTATACCTATTGCTTTTTAAGGTGGCTACTAGTAAATTAAAAATTCCATCTGTGACTTGCGTTGTATTTTTATTGGACTAAGCTGAACTAGATCATGTTGGTAGAGCAGAGAGAGCTGCAAGGATTCTCAGAGCTAATGTTTCTGAATGCACTAGTGGTGGGACCCAGTAAGGATGAAGGGAAGCAAAGAAATGATAACAAAGAAGTGTTAGAATTTTGTTATATGCCATATTTTTGCTACTTAAACAACTTACTTTGCCCCAAAGGCAAAGATCCCATTGAAAGTACAACTGGTGGTGAGAAATCTGCCTGTGTTCTCCTTTATTTGTGCTGTAAGTCAGGATTTAGCTGACACTCCAGCTGATGGTTAACCTGAGACCTCCTAGCTCCCTGCTGGCTGCCATGGCGCTCTGGCACTGAAAATAATGACTGCTGGGCATACATGTTTCCTGAGGCCCTAGGAAGTGGCGTTGTTGTTCTGACATGACGGATGTTCTCTGAGCTGCTGAGTCAAGGCTGGGAGCCTGAGGCCCACCTGACCCTGGCACATCTGCCCAGCCAGGAAGCCAGGCTCTGCTCTGGGGAAGGCCCAGTGTACCTGGAAGGGTTGAAATGTTGGCTCCAATTCCTGCATGTTACTAGAAGTTTTTGGAACTTCTTCCCAGGACTAATTTCTATTCAGAAAACTCCATAGCAACTCTGGGGATTACTGGGGTTCTGTGCTTGGGTGATTTTCAATAGATTGGTAGAAGCTTTCTTTTTTTCATTGTTTTAGCACAGTGATATACTGTATATTTTCACTCAAAGTTATAGTTAGGATATAGTTAGTATATAGATGTACTCTTCTTCAAAGAGATAGGAAGTGCTAAAATTTATTCCTATAGTATAAAGATGAGGGGCTTCTTATCTGTATCAACCTATGGTGAGTCTTAAAATTTTTAAAGGATGATCTTTTCAGTGTCTGATTCTTTCATTTCAGTTGAGTGAAGCAGAACTATTTTATCACCATGATGATTAATTTTATTCAACAACTTGATTGGGCTATGTGATGCCTATATAAATACTATTTCTGGGTGTGTCTATGAGGGTGTTTGCTGAAGTGATCGGCATTTGAATGGGTGGACTCAGTAAAGCACATAGCCTGGCTATGTGGGAGGGCATCTTCTAATCCTTTGAGGATTTAAATAGAGCAAAAGTTAGAGGAAGGATGACCCCCAACCCCCTTTCTTCCTGCCTGGTTTCTTGAGCTGGGACGTCTAATCTCTTGCCCTTAGACTGGAATCTACACCCTTTACTCTCTTGATTCTTAGGGCTCCAGACTCAAGCTGAATTACACCACCGACTCTGCTGGGTCTCCAGCTTCCAATGTCAGATCACAGGGCTTCCCAGCTTCCAAAATTACGTAAGCCAATTCCTTATACTGGTTCTGTTTGAAGAACCCTAATACAACAGTATACTAACATAAACTGGCTCTCTACTTGTTTCAGTTATCTGTTGCTCTGCACCAAATTACACAAAAGCGCACTGGTTTAAAACAAGAGCCACTTCCTTTCTCAGGATTTTGTGGACCAGGAATTCTATTAGATCACAACAAGTAGAGTTTGTATTTGCTCCATCCTATCTAAAGTCTCAACTGAAGTAGCCCAAAAAGTGCTGGCTGGGATGACCTGTCTGCAACTACCCTACTGGGGTTCCCGTTCTTGCTTTCAGTTGGGTTTCATGGTTTCATGGTGTGTCCATGTGACCAGCTTGGTCTTTTTTCTAGCATTTTAGAAAGTAGCTAAACTTCTTACATCATAGCTGCCTTATTCCAGGAAAAGTTAGATATAATCAGTCCTCTTAAAATTTATGCTCTTATGGAAGAGAGAAACAACCCTTGACATTGACATTGGTGGGTTGGCTGGGAATTATCTTGGGGTTCCTAGGAGCTGTCTTAGTATTCACCACTTAGACTATAGGCTTTTCTTACTAAAAATAAACATTTTCTTTGAAGACTAACATCAGACAAGGTCCTTGTGTGACCAAGTTGGGGTGATACAACAACAACAACAGCAGCGACAACGACCAACTAAACATAAAACCTGCCCCGTAATCAGTCTAAATGGAGACAAAACCAAGAATATTTTGGCTAATCAGAATACATGTTGCTGCTTTACTAATTATAATATAAGCCTCATTCTTTTCTTTCTGATTTCTATGTTAAAATTATTAAGATAATCATGAAATTATCCCCGCTTTCTGACAGCAGAGCCCCACTTTTTCAAACTTTTCAAAATCACCTACCACAAGCCCTAACTCTGTAAGAAATCCTTCCTAACACCTTACTGAGCTAGTGAATAAATCCAAACTCATTGATCATAGGAGTATTCCGGGTGTCTAAGGGATGCAGGGACGTGAATTGACTCAGTGCTTATCACTGACTTATGTTGGTCAAGGTAAATCACCAGGTCACCCAAGTCCAATCTCCACTTTCTGATGGGTGAAATAGCATGTGCATCCATCGGGGAGCCAGTCTGCCACAGTACTGTGGGATGTACATTTACAGTTTTCAGAAAGCAGTTGTATTTTATTTAAATGTGTGTGTGAGACACTGGCTCTGGCCATCAGCTTAGGTCCTATTTGACGGCCAGGCTTTATTCAAGTAATGAAAGGATGTGGCTCCTCTTTAAATTCTCAAAATACGAGTTCTGTGGTTGTGTGTGTATGTGTGTGTGTTTGTGTGTGTGTGTTTGTGTGTGTATGTGTGTGGTATTAGGGATTGAACTCAGAATTGTCACACTGAGCTATATCCCTAGCTCTTTTTATTTTTTACCTTAAGGCCAGTTCACACTAATTTGTTAAGTTGCCCAGTCTGGGCTTGAACTTGTGATACTCCTGCCTCAGCCTCCCAGAGTACTGGGATTATAGGCATGTGTCTACATGTCTAGCTGGTGGTTGTGTTTTTAAAAACAATGTGGTTGTCTTATATTTTTTCTTTCATCCAACATGCTACCCACAATGTTTCTGCTCTTTTGTGGTCTCTGATACCTAATTCTTACCCTGCTATGGGATCTCCTTGATGGTCACCTTCTAGAACTTGGGATAAAGACTTTTGCTTATTGTGTTGCTATTATCACTATTGTAATCTGGAGGAGAATTGGTGGGAACAAAGCTGCTTCCCTTTCATGGTTCCTTTTGCTTCCACTCCCAGCAAGGCTGCTGTGTACAAGAGATTTAACCAAAGTGAGGCGTCACTCAGAGATCACTGTGTAGAAAGGGAATCTGACAAAACTGTCTGATAGCTCAGTCCTCCATGTTCCCAAAGATCGATATTGCTGTCTTTCTTTTGCCTCCTCCTCCAGTGAGAAAATAACCATGCTTTGGTAGTTCTCTTTGAGGCCCCTTTTTGTTTTAGTACATACAGCAATCGGATAGATGATAGATGATAGATAGATAGATAGATGAATCACCCTAAGATTAACCATGGAAATTTGTTTCTATGTAAGATTGTGGATATTTTTCCTTTGTTCTCCTTATCTGAATTTATTTTTCTACAATAAATACATATTTCTTTATAACAAAACGAAACCAAAAGACTAATTTAATTGGTAACAAAACAAGGTGCTTTCAAAAGAGTACCTTAATGATTCAGATGTTTGGAAAAATATTTCCTGTGAGCTTAATATTTTTCATTATTTTCTCTTTAACCTCACTTGCAAGTGTTTAGAATGTAGGGTGGAACAAGGCAATGTAAATGCCTTATGACTTTTTCAATACATTCAAGACATGTGATCAGAGAGCAAGCAGGTCCTAATAAAGAAATGAGGTGTTGGCCAACCTAGTAGAATAATCAATTTAGTTAGGGAGCAACTTGAGGAAGGAAAGAGTTGAATTTCTTGGCAAGTAAGAAATGTGTAGATTGTACTCTGGAGCCCCAGAAAACAGCATCATAGGAGTCATCTGTGGAAGCAAGATTAAGATGACATCATCTAAGAATAAGATCCTTTGGGGACTTCACCTTGGACAGAGCTCTGTAAAGACCCAATCTGAACCAAATTCTACTCGAAGCAAGAGAAGGTCTGCTGCCAAAGTTAGATGCATTTTCCTATCACCTAGGCACTGAACTTTAGGGCACAGGAGAGATCAGTACACACGCTTTAAACATATAAAGCTGCATCATGGCTGCTTCCTCTCCAACACCTTGCTTTTTTATTACTTGTTTGCTCATTAGCTTTTCCACCTGAAGGCAAAGAGATGGAATGAAGCACGTAGAGATTTCATAGTTTAGAACATACCTAAGCACCTACCCTATACCTCATACTGTGCTATGCACTCTCCCACATATTAGAAAATACTTGTGACAAAAGTAAAAACTGTAATCATTTGCTGAATACCTACTGTGTCCCAGATGTTGTCTTATGTCCATATGTTGTTCAGTTCTTAAAGTAACAAGCCAATCCCATTGTCTTATTTTACAGATGAAGTAACTGACACTCAGAAAAATTAAGTAATTTGCCTAAGGCTACAGCTAATATGAAGCCATTGTAGGATATTAATGGAGTATTAAAATCTCCCTATCCTCAATCCTGAGTTATTTACATTAGCTCTGCTGTGAAACCTTCTTGTTTATTAAATGTGCTTTTCGCTCTGAGCAAATGATTTTTGTTATTTTTAATTTTACATTTGAGAGTCAATCTTTGGTGCAAATGTGATAAAAAGATTACAATAGATTCTGCTTATCACGTTCTTGAATCTTCCTTCATCTGACATTTTGTTATTAAATATTTGACTTAATACAAACCTATGCAATGATTCTCACATATAGTGTTTTATTACCTATTGAATTTTCTCTTCTTGACCCTTGAGGGCAAAACTGTAAAGGATCATGCATGGCAATCTGCTAATGAGAGAACAACCCCTTGAGAATGTGAAAAGTCTTATGAGTATTCAGCATTAGCTTGCTGTAGCCCCCTCCCCCCAGTATTCTCTTCCATGAGTGACACAGTTTGAAACAAATTCCCTCTTAGCAAGACACCCAGGGAAGCTCAGTAGAGAGAAACAAAACTGATGAAATGTTTGAAAAATAAGACCCTTGAGGAAGGG
The DNA here is from genome assembly GCA_028451465.1 of Erethizon dorsatum. NCBI lineage: Eukaryota > Metazoa > Chordata > Mammalia > Rodentia > Erethizontidae > Erethizon > Erethizon dorsatum. The sequence continues at coordinate 118,289,586 of CM051828.1, read as the reverse complement.
GTAAGAGAATTGAGCATGTCCAGCATTGGTAAATGTGGGTCTGAACTTGGTGAAGCAGGTGAAAGACAGTCATCCTCATCGTAAAGGAGGGCAAAGGAAACAGGGAAAAGGGCAAATATTAGTACAGGTATTTTGATTTAAATTGGGATAATAATGCATACAGAGACACCTTACGGAAAATTCTATTTCCAACCACTATTACCTAGGTGGTTACCTGGACAAAATATTTACTTACTTTGAATCTTTGTTTTCTTATTTATAAAATGGGGGATACAGGGCCGGTGAGATGGCTCAGTGGCTTAAGCGCCTGCCTGGAAAGCGCGAGGGCCCGAGTTCGACTCCCGGAACCCACATACGAAAAAGGGGCCGGTGATATCGCTCAGTGGCACGGGCGCCTGCTGGCGCGCGAGGTCCTGAGGTCGACCCCCCAGTACCCACAAAAAAAATAATAAAATGGGGGATACAGCTACTTTATTAGCTGGTTACTGATTTTTAAAATGAGATGATAAATCAACCTCTTGCTTTGTGTCAGGCAATGAGAGAATACTCTGAATACATTCTTGTTCCCCTTACCCTAAAGTTTTGAGGCTGATCATCTTATCACCTTGTTGCAGAGAAGGAAACGGAGGCTCAAGAGTAAATGGATTGCAAAGTTTCACCCTATGTGTGTGGCCTTCAATAATCTAGAGTCTGGTTTTTTAACTGATATAAGTTTCTTATATCAGTTACTCCTTCCCCTCCTTCCTCCCTCCATCCCTCCCTCCCCCTCTCTTCCTTCCTTCCTTCTACTTCCTTCCTTCCTTCCTTCCTTCCTTGCTTCCTTCCTTCCTTCCTTCCTTTCTTCCTTCTCTACCCACTGCTTTGGAGTACCATCTCTATGGCAGTCCTTTATTCTTTGTGACTAAAGTCAAATCAGGAAACTTCTATGAATCTCTTTTCTTCTCATCTTTAGATTGAGAGTGAGTAAGGTAATGGTGAAACACTTAATCCAGGATGTATGAAATTAAAAGTTCATTGACTCCAATCCTAAGAATAATTTGAGGCAGGTTTGGTGTTTCATTTGGGAGAGACGGTTATAGGGCTGGGCGTCAGTATTTCTACAGATATGTAGGATAACTGTGATGCTTATTTCTCTGAAATTCCTTCCTACCTGGACACAGGTAAGAAAAACTAGGAAGCCACTCAGATGGATCATGTAGGCTTCTCAGGAGGCCCTACAAATTTTTAATTAGGGGAAACCCAGAGGAAATGAAAGCTGAATGACTTTCTACATACCATAAACTATATGAAAACACAATACAGGATAGAAAAATAAATCTTAACAGGAAGGAAATGGGTTTTACTACTCTCAATGAGCTGTGATTCTTTAGCAGGTCTCTATCTTTCTATCATCTATCTATCTATGTCTAATCTATCTATCATCTATATTTGTCTATCTATCTATCTATCTATCTATCTATCTATCTATCTATCTATCCTCTTTCTGAAATTTTACCTATTTGAAAATATTTTGTGCTTTTGACTTAGTAATAGAAGTAATAGTTAAAATTTGTTGAACACTTCTTAGTGACAGAAATTGTGGTCATAACTACCTTGCATACATTTGTTTACTTAATCTTGACAATATTCACGTAAGGTAGGGGTTATTATTTATTTTCCCAGACTAAGTTTGGTACTGATTGGTTCTCTCAGTTGAGGCATGTGCTTGACAGTTATGAAACAGCTGAAAGTATTAAGTATTTAGTGTAAGGGAGCCATGGATATTCTATGTCCTGCAATACATGGGACAATTTCCTAAAAGGTGAGGCTAGCTGGCTAAAAATGCCAATAGAATCCCTAGAAAGAAAGATTTTAGCTATAATAAACCACTTAATGGAAGGGAATCGTTGAAGTGACCTGGGTTTTCTTTATAGAGTCCAGTGGTTCTCAGACCCGACATTTGAAGAATATTTTTTTTTTTTTTTTTTTTTTTGTGGGTACCGGGGGTCGACCTCAGGACCTTGGGCACCTGCGCGCCCGTGCCGCTGAGCGATATCACCGGCCCCCTTTTCGTATGTGGGTTCCGGGACTCGAACTCGGGCCCTCGCGCTTGCCGGGCAGGCGCTTAAGCCACTGAGCCATCTCACCAGCCCAGAAGAATCTTTTAGAATACTTGAAAAACACAAATTCTTGGGTACAATCCCTGGAAATTCTGATCCACTGGGTCTGAGGTACATAGATGTTATTATTCCATTCTGATAACTAACCAGGTTTGGGAACCACAGCAATCCAGTCCTGTCTGCCTACAAATGAGAAATGCAGTGCTCAAGATGGCAGAGGAAGGCTCAGAACTCAGATTTCTTTTTCTTCCTTTTCTGGCCCAATGCTTTGCTCACTACTCATTGAATCTTGGTGTTTGGTCATCATAAGGAAAAGAAATGGGGAGGAGAAGGAGAGAGAGGGAGAGTGAGGGAGGAAGGGAGAGAGGACGAGAGAGAGAATAAAAGGCATCCTGAATTTCTAAGATAAATTAATGATTATATACCATGCTGTCTTTCACTGGGCATCTGCTGTATATTTAGATCACAGCCATTAGGTTTTATGATCAGAGTGCAGGCCCACAATTGATCACAGATGCAGGTGGAATTTGCAACCACCCAGATAATTAGGAAAGCTTGCTAAATGAAAGCTACAGCTTTAGTACTTCATTACTAGGTGGGCTTATGATTGTCAGGGAGTAAAATAGTTTATTTTTTCTTTCAGGGATTGAGGTAATGCTGAGAAGGAGGAAGAAAGCGAAAGGAGTCACTTTGGCTAAACATTCAACTCGGCATCTCAATGAGACAGAGACACAAAGGAAGTTCTTTAAAAACCTGAAACTGGAGATGGAGGTTACCACATTTTAGAAACAAAGAAACAGATGCACAACAAGAAGTTAAGTAGCTTGCTTAGATCAAGGGAAGACCTGGAATTTGACCCATATTTGTCTGACTTCCAAGCCTGAGCTCGGAACTACAATTTTTTTTTCTGCCAGCTCTAGGCAGGTCGTGTCAAGCTAGTGTAGGACAAAGGAGTGCATCCAGAGGTCCACAGCCATACATGAATCTGAAAGTCTTTTCCAGCCTCACACTCCAAGCTCCATGTCCTGCTCCCATTTTAATAGCCTGAACTTGGGCTAAGTCTATGTGCCTTTGGAGGCCGCCTGCATCTGACCACCTCTTACATGCCACCCCAGCTTATCTTGGGATCTGGAAGCTGTCCCCAGGTTGTACCGTGAATCTTGGAGTCTTATCTACAGCTTCCAGTTAGGCCTCATCTCTTGCTCAGTACTCCTGAGTGGTACCTTCTTGTCCACATTCTTTGTTAACCTCCTTTTTTCATGCCCTTCTTTAGCCAGAACTTTCTGGAATGCCTTGTTACATGGGTCAAAGGAAATAATGCTTGGGCCAGTAAGAGACTCAGCTGGGAGGTCATTTGGCAAAGCAGTGTATCCTGGCCGGGTCAGTCAGAGCAACTGTGGAGTTTCCAAACCGATGTTGCAGTGCAGACTTTCCCTGAATTTTCCTTTCCTGGAGTGACACAGTAGAGTGTGTAATAAAGAGTCTCAGACTCTTCAGACCTGAGGAAACCCCACAGCAAAAGAAAGATTACCATATTCTTAGTACCACAGCACCAGGCTGAGGGGAAAAAATGAAAGGAGGGAAGAGAAGACTTATTGTGGGGACAGGGACACGTCTTGTTGCCAGTGTGGGTGAGTAATGAACTTTGTCCGCTTATAACACCACTCTTAACCGGCAGAAGCCCCCTAGAACTGAGACAACTCTGAGGGGCTAAGGGGGAGGGCAGCTGGGTCATTAGCTGAATGAGATTACTCATCAAACAAATTAAGATGATTTTTAAAAGGTATCCTATTTTGTTTATTTGCAAACACAAGATTCTGAGTAGAGAAGCCTTATCCTGTCTTAACCACAGATCTCATTTGGAGAGCCCTTTTCTGACTTTAGGCCTGGGAAGAGAAATGGGTTCTCCTGTACTCTGTGTCCATACCCAGCACATTCTTATTCCTGCTGCTTCTCCTCTGAGGGTGTCCATATGGATCGCTGCCTCTGACATCCCAATGTCTGCCTTTTGTACACTGTTGTGACTTAATCTTTGTAAGATTAGCCTTGTTATTATCACTCCGGTTTATCTGTGCTGATCCCAGCATGCAGCAGTTTGCTGAAAGTTATGGTCCATTAGGAGATGCTCGTTATACCAGTAGGAGGAGAGTGTAATAACCTTACAGCCACGAAGCTTAGCATTTGACTGATAGGTGTGCAAACAAGAAAACACCGTGGCTGGATTCACATGCTTCTGAGAAGACCAAGACTGCAGGAAAGTACTGTGGTGTCAGTGTCACTAATTCCATAAAATTAATTGATATAGTTAATTAACTAATTGCTCAAGCCTGAGGAAGAACTTCATATGGGCCAGATTCTGCATCATATACAAGGGATAGATTAGCTACGCCATCCATACAATCTGGGTGCTTTCATTCTGATAGGAATATGGGCCTACAGAGATAGGAGAACTTATTTAAACATTTATTTAAAAAATGCCCAGTAGCCATTTGTGCCAGGCTCTGTGATCGACATTCAAGAAGAAAGCAGATTGTTTCTGGCTTTAAGGGTCCCTCACTGTTTCTTATAGGGAGATAGGTGTTCTGGTAGAGATTTATAAATTTCACCCAGTTCAATTCAACAAATATTCTAGAGCATTACGTCCTATACATAAATAAGGATCTCTATGAAAAAGCATCCATCAGAGGTAATTTCTTGAAAGAGCTCTCCAAATTACCTCTATTTTTGGATTCTGAGTTGTGCCTACTTTGCCCCAATCTAATCATATTAGCCTGTAATACAGAAATCTAATAATTTCTTCCCTTGGTAGCTTTTAATTTTTTTAAAAAATGCATGAGATGTGCCAGACTCCAAATGTGACACTTTCTCCATATTATTTCTTATATATTTGACCAAAAACTGGGAAAGGAGGAATTATTAATTTAAGCACACCTATCAAATAAATGATTCCTGGAGAGGTTAATTGGCCCGAGGTAACTAAAGTCAGGAAGTGATAGTCAGGATACACAACTTGATCTGCTTTATTCTATGTACTCAGCTATACCGGTTTATTCATTCCTCACTGTCCCAAGGGATTCCTAGACCTATGACCACCACACCTCACCACAGCCCTTGGAGGTGAGTACTGTTTTAGAGATGGAGAAAATGAGGTTCAGAAAAAGCAATAATTTTATCTTAGGTTGTAAAACAAGTATCAAAATTTGAACTGACCTCTTTTGGATTTCAGGAACACTTGGACCATACCTTTCAGAGAACATTTAACCAATTGTACCCAAGTGGAAGGGAAGAAATTGACATTTATTGAGTTTCTTCTTAGTATCACAGCCTAAGTTATTTTTCCCCTTCAAAACAACTCCATTGGGTAGGATTTATCTCTCCTTACCAATAGAGCATGTCCTCTGGAAAGGTCAAGTTTTCTACCAAGGGTCATAGGACAAGTTAAGTGTGAATTTGACATTGTAATTGGTTTTTCATTATACCATCTTACTTCACAAAGAAATAAAGTAAATAAACTTCATATAGAAATGATTTTGTGTATAAATTAGTTTTAATGCTTAGAGGACTAGTAAGGAAATCCACCCATGATCAGTGTTAGGGATCAATTCATTTATCTCCACAAATGATGGGTTCTCTACATACCTTTCTAAATATCTTTTAATTCACATATATGAATGAATTATTACACTTCTAATTCTTGTTGAGCTTGTAATCACCCCTTGGTATCTGGTGGCAGGTTGGTGTCAGACCCCCAATAATACCAAAACCCTCAGAGGCTCTAGTCTTTCACAGAAAATAGTATAATAGGGTCGTTGAGATGGCTCAGTGGCATAAGTGCCTGCCTGGCAAGCGCGAGGTCCTGAGTTTGACTCCCGGAACCCACATACAAAAAAAGGGCCAGTGATATCGCTCAGCGGCGCGGGCGCCTGCTGGCGCGCGGGGTCCTGAGTTTGACCCCCAGTACCCACAAAACAAACAAACAAACAAAAACAGAAAATAGTATAATAGTTGCATATAACCTAGGCATATCCTTCTATGTGTTTTAAATCATCTCTAGATTACTTATGGTGCCTATTATAATGTTAATGCTATATAAATCATTGTTATACTGCATTATTTAAGGATTAATGACATAAAAAAACCTGTAGATGTTTAGCACAGGCAATTATTTTTAATCTTTTGGATTCATAGTTGGTTGAATCTTAGAATGTGGACCCCATGGATATACATTGTCAGCTGTATTTAAAGTAAGAAAGTGCGTATTTAAAGTAAGAAAGGTATGCAGATAGGTTGCTTTTGTGTGGAAGATACATTCAAGTGCCCACAGCTTGAAAAATGCCATCTGCAGGTTGATCATGTACTTAAATATTTGTAGATGGTGAAAATAATTTTACAAGAGCATTGTTGTAACTTTTCAAGAAATAGAAAATAAAGGACAGTCACCTGTGATTAAAAAATAAGTCACAATAAAAGTAAAAGAGATAATTCAGGCAAGGTGATGGGAAAGGATTAACAATTCTGAAAGCACTTGGTTGAACTGACAGGTAGAGGAAAAAACACAGGTGTTGGGGATTCCAAACTCACATGTGTGAGTATGGCCAGGAACTGGCTATAATGCACCTGTAGGAATCATTCCTTCAACTAAGAAGTGGTACGCAAATTCTATGATTATAGTGTTCAAGAATGGGATGCATAGTTAGAACACAGGAAAATATGAAGATGCCTCCAAGATTCTAGGAGTGCAGATAAATTGAAAAAACTTAATCTTTTCTGAGCTTTCAAAGATCCTATTAAAAAATTATGCCTTGTGATCCAGAAAAATAAAAGCTTAACACAGTTGGGGTGTTCTATTTATTTTTTGTCTTTTCTGTTTTGAAGGGGAAAAAAAACTGTAGTGACTTTAATCAAATGTCTTTTTATTTGCTGTTTCCTTATATTAGATTTTGAAACCAGAATAATGCTGTGTGTGTGTGTATATATGTATGTAGGCCCTATGTTATGACCACAATGATTATAATGCTGTAAAACTCCACTAGACCATTTCCCCTAGGGACAGCTGTTTAAGAATGTGCTGAGGCCTGATAACTGTGAATTCATGTCTCAATTATGTTATTGTAAAATGAATATTGTGATAATCCATTGGTTTAATGGGTCCAGAATTGGTAGTTAGTAAAGGAGGCAGGTAAGCCGGGAGTCAGATTGAGAAGTGGCTGAGGGACTGAGAGCTGCAGCCAGTGTGTTGAGATCCATCTTGAGTGTTCATACTGTGCTTAAACCAAGCCTTAAGAAGGTCCTTCTCTGGCCCTTTTCCAGTTATGTTCCTCCCCACTGGGCTCAGGGCCTGAGGGGCAAGGAGATGGGTTTATGCAGAGTCTATACCCATCTTTTCTAGAATATTTTCCAGCAACATGATACCGATTTCTCTGCCCAATTAACTTGACCCACTTCTAAAGTCTTTTCTGGAGTCCAGCCTTCTTGAGAGGAAGGGACTCTACAAGTTGGAATCCTTGGGTCCCTGAGGTGGCCAAAAGGAGGCTGTTAGTAGTAATGTGGACAACGCTTAGATGTTGGATGAAGTGTCTACACATGTGTGCATGTCTCTCCTTCCCCTCCCCTCCTCCTTCCTCTTTCTTTTCCTCTTCCCCATCCCCTCCCTCTCCTCCTCCTCCTTCTTCTCCTTTTCCTCCTCCTCCTCTCCTCCTTCTCCTCCTTCCCAGTGTTAAGGATTGACCTGGGCCTTGTACATGCTAGGCAAGTGCTCTACCACTGAGCTGCATCCCCAGCCCACAGCATATATTTTTAAAGTTCAGTAAGTGTCTAACCAAAGACCCCTGTCTCCTTTCTATGCTTTAATTGCCAAAAGTCTAGTATGATATTTAATGTAATTCTTACTAACAACACAATATAAACATTCTCAGAAGTAGTTTTGAAAAGAGACCCTTGGAGACAGACTGCTCTAAGGCTATGGAGCTGTTTTAGGGCAGGAGGGCGCTCTAATTCTTACTCATTGGACGACTAACACCCGCACCCGAAGGTTTAGCTGTCTTTGAGATGCAGGTCTCATTGCTCTGGTGTTGCCTTTGACAGAGCAACATTGACTTTTTCTCAGTTATTGGATTTTGATTTATTTCCAGAATTACCTGGACTGAGTTCAATGCCAGAACAGTGCTTGGAATGATGGACTATCATATGAACTTCATTTTCTTGAAATGTCACATGTGCTAATGTCCCAATTTTTATGGGCAGACAGTAGAATGATGTTTAGCTTTATGTGTCAACTTAGTTCAGTTCTAGTATGAGGGATTTAATTAAACTCAAATCTAATCATTGTTGTGAATGTATTTTGTAGATGTGGTTAACTATAATTAGGTGAGTTTAGGTAGAAGAGATTATATTTGATAACCTATGTAGACATGATCCAATCAGTTGGTAGGCCTTAAACTTAGTTCATGGATTAGGAAGAATTATACCTCTGCACAGCAGCATCAGGCTCTGCCTGAGTTTCTAGTCTGTTGTTCTGCCCTACGGATTTCAGGTTTGTCAGTCCCTACAACAATCGTGCCACTCCCCCCACCCCACATATACACATACACACAGAGACATATATATATATATAAATTATATATATACAAATTTTATATGTAACAATATATTATGATATAATAAATAAGCCTGCCTATATCTATCATCCATCTATTATTATCTATCTATCTATCTATCTATCTATCTATCTATCTATCTATCTATCATCTATCTATCATATCTATCATCTATCACCTATCTATATCTGACTGATGATTTTGGTGCCAAGAGGCTTAGGGAGATTGGATTGTTAGAGTAGATTTATTAAGTATGACCTGCTCCTCCACCATGGGAGGGTCTGGAGGTCAGATCTTCCACCGACATTGTGAGAAATAAATTTGTGAGATTGACCCTAGGGTCTTTAAAGAGCTCTGTGGTTACTCTTCTCTGTAAGTCAGAAATTACAATAAGAGCTACAACTACCCAAACAGTAATCAGAATACTGTATAATCAGTATTCCTCACTGCAGATCTTTGTGAGTCAGGCAAATTTTTAGCTACCAAAGCAGTAATCAGTCGTACTAAGAGATGCTCTGAGGGATCTAGCAGCCCAAATTCCCCATGATAATCAGGGTCAACAACACTTAACACAACAATTTCTAGCTTTGCCTACTGATTCAGTGGCATGAGAAGTCCCAAGTGGCCACATGGCACTGTTAACTTCCAGTTCATTGGAATAATTGCTGTGTCTCCTGGTAGAAGCACTCCTCCCTTTGGAACTAAGATCTCCAGAACAAGGAGAATAAAATAATGGAAACAAGAACTATAATTATATTAGTGAATCATTAGCAGTAATCATAAATAGTGCCTGTTATGTCTATTTGCACCCCCGATTTCCTGGAAACCATGAATCCTTGCTATGGAAAAATCGAACCATATATTAAACGTGGATTTAGAGTTTATAGAGAGCTTGATGAGTGATATTTCTCCAGCCCTACAAAGTATTACCAACTCACTGGCATTGTAATATCTCTTGTCTTCACAAGGCTATTCCACAGTTATATCAAGCCAGCTGCTTCAGGATGATGGGGAACATGATAAAACTTACTAATTCTGTAAATATGGGCTGTCTGTCACTTTTATATACTATGAATTCAGCCTCATGAGCAATAGCAACGCTGAATGGAAGATCATTGTGGGAGATAAGGTATTTCCATGGATGGTAGTTCTGGCAGAAGCATTGTATTCAGGGAAGGCAAATCCATATCCGAAATAAAAACAAAGTGCTGCCCTTGCATGAAGGGTGTGTCCAGTATAATCACCAACTGACTGATCACCTTGGAATGATGTTATAATGGGGACTCAGTGTAAGATACTGACAGATTGAGTGCTCAGCAGAGGCTGTAACCAGGTCGGCCCTGGTGAGTAGAAGTCCATACCATGCATAACCTCCATCCCTGCCGCCATGTCTACTTTGTTGATGAACACATTAATACCGACAGTTGTGGCAGGGCAAATAAACTGACTAGTATACACAGAACAGATCCTATCAACTTCATCAATACCATGCACTACTGTGCTCAGCCTGAGTGAATATTTGCATAAGACACAAATATCTTCATGGTTTTTGAAGTTCCTCCACAGATTTCTTCACCAGACCTCCTGTTGCTAATTTTCCAGTAACGTTCCTTTTAAGTGTCTGATCAGCCAGTTGAGCCATTGTCCACAGCCCATGAATCAACATAGAGTCATACTGGTGGCTATATCTCTTTCCAGGCAAAACAAACAATTACTGAGATTTGCTTTCACCATTGTTCTTCAGGCATGAAAAGAACACTATAGCACTACAGCTGTCCATTTTTGAGTGATGCCTGTATAGCAGAACCACCTGTAAACCAAGACCAAGTTTTCTCTTCTTTAGCCAATTCATTATAGGAAACTCCCCATGAGGAGAAAATGGGCAGAAATAGGGACTATGGGCATTAGGGCCACTTTTTCACACAATTTATTGTACTTTGAGAAATGCTCAAGTTCAATCTTATATATACTAATTCTGATTATAATGAAATATCACTGTACTCATATAACTAGGCTTAGACGGGTCAGACAGTAGCAAGTTACTGATGCATAATTCAGCCACATAGGAAAACTGAGGAGTTACATATGGAAATGATGTTAAATATTTGGTCTCTACTGAGACACAAGAGCAAGCTGAAAGCTATTTATCAAAAGAAGAGTAGCTATTTACAGAAGATGGCTGGGCTTTGCTCCAAAGTCCTAAGGATCTGTGCTTCCAGTGAGTATGATATCATCAAAGTTATGGACCAGCATAATGTCTTATGGTTGGGAATGGCAATTAAATCTTTTGTGGACCAGGTTATGAGTTAATGATGGAGAGCTGATATACTCCTGAGGTAGTAAATAAAGATCTATTATATTGCTGGCCTTGTCAGCTGAAATAAAACAGCATTTGATGGTCTTTACCAGTGACTATTTTACACAAAAGAAAATGAAAAAGCATTCACCAGCTCACTAAATGAATACTGGTTACTGGGGGAAGTGTGTTGTGTTTACTTCCTCATGGAATGGAACCACATTGTAACAGCAGCTGCAATTGGAATCACCATCTGCTTAAGTTTATAATAATCCACTTTCATTCTCTAGGATCCACCAATCTTTGGTACAGGCCAAATTGGAGAGTTGAATGGGGATGCCATGGGTATCATCACTCTTGTATCTTTCAAGTCCTTGCTGATGTCACTAATCGCAGCAATCTGTCCAGGAATGCAGTGATGTTTTTAGTGCACTGCTTTCCTAGGTAGATGCCATGTCTAGCAATTTCTACTTATACTTTCCACTATACTCCCTTCACTCCGCAAGCCAGGGAACAAATGTATAGATTCTGCTAATTGCTGAGTAAATCTATTTTAATGATATATTCTATAATCGAGAAAACAACCACAGGATGGACTTAAGAATTCACAGCACTTGCTGTGTTGTGAATCTGAGATAAAACTCCATTGATCATCTGACCTCCACAAGCACCAACTCTTGCTGGTGGGCCAGCCATCCAGGTAAAAGATTGTAAGTCCATTTGAAGAAGGCTAGGGGAAAGTTTAATAGTATAAATCTTTGGCGGACTGTTAGGATCCATTGGGGGACCTGGCCTGTCCTTCATTTGAGGGGTTCTGGATGACTAGATTGGCTCAAGTCCAGGAATTAATTGAGAAGCTGCAGATCTTTGTCTTAGTTTGCTATAGCTGCCATAACAAAATAACACAGACTGATAGCTTGAACAAAAGAAATCTAGTTTTTCATAGTTGTGGAGGCTGGGATTTTACAATCAAGGATCTGGGTGGGTTTGTTTTCTCCTGAGGCCTCTAGCCTTATTTTACAGGAGGGTACCTTCTCATTGTGTCTTCACATAGCTGTTTCTGCATGCTGATTTATCCCTGGCGTCTCCTCCTCTGATGAGGACAACAGTCATATTGGAGTGGGATCCCACCCTTAAGAGCCCATTTAGATTTAATTACTTCTTTAAAAGGTCTGTCTTCAAAAGTAGTCACACTGGGGATTAGGGCTTGAACATATGAATTCAGGGCGGGAGTAAAATTTACTCCATAATGGTTTACTTTGGTAATTGAAGTTAGACTTTTATTCACTTGACTTAGAATTGCTCCACCATACAGATCACGTAAGAGTTGAGTAAATTTATCACCTATTCCTTGTTTAGGGATACCGTGATCAGCTAGCCAAAGGCATAGATCTCTGTGAGTTAGACATTACCATGACCCATTGGAGAACTACGATGGCCTAATTCAGGCAAGACTATTAATGGCCCAAACCTTTAAGGAATGAAGGTTTCTTTCTTTTTTTTTTTTTTTATTTTAAAGAGAAAAAAAAAACAAAACAAATCAAAAGAAGAACAAATTTTCAAACAAACATAATAGGAGGGTAACAATGGTTAATACATTACGTATTACTATCTTTAAGTTAGTTATTCAGGACACCAGACATTAGCATTCAATTGTCCAAACATTATTGGCACAAACCTTACTCTTCAATGAACTAAGTAAAAATGGTAGTGTATCTATCTTAACCATCTTATATATATATATATATACAATTTTTTTCCCTTTCCCTTCTTTCTTTTCCCTATTCCAGTCTCTCTTTCCTTTTGACCAGTTTCTTTTTGATTCACCATGTCTATTGTACATTTTGGATCTTATTTACTCTTTCAGTTTCTCATACTAGAGAGATAATACGATGCTTACACATGTGCTTCTGGTTTATTTCACTTATGAGTATTTTCTCGAGTTGCATCCATTTACCTATAAAAGTCTCCAGTTTATCCTTCTTTATGGCTGAATAGTACTCCATTGTATAAAAATACCACATCTTTCTTATCCATTCCTCAGTTGATGGGCATTTGGGTTGTTTCCAAGATCTGGCTATTACAAATTGTGCTGCTATAAACATGGGTGCACATATATCGCTGTGGTACGATGTTTTTAATTCTTCTGGGAAGATGCCCAGAAGGGGAATAGCTGGGTCAAATGGGACCTCCAACCCTAGTTTTCTGAGGAATCTCCACACTGACTTCCACAGTGGCTGTACCAGTCGACACTCCCACCAACAGTGAAGAAGGGTTCCTTTTTCCCCACAGCCCCTCCAGCATTTGTTATTAGTTGATTTCTTAATAGTAGCCATTCTTTCTGGGGTGAGATGGTATCTCAGTGTTGTTTTAATTTGCATCTCTCGAATGACTAGTGATGTTGCACATTTTTTTGTATATTTATTTGCCATTAGTATTTCTTCATCTGAGAAATGTGTATTCATCTCAGATGCCCATTTTTGGAGTGGGTCTTTAAATTTGGGAGGTCTGATTTTTTTGAGTTCTTTATATGTTCTCGATAGTAATCCTTTGTCTGAGGAACAGCTGGCAAACATTTTTTCCCACATTGTGGGTTGTCTCTTCACTCTGTTGGTGGTTTCTCTTGCTGTGCAAAAGCTTTTTAATAAGATGAGATCCCAGTTATTGATTCTTTGGGATAGTTCCCGTGCGGTTGAGTTTTTATTCATAAAGTCTTTGCCTACACCAATGTCTCCAAGGGTTTTACCTATCCTACCTTCCAGCAGATTTAATGTTTCTGTTTTAATATTTAGATCTCTGATCCATTTTGAATTTAGTTTAGTGCATGGTGAAAGATATGGATCTAGTTTTAATCTTCGGCATGTGTAGAGCCAGTTTTTCCAGCACCATTTATTAAAGAGGCTATCTTTCTTCCAGCGAATGTGTTTGGCACCTTTGTCAAAGATAAGGTGGCTTAGTATGTCTGGGGTTGTTTCAGCATCTTCTAATCTGTTCCATTGATCTTCAGGTCTGTTTTTTTGCCAGTACCACACTGTTTTTATCACAGTAGCTTTATAGTATAATTTCAAGTCGGGGATAGTGATGCCCCCTGCCTTGCCTTTGTTGCCCAGAATTGCCTTTGCTATTCTAGGTCTCTTCTGATTCCAAATGAATTTTAGGATTGTTTTCTCTAATTCTGTGAGATATGCTGTTGGAATTTTGATTGGAATTGCATTAAATCTGTATAACAATTTTGGAAGTATGGCCATTTTCACTATATTGGTTCTTCCTATCCAGGAGCAAGGGATATCTTTCCATTTTCTGATATCCTCTTCAATCTCCTTTTTCAGAGTACTGTAGTTTTCAGTATAGAGGTCTTTTACATCCTTCGTGAGGTTGATTCCTAGGTATTTCATTTTTTTGGATGTTATTGTGAAAGGTATTGTTTCCCTAATTTCTCTTTCAGTAAGTTTGTTATTTGTGTACAGGAAGGCTATTGACTTTTGAGTATTGACTTTGTATCCAGCTACACTACTGAATTTGCTTATTAAATCTAGCAGTTTTTTAGTGGAGTTTTTGGGGTCTTCTGTGTAGAGTATCATGTCATCTGCAAATAATGATAATTTAACTTCTTCCTTTCCAATCATTATTCCTTTTATTTCTTTCTCTTGTCTAATCGCTCTGGCTAAAGTTTCCAGAACTATGTTGAATAAGAGTGGGGACAGTGGACATCCTTGTCTTGTTCCTGATTTTAGAGGGAAGGCTTTCAGTTTTTGGCCATTTAGTATAATATTGGCTGTTGGTTTGTCATAGATAGCTTTTACCAGATTGAGATAAAGACCTTCTATTCCAATTTTCTGTAGGGTTTTTATCATGAAAAGGTGCTGGACTTTGTCAAAAGCTTTTTCTGCATCTATTGAGATGATCATGTGATTTTTTGTCTTTGGTTCTGTTAATATGCTGTATTACATTTATTGATTTACGTATGTTGAACCATCCCTGCATCCCTGGGATGAATCCAACTTGGTCATGGTGTATAATCTTCTTGATGATTTGTTGGATTCTGTTTGCCAGTATCTTATTAAGGATTTTTGCATCTATGTTCATTAGGGAGATTGGCCTGTAGTTCTCTTTCTTAGTTGGGTCCTTCTCTGGTTTTGGTATCAGGGTAATGCTTGCTTCCAGGAATGAATTTGGGAGTATTGCTTCCCTTTCAATTTCATTGAAAAGTTTGAGAAGTAGGGGCGTTAGGTCTTCTCTAAATTTCTTGTAGAATTCGGCAGTGAATCCATCAGGGCCTGGACTTTTCTTTGTTGGGAGGTTTTTAATTACATCTTCAATTTCATTGGTTGATATTGGTTTATTTAGGATTTTTAAATCTTCTTGATTCAGCTTTGGTAATTCATACGAATCTAGGAATCTGTCCATTTCTTCTGCATTTTCCATCTTAGTAGAATATAAATTTTCAAAATAGGTATAGATGATCTTCTGGATTTCTGCAGGGTCTGTCGTGATATCACCCTTTTCATTTTCAATTGCATGGATTTGAGTCTTTTCTTTTCTTTTTTTAATAAGGTTGGATAAGGGTTTGTCAATCTTATTTATTCTTTCAAAGAACCAACTTTTTGCTTCATTGATTCTTTGTATTGTTTTTTTATTCTCCAATACGTTAATTTCTGCTCTGATCTTTATAATTTCCTCCCTTGTACGGGCTTTTGGCTTAACCTGCTCTTCTTTTTCTAGAAGCTCGAGGTTCACCCTTAAGTTGTTTATTTGCGCTTGCTCTATTTTCCTGATATAAGTGTTTAATGCTATAAATTTCCCTCTTAGGACTGCTTTCATTGTATCCCATAAGTTCCGGTATGTTGTACTGTCATTATCATTCAGTTGTAGAAAGTGACTAATTTCTTCTTTAATTTCATCTGTGACCCATTGGTTGTTCAGGAGGATGCTGTTTAATTTCCATGTGTTTAGGGAGTTTTTGTGGGATCTTTTGCCATTGATTTCCAATTTCATTGCACTATGGTCTGATAATATGCATGGGATAATTTCAATTCCTTTGCATTTACTTAAGCAGGTTTTATGAGCTAGTATGTGGTCTATTTTGGAGAACGTCCCATGTGCAGCTGAGAAAAATGTGTATTCTGATGTTGTGGGATGGAACACTCTGTAGACATCTACTAAGTCCATTTGTTCAAAAGTTTGGTTCAGTTCTACTATTTCATTATTGATTTTCTGTCCAGTTGATCTATCTTTTTGTGACAGTGGAGTATTGAGATCTCCCAATATAATTGTATTAGTGCTTATTTGATTTTTCATGTCCTTTAGTACTTGTTTTATATAGCTGGGTGCATTGGTATTTGATGCATATATATTTATGATCGTTATCTCTTCCTCTTGGATTGTTCCCTTTACAAGGATGTAATGACCGTCTTTATCTCTCTGAATCCTTCTTGGCTTGAAGTTCACTTTGTCTGCAAAAAGAATAGCTACCCCTGCTTTTTTCTGGGTTCCTGTGGCATGGAGTATTGTTTTCCATCCTTTGACTTTCAGTCTATGAATTTCTTTCTGAATTAAATGTGTTTCTTGTATACAGCATATTGTTGGATCTTGCTTCTTGATCCATTTCGCCAGTCTGTGCCTTTTGATTGGTGAATTGAGACCGTTAACATTGATGGTTAAAACTGATATGTATTGACTTGTCATGATATTTTCCTGTTGTTGGTTCCCACTCTTTGTTTTTCCGCTTTCCGGCTATTTAATTATTTGCCCTGCCTGGTGGATTCCTTCTGTTGGGGTTCCTATCTCTTTCTAGAATGTCCTTCAGAACGTTTTGGAGTGCTGGTTTGGTGGTCATAAATTTTCTCAGATGTTCTTTGTCATGAAAGTATTTTATTTCTCCATCAATTTTGAAAGATAGTTTTGCAGGGTACATCAATCTGGGCTGAAAATTATTTTCCTTTAGAGCTTGCAATACATCATTCCAAGCTCTTCTTGAATTGAGGGTTTGTGCTGAAAAGTCAGCTGTGATTCTGATGGGTTTTCCTTCATAGGTGATTTGTCTCTTCTCCCTAACAGCTTTTAAGATTCTGCCCTTCTGTTGAATTTCTGGGATCTTGACTATAATATGTCTGGCTGAAGTTTTTTTTTGATCATGTCTAGTTGGTGTTCTAAAAGCTTCACTTATAGGGGTGTCAAATTCCTTTTCTCTTCCAGGAAAGTTCTCCCTGATTATGTCTTTGAACAAGGTTTTAATGTCGTTGATGCTATCTCCTGCTTTTTCATTTATTCCAATTATTCTTAAGTTGTTTATCTTTGAGTCATCTAGCAGCTGCTGAATTGATTTTTCATGGTCCCTTGCTATTTTTAAGAATTTTTCCATTTCATGATCACTAATTGCAAGCCTGTCTTCTATATCTGAGATCCTGTCCTCGCATTGGCTTATTCTGCTACAAATACTTTCAATGGAATTTTTTATCTCTTGGATATCTGCTTGAATCTGCCTTATAGATTCCATTTCTTTCCTATGCTGAGCATTCATGGTTTCTATAGTTTTCTTAAGTTCATCTATTTTTTTGTCTGTATCAGCTATAGTGTCCTTAAGCATGGTCTTCATTGTAGACATTATCTCTGCAGTTATCTGTGAGATTATTTCTGTTTTAATTTTTTCCAGAACCTCATTCAGTTGCTTTGTTGTTACCACTTCAGATAGGCCAGGTGGGTGGCTTTCGGATTGTCCCACCTCGTTGCTCCCTAGGTTTGCCTTTGGTGAATTGGATGTGTGTGGTTGCATCTTGTTTAAGTGTCGTCTCATTTTTTCTTTCTTTAATTCCTGGGGTGATGTTTGCAAATTACCTATAGTAGGTTACTTTATTGCTAGTGTTTAAGATCTTTAGAAGATGACTACTTCTCTGCAGTATCTTCCAAGTGGAGCTTGCTTTTAGGTTTTGAGCTTTCTGCCAGATCCTACCTCTTCAATTCGTTGGGTATGCGAAGTTGCTACCTGTTTGGCCCAGTCCTTGATTCTTTGGTACTGTGCCACTGTATTTTCTGTGTCCCTTAGTCAATCTCAATCATGAAATATCAGGAAGGAAAGATGTTTAGAACAATTATTTCACATTTGGCTATAATGTTAACTAAAGCATCAAACACAGCCTAAAAAATGACAGACTGAGCTAACCAGTTATTTACCACTTTTAGCTGTATAGAGTTGCGGTTATATAACAAAATCTAAAACACACCAGAAAAATTATATGCAGTATACAAGTCCTATGTATGTCAATTTTTCCTTGAGGAGTTTAAATTTAAGATGAGTTAAGGAGGAAATAGAGTATTGGGAGAAGAGGAAGGAATTAGATGTAAGGTTAGAGGACCAAGAGGGATCCCACTAAAATTGGGACACTAGTGCAGAGGACAGGTGGTAAAAAGAGAAGGAAGGGATAAAAGGAAGAACAGATCACAACCACAATCACAAAGAAGTTAGAGGCACTGTTTACACTCATATAAAAAACCAGAGAGAATAATGAAGGAAAGAGCAAATACACATACAGAAACAAAAACAAAGATAAAAACAATAAAACAGACAGATCAAAAATAAAACCCCACCAAAAAACAAAACAAAACAAAACAAAAACAAAAAAACCCTTCGCCAGAACAAAAAAACAAATCAGTGAGAAAAAAAAAAAAAAAAAAAAAATAAAAATAAAAAATAAAAATAAAAATAAAAAATATAAAAAGAATCAGTTCCAGGTGTTGACTCTGTTGTAGGCAGGTACCTTGTGACAAAGTCCTGTTCTGTGCAGGTCCGTCCCAGTAAGCCAGGAGCGCCCTCTGGCGGGTGGTGAGCAGAGGCGCGTACTTTCAGGCAGAGACCAGTCTAGCTCGCCTCCGCTCTCAGCGCCCTTTCACGGTCCCAGGGCCTGAGAGGCTCAGCGCGCTGTCCGGAGCGCGGGTTCCCTGCACTGGTTCCCGCCACTCTGGTTTTTCGCCACGCCCCCCACAATGGCGCCGGGCCAGTCGCTCTCTGGCGCGGGACAGGTGTGGCTGAGAGTCCAGTCTCGTTCGCCTGCTGACCTCAGCACACTTTCGTGGGCTCAATTGAGAGGCCCTGTGCTGCCCTGTCCGGAGCACAAGTTCCCAGAGCAGTTTCCGAGCCGCTCTGAGTTTCGCCACACCCCCCACAATGGCGCCCGGCCGGTCGCTCTCTGGCGCGGGGCAGCTGTGGCTGAGAGACACTCACCGCCGGTCAGCGCCGTTCTCCGCCGCTCCCCTGCCCCGCCGCTGTCTCAGGATCCTCCGTGGGGGCTCCCTGGGCGCCAGCTGCCACCGTGTGTCCGTAGAATTGAGCCTCCGCCGGCGCTCCAACTCCCGGGATATTAGAAGGTGCACTCGCGCGGTCTGCTCCTTCTTTCCTTCTTCTTTGTTGGAAGTCACCCGTCACTGGTGCCGGGGGTCCCAGATTGCGCTTCAGAACTTTTCTGGGTTTCGGGGAGGCATCTCCCCCCCTCCTGCGCTTTCTGGGTCGCTATATTCCCGTGTTCCAATGGTAACTTTTAGAGAGAGTTTTGCTGCCTGCTTCTTACTCATCCGCCATCTCGAGGTCGTCCAGGAATGAAGGTTTCTTAAGGAAAAAACAAAAACCAAAAAACAAAACAAAACCTCTAAAAAACCAAACCAGATTAGCCTGGTTTGGACAAAGGCATTTTGGGATGGACAGTGGAACAAAGTAGTTACAGTTATCAACTCTGCCACCTGATCAGTTTCACAAATAAGGACTATGATTGTTATTAGTGCATTTTCATAATTTTCATGTTTGTGGATATGTTTGTTTGTGTTTGGATATAATTGTGTATATACAAATACTTTGTATTCCTTCCTCTTTTACCCTTTATTATCTAACATAAGATATATTAATACTGGTTAAGTTTATTTCAAAGTGTTTAAGTTATAAGATATCAAGGAAGAATATGAACAATATCTGAGGATTTTATATTCTCTTTTGGAGAGTTAATGCATACTTGTACACAGGATATTTGTATCCTGTTAAGAAGAGATATTACTTTATTTTGTTTTACTTAGAGATTAAGTGTGGTTTAAGATGTTCTGTATAAATGCCAAGTTTACAAGGGGTGGATTGTGATAGTTAGCATGTGTCCACTTAGTAAGGTATGATTTACAGTTATTTACTCAGACACTAATTTAGGTATTTCTGTGATGGTATTTTTTGTATGTGGTTAACATCTACAATCAGTTGACTTTAAACAAGAGATTATCCTCTGTAATCTGGGTGGCCTACTCAATCAGTTGAAAGGTTTTGAGAGTAAAATTGAGTTTTTCCTGAAGAATAAAAAATGCCAGCTCTGGACAGTAACATCAGGCTCCATCTGAGAGTTTTCAGCTTTTGTCTTCACTTACGAATTTCAGACTGGCCAATTTTACCATTAGGTAAGGTGACTCCTTCAAAATATAATGTATCTTGTATTATATATCTCTTATACATATGGTTTCATATATAGATCATATATATGATATATATGATATATATATGATCTATCTCAGCTCACAAAGTCAATTCTTTCCACGCTTCTGATTACAAATCAAATGGGAAATTTGGATTCTTGTCCAATTTGGTTTGCCACCAGAATCATGGAGAGAATTGAGTCTGTGAACCAAGGTACCACTGTATATATATACATTTACTAGACTGACATACAGACATCAGAAAAATGGTACACTTTACATTATAGTTTGTTATAAGGTATGCAAATGAACAGCCAGATAAAGGAGTGCGCAGGACAAGGTCTGAAAGTCTCCTAAGCCTCTTTCTCCATGGAGTCAGAATATTCCACTCTCCAGGTATGTAGATATGTTCACCAGTTGGAAATCTCTCCAAGTCTCCTGTTTAAGAGCTTTTAAATAACCCTGTATCCTGGCCCCCTCCTCTTATTCGAGGTCAGGATGTGGGACTGAGATTTCCTATTCTAGTCCTGTGTTTGATCTTTGTGATAACCAGCCACCATCCTGCAGCTATTAGGAGCTTCACCCTGAGACAACTCATTAGGGCAGACTCAAGTGTCTTCTAAAGGGGTTCATTATAAATATATAAGTAGTAAAAGACACTCCAATAATTTAGGAAACTCCAAGGGTTTTAGGAACTTTGTGCCAGAAATTTGAAGCCCAAACCAAATATATATATGCAGCAGTACCCTCCTTCCACCAATATCCTTCCAAATAAGTCCCCCTTTGATTAAGATAGCTACAGTTAGCTTTTATTGCTTGCATTTTTAGCTCCTGTATGACACACCTGTCATGATCTGGTATCAAAGAACCAATAAAACGGGGAGTAGAATACACTTTGCATGTTTCCTTAAGTGGGGGGAGTTTGCAGTGCTTGATGTGGGTGTAAAATTCTAATTTCCTCCTCTAATGAACTCTCCAACAATGGACCTGCTCTTAATTTAGCTGTACATTATTACAGCTAAATGTTGTTTACTATAGAAGACCTTGTCTTGACCTCATAAGAAAATAGCATTAAAATCAACTGAGAAAAGGAAAACATTTGGCACAAAAGAAGGAAAGAAATTCTCTGTGTTTGTATTTCAGGGCTATATCCTTATCACTATCTCCTTCCTAATACATAACACTTCATGTACATTTGACTACTGCTTAATGTGATCAGACAAATATTATTTTGAGAGGACACATTCTGAGGTAAAACTCTCCTTCTTGGGTTTGTTTTTGTGGTTTTTGCAGTTGTAGGTTACAATAGGCCATTTGATTAATGAGCTCTTTTATTGGGATTCAAATAATGTATAATGTCATAAGATCCATATGTTGTATATTACAGAAGCATAAAACTTACCTTGGCACAAAATGGAAAATTTAAAGGATCTCTCTTGAAAAAATATATCATACTGGACAAAAAGCATGTGAGTATTTCTGCTATTTATGAAACTGATGAATGCTGTGCCAGATTTGTTTAGTTTTAGTGTTAACTCTGATAGTGTGTGTGTGTGTGTGTGTGTGTGTAGTATGTGTTCATCAGAGGTAACTTTATGCTTCTATTCCTATTCAGTAGCCTGCTCAGGGTAGTTAAAAGAGTCAAACAGCTGGTTTTGATAACACACAGTAGCTATAACCTGCATGGTTGAGAAAGAAAAAGCTAGAAACTGGAAAGAAAATGTAATCATAGTAAAAAAGGGAATGGAAGATTACAGTTTGATTGCCCGTGCATCAGAGTAAACTGTAAATAACCAGTCCATAGGATACAAATCTTGGAGCAGCATAACTCCTTGGGGGTAAAGAAACAAACAGTGGCTGGATATCAATATGATTCACGGTGCTTTGGTCTGCATGGATTTCACATCTAATGAAGTCACTCATGAGACAGTATCAGGCTCATCAGCTGTTCTTCCCACATCCTTCACGTATGTGATGCTCTACATTCTTCAATTTTCTCTCAAATATCATTTCTCAAAGCTTTTTTTCAATTCCTGTTTCTGGAGTCTCTCTCATCCACGTTACATCATTTTATTGTCTTTATGGGATTTTTCATTGCCTGAAATGTTCCTGTGTCCCTATTGGTTTATTTATTTATTGTGTTTCATGTTAGAAAATAGTCTCCACATCAGATTTGTTTACAGTTATAAACTCATATTGGTGCCTGAAACACACTGAGAACTCAGTAAATACATATCGAAGATTGAATTAAAAAAGTGAGAATAGTAATAGTCCTCCTCCTGTTTAGAAAAGTCAATGATACTTAACTGAAATAATCCTTGCAAAATTGTCACAATGGTTCTGGGCACAGAGTAAGTGTTCAGTAACTGTTGCTAGCACTATTTTTATTATTTATATGGGTACGACAGTAATGATTGTGATGATGATAATACTCGCCCCAAAAGAAATTTAAATGATAGTCATAGGAAGTGATTTGACCTGACTACATTAATCCGTAACTTCATTTAAATTTTTGAAAGTAAAGTCTCATAAACCCAGATCAAAATTAAGTGTACAGATTATTAAAATAGTCTGTTTGCTATGGAAGTAGGAATATACCACTGTACGAAAGTTATGACTTCAAGAAGAACTGGGGTGCCACAACAAAGACTCAGCGATACAGTTCTACAGGAAATGAGGCACACTGAGGTGAGCTGGAAGGTTCTTTGGGACCCTGTGGTGCTTCCAGGTCATCGTGGGGAGCATTCATTCTCTCTGAGCTTCAGGTAAGCACTTTCTTGGAAATTTCTGGCCCAATAGATTTGTATATACCCCTCTTACCTGCGAACATTTTACTCCACATCTTTAATAAAGCTGATTTTCAGGAAAAAAGTATATCAAATTTCTGTTATTTACAAGGCACAGCACACGTAAGCTTTATTCTTAAGTTTCCTACCGATAAAGTGTTGAGATGTGCAATCCTTCCTGACATAAGTCCTGCCCTTTATGCAAAGTTGTGAATTTATTGCTATTTCTTTTCTCCTTGATAGAAGTTTACTTTCTATACAGGTCTGTGTTACCTATTGGAAGGTTGGGGCCCAGGCCAGGCCCAGCAGCAAGGGGCTGTTACCCTTGTGAAAGATCTCTTGCTGGCTCACTCCATGCCAGAGCTCCCATTCACACATATTGATTTTTGCACAGTAAAATTCTGATGGCTTTCTCAAAGGGGCCAATGTTTTCAGATTAATATAGCTGCTCTGTTAATGTCAGAACTGTGGGATCTTTATTTACAGATATCAAAAAGTGTGTCCCAAACAATAGGCCCCTCAATTTCCAAACAAAAGGAGTGCAATAAAAGGAAAATCATATTTGATATTAACTATCCTGTTTCAATATAACACAGGAATTAGATAATATAACTACAGGAACATAGAAACAGGTGATGTTCCTCTTGTTATGATTTATGTAGCATGTTTACTTTGTGTCATTTCTACATGTGCAGTAAAATTCCAATGCTTAGTGTTTATACAGATTTTGTTTAATTTTGTTAGTGAACCAAGCCATTTTCTTGTTGCAGTAAGAAACAAAGAGGCAAGCAGTGATCATGATTTGCATTCCATTAGACAGTGTCTAGAAGGAATCATGATGGAAGAGACTGAACAAACTCCAAATGTCTGAGTTGGGCATGTACTTCCTATTTGTCAAAGAACCATATTCTTCTGGAAGCAAACAGTGAATGGGGGATGGGAGCCTATAGATCTCATCAGGTTTATCAAGAGAAATGAAAACCACCCTAAACAAGAAGCCTGACAGCCCCTGAAGGGCTGGAAGTTATACCACCAAATTGGCTTCCCATGGTCTTGGGTTGATGAGCTTGTGTATGATGTGTAATGGCTCAAACACCACCCCCCATGTTACCTGTGAAGCAACCTGTAATTCTGGGTTGATGGGCTTGTGTGTTTGTGTGTGAGGTAGCACTGGTCCCCATGAACATTTTGATCAGTCTCCAATGGCCTCAAGATTCCAAGGGGAGTGCTTCAGTCCCCAGGGAGCCAGCTACATGTCACCTCTTCTGTGATCTTTTCCCAACCTTATTCTTATGTTCTTATGTTTAATTTTTAATCACAGTAATGCAAGTAATAGTGTGAGAGTCAAATGGTAAAGGGTTTATTGAAAGACAGCTGCATACAGAAATGCAGGTTAAAAACGTGGAGGAACTAGAGAAGAAATAACTGTGTACTTCTTCCTACTTGTGTCTTACATCAGGGCGGCCTATTGGCTAATCTACCAGAACAGGAACCTGAGTGATAGATTCCTTCATAGAGAGTTAAGAAAGTTGCCAAAGAATAACCAGCTAAGAAACTAATAATTATTTTCAAGGGCTATTGAAAGACTGAAATGAGGTAAATATAAAAGCACTCAGGTGAAGAAACTGGCACATAATGGGTTCTCAAAATATGTTTTTTCCCCCTTCCTTGTTTCCCCTTTCTCATTCATCAAAATCTGCTCTCCCCAAATTGTGATTTATTTATTGCACAGGCAGTTTTTATCTCTTTAAAAGAGCATTTTAATAAGAGATAAGGCTTGTTCAAAGAATCTTAGGTATTTTATGTTAGTAACTCAGAGACTCGTATTTTGGTGGGTAGGAAAGGGCGTTTCCGGTCTCTTGGAGTGCATAGGAAGGAGCACTTTCCCTTTTCGTGTGGCCTACACTGGGAGAAAAGATCTTTCTTACACTGCTCAGGGGCCCCACTAGCTGTTGCAGTAGGACGTAATGTGGCTCTTCCCACAGGAAGATATTAAAATCGGGTCATAAGTCTCTCTGGAAACTGGGACATCTTGTTGCCCCAGACTGCCGTCCTACCACAGTGCAAATGGCCCAGCACAATGTATAAATCTGTGCATTCACTGGCGTGTTTTTGACCCCACCTCCTGCCACTCTGTTAATGCTGAAGAAATGACCTTCTCTCTTCCCAATTCTCCTTTGCTATCAATAGTGCCCCCGATGCTGTGCACCGTGTGGGTCTCCAGGGCTCCCTTCACTTTACCCTCGACTCTTCAATGAGTGGAAGAGAAGTCCTAGGGACTCTTTAGAATGATTATGGGGGCCAAGGGGTTAGGATGTTTCACTGGTAGAGGGAGGAATTTTCTTTCATTGCAGCACCTGCCTCAGTCCCTGGAGGGTGCGTTTCGGAATGCTGAGCTCAAGGATTTTGAGCTCTTGGGGAGACATTCTGGTTTCCAAGGGGCTTCCCAGAAGCATGCACCTGAGAGCCAGACTGGGGCTTCCTCCTGGGATCTGGGACAGGGAGAGAAGGTGGGGAGGTATGTGCAGCCCTCAGACAGCCCCTTACCACATGAGCCCCATATGCTATAGCTTTCTCTCAGGAGCTCCTCTCCACGCATCCATAATCCATTCCTCTCAAGTTCCTCATTAAAGTAAAAATCATCAGTGTTCTTTTAATGTGGCTTTTTGTGTTTCATTTCCTTTGTTGGTTAAAAAAATATTTCCACTGAAACATTTTATAAGATTTCTATATAGCACATACATTTTGAACATTTTGTTCCTATTAACATAAAATATTATTCTCATTTCCTTGCACTGGGAAGAAAGTGGAAAAAAGCATTATAAAAATTAAAAAGAATCTTTTTGTTATGAAGGAGATATGAATGATTTATGAGCCTAATAAAGGGAAGTCTCTTTGGTCAATATTATGAATTTAAAAATAATACTTTAGATTTTTGTAATGATTTAGATGACAGTAGGTACTAAAATAGCAAAGGAAATCAGGTATAGTGAGGAATTTTTGTCTTTCTTCTTTTTTTTCCCCAAAAGACATGACACGCTGTCTACCCTTGGGAAACCAAGTAGAGTGGTCTCTTGTCAAGGTCATGGAAAGGCTACAAATTATGTCTGTAGCTTGTCTGTACCCCTGACAAGGATGCTGTTAAAACTCCTTCTGTCATTTTGATAGGTCCTTAAATGTCACATCATACTGCATTTTACCGGATGGAGGAAGTCCTCACCCATTGCTGGAGTTTGAATGTGCCCCTCAAAAGTTCATGTGTTAGAAACAGAATCCCAAAATTCACATACTCATGGTATTTGGAGGTGGGGCCTTTGGGAGATAATTAGGATTAGATGAGATCTTGAGGGTGGGAAACTTAGGATGGTGTCTGTGTCTTTATAGGAACAAGAAGAGGGGCCAGAGCTAGGATGTTTGCTCTGTCTTGCCATGTGATGCCATCTGCCATGTTGTGATATAGCAAGAGAGCTTTCAAGAGATGCTGAGAAGATGTTGTTGCTTGGCTCTTGGATTTTCAGCCTCTACAACCATGGGCCAAATAAAGTTCCGTTCTTTGTAAATAACGTGTCTTTAGGCATTTTGTTATAGCAACAGAAAATGGAGTAAGACACCTATATTGGCAGATACAATCCTGCTATGACCTTGCTCCCAATGACACCTGAGCCACTCATTCCAGCCATAGTTTGATGCTCAGTAGCCTGTGATTTTGTACTTCTGTTGTATGTGTTTTTGTGGTAATTCTTCTCCAACTCTACCAGCTCTTACCTGTTAAATTCCATACTATCTATTTGGTTTTTAGTTTTGTGTCTTATGGCTCCTAGCCTGGGGCTCTAGTTCTAGAAACTGTAGGTATTGTGATGGGCATTGAATGACGGGCATATTAAGTTGGAGGTATCAAGAGGGAGGCTGAGAGTGGCCTCATGAATGGCATTTCTTGAGTAAATTCACCCTGCTCTGATGTCAGGCACCCAGGACTGTAGGCTGAGAAAGCAAATTCCATTAACATACTGAGAATGCACTGGAGAATGGACTTGTGTCAACCAGCTTGTGAGACTGAGGAAGACCAGTTTTAACATAACAGAGGACTGCCATCTTTAAACAATTTTTTACAATGGATAGCTCATTGCTGGGAGAAGGTACTTTATTGGTGAGACTGAGAAAGTCTGGTATGTATGATCCCATTAGGATGCTAGCTGCTGGAAGTATAAATTTTCAACAATTTACTGTGTATCTACATCAGGGTAGGCTGTATTTTAAGCCCTGGTGATATATTAGTGAACAATGTAGACAAAAACTCTTGCTATCAAAGAGTGGGTCTTCCATTAGCTATTTGAGTCCAGAAGTTTGAGTTTCTTATTTGGGACACAGCCAACATTTGGGCTTCTGTTTTCTCTGGTCAGAGCTCCACAGACCCATCCCAAGAGTAAAAGCATACTGCTACAGTCCTTGGAAGAATAATATTAAAAAACAACATGAGGCAAAACAAAACAAAACAAAACAAAGCAAAACAAAACCCTTAGATTTTAACACAGAAAATCCTGCTGGTGGGATTAGGGACAAGATTTATTACCTTAGTTTTGCTTCCAGAATTCTTCTGATGAAAGTAAAGGCCTTTCCAGGCTACTTAGTGATTATAAAGTAGAAAGGCTATGTGGAAGAGATGGGCCACAGAAATAGAGAACAAAAGATATATTAGTCCATTTTTTGTTACTACTATGAAATACCTGTGGTAAGCTAATTTATAAAGAAAAAATGTTTCATTTTGGCTCATAGTTCTGGTCTAAGATTGAGGGCCTGCATATGGCAATGACCTTCTGGTTGGCAGAATACAGAAGTGGCACAGGAGGGCATTATATAGGAGGAGATTGTGTGTGTGTGTGTGTGCGTGTGTGTGTCCTGGTCTGTCTCCCTCTTCCCACCAGCATTCAGTCCTGGGGGCAAGATCCTGATGACCTTATCTAATATTTCCTGAAGACCCACCCTGTAAATGGGACAGTTGGGTTAAGTTTCCACCCTTTGGTACTTCACAGTGGGGGTTAAATTTCAACAAGGAACCCTTGAGGGATCCACTCAAATCATATCCAAACCATAGAAGCCAATCAGTCTGCATGATCAAAGGTGAGTGGGTGGTGCAGAGGGTAGAGGGTTTGATTTTAGAGACTGAAGCCACTGAGAGGAGCAAGAGACAGAAGGATAGAAGGCTTTTTAAAATAGTTATGAAT
Organism: Erethizon dorsatum; assembly: GCA_028451465.1. Classification (NCBI taxonomy): domain Eukaryota; kingdom Metazoa; phylum Chordata; class Mammalia; order Rodentia; family Erethizontidae; genus Erethizon; species Erethizon dorsatum. The sequence continues at coordinate 118,261,149 of CM051828.1, read as the reverse complement.
TGAACTTCCTGTCATATTTTGTGAATGGGGCTATTTTTGAATTGTGATACTGCCGAGCTTAAGCATGGGATTTATAAAAGTTGATGAACTTTTGGATTCAGTTTGAATTCGAATATTTTGGGGCTTGAGCTTTTAGTCTTCAGTCTTTAATGTTCCCTTTAGGATTAACATAACATGGACTTCCTTTCCATAGAGCTGCAGGAAGTCTGCTACTTGCGTCAGTATTCTTAGGGTTCCAAACGTGCTTCAGTTCTCAGAGTCACTTCTCACCCCAATCTCCTTCTAGACGAATTCTTTGCTGCTTAAGTTCAATTTTTAACAATGTAATGCACATACTAGTTTAAGAGTCAAATAGTAAATGGCTTAATGAAAAACAGAAGTCCTCCACTAAGCACTCCTTCACTACATTCCAGCTCCCACAGGCAGCTGTTCATCTCTTTCAGCTCTCATTTTCTTGTACTTACCCCCTTATTTATAAATAAATTTAATTTATCAAATTTAGACACAATTCTTTGACATTTTGCTACGATAAATGAGGATTTAACCTTCTCATTCTTCTCATACCCTATGTCGCGCCTACCTTTTCTTCCTATACTTATTACAATTACATAAATTCTTTGGTCAAAACACAGTTAGCATTGACATTATTGTGACTTTGAAAAAGTTCATACTCAAGAACTGTATCATAATGATATCCTTCTTGTATGCCATTTTGTTTTCTTTTTCCCTGAAGTTAATTTTTTCTTATTTTTTATTTCCTTTTTTGTGTGCTTACAATTTAATTTTTGTGCTCCATTGTATTATTTATACATTTATCAAACTATTTTCCAAATGAACAAATAAAACAAACTTGAATTAATTATATTTTCCTGGATGTCTCCTAAAGGCTACTTTTCTTATCCTTCCATCTGGACAGATATTCCTGGACCTTTTCTCCCAGACCTGCTGCTTGTTTCTCACCTGTGGATTTCTTTTGTGTTCTTGTGCCCTTTTTTTTTTTTTTCGTGTGTACTGGGGGGTCGACCTCAGGACCTCACGTGCCAACAGACACCATGCCGCTGAGCGATATCACTGGCCCCTTTTTCGTATGTGGGATCCGGGAGTCGAACTCGGGCCCTCGCTCTTGCAAGGCAAGAGCCTACGCCACTGAGCCATCTCACCGGCCCCCTTGTGCCCTTTTGTAGGAAATTCGCCTTCATTTTGCTGGGGCACATACTCTTAGATTCCTAAGAAATTGTTTATAGTGATAATTATTTGTTTGAAGTCTTGCTTTTGAGAAAACTTTTTTTTGGATTTGTCTTCATACTTGCTTGACAATTTGTCTGGCTATGTAATGTTAGGTTGCAAATAACTTTGCCTCAGTGTTTTGAAGTCATTTTTCTGTTGCTTTCTGACCTCTAGAGATGTTGACAAGAAGTCTGATATCATTCCATTTCATATCCTGTTCAGTGACCTTTCCTTCAACTCCAGAGGAAATTTATAGGATTGTTTTCTTTCACTTCCTGGTACTCTGAAATTTCATAACATGGAGTCCATATGTTTGCTTTTTATCATTCATGTCCTGTACTCAGTGGGATGTTCCTTAATCTGAAAATTGTGATATATACTTAAGTTCTGGGAAATATTTAATTATGAATTTGAAAATGATTTCCTTTCTACCTTTTCTCTGAATATATTGTTGCACATTCTGGATCAACATTCTTAAGTTTTTAAAAAAAACTCTTCCTTTTAATTTCATGTTTTTATTTGTTTGTTGTATTTTCTGAAATTTAAAAATGTTTATCTTCCAGGCTTTGATATATGTTTTTGTTTTGACTACCAGTTTTCTAGGTCTTAAAATTGTTTCCCTTTAGTTCTTACATATTTTAAATATCCACAGTATCTTTTATTCATTTTACAATTTTATTAACCCTGGCTTGTTCACTATAGCTTATAATTATCCTTTCTTTGTCTTTTTTGTGGGTACCAGGGGTCGACCTCAGGACCTCATGCGCCAGCAGGCACCCGTGAGGCTGAGCGATATCACCAGCCCCTTTTTCGTATGTGGGTTCCAGGAGTTGAACTCGGGCCCTCACACTTGGCGGGCAGGCGCTTACGCCGCTGAGCCATCTCACCGGCCCTTGTCAGTTGCTTTAACTGGAACTTTTCTTTAATATTGAGAGTTTTTGCTGTGTTTTGAGTTCTTCTCATATTAGAAACCTTCCTCAAATGTCTGGATGCCCATTAATGTGTAATAGAAATGAATAAAAATTGGAGGCACTAAAATGTAAATGAGACACGTTAATACATAATACTGAGGCTACTAGGACTGTGTCTGAGTTAGTTTTTCATTGCCGGGACAAAATGCCTGACACCCACAAGTTAAAGGAGGAAAAGTTTATTTTAGTTCACAGTTTGTAAAGGTTTCAGTTCATATTTGGCTGTCTCCAAGGCAGAGTAGCATGACAGATGGGCATGACAGAGGAGAAACAGTCCATGGCATGGCAGGCAGGAAGCACTGTGATGTCCTTCTTTCCCTTTTTTATTCCATCCAGGCTACAAGCCTATTGCTTGGTGCCACCCATGCCTAGGGCAGGTTTCTTCTCTTTAGTAAATCCATCACACAGAACCAAATGTCCTGATGTCCTGAGCTTCTCCACTTGACTTCATCTAGTGTGTGTGTGTGTGTGTGTCTGTGTACATGCACATGTACATGTGAAATAGGTAGTTGCTTGGCTTCCCAGAGTGAAAGAGGAGACAGGGAGCCAAGGACTCCACAAAGAGACATCTGACTGCTCCCTGTGTGTTACAGGCTAAATTTTGTCCTCCAAAAACTTATTTTGAAGTATGACGTATCTAAAAATGTGATTGCATTTGGAGACAGGGTCTTTAAAAATGTAAATGAGGTCATTAAGATGGTCCCAATTCTCTCTCTCCTCTCTCTCTCTTTCTTGCTTCTTGGCCACCATGAGGGGAGAAGCTTTCTCCACCGCATGCTCCTGCCCATGAAGTGCATCTTTCCCACCTGCCTGGAGCCAGTGGGGCCAAGTGACCATGGACTGAAACTTTGAAACCTTTGCATCTATGGCCAAATGAAAATTTTAAAAAGTTTTCCTCTTTCTTCCTATTATCTTTATTTTTAGGGTTTCATACTTTTAAAAGTTTCTTTTCTGCCATTTTAATGGGTTTGAGGAAAGAGCATAGATATAGATATAGATATAGATATACCATTTTTCTAAATTCTTGATCTTTTACGTTTAGCTGTAGAAATCTTGGCAGAAGTTGTGACTTTATGGTTTATTTAAGAGCTTTCAAATGGAGTGGCTCTCAGTTTGTTGCTTTTCAGTTCTAAAGGACACTCCTGTGCCCTAGTTTGTGACCCTGGAGCTGCAACGACAAACACCTCTTCTTCACCAGATGGTTTGCTATGAGGCTTGGTCAACAGTGGGCTCTGGAGGGATCCTGGCAGGAAGGGTCTCCTCTCCACGGCTCCAGTGTGCTTTCATGCCTGGTTCCTGTGGTGCAATGCAGTCAACACCGTGTGGAGCCCCAGTGACATGAAGCTGAGTCCCAGCAGCACCCTAATGGGGTGGGGGTAGTAACTGTAGCATGATAACAGCCACAAGACAGCACATATATGACTGCCCAGGACTGAACTGTAGCCACTTGATGACCTCTCTTTTAATGTTTTTTTTACCCCTTAGTTGATAATTTCCTGTAAGTAGTTAGTAATTCTTCATATTAAATTTTCCTCTTCAAGTAGGAGGGTGTCTCCTGTCTCGACTCTGAGTGACCATCATATTGACATTTTTCGCAGTGACTCGGCTTGCATGATGGGGCAGCAGAACATGATGATTCTGGGTAGCGATTATGAGTTAGGGAGAGATAAAGGCACACTGAACAACTTCATGGCAGCCCTAAACAATCAAACAAACAAGCAAGCAGACATTGTAGGCAAACCTTCCTCCTCCGCGTATAGGAAGAGGTTGGTGGAAAGCAGTTAACAAGTCTCTCCTTGTCAATTGTAAACCACAAGGTTCACAAACTTTCCCTCTAGTTATCTCCTCAATGCCATGCTCATGTTTATTTCAATATAATTTCCCCTAGATCTGCAGGCAAAATCAATGCTCTGGGAAGATATAGATTATTTTTCCGGGGGCTCTGTTTCCCCTTGGCTCAGGCTGGCAGCCTCCCTGGGGAGCCCCATGAAATGCTCTCTGGAGTGGCAGCTTCAACCCCACAAACCTTCCCTAGACAGAGTACGTTGCAATTGATAAGTTTTCTGTTTTCTAAATTACTGTCAAGTTTCCAACTCATCTCCCCGAGATTATTCCCATCATCTTTATTGGAGATTTGGGTGTCTGCAAATACCTCAGTGACACATTTACAGGCTGTCTTTCGCTTTATGCTCACAGATGGCTAATCATGATGATACTGTGTATTTTACTTGTTTAATTCTCAGAGGGTAACTTCTTTTCCAGTGTTTTGCTTTCCCATATATTGCTCCCCAATATATGTATTTTTCCCCAATATATGCTCTCTGATCAAAAATGTGATAGAGGACGCTTACCCTGAGCCTCCCAAATACAAGACCCTGAGACGTCCTGAAAATCAGAACCATGCTGGAGACATTTCTGCCAGGTTTCCTATAGCTTTTATTTCATATGGTGGGTTAGGGAGGGAAGTGAAAGGAAGAAGCACGCTCATGGGCAGTCCTGATGTAAAAGTAACAGCAGTTGGTCAAACCTTTGCTCTAAGTGCTCATCAATTTTTCTCTTCATTATGATACAAGCAGGGAAGGTTGAAATGTCAAATGTTTGAAGTGATGAATTAAGACAGAACTATATGCAGAGGGTTCCTTATTGCTGGTGTCAGATTTAAACCTCTGAAGGGAAAAGGGTAGAAGGGAAACATATTTTTTTCTTGTTCAGTGAAGGCTTGGAGTTAAGAATTTGAAGGGACCTGGGTCACCAGCTGAGTGCTTTCCACTGGCCTCTTTCTCACTTTAGGCCAAGGAATATACTTCTGTAATAGACTATGGGGGCCACAAAGCATCCCACAAGAATTTACAATATGTAGGATTGTTCTCTGAGAGTTCAGCTATAAAACTGACTTAGATACATATAGGACAGTGCAAAGTCATCTTAGAAATAAAATGTGTTCTAGTCTAAGACATAATGGGTTTTGACATGAGCCAAGAGAAAATATTTATCAGAAAGCAGTTAAAGAGAGGCAATGCCTGTCTAGGTCCCTTCATTCTGCAGGAGGGTCCTCCACCTCCAAACCCTTCCATCTGTCTTCCTACCTGCCTTCCCCCCAAAAGCCAGGACAGGCAAACATTACCATCTTTGCACCTATCCCACTGTCATTCTATCCTTACCAAGTGAATGTTTGCTCATAATCTTGTTCCCAATGTGGATTTGCCTACAGATGATGTGGCTTGATTCTCATATATCCCTATCATATCTGTTTGACAGCTATTTAATCACTGGAAATGAACAAATTAGCACCATGGTGTCTGTGAACTTGGCTGATTGGTTTCTGAACCTGGAGGTACTAATCACTTGTCTGCTTTGTTAGTCTATGGAACCCTAAAGGGCGCCAGCCAGATTCTTATGACACTTCTACATCCTCTTTAAATGTCTCAGGTTTATGACATATAATCATTATTTTTATTGCAGATAAATTTAATTCCAGGGGAAAAAGTTGAATAAATTGCAGTGCTAGGAAAGCAGAATACTACTATAATGAGTAAGGACATGAATTTTAGATTTATTTAGACTTTGGGTTGAAACGCTGATTCTCTGATTTTCCTCCACAAAGCTCATAGACATTGCATTTGGTCACTCTGTGCTCTGAGTTCTTTCATCTACATAGGGTAATAAAAGCACGTATGGAAAAGAGTTTTCAAAAGAATTAAATGATATTTGTTTACAAAATTTTTATCATAATGTCAGGCATTATGGTAAAGGCTAAATAAGTTCTGTAATTATATTAAGTATCATTATCAAATAATATTTTCCATTTTAAAAGTCAAAGTCATATGTTACTACCAATCAGGGTTTAGGTTAGACCAAGAGAATCAGTTAATAATTGAAATGAAAAATCATTTGACCAAAAAGGTTTGAAATTCAACCAACATGTACCATATGCCTAGTACATGTTAGGCATTGTTTAGTAAAAAGTAAAAAATAGAAGAATCTAATTTAATTACAGGTGGTAATAAATGAAATGAAGATAAAGACTGAGACAAAGACAAGTGGTCCACTTTAATAGAGAGGCACTATCAATTTTAGATACAGCGATGTTAGGTAGAGTGGAAGGCTTTCAGGGAAACTGACACCTAAGCTGAGACTCAAATAGAAAGGTCAAATAGTCATTCAAAATTTAGACGAAACATTGAAAGGAGTCCAGCCCTGAGGAAGGAAGAGATGGATATACTCTAGGAATCGAAAGAAGACCAATGTGGAGAGAGAACCCTAACAGAGTAGATGTGATAGAAAATGAGTTGAAGCGGAGGAGGGAGGAGTTACAGCTGGCGCTACCAGCAAAGGTTCCAGGTCATGGAGGCTCCGGCTGGAGCATGTGCAGAATGAGCTGTCCTGGGCTCCGTGGCGGTGGAAGCAGGCAGAGTGGGGGTTAATAGGCGAGGCCATGGAGAGAGCACAGTGATTTAAACAAGTCCCGGAAGTGTGAATGAAGACAAATGGGCGGATCTGGGGTGAATTTGGGAAATAAAATTGATGAAACTTTCTGATGGGTTCGATGTGGGGAGTAAGGACAAGAGAGGAGCTGCAGGCAACTGCTGGATTTTGGCTTAAACGATTACATGAGTGACCAGTGAGGAAGGATGGGTGGACTGGGACAAGGTGGATTTGGAAAGAAGTATTAAGGGTTATATTTACACTTGGAATGTGTTTAGACTATTAGATAGCAGTTGAAAATATTAAGTTTTATAGGGCAAGTTTGTGTTTTCTGTGAACTTTTATAATTCCAAAACTATATTTTGCAGAGCTTTGTCATCTAGGATTCATATCCTGGGAACTGCTATCTTTTTTCAATACTTCTGTTGTACATGAAAAAAACATTATTTAAAAATGTGAATTCCTCAGTGAGTTAGTGGTAGAACTGGTCCTAGAAGCTGATCTTATTTATTATTTCTGAAGAGCTATAATTTTGACCTGACTTCATCAGTCCATAGATTCTTTCCATAATTAAAAAGTCTTAGGAATCTCCAAGACTAACAGTGCTTTTGGATAAAAACAATATCTTGTTTTCATGCAAATAGAGCTTTATGAATAAATGACCAGAGTGGAAATGGACTGAGGGCCAAGCAGTGGAAGCAAAATAGACTTTCTTAAACTCCAAGAGTTTAAAGGATTGTTTGCTCATCTAGATTTATTGGCATTTCCAGAAAAATATAGATCATGTGATCAAGTCCTAACAGTAGCCCTTGTCAGATATGAAATAATGAATTAAATGTGTATAATTGGGATTTTGTCTAAACCCATATTTTTTGCCTGAGAGATGAGGAGTGGCCAGAGAAGCCATTAGTGATTGCTGAGAAGCCAGTACTACAAATCCTGAACAAAACTACACACAATGTCCTATAAAAACCTCATTACTTACCCAGGCTTTCTCTGAATCAGCATTCTGGACACTGCCATAGATAGCCTGTAAATTAAACACTTGTAAATTACCCATTTATAACATTTGTCAATAGAAGCTACAGAAACAGATAGTTTTTAAAAAATACTTCTTGTCTTAGCTTGGTAGCAGCTTGCTTTAAAGTTTTATTTTATTTATTTACTTTTTTGCTTGTTCGCAGTCCTGGGGATTGAACTTAAGGCCTTTGTACTGACATACAGCTCTAATTTTTTTTTTTTTTTAACTTTGAGACATGATCTCAGTAAATTGCTAAGTTGTCCAGGCTAGGCTTGAACTAGTGATCTTTCTGCTTCAACCTCCCAGATTATTGGGATTATGGGTGTGTGCCACTATGCCCTGGTGCTTTCAGGTTTTATTTTGATTTTTCTGAACACCCCTGAAGACCTCAGACCTACTGCTGACTGGCCTGATAGTAGCTGGACATGTGTTCTAATTAATTTAGACTGCCTCTTTGACTCATGTGTAGGGGAACTGGACACCAACCACAAGCTAGGAATTGTACTAGGCACTTGGGAATGATGGATAGCTGAAAGAGATAATCTCTCTTAATGGTGTTGCATTAGTTCATTGTATTATAATAAAATACCTGAGTCTGGGTAGTTCATAAAAAGAGATTTACTTAGATCATGGGAGTGGAGGCTGAAAGTTGAGATTGGGTTGCTACACTGGTTCAGCCTCTGGTGAGGATCCCCTTGGCTGGGACACAGTGTAGAGGGAGGCATCATGGTGGGAGTGTGTGTGAAAGAGATTACATGCTGAAGCACGATAACACAGAGAGACCAGGGCTCAGTGTTGCTCTTGTATAACAACCCATTCTTGTGGGAACTCACTTGGATCCTGTGATAGCTACATTAGTCCCTTCTAACAGCAATACTCCCAATGACCTAGTTACTTCGTACTAAAGTACACTTCTTGAAGGTCTCATGGGTTCTGGATCTAACCTCTCAACACATGAATGCTTGGGGGAGAACCAAGTCAAGGTCATAGCAGGTACCCATAGAGGGCCAAGACAATTAGCAAAGACATGGTATGATGGCAGCCTTTCCTGGCTGGAATTCCACAGGGCAGATGTGGCGGTGGGGGCAGACGAATGTTGAGGTTGCAGAGGAGGAGAGGTCACACGGGGTCTTGTTATTTCCTAGCCATACCATCTTAGGAAAGCCACTGAATCTCTCCAAGCCTCTGGTTCTCCACTTCTAAAGGGAAAATGCTACAGTTCCACTCCTGAGGTTTATACGGGTGGATTAAATGTGCTCATGGACAGGAAATCGTATGAAAACTACAAAGTGACCTATTCCTACATTTAATGTTCTGTGTTATGCTGCTTCCCCAGGGCATAGGTCCTGAAAATTCAGAGTTTAAAAAATACGTTCTCTCTTCCCCTGAGGACTCCACTGTCTGATAAGGAAGAGAGACCCACAGAAAACCGTAAAAGGGTGTTTTATGTGACAGTCACCCTCTCAGTGTCAGGCTCTGAGCTCCAGCTGTTTCTTCTAACATGGTGCCAGTTTGCTTTTTATCTCTGTTGGTGCCGAGGCCTCCTCTAGGATCCCATGGGTCTTCGTGTTTTCTGCAGGACCTCTGGTGTCTTGTCTCGATCCACGTCCTCATGAAGGTCCTCAACTAGAGGTCCCAGAAACTTCTTCAAAACAGAAGGATCAAAAGTCCTGGGCCTTCAGACCTTGTAACTTGAATTTCCTTCTACAACAGGTGGATTCTTTATTCTTTTTACATTATCTTTGCCAGATTCTCTTTCAAGCAATGGCCATTTTTATGTAATTCTCTGCTTTGTACATGCAGCTTTTATTCTTGGTTCTCCTTGGACTGTCCTACTTATTTTTCCTCTTGCAAACTCTCTGTCCTTTGCTCAATTTCATTGTGGCCCATCATCAGTTTTTATAAACTACTGTGATCCTTGGTGACTTGGTGCTCTGTTTTAGACTCTTCTGGTTCCTGAAGTCCAGCCCTGTCCACAGAAATCTTCTGTGTTCACCCAGTCATTGTAATTGTTTTAGACATGATTTATGGTAGTGTGTTTGGTACTAAGCTTGTTCTAACCTTGAAGCCAGAACTCTTTCTGGGGAAGGACTTTGTCTTTGTCACCCTTTACCCTTTGTCACTTGTGAATGTGCCTGGACTGAGTGGGGAATCACTGCTTATGGGATAGGCTGCTTGATGGACTGCAGTGATGCAGATGATTCACATACATCCTCTGCCCTTCACTGGATTTAAGTAAAATATTCAAGTAAACAAGTCTTTCTCCATCTCTGTGAAATCAGCTGGGATGATGCAGGTGCCTTTGGACCAGTAGCCAAAGGAAGAGATGCTGTGTTTTACTGCCAGACTTCTGGTTGGAAGATTTCTCAAGGGCATTATTTTTCATCTTTATTGGATAGTGAGGGTCTAAGTAGGGTTGCTTATTCCCCCGGTTCTGATTAGCCCCAGGATTGGAACAACAGTTGTGTTTGAAAAGAAGCTGGTGCCCCTGGAGATGGAAGGAGGATAGGGCGGTCGGTTTTAATTAGAACCAAGGAGAAAATTCTAGGGAAATGCTTTTTCCACAGATTTACCACATGCCCACTCAATAAGCCTTTCTTTATTGAGCAGAATTTTTTTCTTTTGGATGATTACTTTGGCATATAGACTGTAAGTAATGGCAACTTAACAGAATTGGAGCATTTTAGGCATTTGGGACCTTGGAGAATAGTTGTCCTGTCCAGTCCATCCATAGGATTTTTATCTTTGGTGGGGGTGGGAATGATAGAACAAAGAAGTGGTCCTTTATGAAAGCTGACAGGAATGTGATGGTACTGCCTTGGATCTGAGGCTGTTCTTCTGAAATCTTCATCTTTTACCTAATGATACCTGCTTCTGCTCAGCTCTTCGTAAAGAATCTTTTCACCCCCTTCTAACTACACATCTGACTGCTCATTTTTCAAAGTGTTGATCAAGGGCTCTTTCTTCTTTTTAATAAATGTGGTGTATCCATTCCAAAGTATGCCTTCTATAATTAATAACAATAAAATCTGGCTACCTGTGGAGACCGCAGACATTGACAAAGACCCAGGGAAAGTACAAGACAGTACCTGCAGGCTCAGCATGGTGCTCTCTGCCTGCTCCTCTGCTTGCCAGCCCGCACCTGCTTCCTAGACACCCTGCTTGCTTTTGGGGGACTCTTTCTGTCAGGCTCTTCTTGATGCTTTACTTTAATAGGAGAAAAAGTTGGGTTGCAGTAAGTCGATGTCTGTCATTTAGAAGGGAGAGAAGGCATTTTGCTCAGGTGTCCTATTTCAAACCTGAACTGCCTTTCTGATGGACGTAGACAGATTGTCGTTCTGATTGTTTATGTAATATGTTAACAAAAGCCTTTCCCCTAAGGTGCCGTGTCCAGAGGCAAGTTCCTTTCCAGATGTGAACTCACAAGTGTTTAGCTCAGGACCTGGGACATGGCAGGTGTTTGATAAACAGAACTGAGCACCAGATGAATTTTATCCTCTGCGCTTAGAGGAGAAAAATCCTTGAGTGTTCATTATGGCATGCGGTAGGGAAGCTTTTTTGGCAAATGACATCATTCATTTGAATGTGACAAATTAAGGTAGCTTCCTCTGACATCTCAGGCTCTGCTTCTTAAACATAAATATGAATTCTGCATAAATATGAATTGTGTATTATGGATTGATATCATGAAAGACTCTGATAAGTAATTCATATTTGTGTAGGCAGTCTGTGTGGAAGAATACCTGAGAAATTGGTAACAGTACTCAGTGCTAGTGAAATAAATCGGGACACTGCTGGTAGAGATGAGAAGTAGCCCACATTTCACTGTATAATCACATCGTTTTATTGGGATATTTTTCCATGTGACAGTAGTGTCTATATAAAAATAATTAAAATATAGTAATATAAAAGAAAGATACTAATGTCCACATCCATACATAGTGCTGTGTTTTAGATATGGCTTGAGTGTGTTCCCCAAAAGTTCTATACACTGGAAGCTTGGTCCCCAGTGCAGTGGTGTTGGGAGGTGATCAGGCCATGGGGTTACCACCCTCATGAATGGATTAATGCTGGTCTCGCCAAGTAGGTCAGTTCTAGTGGGAGCAAATTCTCACAAGTGGTGCAAGGCCACTCCACGCACTTGGCTCCTTTTGAATGTTGTTGTTTCCCTTTCAGATTGTCATGTTGTGACACAGGCAGATGGCCCTCACCATGATCCCATTGACATCATCATCCCCCAGAATCATGAACCCAATGAACCTCTCTTCTCTATAAATTTTACAGTGTCAGGTATTCTGTTATGGAGGTACCAAACTGACTAAGAAATAGATATCAATATTCTTTCTTTCTTTCACGTCTTCTTTGGCCCTTCCTCTTCTCCTCCTCATGTGAACAATAAAGCTGCCAAGTGCTCACCTGAAACCTTGAGTTATAAAGAAAACTCAGGAAAGGTAGGCCAGGGATATTACCTTCTTTTCACAGCGTTCTGCAAAATGAGAACAAAAATCAGGACATCACATTCTGCCTGTTTCCAGGCAGCCTAAGAGGATAAAGGACTTAGTTTACAGCCTTATGAAGACTAGCAGTGAAATCTAAGGGTCTCCGTGGATAGACATGTTTTCCCTGCATATGCCCCACGATGGGGAACATATATACCCAGAATAGTGTAGAGCAAGGAATTGCTTTACAGTTGATTTGTTGGAGGTGAATCTGCCCCTGTGCCCGTGGTCAATTCTCCAAAGGGATCTGCATTGAGGGAGGACCAAGCTCTTGGAAGCAGACTGATTCAGGGAGGCTGCAGATGGTAGAAGAAACAGAAGCTGCTCTTCTCGCTGTTTCTTGAAACTGATTCTTAGCCTTAACCATTCATCTATTGTTCATGTAACCTCGGGGCAGAAGCTTGCCACTGTTTGACAAAGGCATTTGAGGCATGTGCTAGAGTTTTTATGTCCTTGCTGTTGGCTGTTTCACTTTTGTTTCCAGATTACTATTGATCAAATTTTATTAAGATTCTCCTAAAATAAAATGTTATATTGCGAATTAATCTGAAAATAGTATGGGCAGTGTTATTAGCGCTGGACAATTACTAACTTACAGGCCTATGCTAACATTGGCTACAATTCAAATACAGGGAACATCTTTTTTATTAAATTCTCCTTCTTTGGATGGACTTCTAAGGATGGGCCCAGGCACAAGAAAGAGTGTGGTGTGGTCTGAATGTTTATGTTTCTCCCAAAACTCATACGTTGAAACCTAATTCCCAAGATGAAGATATTAAGTGCTCAGGATCTAATCATATGGGAGGTATTTTGAGGGCAGAGTCCTCATGAGTGGGATTAGTGCCTTTATAAAACAAACCCCAGAGAACTTGTTTTTCTCTTTTGTTTCTTGAAGACACATTGAGATGCTGCTCTCTACGATGAGTGGGTTCGCACAATGCAGACAATCTGTTGGAGCCTCGATCATGAACTTTCTAGCCTCCAGACCCACGAGAAATAAACTTCTGTTGTTTACAAGCTGATCAGTCTATGGTATCTAGATTATGAGTATGAAGGAATGAAGACAAGGTCTTTCTGACCTAGATTGTTCAGGCATCACCTGGGAAGTTTCTTGTACTTTTCCATCATGTTAACAGCTACCCTTTGAAGAATCTTGCCTCACTTGTTTTCTTTGAAATAATGCATCTTGCTAATATTTACTGAATTCTCCCCATAGGTTGGCTGGTATTTTAAGGCACATTATGTATGGATTCCTCCAAAATACCCAGAGCATAACATTGCCCCATTTCCCACCCCAATTCAATCAGCCCTGGTCCTGAGGAATGGTTGTGATATGTCAACTTGACTGAAGTTAGAAACATCTAGTGGGTTAGTAAAGCATAGTTCTCGGTGTGTTTGGGGGGTGTTTACAGAGATGATTAGTACGTAGTTCAGCAGACTGAGGGGGAAAGACCCACCCTGACTGTGGGCAGCACTGACCAATAGGTTTGTAGCCTGGGTGGGATAAAAAATGGAAAAAAGAAGGAAGCATGTCCAGTTTTCAAGAGCACCGGTCTGCTTGAGTGGGTGTCTTTTGCTGCTGTCAACTTTGGACAAAGGTCTCCAACTTCGTCAGCTTTCCCACACAGACTGAGGCCAGTGACTCTCCAGGAAGCAGCCATGCCTTCAACCTGGTACTGCTTCCTTGATCCCTCTTGTTCTGCAGCTTCCCTCTTATTGGACTGAGAAACTACTGGATCCTCCGTATCTCCGGTGTGCAGAAGGGCATTGTGGACTTCCTGCTTCTGATCCTGTAAGCCCTCCTAATATATCCCCTTTCAGCTTTATACCGATGTTTTCTGTCTATTCTGTTCCTCTAGAGAACCCTAAACAAGACAGGGTGATTTTGGTGCTTTTCTAGTACTGAGAAAAAGCCCAACTTCTCAGTCCCCCTCTCCTTTCAGTTTTGTGAAGGCTACAGGAGCACAGGCAGAATAAAATTTGACAAGATATCTGGCCACATCATGGCTCTATCAAGTTGATACATAAAAATAACCATTGCACTCCTAAGTCTCAGTGTTTGAAATATATTGGTTAAACAGAAATTAATAAATATCTTCACACTACAAAAATGCTGGTCTAACTATTCAGGTGTGTCTCTGAGACTTCGGATAAAATTGACATCTGAATTAAAAGACTGAGAATTGGGCCAGTGAGATGGCTCAGTGGCATAAGTGCCTGCCTGGCAAGCACAAGGTCCTGAGTTAGACTCCCAGTACCCACATACGAAAAAAGGGCCGGTGATATTGCTTAGCGGCACGGGCGCCTGCTGGCGTGCAAGGTCCTGAGTTCAACCCCTGGTACCCACACAAAAAAAAAAAAAAAATAGAAGACTGAGAATTAAAAGATAACCTTTCTAATGTGAGTGGGCCTTGTCCAATCAGTTGAAGGTCTGAATAGAATAAGAAGTCTGTCTTTCCCTGAAGTAAAGAGAGGACTTCTTCCACCTGACCACTGTTGAGCTGGGACATCGAATTTTCTTTACCTTCGGACTTGAATTGAAACATCAGCTCTTCCTTAATCTTGAGCTGGCCAGTGGGGACTGGTACTGCTCCATTGGCTCTTCTGGCTCTCAGTTTATTAGACATAGCCTGGAACTTCACCACTTGCCACTTGTTCTTCTTCTTCTCTTGCTTTCTGACTGTAGGTCTTGGAACTTATCCGTGCCCATAAACATGAGCCAATTCCTTATACTAGATCTCTTTCTCTCTCTGCACCTATCCTAATGATTCTGTTTTTCTGAAGAACTTTGATAAGTACATGACTCTTTGTGAGACCAGACCTTAAAGAACAAAAGCTTCTTTGAGATTGTTTCCAAGGAAATGGTAAAGAAATACATGCATTCAAAAAAAATCATTAATAAGTTTTTCCTAGAAAGAATTTAGTTTTGCAGAATCAAGAGCTGTCTAGTTCTTGAGGCAAAAATAGGTAATGTTTCTTTTACTTCATTTAGAAAAATTCAAGCGTGAAATAGATTACACCATTTTTTTAAGGCTTATCCACTCATACTGTTTATCTTTAATTCTCAGAATAATTTACTGGGGAAAGGATTAATAGTACAATCATTTTGTTTTTCAGATGAGGAAACTGAGGCTTTAGAGAAATTACATAATTTCCCTAAATGAGGTCCTATGGTTAGTCTCTGATAAGGGCAGGATTTATACACAGGCAGGCTGGCCCCAAAGCCATGGCATTTTCCCATGTGTTTATCTCAGTGTGCAGGAGTAGATTGTCCTTAAGCTGTGGAGCCCATTTTGGGTAACACCTTTTGCTTAACCCCTTCCTTCCTAACAGCGACTTGGAGAGAGCCATGTAATCTCACCTGTTGCCTTTCTAGGCATCTGGGGCTTCCTAACCACATGAGCCTTCTTTCTGTACTTTCTTTTTGCTTCTTCCTTAGGCCTTTGCATTTTCTCTTCATTCTGCTTGACAGCTTTTCTTTGTCATGTTTTCATGCCGACCCCTTATTAATGAGTGTTTCACCCAAATATTATCCGCTCCTGAGCATCCCAGCTGAGGTGGCTGTCCCTGTCCTAACAATGCACTCTAACAAATCACACTTCTTCATCTCCTTTACAGCATTTGTCAGTACTTCCCATCATTTATTTATTTATTTTTAAATTTTGCCTACCAGTATGTTGGCTTTTTGCAGTGAAGGACTATATCTTTCATATTCACCATGGTTTCCTTAGCATATGGAACAGTGGTTGATCCGTTGTAGATGCTCACTAAACATGTATAAACACCCTGATTATAATTGATTTTTATGTACAACACTGAGATGATCTTACTAATTTCCAGCACCACCATTAGCGATGGAGAGAATAAACACGTCCAGCTCAGAGCTTGATACTCAATAACTAGCAGTCGCTCTGGTGGTCACTGGCTGCCTTTCCGTTCATTATCTGAAGTTGTTATGACTTATATATAGATGTACTCCCGAGGCCTCAAAAACTCCTAAGAGGGGATTTGGTGGCTGACTGGATCAGGGTTGTGACAATGGATCATGGGTGTGTGATACTGGATTAATCCATTTATTGGTTAAGCATAGTTCTGGGAGTGGATGATAGACTTATCAAAGAGGGAGGGCCCATGCTGGGTGTGGGTGGCACTAACCAATGAGCTTGCAGCCTAAATAGAGTAAAAAGGGAAAGAAGGAGGGAGTCTGGCTACTTCCTGCTGTCCTGGCATGAGCAGGCCTCCTCTGCCATGCCCCTCTGCCATGGTGCCCTGCCTTGGAACCAGCTGACTACGGACTGAAACCTCTTCAAACTGTGAACTAAAATAAACCTTCCCTCCTTTAACTTGTGGGTGTTGAATAAGTTGTCTCAGCAATGAGAAAGTAACAAACATGGAAGGCACAAAAAAATGTTGCACCAAATGCAAACTGAATAGCAAAGTGGTCCCTAAAGCATTGCCGAGCTTGTCCTCAGCCCTGGGGAAAATAAACTATATTTTCTGTTTAAAGATGATGTAACTTTGCCACAAAATAAACTTCATCATTTAGACCCATCTGTCATTTCTCCCTGCGCCCCTCCTGCGTCTCCCTCCCTGGGGAGGTGCTCACGTTTACCATGGGTGTTATCCTCTCCACTGTAGTTCTGTCTGCCATGATGATTGACCTAAGCTGACAAATCAGCTTAGACAGCAGCACTGCTGCTGTCCCATTCCGCCTTTGACGGAAGGTGTGGCCGCTGTGCAAATCAGTGAATCATTGCAGGGAGACACAGGCGTTGCTGCTCGGACATAGCTTCAGGAGGCTGCTGTTTCTGCAGAGCTCTGCTCTGCCACAGAGACTCCAGCTGTCCCCTGTGGCTTTCTTTTCCAGGGGAGGTGGCAGCATTTTCATCTGCCCTCGCCTGAGGGCCAGGGTAGATTTGTGCTTTAATGCCTGGCTCCTTTGTATCCTGAACTCTCATAAATCAGAACCCAGCACAGAACATAGGTCAGGGGGCCAGGGCTTTGTGGGGACTCAGTTTGGCCTTATTATGACTAATTATACTAATAAATGCATTGAAAAAAAGGTTTTTGAAGATATTTTGTTGGCTAAAACAGCGATGCTTTGTAAGAGACACCCCTCCCTCCCCCATTTACACCATAATGAGGAATATGTGGGGTCAGGGTCATTCGTGTGATCTCTGGTAGCACTGTAGATAGAATGCAGCATCCCCATGCAATAATGATGATGATGATAAGCGCTAACAGCAATGAAACCTTACAGGTGCACTGCGCCATTAATCACTTCACACACGGATGTATTTCATCTTCTAGACTAATGAACTAAGGAAACAGATCAAAGACCTGTTTGGTGTGAAAGCGTGCAGACTGTAGGCACAGAATCCTGATTTTAAAATTCAGAAATGGCAGAGGGTAGTATTTGTCCAGTACCTACCCAAGGCTCAGTCTTTTCTATAAGGTATTTCCCCCACTGACTTTGCAACTTAGGATGTCTTGCACCTAAATATTCCCAGGTGCGAAGTGAATTTCACTAAGAATTAGTAGCATGCCCAAGGCTACACACACTTGCTAAGTAGCAGAGGCAAGATTTGAATCAAGTTTGTCAGGCTGCAGACTAGTTGTGGATAGATATATAAACTAGTTTATAGATATAGACTATAAAGTCCACCTTCTAGAAGACTTTCTCCACTGAGCCTCAGAGTTTTTCTCTATTCTTGATAAATAGGCAAACCAATTTCCACATGATCAAGTCTAAAAGTAAAACAAGGAAACCTTCTGCGAGTCCCTTGAAGCCAAAAGAGTTGAACTATTCAGAATTTTCATTTTATCATTATCTCAGCTTCTGAACTTGTCATTTTTATCGTCTATTGAATTAGTAAAAAAGCGAATGCTCATTGACACTGACAGAGCGGGACACTGCATATTATATAAACTGCTCTGCACAGACCGATTTGAGAGCTTTAGAGACACAAATTCGTACTTTTCACCATCCTAACCCATAATCGTAACCCAGCATCCATTCAAATTAAAGCACTGTAACTCTTTTTAGGAGTAGGAGAAAATAAACCTTACTGCTTTTTACTGGTTGATTTATTGTTACATGACAATATTGGGTATATTAAATTTTAATATCGGCACTGTCTTTTTGCCGTAAGTCTTGTGCTCAGGAGCTCAGAAATTATTGCATTTTAAAAGGAACTTTTATTGAGTGTATAGGCAGGTATGTCATTCTATCCTCTAAGAAATTTGTAGAATTTTTTTTCAAAGTGTGAGAACTTTTGACATGTACTTATTGTGTCATTTGTGTGCAAAGGAAAGGTGATTTACTGTTTCCATTGGCATAAATAACGTTCTATTTGTTTCTGCATCATTTTCTAACACCTCTGTTGATAATATCTGGCAATTTTCTAGGCAGAGAATCCAGCTTTTCCCTGTAAATGTCGGGGAGAGAGAATGGAAAAGCAGCTTTGAATTTCAGCCTAGGGTTCAAATGGGTCCCCAGTCACATTGGAAGAGATCAGCCAGTTAGGCTAGGGCGCTGCTACGAAGAATGCACCCTTTGTAGTACATTTCTTGGAACCACTAAAACTCTTTGGGGAATACGGCAGCCTTCTGATCCTTGAGAAGAAATAATTCCCATGGCGATGTATGCTTTACCAAAGACAAGCAACTTCACACTCACCTATTCTTTCCATTTTTCCCTACTCCGACCTTGTATCATCAATAAAAAAAAATAATACATGTCAGTCTGTGAAAATATCACGTGTGAATTTCAGGGTAACAAAACTTTCTGGGGGATTCTATAAAACATACATGCTAGAAACTATTGTGGATCCAAAATCCATTTTATTTTTCTACCTTAGTTATAAAAGCTGACTTTGGAGTAGCAATATGACTACACAAGAGATATATTTTCCAGGTTCCATTATAACATGATGCAGCCATTCTGGCTAACGTGATGAAGGCAGAAGTTATCAAACAGGTCTTCTGGAAAACAGAACCGTGGAGTAATTGATGTGAGCCTTTCTGACTTCACGCTGGACTGTGGACAGATGCCTGGTTCTCTGGTAGCCATGTTGAGCAAGGAGGCAACCTTTAGGAGCTGTAGTAAGGATGGCAGAAGAGTGTGGTGGAAGAAATCTTGGTGCCTGATGAGTTATTGAAGACAGTCTAGTACTTATGCACTATCTGCTTTAGGATTCTTTAGGACTAGAGCTCCTCTTGAAGCTTGTTCATGGCCTCATGAAAGACCACAAGGAAGCTAAGTGTCTTCTGAATTCCTTTAGAACCTGCATGCAAGAATAAATGTTTGTAATTATTTTAATTTGCTCAAGCAATATATAAAAATATAAGCTTTAATATTTTATATATTTATTATATGTATTAAACTGATGCATCAAATGAATAATGTAAAACTCTGATATTCAAAAGCCTATAAATGAAAATACCAAGCGCCCTCAAGAAGGCATCATAGTTAAATATGGGTATGGGCTTAATTGTTTTTTTTGTGGGTACCGTGGGGTCGACCTCAGGACCTCGTGCGCCAGCAGGCGCCCGTGCCGCTGAGCGATATCACCGGCCCCTTTTTTGTATGTGGGTTCTGGGAGTCGAACTCAGGCCCTCGTGCTTGCCAGGCAGGTGCTTAAGCCGCTGAGCCATCTCACTGGCCCAGCTTAATTGGTTTTTTAGCCGTTCTTAGGACTATAGCAGATAATAACCCTCATGAGTTTCATGCTCCACTAATCAGGCATTTTCTTATCTACCATATGGCAAGTTAAAGTTAGACTAAAAAAAAAGAAACACATATTTTCCTCCTCTATTCCTTCCTGTTGTGGCTCCCTTCCCAGCTCTGGAAGGCTGGGTGGCCCATTGGACACGGGATCATAGAGAACTAGATTTCAAGAGTGCTTCCCTTTCCTTCTTAATGGGATGCAGTGTTTCACAGGGAAAACCAATCTTTGGAAAGGAGCATGCCTTCCCAATTTCAAGTTCAATTTAATTCAAGGGAATGAACTGCCTTCTCAATTTAAAACGAGGTCTGCATGGTCAGCCACCTGAATTCCTGCAACATGCCAAACAGCCATCATTGGTCCAGGATTCCAGACATTTTTCCTGGTTTTGATAAACACTTATTTAAGTTTCCAGACACCTGGGTTAGTTCAAAAGTGGCCAGCACCTTCCTCATAGATCAGGATCTCACTTTCAGTCCATTGGCTTCTGAGGCTTCTGTAATCTTCCATCTATCACACTCCTTGTGACCCCTGTGTGTTGTAAAAGTTGCCAGCACATCTGCAGCACGTGACATGTATATATATCCCATTTCCTTGAGCTACAGCACCTTTTAGGTTGGGAGTTAAGTTTCATAGACCTGAGGATTATTGGTCATTTGATTCTGGTTAACTTCCTATTGTTTGTTCCATCTACAGCCTGTGAAGTGTGAAGCTGCAGGAGAAGAGCTAGCCAACTCCACTAAAGTAGTAAAGCTGTGCTAAATGCAGAAGAAGGGGACTGCAGGGCCTTTCTGGAACAGCCCCATAGCATTGGAGTGAAGACCCATATTCACTGGACAGTCCATTATCATTCAGTGACCTGTCTGTTTAGTACCCCAAGATCCAATTGTGACAACAGTTGGTTTGTAAATATTAGAGCCTTCAGTAGAGTAATGGCAAATTGTCCAATTAAATTTACTCAGATTCTCCTGGTTAAACCAGTGGCTACTCAAAGCTATTATTATCACTTCTATAGTGACTTTTAATGTGTGTTTCATCTTCCTCTTCTATTCCCTTTTCTGAGTACATGCTTGCAGGCTAGAAAGTGAGGTTCCTGACCTAATTTCTTTTTGGTTGGATTTGCCTTTCCTTCCTCCCTCCCTCCTTCCCTTCCTTTTCTTCTTCTTCCCTGCTCTTCTTCATCTTCCTCTTCCTCCATCTCTCTCTGTCTCTGTCTCTCTGTTTCTCTCTCTGTGTGTGTCTCTCGCTGTCTCTTTCTCTCTCCCTGTCTCTCCCTCCCTCTCTCTCTCTTCATCTCCCCGCTCCCTCTCTCTCTCAACATTGAATTGGGTGATAAGTAAACTTTCAAAGACAGAGAATGAGTCATCATTGGTTCAACTCTGTGCCAGTCAGAAGCATTCAGAGGCTGTATAGGCATCTCTGTTCTTCCCATTTCAAAGTTCCTTGGTGATGTACTTAAACAGTGTCAGTCAGCTGAACACAGTTGGATGATAATTTTTGAGAGTTGGGGTTGATGATGCACCAGTGCTCCCCCTGCTGGAAAGAGGGAGTAGTGTACATACTCCTGGTCTGTCTTTGAAGACTTCCTCAAAGTTAGGCGTTCAGTCACTTCTGATTGGAAAGTTTTTTTTTTTTTTTTTTCCCTGTGGTTGAGGTGGGATGTGTGCAGGACCGAGAAAAGCCTTGTTAAGAGCTGTCCTGCTTTCCTAAACAGACAAGATAAAAGGAGTTATGTATGAGATACTCTGTATGTTGCCATTAAAGCGCAACTGCTTATTTTGTTCCTTTTGCAAACAGGAAGCTTATTTCCTATTCTCATACCATGCCCAAGGTAGCAATCTCAAAGCAGCAAGAAGTAAATGGGAGTGAGCAATTCAGGTGCAATTTATTCCCAAACTGAGTTTATGGATCTGTATCAGCTTCACTAAAGTCACTATCAAATGATTCTATGAACATGTGTAAGTACGAACACACACACAAAGAAATGTACACATGTACATGTAGTCTTATTTCTCTATCTCAGTTTACTTGCACCTTTCAATCACTGGCAGAGAAAGTGAGCCTCAACACACTGGTGAGTTTTGGCTGAGATGGAGGTATTTGGTCTGGCATATTTGTTGAAAACCAGATCAGACAGGTATATTGAATCAACTGGGTTGCTTTGGGATCCATCTGATTGCCTCCATGGGAGTTGCAATAAAAAAACAAAACTGTCACTTAGTAAGCGATGACTGTGAGCTATGCTCAGGTGAAGGTGGTTTTGTTTGTCAGCTCAGTCTTCTAATCAACATGGGGGGGGGGTCAGTGGAGAATCCAGCAGCAGTCTATGGGCGAGAACAAGGCAGCTGCACTAGCTGTGGCTGAAAAGTCCTAAGGATCAAGAGCAGCCACACCTTTTCTCTCTCCTTGTGACCTCTCTCACTTTCTTCACATACATCCTTTCAGCTGTCATTTTGGACATCTGGATTTGAAGTACTTACCTGAGTCCATTGCGATACTAGTTGTTTAACTTCGAGGGAGAGTTGTGTATTGTATCTTTGTTGGAAATCTGGAGTTTTTTCTATGTAACTGTTAGAGATGACTCTGTGGGTGCTGCCTTAACCTCACTGTCCTCTATAGAACAAAATAATGGAACTAATACCCTAAGAGTTCTTTCCTCACTTGGGAGTCACATGGGGTATGCTGAGCTAGCTACATTCTCCTCTGCTCCCTGAGAAGTGAGATCGGGGTTAAGCATACAGGTAGCACTGTCCTAAGAGCTCCAGCTAGAATATCAATCAGTTATATCCAAATCCCAATTACTTCTACTAGTTGCATGATTTTGCTCAAACTTCCTTGTCTTTTTAAGCTTCGATGTCTGTGTTCAGAAAAGTCAGGTTAGTATCTGCATTTATCCCATGTTATGGCTTATATCTAGATGCCTCCCCAAAGCCTCTTGTGCTCATAGGTGGGGTTTTGGGGAGGTGATTGAATCATGAGTGTGTGAGACTCATCAGTGGATTAGCCCGCTGGTGAGTTTATAGCTAAACATGATATTGGGTGGTGGAGCCTGGTCAGAGGAGTGTGTCACTGAGGGTGCGGCTTGGAAGGATCCATCTCCCTCCCTCCTCCTTGGTTTCTCTCTTCATGCCATGAGCTGCCCTGCTTTGGAACCAGCTGACTGTGGACCAAAACCTCTACGAACTGTGAGCCAAAATAAAAATTTCCTCCTTAGAGTCGTGGGTGTTGGGTATTGTGTCTCAGTGAGGAAAAAGTAACTAAGACACCCCATCATTTTGTTAAAGGTTCAAATGGAATTATTTATCAATTAAACAACAAAAAGTCATTTGTAGATGCTAAGGTCTTTTCTGGGTATAAGACATGGAGGGGTTAATAAGTAGTCATGTTTTGCCTACAATTGTGGAGGTTACTGACTACAGTTTGAAGTGTATCATGTATAAAGGAAGGAGTGAATAAGGTAATTATACAGTCTGAGAAGTGCAGTGGAGAAGATAGTACTCACAAATTTAAGGAGATTAATGGGGAGGAGATTGCTTGATCTCATGTCTTCCCCAAAGTGGTGATATTTGAACTAAATGAATGTAAACTGTGTATCTCAGTGCCCGGCAACTGTAAGAGCCCTGTAAATACTTGCTGGTATTTGTAAGAGCCCCACCACAGTTTGCAACCTTAAAGCAGTTCTAATCACCTCCTTTAGACTATTTTCTGCAGTCTCCAAGCAGTGGTACATAGCTTTAAAAAATGTGAATAAATGAATTATCGGAAAGTTATAATACATATGTCCATATCCATAGCTGAAATACTATGTCACAGTTACTAATGGAGCGAACAAGAAAGCGAAATGTTTAGAGAAAACAGTTTTGTCGCTCCTCGCCTGAAAACAAGATGTTGGCCTTGCTAGAAGACAGAGAAAAGAACAATCCCTGGATTAAATGTGGACACTAAAATTATCCTTGGTGGGAGGCTTCAGTTGAAAATGTTTCCTCCCAAGATTCTGTGAGATGCTGCAACTTCCTGGGCACAAATAGATGGGAACTGAAATTAACTCAAGTCTGGGTTAATAGGGAAATGGAGCCTCCATGTTAGCCATAAAAGCACTCAGGATGTCATCCCCATTCGTGAGGAGAGTTCTTCTGGAAGGCCAGAAGTTGAAATGCCCAAACATTCAGACCCAACACGTCTTCCTGTGACCTGCGTTGGTGAAGTTGTCCACCGTTCACCCACAATGTATCCAGGAACAGGACATCTGCTGAGGCCCTCCCTCGACCTCACACCCCACAGCCAGGCAGGCAGTCAGTGACTCTGGCCATTTCACCTCTTTATCATCCCCCCGTTCTCTTCACTTTCTCTAGTCTTCCACTGGCTGTCTCCCTGTATTCCACTAGTAGCTTGATTTGCAACTATTGGCTATAGTTGCTTTGTAGAATATTTAAGATCTTGAAAGGCACAGACAAGGCCATTTTCTCTACAGCTGTGATTCCTGAATTATGGACAAGAGATTCTTAGAGAAATGGCTAAGAAAACATGGCAACATATTCCTATCTCTGGTCTGTGGACTAGATAAATAATAAGTGAAAAAAATAGCTTTATAAATATTTTAAAGTATATGTAAATGTTTTGATTATGAGATGCAAATTTATTGTAAGGAATTGATGTATTCATAATTGATTTTTACATGTATATATGATATAAATAAATGAGAAAATGGATCCTTTACCATATAGGGGTCCATGATGTCTCTTTCATGTGTAAGTGGATCTTTATACTTGAAAAGAAAAAGTCTTGGATACCACCATGATGCACATCATGGTTTGATTATTGTCTGGGACAGACCACGGCACTCGACACATGCATATTCCAGTGGAGACCTGTAGCTTGTGAGTGGGGTTGTGGAAAGGCCACTGAATGTTACCCTTCCTAAACTGTGCTATAGCCATCTAACCAGGTCAAGTGATGCAGCAGCAACGTCCTGGGCTTCTGCTAGATGCCTGTGCAGAGGGATAATCTGTTCTCTGGCTTCTATTCACTGCCATTTTTGTCTTGAGTGTTTGCTGGAATGAAATATCTTCAGTTAATAGAGCAAACACAAAGGCATTTTAAATGGTAGTTTCACAGATTTATATTCTTGAGAAGGCTTGTATTGGGCCGTTACCATCTCTGCTTGTTCTGTTTATTCAGCATGAATGTCTGGCACATACAATTGTTCTGCTGGTTTTTATCAGATATACTGTCCCAAGGTACCACGGGGAATATCTTCATTATTAACATACTAAAAGAGAAGCCGGGGACTTGTGGAAACTGCATATTTCTAGAACTTGCCATGTGTTACATACTGGCTGCTAATTAGAACCCAGCTAACAGTGACAGGACAGGAAAGGAAGGAGTGAGACACAGGGACACAGTATAATGTTATGACAGCAGTTGGGGAACCTGCTCAATTCAGAGTTTCCCCGTGGAAGAAAAAGGATTGGAGAAAGGGCTTTAACTAACAAGGGGCCTCCTACCTGCGGGTTACATGACTGACTTCTGTAGCCTGAAAGCTGTGTAAGTCAAGTGCTTACCTCTGCAAGAAGACCACATATCCGTGTCTGCATCCTGTTGTCTTCTATTTGTTCCCTAATGCAGCCTGAAGGTGCACTCGCTTAGCTTCTCAGAGGACCTAGCAAAGGCTTGTTGAAGAGGAAGAGATTGCTCCCTCTGGATTGTCCAGTGCTGCGATTTTAAAAAATACCTGTAATGCAAATGTAATATTGCAAACATTGAAGTAATTCCCAAGTACATAGATAAAAAATGAAAGTTCCCCTTAATGCCCTTCCTTGATCTCATTTTCCCTCCAGAAATAAGCACACAACCTGTTTTTTTGTGTATCTAGAATCCATCTATTCACATCTATGGATAGTAATTATTATTTAAATGTAAATAATTGGAGTCATAATGTTTGATTTCTTCACTGTATCTTGAAAATCTTTCCATGTCATGAGTGTAATATCAAAACATGATATGCTAATACATTTGTTATAACTATGACATACATGGTATTTCAGTTATGGATATGGACATATATATCATAATTTATCTGATAATTCACTTATTTAGAAAGTTAAAAATTTTGATGAAGAGCCATAATAGGATTCTATCCCTTTATATTTTCTTGTCTTCCCCCCTCTTCTAGTTTCTGTGGTTCCTGCTTCTTTTGATGTGGCAAGCTGAATAACAAACAACCCCCAAATATTGTCAATGTCCCTGTGAATGTTACATGATATGGAAAAAGACACTTTGCAGATGTGATTAAGTCAAAATTTTTGAGAAGGGGAGGTTACCCTGGGTTATCTGGGTGAACTCTGTGCAGGCACGACAGTCATTAGAAAAGGGACACATGGGGAATTAGTGAGACGCAAGAGCAATATAACAACAGAAGCGGAGATTATAGTGACGTGATCACAAGCCAAAGAATGTCAACACCGTTTGAAGCTGGAAGAGACAAGGAAAAGATTCTCTCCTGGATAATTTTGAATAATTCTGAGACCCTTAACATACATTTTGGACTTGTGGTACTGTTTTAAGCCACTAAATTTGTAGTGTTTTATAACTGTGAAAATAGGAAACTAATGCAGTTGGCTTAACTGGGTATATCTTTTGAACAACTGGTTATAACTGATTAGCATTGTTACAAGATACTTTTTGGGGCCGATGAGATGGCTCAGTGGCATAAGCACCTGCCTGGCAAGCACGAGGTCCTCAGTTCGACTCCCAGTACCCACAGAAAAAAAAAAGATACTTTTGGAAAAGGAAGAGAAAACTTGCTTGTCATATAAATGTAAATATGAGTGCTTGCTAGAGTTTTAATTCATGAGGGAAAGGCAGAGACTAACTGCTTCAAAAAAGAAGTTAATCAAGACAAATTTATATAAAATAAGAAATGTTAAGTGTGCAAATGGAGGCAAAATTGCTTGTTTCACAGAGAGAATAAGTGAAATCCATAGAATTTCTACTAGATAGGATGGAATTTGCATATCTGTCTTTTACTTACAATCTCCAGAATTATCCCACGGTGCTATAATTCGGATCTGGAATGACCTCCAAAGATCCACGTATTAAATGCTTGGTCCTGAACTTGGTGCTATTGGAAGGTAGTGGAACTTTAAGATGTGGGACTTAGTGGTGTGGGGAGCCATAAATGACCCAGCTTCACGTCTGAGCATGCGCCCCCCCCCGCCCATCCTGATCCTACGTCACCCATTAGACCCTCCCACCGTTTCCCTCAAAGAGATATAAGCCCTGGCACTTCCGCAATAAACTCTCTCGCTCGACTTCCCTGATCTGTGTGTGTGTGTGTGTGTCTTCTTTCTCATCCCCATACCGTCACCCGGGTTCGCGTTCCTGCCCCTGGGAGGCCCCGCTGGTCGGAGTCTTCTTGGGCCACAACACAACATTTGGCGCCCAACGTGGGGCCCGGGAAAGATGGATCCTATGAGGGATCACCCTGTAGGGCGATAAATGCCAACGATTGACCGGTCTTTAGTTTCATTTTCATGAGATTCCTTTCTCAGTGATCCGTACGCCAACTCCTTTCTTCGCGTCTGAATCACGGTAAGCATACAGGGTGCAAAATGGGACAAAACCTCTCCGAGCACGAACTTTTTACTAAAGGGGTCTCTGAAGCGCTCAGAGTGAGGGGAATAAAAGTCACCCCGCGGCAATTGACTGATTACTTTTCCTTTATAAATAAGGTTTGTCCACGGTTCCCCTTGGAGGGCACCATTAACATCAGGGTCTGGGACCGCGTGGGTGACGCACTCCAAGATTATTATCGGGTTTTCGGGCCAGAAAAGGTTCCCGTCACAGCCTTCGCTTATTGGACCCTAATTTCAGAACTATTACGGACACAGCCCAATAACCTTCAACCATCACAGGCTCCGGCTCAGCCACTGGGTCAACCGGTTGCCCCCCCAATTACTGATACCCCTATCCCTAGCCCTCCACCCTCTGTAGTTCTCCAGATGCCAGAAGAAAAAGATGGCCGTTGCTCTCCTACTTCCCCCGTACCCACTTCCGCCTTCTTTAACGATAGTCACCCGCCATCTTATGAAACAGACCTTCGCCCGCCATCTTGTCCTGGGTCTCCACCGTTCGATGGCCTGTCATCATGTCTTAAGCCCACACAGCCTCCTGCACTTTACCCCCCTCTTCCTGACCCCCCGCCTTTCTCCTTACCTCCACAAATACCGCTGCCCTCTGCCCCCCCACCTCCCCTTGTTGCGCCCGCCTTTTCAGTTAACTTCTCCTCCCTTCACCCTGCACCTACTGCCACACCCATGCAAGATCAATTTCTCAGTTCGCTTCTGGAGTGCATCTCCCTACTTGAACGTAAGGCTCAACAGGATCATCTTAATTATAAGTTATCTCTTTCTCAGCACTCTCCCAAGTTACATGCATACCCCATCACAGAGGTACAACAGGCCCCCACGGCAGAGGGACAACCGGCCCCTCCACCCCAGCGCGCCAGGGTTCCCTTCCCTTTAAATTCCCTCAAAGAACTCAAAATGGCAGTCACCCAATATGGCCCCACCACTACCTTCACCCTTGCGGTCCACGACAGCCTTTCCCAGGGATGGGTCACCCCAAATGAACATAAGGAGTTGGCAAGTGCCGCTCTCTCTGGGGGTGATTTTCTACTCTGGAAGTCTAATTTTCTAGATCAATGTGAAATAATCTCCAAACAAAACCAAGAGAGACAGCCCCCCAACCCAGTTACCTTTGCCATGTTATCCGGAATGGGTGATTTTTGCACTGATGAACAACAAATGGGCCTTAACCCTCAGGCGTTTGCCCAAATCTCCCTGGCCGCAAGTAGAGCCTGGCGCAAGCTTCCATCAAAGGGAGAGGGTCCTACCTCTCTTACCAAAATTCGGCAGGGTCCTACTGAACCCTTCTCCGACTTTATTGGCAGGCTCACCGAGGCTGCAGATCACATTTTCGGAGAACATGAAAATAACAATTCTCTCATAAGACAACTCGCCTTCGAAAATGCTAATCCCACTTGTCAAGACATTATCAGACCCCATCCACATATGGGCTCTATTGAACAGCTTATCCGTCTGTGTGCAGACTTTGGCCCCTCATATCAACAAGGAGTAATGTTTGCCTCTGCGCTCAAAAACACCCTACAAAAGGTCTTATCTTTACAGATAGCTGGCCCACATGATAATAAAAAACCCCCCGCCCACCTTCGTTGCTTCAAATGCCACCAACCAGGACATTTCTCAAAGAGCTGCCCTCTTCGCACAGCCACCCCGCTCCCATCTCTCCCTCAACCTTCAGGCCTCCCACAATCATCTCTACCCCCATTTCGGCCCCCACCTCAAACCATTTGCCCTAAATGCCGAAAGGGATTCCACTGGGCAAATGAGTGCAAGTCCTGATATACTGTTGATGGACGCCCCATTCCAAAAAACTTCTCGGGGGGCCCTCCCCAGGCCCCGATATCAAACCCTCTTCTGACTCAGGGGACTACGGAGTCAACACACAATCCCTCCACATTACTGACCTCTTCAAGGCAACACCTTCCAGCCCGGGACTTGACCTCTGTGCCTCCACCCCCATGGTATTAGAGCCCACCTCCCCGGTACATATAGTTCCCACCAATGTTAAGGGTCCACTACCAAAGGGCTTTTGGGGCCTTATACTAGGTCGATTCTCCACAGCTACTCAAGGGATACTCATACATCCAGGAGTTATTGATCCAACCTTTCAAGGACATATCCACCTCCTTGTCTCTGTCTCAACTGGCCCCACTCTAATCCCCACCTTCCCTCCCCTTGCCCAATTGGTCTTTGTTCCCCAAGTCCCCACTCCATCCAACCCTCCTCTTTCCACACATCGTCGGCCCGTTCCCCCTGGTCTCTCCCAGGCTTATTGGTCTCAAACCATATCTCAAGATAAGCCCATGCTTAAACTCTTTATCAATGACAAACCCTTTCGTGGGCTCATCGATACGGGAGCCGACGTATCCGTCATCTCCCATAAACATTGGCCCTCACATTGGCCCCTGAGGCCCTCGGCCACCCACCTACAAGGCTTGGGATACCTCCAACAACCTTATCAAAGCTCCACCCCCCTTACATGGCGTGACTCAGAAAATAATACAGGAACTTTCCAACCCTTCGTTGTTCGGGACCTCCCCCTCAATTTATGGGGCAGGGACCTTCTCTCACAGATGCAACTCATTATGCATAGCCCCAATGCTATAGTCACTAAACAGATGCTTGCTCAAGGCTACCTCCCCGGACAAGGTCTCGGAAAATACTCTTCGGGCATCACTTCCCCCGTTCATCCTAAACCTTTAGCTCCCCGCCATGGCCTTGGCTATGATGATAGTCCTCCTAATGAGGATCCTCCCTCTGAGCCCCCTCTCCATCCTCAAAATTTTTAATTGGGACCACTGATCCTCCTGTAACTCATGCACAAAAGATCACCTGGCTCTCAGATGATCCTGTCTGGGTTGACCAGTGGCCCATCATAGGCCCCAAATATTCCACCCTTCTACAGTTGGTACAGGAACAACTCACAAAGGGCCATATTGTTCCCAGCTCCTCCCCATGGAATACGCCCATTTTTGTAATACACAAAAAACATAATAATAGCTTTAGACTACTCCAAGACCTTAGGGCTGTCAACAAGACCATGGTTGTCATGGGCTCCCTCCAGGTGGGTATACCCACCCCCTCCGCCATCCCCCTTAATTCTCATAAGATCATCATCAATCTCAAGGACTGTTTCTTCTCCATCCCTTTACATCCTCAAGATCAACATAGGTTTGCATTTACCGTTCCCGCCCCCCGTCTTCAGGGACCCTCCTCCCGTTATCAGTGGACTGTCCTCCCTCAAGGCATGGCTAATTCGCCAACTCTCTGTCAACAATTCGTAGGCCAAGCCATTCAACCCCTTCGCCAAACCTGGCCTTCTGTGCATGTGTTCCATTACATGGACGATATCCTTCTCGCATGCATTGATGAAAATACACTTTATCGATGTTATGCTCACCTACAAACCCTCCTTAGAGATTCTGGCCTTCACCTTGCCCCCAATAAAATCCAGCTCACAGATCCTTACACCTACCTTGGCTTTCAGCTGACACACTCTACCATTCATGGACCAAAACCTCAACTTAGACTTGATACCCTTCACTCCCTCCATGACTTTCAAAAACTTCTAGGTGATATCAACTGGCTTCTCCCGTCCTTGGCAATCCCCAAATCCATGCTTAGACCCTTATACGACATCCTTCGTGGAGACCCAAGTCCTACTTCTCCTCGATCCCTAACACTGCTGGCCCGTACGGCCGTCCAACATGTCCAAGAGGCAATCAATACCCAGAGCCTTACCTACATTGACTATATGCAACCCCTTACTCTGATTGTCCTCCCCTCCCCTATACAGCCCACCGCCCTCTTCTGGCAAAATGCGCCCCTCCTCTGGATTCATCTGTCTGTCTCCCCCAAAAAGGTCCTTAATCCATATTATGATCTCATCGCCCAGATAATTATGATGGGCCGCAAACAAGCTAAAATCTATTATCATAAGGAGCCAGATGTCATCATCCTCCCATACTCTGAACACCAACTCACCTGGCTCCTACAGACCTCTGATACATGGGCCATTGCACTTGCTGCCTTTCCTGGCCAAACACAACATCATTACCCCCCCAATAAGCTCCTGGCCTTTTCTTCCCGCCACCCACATATCTTTCCAAAGATCACCTCTTATACCCCCATCGCTAACGCAACCACAATTTTCACAGATGGTTCTTCCTCCGGCCACACCGCTTATACATGCCTAGATCATAACCCCATCATCATTCCAACACCTGGTCTCTCAGCTCAACACGCTGAACTCCAGGCCATCATTCAGGTTTTCTAAGATTTCCCTAACACTCCCATAAATATCTACACCGATAGTCACTACCTGGCCACCTCCGTCCCCCTTTGGAGACCCTCTCCAACTTCTTTCACTATACTTCCGTCGTCCCCCTTTTTGCCACCCTCCAGACACTCATCCATGCTCGCACACACTCATTTTTCATTGGCCATATACGCGCACACTCTGGTCTTCCTGGGCCTCTGGCCTCAGGCAATGCACTCACAGATCAAGCTGCTCGATCCACATCTGCCTTCCCCATGCTCCTCCCCACTCCCCGTACTCGACCTTCCTTATCCAATGTCTCTTGAGCACAGGCTGCGCATGACCTACACCACCTTAACGCCCAGTCGCTGCGCACTCTCTTCAAAATAACTAGGGAACAAGCCCGCGCAATTGTTAAACAATGCCCCAAATGCATCACTCACCTGCCCTCCCCAAATTTGGGGGTCAATCCCAAAGGTCTCATCCCTAACGCCCTCTGGCAAATGGATATTACTCATATTCTTTCCTTTAGACAACTCAGGTTTGTCCACGTGTCTGTTGACACCTTTAGTGGCTACATCTTCACCTCCCTGCAGTCGGGGGAAACAACTAAACATGTCATCACCCACATGCTCGCAGCTATGGCCCATATGGGCTGTCCTACAAGGCTCAAGACAGACAATGGCCCTGGTTATACCAGCAAATCCTTTGCTGAGTTCTGTCAACACCTTAACATTATTCACAGTACAGGGATCCCATATAATCCACAGGGCCAAGGTATCGTCGAAAGGGCAAATCAAAAACTCAAAATAACCATTTCCAAGCTCTTGACGGTCACATGGTATCCCACCAAAGGATCCCCCCGCAATATCCTCAACCATGCCCTCCTTATCATCAATTTTCTTTCCCTAGACCAAAACAATCGCTCTGCTGCCAATCGCTTCTGGCACCCCTCTACAGCCTCCTCCTTCGCCACAGCCCTCTGGAAAGATCCCCTCACTAATCAATGGCATGGCCCTGACCCCGTCCTCATATGGGGAAGGGGCTCAGCCTGTATCTATTCTCAGGCTGACCACAATGCACGCTGGGTACCCGAGCGCCTTGTAAAACAACTTAATAAACCTGCCCAGGGAGGCGCCCCTGAGGGTTAATATTTTTCCTTTATAGATGTTCCCGTCAAGCTTCCTGTATGTTCTTGTGATGCTCCCGGCGACCATCGCTAATCATCAACATGCTTCATTCAGGTGGACACTCAGGTGCTGGGGGGACCAAAAGATACTAGGCGCGGCTTGGATCTACTATTCCTCAAGGAGGGGGGCCTCTGTGCGGCCCTCAAAGAAAAATGTTGCTTCTACATTGACTCCTCTGGTGTTGTCCTACACGCTATGGACAAATTAAACGATGCCCTAAAAAGAGAGAAATAGCCAGAACGCAAGCCTTATTCCCCAGTGCCGGGTTCTCCACTGTGCTCCCCTACCTTGCCCCCCTTTTTGGCCCCCTTATAGTTGTGGTCCTCGCCTTGACCTTTGGTCCCTGCCTATTCAAGAGACTCATTGCCGCCGTAAAAACAGATGCTGATGAGTACAAACAAGCCGAACCATATGATGATATTCAGGCCCCAGCATATAAGAATGTCGGCCAATGACGGGTAAGATGGAGTCACAAGTCACTAACACTCTCAGGACCACCTAAGACAGAGCGCCACTCTTCGCTGGGACGCTGGTGATGCTAGTGGTTAGCTCAATGACGGGTAAGGCCTGAAAAATCAAATGCGTAAAAACAAAAAGACTTGCAGTAACCTCCACAACCTAAGACAGGCCACATTCAGGGTCATACAAACATTCATGGTCGGCAATATTCTCATTTGGAGAAAAAGGAGCATATGTGGGGAGCCATAAATGACCCAGCTTCACGTCTGAGCATGCGCCCCCCCCGCCCATCCTGATCCTACGTCACCCATTAGACCCTCCCACCGTTTCCCTCAAAGAGATATAAGCCCTGGCACTTCCGCAATAAACTCTCTCGCTCAACTTCCCTGATCTGTGTGTGTGTGTGTGTGTCTGCTTTCTCATCCCCATACCGTCACCCGGGTTCGCGTTCCTGCCCCTGGGAGGCCCCGCTGGTCGGAGTCTTCTTGGGCCACAACACAACATAGTGGTAGGAAGTTGGATCACTGGGGGTGTGAGCCAAAGGGATAGGGAACTCCAGCCCTTTCCTGTCTGTCTTTTTCCTGACTGCCACCCTGCTTCACCACACACCCCAAAGTAATGTGCCAACTGACATTGTACTAAAATTCTTGATACAATGAGCCCAATAAACTCCTCTTCTTAAATTGTTTATCTCAGGTATTTTGTTGTAGTAGCACAGAGCTGACTAAGACATATGGCCCAAAGATGAAGAAAGACTAAAACCAAATAACCTGGAGGGGTTACCTCAACAATGCATAGTTTTCACTGAAATACACAATTTTTTTTACATCATTAAAATTCTGAGTCAAGGGTTGTTAAACTGTGACTGATGGATGAAATAAGGCCCACTGCCTGCTTTCATGCAGCAAGCATGCTAAAACCAGTTCTACTAATGAACATTCACAATTGGCTTGATCATCGAGGCCACCAACTTTGGGTTGCAATTAAGTGAAATGTTATCTTCAGAATAAAGAATCCCATTCTTCCCTTTAATAGACTTGTATTACAACAATTTATACTTAAAGATCATTATCATATTTTGAATTTCATTAATACATATTTAGTGGATATTTGTTTTTTCTTGTCATACAAATACCTATATAATGTCTTTGATTTTGCTTCTTGGCTGCAAAACCCAAAGCATTTGTTATCTGGTCCTTTAGAGGAAAAGCTTGCAGACTTCTGTTCTATACTTTTAATT
Source organism: Erethizon dorsatum (assembly GCA_028451465.1). Taxonomy (NCBI): domain Eukaryota; kingdom Metazoa; phylum Chordata; class Mammalia; order Rodentia; family Erethizontidae; genus Erethizon; species Erethizon dorsatum. The sequence goes on along the minus strand of CM051828.1, from coordinate 118,226,489 downwards.
TGTTAGTTTTTTCCTACTGATATTGATTCTGGTATATTGGTCTGTTTACTCACTTGTGAAGCATACTTATTTACTCAAAGTGTTGGATGACGTTTTGATGTAGTAACCAGGTGTTTCTTTCTATTCACTGTGCCCTGTTTTCCCATGCATCCCCAGTAGGCTTCCTGGTGGCAGAAAACCAATTATCTGGGGTAGGAGAAGGGTGATTATACTCACAGAAAAAAAGAGTCAGGTTAAAGGGATTGGAAAATTATGTCATTAAGAAGAATGCATTCTCAGCCTTAGAGGTTAAGGTCTTGGGCTTGGGGAGAGAGGAAGGTAAAGAGATGACAGAACATGATGAAGGGGAGAGGATGGTTGCTCCTGAATGAAGGGAATGAACCAAAAGTAGAAGGACCCTGTAGACAGGAGTGAAGCCCCTAAACAAGGAATTCTCAGCCTCCTTTTTCAGTAAGCCCTGTCTGGTTCTATTGCCAGGGAAGTTGTGTGATATAAGTTGCTGCTGGTGGGTCACTCAATCTTTCTCTCAACAGATCGTCACCACCAGGTTGAGAACCTCTTCAGTGTCCTCCAGCTGACCTCCTTCCTGAATTGTCTGCATCAGCATCAGCTGATCATCCATTCACCACAGACCTGACCTTTCCATGAGGCTATACAAATACCTTTTCATTTTCTTTCCACACAAAGTCATTCTCCCAAACTGGGCTTAGCCTCTTCACATCTTAAGAGGTTTGTAGGAAAGCCAAGGAAATTGCCCATCATTCCTACGAGCTCCTGTCTGACTCTCAACTGACACAAATCCTTTTGGGCTGTCCTTTCTGTAAGCCCTTCTCACTTTCACTATTTTTTCATATAACTACAAGAGGAATCAATATTACCTGCGACTTATTGATTTAAACAGAAAGTGAGGGGTAGTCTAATAGACGCTAGGGTTATAAAGGCCAAGTTTTACCATTTAATTCTTGACTCTAAACTCCCAAACAATTTCCCAGTTATTTTTTCTCTAAATAAGCATCCTCGTACTGTTCAAAAAAGTTCAAATAGGGTTGCCTTTGGATTGAGACTTCCTGGGTCTGTGGGTTCATGTATAAGCAAACTGGAGCTCAGTGTTAACAGTAGAGTAAAATTGGAGACAGGACCAGTCAGCAAGAATCAACTAATCTCTGGCTGGAGTCTTTCTGCTCTAAACCAACTACCTTTTCTTTATCTTTCCTTTTCTCATAAAAGCTTGTATTGGAGCATTCTGAAGCACTGTTGGTCTGAAATACTACCTGGTTCATGAAAATTTTCAGGCTCAATTAAACTGTTAAATTTAACCTGTTTCAGGTTTTCCTTTTTAACATATTGGTGTCATAAGTGGGATAAGAAGTAGAATTTACAGCCACCTCCATCAATACCAAGTTATCAGGTGAGGTGCTTCCCAGGCCTCATTGTGGCCTTTGATCTCTTGCAGTAACTGGAGGTTGTATCTTTCCAGATTCTGAGCTCTACTAATTTGTGTTCTGAGTTCTTCAAGTTTATTTGAGCAAAAACAATTATTTCTTTTTTCCCCCTTCTTTGCTGAATTGGATCCAATTAAGAGGTTTCAGGCATCTGACTGGGTGAAATAAAAGCTGAACTAGGTTGAAATGTCAAATTGTATTTAAGAGTTTGATGGATTGGATCCAGTTAGGAGGTTTTGGGTAGGTATTTTTTGATAATGGGGTTATCACAACCTAAACAGTTTGGACATCCACATTTTAGGACTCCAGATAATTTCATCATTACAGTTATGGACCAGATGTGGATTTTTGTGAAAATGGATTGGCATTACTAGGAACAACTTATTGAACAGAGGCCACAGTGGGGAAATCTTAATTTGGATAGAGTTATTTATTTGCGAGGCACCTTAGAAAAGAAGGGATCAAAATATGCAAAGACAATGGGATGCATAAGCATGTAAAAGATTAAATAAAAAATTGCTTCCTTAAAATTTCTTTACAAAATGGAAATTAAAAGTTTAAGCAATAAACTAAGGACATGGCCAGAGAGGAGTGCATCCTAAGTTAACTCTGACTTCTTTTCTCTATCAGCCTTTACCTCAATACTCTGAGTTCACTAATTTTTTAGTCGATTATCATTCTACTCTGAGGATAATGAAGAATGGGATGTTAGATATATGCCATACAAAATGAGACCTTCTGATAAACCAGGCCTGCTGGCATATCCACTTATACTCTATGGTCTAAGGCTGAGCTTAAAACCATTGAAAGAGACCTTCCCAAGCCAAGAGATTTAGGATTCTCATAGGAGATTAAAATCCATCTTCCTGACCTTCACAAACTTAATCACATGATATCAGCACTGGTAAGGCTTGAACACGGAAGGGAGGAGCAGAAGGGAAAGATCCCGAAGAGGGTGTTGAAGACTCCTCCAAGCCCTCTTCAAGAGAGAAGCTGAGGGCAGCTAGAAGAGTTGCCAAAGCCTTTTAAATTTAACCTCTAAGATTTTTTCCTTGTAAAATCGATTGGTCTGTTATTCATCCTCGTAGGCAAAAGAATGATGAGCCAGTTTCAGATTACAAAGCTTACTTAGGATCATTATTTGTGAATCATTCTGAACTTGAAATACAGTAGGGAGTATTTCCTACAGGGGCTGAAATAGCATTAGCTGCTGTATTTATATACAAATTTCACTCTGAGCTTAGCAGTCTAATTAAGAAGCATAAACTGGGATGGTAAGTTATACATATGGTTGAATTGGTTGCTTTATCAGAGCATTATAGGGGATTCTATAAGAGAAAAAATATTCAAAAGACTGACAAACTTGTATTTCTCCCATTATAGTTGCTAGAACCAAGCCCCAAAGGGCCTTTTTGTCCTATTTTAAATCATACCCAAAAGATCCTAGACTGAGAAAGTCTTTACCCTAAAGTGCCTGCCTTTATGGCAAACAAACCAGGACACTGGAGAAATTGTCCAGTTTTATCTCAGTCCACCAGTAAATCTCTTTTATTTGGATCAAAGTGTTTCCCCACTCAAGGAAGCCTGCAAGATAACAACCAACACTGATGGGGCTCTAAGGGATTCTCCAGTAACTTGTTCTCCCAGTACCTTTTAATAAACATGAAGAATGAAAGTTGAGGTAAACAAAAGTTGGGCATGATGGTGCACGCCTGTAATCCCAGCATTTGGGAGGCTGAAGGAGAAGGATTGCCATGAGTTTGAAGCCAGTCTGAACTACACGGTGAGACTCTGTTTCAAAAAGTAAAGCAAAACAACAAAACAAAACAAAATATTGAGGTAAATGGGGAAACTTGCATCATCTTGGTGGACCTGGAGTCACTTTACCTACTTTAACCTCCACTGCAATAAATCAATAAATCCCTTGGAGTAAAAGGGTCATTTATGTGGTGAATGTTTCAAATCAGGAATAAGAGGTGCTCATATCTTTCCAATTGACACTGGAGATATTTTCAAAAATTTACCTTTTTACCGCGTGATACACCTCCAGTGGACTTAGGATGAGATTTACTCTCTAAGTTGAGGGGGCACATAAAGTGGTCTACTGAGGGAGAGATAATCTTAGCATTTCCTGACTTCCTTAACCAGATTGGTTATGCTCTATATAGGTAGAAATGGAGATGGCTGAAATCAGACTTGTAGTATTCCTGAACTTTCTAAAACACCTGCGTGTTCAGGGTTTCTTCTACTGACATAGGAAGGGTTAAAATTGTGGAGCCTATAAAAGTCCAACTAGAGCAATCTAAACCTTTCCCTGAATTACCATATCCATTAAAGCCTGAAATGATTTAAGCATTCTCATGAATTGCAGGAGGCTTGATTAAACAAGGCCTTATAATTCTGTGTAACACTCTAATTGTGCCACGTAAAAAACCAAATGGATGTGGTTGGAGATTTGTTCTAGATATATGCACAATTAATAAAATTCTGATACCAAGGTTTCCTTTGGCTCCAATCATTGTCTAGTGCACCCACTGATTCAAAATAGTTTACAGTATTAGGTCTTTCTTTGCTTTCTCTGGGAGCCCAGTTGACATAGAAGGTCTGAATGCATCTGCCGTTAGCTGGGAAGCTCAGCATTGCACCTGGACTGTGATGTTGCTAGGTTCTACTGAAGCCTCTTCGTTTTTTTCCAAGACATTGCATCAGGATATTGTAACCCTATAGTTTCCCCCATGTTCTCAGCATGTTGATGGTCTGTAGCTTTGCCATGAGTGGAGAATGCTTTCAATTTACTTTACCCCTCACAGAAGTTCACATGTAAAGGTCATAAAGTTTGTGTGTCTCACTGTTGACCTTCAAGGAAAAAGGTACTTAGTGCATGACCTGATGGCTAAAGGATAGGTACTTAGTGCATGACCTGATGGCTAAAGGATCTCTCTCTCACCTGGGAGAATAAAAGCTATTCAAAGTTTCCCCCAGCTTCCAATTAAAAGACAATTAAAAGAGTTTTTGGACTTTCTAGAGACTGTAGATCCTGAGTATCAAATCTTTTCTCTAATAGCTTTACCTTTGTATGAACTCACTATGAATCTAGTACCCAAGTATTTACCTTGGGAAGACATCCATGAGTAATTTTTTTGGATTGTAGATAAATATTTATTTCTAACAGATCTGGCAGCTAGAAAATTAAAGATTAAGGTACTGACTGACTTGTTTCCTGGTAAGGGCCCTCTTTCTGACTTTTCAGATGGCTAACTTTTCTGTCCTCATATGATGAATAAAGGGATCCCTCTCCCTCTTTCTATAAATCTTCTAGTCCCATTATGAAAGTGTTATCCTCATCACCTTATCAAGCCCTAATTATCCCCAAACATCCATCTCCAACAACTACCACATTGGAGGTTAGGGTTTCAACATACAAATTTTAGGGGAATGTGATTCAGCCCATAGCAATCCCTCTTTTCCCCCTGTCCTTGTATATAATGTGACTTTAACACCTATATATAAATGTATACATATATACTTGTATATACAGTCATGTACCATGAAATGACATTTTGGTTAATGATGGGCCTCCTATACAAGAATAATTACATTAAGATTATAATGTTGCTAGAAAATCTTGTCAGCTAGTGATGTCATAGCTGCATGAAAAGGCTTTTAATTAATTGAAACTCACCTTACAATATCCAATTTTAGGACTTACAATACTAAGCCTTTTACTTTATTTCTTAGAAAGCATAACAACAAAGTATTAGGAGTTATTATGCAACAAAATGGGAAAAAAACAGACCCATTTCATACTATAGCCTGCAACTAGACCCAGGAACTGAGGCATATCTTTATTTAAAAGCAGCAATTATAGCAGTCAGATTGGTAGAGGTCCTGCCTGGGCTGGTTTTAGGATATCAACTACTCTTCTAAGTTCTCCTTGCTGTGGAAACTTTATTAAGGTCAAGTAAAACTCAGCATTTTTCAGAAAGTAAACTAACATTTTATGAAATTATTTTTTAATGAGTGTTACAAGTCAGAATTTATAATGACTATCATATAGACATGGCACAGTTTATTTAGACATTTACTATTATTCACTTTATCATTACCAAAATATATCATAAACAATAATAATACAATACACAACCTTGTTTTTCTTTTGTGGTACTGGGAACTGAACCCAGGGAATGCTAAACTGCATCCTCAGCTCTTTTTTTATTTATTGGCTTGTTTGTTTGCTTGTTTGTTTTTTCAGACAGGATCTGGCTAAGTTTTCCAGGCTGGCCTCAAACTTATGATTTTTCTGCCTCAGCCTCTCAGGTAGCTGGGATTACAGGCCTGTACCACCATACCAAGCAAAACATACAATCTTATTTATTTATCATTTTTCTATTTTATGGAAAAAATAAAACAAGATTTTAAAACAAAATAATAGGAGAATAACAACAGTTAATACATTACACATTGTTAACTTCAAAGTAGTTACTCAGAGTACAAGAAGTGGGCATAAAAAATTCCCCAAATGATATTAGCACAAACCTTTCTTTTCAATGAAGTAAGAGAAACTAGTAGTGTAACTATCTTGTATTTTTTTTCCTTATCGTGCCACCATTTCATCTCCTTCTAAATTGTTGCAATTTATTTAACCCCACTACTTTGCCTGAAGATGGTGAGGACCACAACTGTGTAAATGTGGTAGAACAGTTATTGGTTCCTCACAATAACTTATAGGATGTTCCATTAGGTGATCATTAATACTACTTGTTCCTGGATCTTATGTTAAACATGAAAAAGGAAAATATCATGCAGAGTATGCTGTGATAACCCAATGTGAACTCACAGAAAAGGGAATTCTTTTAATCTAAGTCAACTCAGCCTGCAGAGCATTTTGCTCTTATCTGATCTTGTTGCGTAGCTAAAGTAAATATTTATGCAGGTAGAAGATATTCTTTTGGAGTTGTTCATGATTTTGGCATTCAATGGAAACAGAGGAGGTTTTTTACTTCTAATGGGAATCCCATCAAAAATGGACTTTAAGCAGATGAACTCCTTTCTGTTTGATCACAATCACAAATTGTCACTATTAAAATTGAAGCTTACACTCATTAAATCAAATCTCAGTGTCAAGGAAATGCCCTAGTGAATTTTTTGTTAAAAGCTAGTTTTGAATGGCGATTGAACTCTGTAAGATTTGATCTGAATCAAACCATCTACAACCATTTATTCAATAAACAATGATATGCACCTGAATTAGGAAAGCAAAATTGGCACTTAAAAGGATGCAAGTTTAACATTAAACGTGGACTCACAGAAAGCCCAGTTGCCTTCGTAGTCTTTAAAATGACTGCTATTAAATGGTCTGCAATTCACTACTCAACAAATTATGAAAAATTATTGGTGGGGTGATTGTTCTAAAGTCAGAAAAATGGTTTATAACTAATGTCTTATTTGTCGGACTCAGAATCTTGGAGAAATCATTAAGAGTTCAGGTGGCACATTTCCACCACCTGTCAGACCATATGCACAGCTGCTGTCCCTTCATCAGAGTCCACCTTCAATGGGGTATCAGTATGCAGTTGTAGTTGTGTATCTGTTCTCAGGATGGACTGAAACTTTCCCATGCTGGATAGCTAATGCTACAATAGTAGCAAGAACAAACAAACAAACAAAACCAAAAAAAAAAAAAAACACAAAAAAACAAAAAAAAAAACACCAAAAATTAGAGAATGTGTTTCCTTTATGGAGCACATTTGGAGAACTTTTTACTAACAGAGAAATCCATTTTGCTAGGAAAATTATAAAGAATCCGTTGTTCTAAGAGCACGATGGCGTAACAGCTGTTCTACTCACCTTCAGTCTTCTAGAAAAGTTATAGCGCTTTAAGACTAAAACTGGCAAAGTGCATTGAATCAGTTGGTTGGAAAAGTTTTACACTGGCTTACATGGCAATTAGATGTACTCCTAGAGCAAAGCATAAGTTGAAGCCTTATGAAGTAGTAACTGAAAGGTTTATGCCCCTAATAATACAATGTCATGTATATCTTGTACTAACTTCTGATGTCACCCAGTATCACAAGACTGAGACATATTATGCCAAAGCATATTTACACCAAGTAAAATAAGTCTTTCATGGTCTACCAATTGATGATTAGATTTTCTATGACCTAGAATCTGAATCTTCTGGAATATGATATGAGAAAACTGTCCTGGAGACTCAGAGGGGACCATACTGACCTCTTCTCACTATTCACACTACAGAACAGCTTCAAGAGGCCAAATCTGGATCTATGTCCCTCAATTCAAGTGGGATCCTCCAGGACTTTGGAACTGTACAACAGCTGAGATCTTTATTTTTTATTTATTTATTTATTTACTTATTGGGTACCAGGGGTCGACCTCAGGACCTCGCGCACCAGCACGCTGAACGATATCACCGGCCCTTTTTCGTATGTGGGTTCCAGGAGTCGAACTTGGGCCCTTGCACTTGCCAGGCAGGCACTTACGCCGCTGAGCGATCTCACCGGCCCAACAGCTGAGATCTTAAGTTAGCGCTGGTCAGGGAGCTCTCGCCACAGAAACAGATGGCGGCTTTAACATGTACAGCATTCCCAGTATAACAAATCAAGAACTTACTGTTTTTATTGTAAAGCCTTTCTTCTTTTATCTCTTTTGTTTCTCGCTCTTCATTTTTATCTGTGTGTGGCATGATAATGACATAATTAGGATCTCACAGTCAATAATTTCTTCAGGAAGTTTAACTGAATGCTGCACTTGACATACAATATCAAAATCCTTTCAGGACTTTAGAAATCCTTTTGTTTTCCTTGGGACTGGATTTTCCAGAATCCCAAGTGTGACCATCTGTTCAGATTATACAGCTAGTCCATTCTATAGAGTTAAACTTCTGGACCCATTTATTCTTATCCCGTGTTTTTTTCTAACCCAACTAAAGACTGAGATGGCCAGGTCTACTGACTATATTACAAAGAGATTACATAGTGAAAAAAGACAACTTAAACAGAGCTATTTGCAAGAACTCCTACCTACCTAGGTACTTTGGCAGCCTTCCAATATGTAATAACTCAGCATCAGTCTCTTGGTTAGAAACTGCCAGTGCCTCTGTTCCAACTAATGGCTCCATAAGTGAAATCACCCAAGGAAGAGCCTTATGTGCATGTCCAAATAACATCTTTTTCTGTGGAGAATTTAACTCTCAGCCATCTGCTTGGGCCATTCCATGTTTCAACAATGGAGAACGAAAGGCCATTGAGGAGTAGAGTTTTTGATGGTACTGTTGTCATTCCATAAAACTCAGAAACTAAACATTGTTCCACCTCTCTAAACCTCCATTGTAGATTAGAAAGAAACATACCAGCAGATGTCAACTTTGCTGTGGGAAAGTTTGTTAAGTCCTTTTCCCCAAGGCTTAGTCAGTCCAAGAGAAATGATCAGAAGTTTGTCTTTGACATAGCTACTATAGCTGGTTCTACAAACAAGGCTATCACTTCCTAAGCAAAATTTAAATTCCCTTGCTCAAGTAGCCTATATGGTAGGATTACACTGGACTCTGTGTTGCCTGAAAAAGGAGGAGTTTGTGTAGTCATTAACACTCCTTGTTTTACCTAGACGTATACCTCTGAGATCATAGAAACTCAGTTACAAGAAATTAACAAACAGGCTACCTGGTTAAAACAGATTGAGGGCCAGTGAGATAGCTCAGTGGCATAAACACCTGCCTGGCAAGCGCGAGGTCTTGAGTTCGACTCCCGGTACCCACAAAACAAAACAAAAAAACAGATTGAATTCCTCACTGTTTCATTCTTTGATTTAGTTTTAGCTGGTTTGGTTCGTGGCCATCTTGGTTAAGCAGCATGCTCCTGTCTTTTGCTATTATCCTCCTGATAGTCATCCTGTGATCTCCCTGGAATACTGTTTTCTTTGAAAAATCTTAATTGTGTTTTCCCAGCCATCAATGGTGCACCAGATGGTTTCACTGCCATTAAATTGACAGAAAGGAGATGAACAACAAAAGGAATCTTTTTTCAATGAATTGGATGCTGTGATTTATGTATGCTCCATGCTGAGACAGAAACAACCCAGCCATGATGGTCACAGGAAATGGTACCTGTGCCTAAACTTTGCTCAATTTCTTACATAGCAGAGGCTGAGCAAAGAGGAGAAAGTAATTGTTTTTAAAACAGCCAAATTAGGGAGGCCATTACACTAAAAGCACCTGAAGCTTTGGGTTCCTCCATAACAAACCGGGGACCAATGTAAACAGCAGAATGAAAGGAGAGATTTTCCAATCAGAAGCACTCAGTTAACCCCTGACTAGGGTCTCTCTCTTCTAAATCGATCAAGTATCTTTTCTGCGTCTCCCCTCCATGTAAAAGCTGGCTTTCCACACTTCTGCTCAGGAGTAGTCTGTACAGGCTTTGGTCTGAAGTGCCATCTGGTTTGTGAATCTTTTTCTTGTTCAATTAAACTCTTAAATTTAACTTGTCTTGGGTTTTTCCTTTTAACAATACTATTCAAAGTCTGTGTTTGGTCAATGTGTTCCTTTATTTAGCATATCAACCAAGGCATAGTCAGAAGACAGAAGCCACACCAGTAATTTGTACAGAGAAAATTTAATATAATAGTTGCTAAATAGGAATAAAAGATAATTTTTATGGAACACAGGATTATCAGATTCATAAACAGCATCCACTGCCCCTGGAGCTGGGGGTAGGACAAAGAAAATGTAGGCATTCTGCTCCCCTATCTCTGCCCGTGTATATCCATAAAAATGGGCCTCAGTCTGTCAATGGGAGGCCATGATTACAACAGTACCATGCAGCCTGGTAATGGTGAAGACATTTTCGAAGGCTGGAGTAAAAAGAGCTCACCTAACTGGAGGGTGTGGGCGGTCTGTTGGACAGGGCCGGCACGATGGCAGCTAAGCACCTCATGGTAGACGACTGGAGGGCCACAGAGGGTCTACAGGAAGTGGCCCATGAGAGGCAGAGGTACTTCCTGGACAGTGAGGGCCCTGGAGCTCCAACATACTCTCCTCTTGGTGCTGTTTCATTGGAGGAAACAAAAGGACAACAGAGTCAGAAAGAACAGGCTCTTCCTGTTTACTATGGCTTGGCAGCTGGCCACAAAGAATGTTCAGAGGGTCCATTTTGGGTATCACAAAGCAGGACAAAGAGAGCTGGGCTTGTAGCTAAGAGGCTATTAGTTTGGTAACTAGCGCATTTATCCAAACATAAATAATAAAAAATGAGGTAAAGTGATCGGTGAGGTGTGAAGCATGTGCACTAGGCTGAAGGCATAGGCGAATGCTTATATTCAGGAATGCAATTCATTATTCTGAAGCTTGCTTTCCTTATTTAAAAGTGTACTATGGATATCTTTCATTGTCAGTGGATATAGATCTATCTTTTTTTGCATGTAGCTGCAAGGTATTCCATTGTACAGCTGCCCTAGAATTTAATTTACTATTTTCCCAATGGTGGACATTTTGGTTGTTTTAAAGTTTCCACTACAATGAAAAAACGCTGCCATGCACATTCTTGTTACTTTACTTAAAAACAATGTATGCACATGAAGAAAATTCTGGAAGATCGTACACCAAAATATTTACTGTGGTTTTTTTCAGAAGTGGGTGAGTTTGGAAAATGTTCTCTTTTCACTTTATGCATAGCTGTACTGTTTAGATTGCTTTTTATAGGCATGCTTCATTTTTATAATTAGAAAATACAAAAAAAGATATTTTATTGTTGAAAAGAAATGCAATTTAATTGAAATTGTATATGCCAATGAGACTCTGTTTCAATGCTCAGGTGTTTATATGGCAAACGTTCTTTCAGTTTTCTTGGAAGGAGCAACATTTGTTAATTGCGTGACAGGGTCCCATCTAAGGGTATGGATGTGTTTTTAGGGGTTCGTCGCTCTGATACTGTGTTTGGAGAGGAGGAAACTCTTCTATTGAGGCATCTCGGCAGATGCTCACTGTGACTGAATCTGACTGGAAAGGCTGACTTGACTTTGAGTTGCAATGCGCGCAGGGCAGCAAGACTAGGAGCAGTGTTTACGTTTGGTTTGCTCGAGTTACGAAGTGAGGTGATGAGGTTTGCAGTGTCCACCTCCATCTTGCCTGAGTCTGCAGGCTTGGCATATGGAGGAGGTCACTGACCAGCCCTCTACTGGTTCATGGGTGATGGGCAGGTGGCAATTCCATCTCCACACTATGGGTGTTTATTTATTTATTTTTTATTCATGTACTTATTCTGAAATGAATATTAGATTTGAATGGGGTTAACGCTCTATCAAGAGCTCTCCAGATTCTAGAGCTTAACTCCCTTTCCTGATAAGCAGCAATAGAAACTCAGAATCAGGGCTGGGGAGGTGGCCGTTGCTAGCATGTGGGGAGCCCGGCGTTCAATTCCCCAGTACTGAAACAAAATTCAGAACCAAGGCAGAGTCTGTGACCAGGTTTGTTTCCATGAGGCTTTCCTCCCTTCTCCAAAGGCTGTGTGTGTGTGTGTGTGTGTGTGTGTGTGTGTGTGAATCCTCAAGAGCCTAGGATGTGTACAAACTGGTCAGGGGCTAAGGCTTGTTCTAGAATCACTCACTTTGCTGGACACCTTGGGGACACTCCAGTGCCTCTTGGATTTGAGAGTTGCAGGTAATGCCTGTTATTTCCTCTTTTAACAGACTACTTGTGACAGTCAGAGAAGGGACAGATGTCCCTCCCCTAGATGGCAGGGAGAATGGACATTAGGAAAGAGGACCGCAGTGGGAAGACAACAAAGACCAAAATGATAAGCTATTTTGGGGGATAAAAAATAACAGCTATAGACAAAACAGGACTATAATAACTATCATTTCAAGATAGCAAGGTATGGCCCTTAGGCCTTTTGCCTTCTCCTTGGTCCTGAAAATAGTCCTTTCCGTGGGGCTTCCTGACGGAGTAAGAGTACCTTGCGGCTGCCAAGGGTGGGTGATTGGCCCTCTGGGATGGACCTTTAGCTTGCCCATCACCTTCTTTGTTTTGTCAGCATTAAAAAGAAAGAAAGGGGCCAGTGATATCGCTCAGTGGTACGGGCACCTGCTGGCGTGCGAGATCCTGAGTTTGACCCCCAGTACACACACACACAAAAAAAAAAAAAAAAAAAAGAAAAGAAAAAAAAGAAAAAAAGAAGGGACAAAAGAAAGTAGATGGAAAGCACTTAAAAAGAGAGTGACTTCGCTTTCTGACACTTGTTTTGCCCAGACTTTCTTTCCAGTGGGGTCATATTGGGAATTTGTTACTGTCAGAAGCACAAAGCCAGTCCAGCAATTAATATGAATTAAATGTTTATTTTAGAGCAGAAATTCAAGGAGTCTGATGATTTAAGAGATCGCCCCTTTTTACTCCTGTATGATTCTCAAATGGGACACTGCTGCTCGTCTTCACAGAAACACAGGGAAATGCAGTGTAATGAATGCTTGTGCACTAGTTAGGCTTAGCATTTGAAGCATAACTTAAGGGCAACATCATTCACGGAAGATAATGAACCTCCCCAACGTGGGAAAGTGAGTGGGGGTTAATGAGACAGTTGCAGGTGTTTGGGAATGAGGGCAAATCAACCTTCAGCAGCACCACTGGCCAGAGCCTCAGCTCCCTCTGTGCCAGGCAGGTGGAGGTGATGACGTGCAAGCATTTGGAGGCGGCCACAGAGGACTCATCAGTGCAGCCTGAGGCCCTCGCTCTGGTGATTTGGGGCAGCATTTGGATCTGTGCCCTGCTGCACTCTTCCAGGACCCATAGCATCAGGGACAGTTTGTTGGGGGGGGAAGGTGTCATTTTCCCATCACAGAGTGGCAAGCCGTCTAGCCATGTCTCTTGTCCTAAATCCTGCATGTTAAGGTTTCCATTCAGACATTAGGTGGAACAATAGCTTCTACTGCTTTAGCATTTCCCCTGTACCTCTCCAGCTGCTTTGGCTTTGTTTTTCTGTGTTTCTCTGTGGCTTGTGAGCTAAGCAGCTGCCCAAGCAAATGCCCTAATTTTGATAACTCGTAACCCTAAATATCCATGTGGTACAAAGCACTTTGGTATTCAATTTTTCTCAGGTTTGAGACTTTGCATTCCTGTGAGATCAGCAGAGCAGCTATTATTATCTGAATTTTATAGAAGTGGAGACAGAGGTTCACCGGGGAGGTCATGTGACCAGTCCAAAGCCACACAGCCTGCGAATAGCAATGTCAAGAAAACAAAGCCAAGTCTGTCAGACTTCAACACTACTGTTTGTTTCTTCAAGCAATCATAACGCCTTAAATTTCAATTGCACTGCTTTGTTCTTTTTTACAAACATCTTTGTTTAGTTTATAGATCCTACAACAATAGTGAGTAAAAAAAAATTAATTTGGAAAAGAACTGTGACAGCCAAGGTGAGAGAACTCCTCAGCAACGGAATCTTGACTGCAACCCACTAATTCTGCTGAAACCCTAGAACCCTTTCCTCTCTGCTCGGCTTCCCATCAAGGGAGCAGAGTGGACCTTTGTGTGCGCACCAACTGCACTTCTCCCAGGCAAATGGATGACTGTCCTCATAGCAAACCCTTCTATCTGCAGCTCATGGCCTTAGGTGTGGGGAGTGGGGTTGGTTCCAGAGGCAGACAGTCAGGGTTTTTAGAATGTTTTTCCTAGACATGGTATCTGATGTGATGATCAGGGTGTGCTTCCCCCTGGGATTTGCAAGTGCCTGAGGGTGCTGTGTATCAATACCACTGGGAAGGAGGGCCATTCTGTATCAGGGAAATGATGACTAACATTGAGGTTTTAGTATGTGGCAGGCACTAGTGTGTGTGTGTGTGTGTGTGTGTGTGGCTATGTATCATGTGTGTGTAACTTCTCATATAAATTAATATTTATTGTGAATCCATGGAATGAGTAGTGCAATTAATCCCCATTTACAGGTGAGGGTATGATGATACTGTGGTTCAGGGGGCTTAAGTAACTGCTCAGACACATACATCACCACAGACAATATTTGACTGCAAGTTTGTCCACTTCTGTGCTTTATCTATTAAAACACAGGCCAATTTCTGTTCTTTTTTTTAGGCCTGAGACAGCTCTCTGTGTCTGATCCATTCTCAACAATGCTGCCTGGTATCTAACTACAGCCTTGGCTGCCCTTATCAGAGCCCTGTAGCAGCTTCCCTCTGTTCAGAAGATGAGAGTTGGGAGGATGTCTGCTTACTGAGGGTCAGGTGCTAGACTTGCAGTGGCACAGCTAATCCTTCCACAGCCTTTGGAAGGCAGATTTCATTAATGTCATCATGCAGATCAAGAAGTGCAAGCTTCAAGAGTTCTATCTATTCTATCTTCCAGAAGATTTAGTGTTTCTATTTTAACATTTAGATCTTTGATCTATTAGAATTTTAGCTAAGTGCATGCTGAGAGACATGGGTCTAGTTTTAGTCTTCAACATGTGGAAAGCCATTTTCTTCAACACCATTTGTTAAAGAGGCTGTCTTTCTTCCAGTGAATGTGTTTGGGCCTCTGTCAAAGATAAGGTGGCTGAGTGTGTTTGGAGTTGTTTCCACATCTTTTAATCTGTTCTACTGATCCTCCAGTCTGTTTTTTGACCAGTCTGTTTTTATCACAGTAGCTTTGTGGTATAATTTAAAGTCAGGGATTCTGATGCCTCCTGCCTTGCCTTTGTTGCCCACAATTGTTTTTGCTATTCTAGGTCTCTTCTGGTTCCAAATAAATTTCAGGATTGTTTTCTCTAATTCTGTGAAATATACTACTGGTATTTTGATCAGGATTGCATTAAATCTGTATAACAATTTTGGGAGTATGGCCATTTTCACTAGGTTGGTTCTTCTTACCCAAAAGCAAGAGTTACCTTTCCATTTTTTGATATCCTTTTGATCTCCTTTTTCAGAGTACTTTAGTTTTTCAAGTAAAGATCTTTTACTTCCTTTGTTAGATTGATTCCTAAGTATTTCATTTTTTTATGCTATTGTGAAAAGTGTAATTTCTTTAATTTTTCTCTCAGTGAAGTTGTTATTTGTGTACAGGAATGGTATTGATTTTTGACTGTTGACTTTGCACAATTTGTGATAGCTAAATCTTGGAAACAGTCCAAATGCCCATCAACTGATGAATGGATAAAGAGGATGCATTGTTTTTATATATAAAATGGAATACTACTCAGCTATAAAGAAAGATAAACTTGAGACATGTCTAGCTAAATGAATGCACCTTGAGAACATACTCTTAAGTAAAATAAATCAAATACACATGTATAAATATTGCATTGTTTCTCTGGTGTGAGAATCTGAAAGTATAAATAAGGATCAAAATGTATAATAGATATTATAAAATAGGAAGAAAATATTCAAATGGGAAGGGGAATTAGAAAGGGGGGAGGAAGAAAGGAAGGAAGGGAAAAGAAAAAATTGAAAAAGAAGGAAGAAATGGAAACAAATCTTTTGTAAATAAAAAGGGGAAGAGAGGTCAAAGGGAGGGTAGGGGAATGTGGAAAAAAGAATTAAGATATCATGTATAGGTACAAATTCCCTATGATGAATGTGATCATTATGTACCTCTAAAATGTACCAACAAACTTAATTAATTAAAAAATAAAAAATAATAAAATGTTCATATCCCTTCCCCCCAAAAAGACATGGAAGCTTAGAGATGTCGTCCTTGCCCTTGGTCACAAAGCTACCAAGTGTTGGGCCCAAGATTTGTGCATGCATGTCACCCCAGTCCTCAAGAGGGTTACAAATGTGACTCAGACTTCTGTCCCAGACCTTTATGTTCATGCCTGAAACAGAGAGAGCATGCAATAAATATTTGTCACATGGGTGCATACAACCAGCCCTCTGTGAGTTTTGACTTCTGAAGGGCTTGAAAGAGTGGGCACGGGTGAGGCTTCCAGCCTTTTTCCATGTCTCTGGTGACATCTTCATGCATTTTATCCCCTTGAGCCACAAGTAAACCTTTGACTCAGCAAAGTCAATACAATGTCAAATAGAGAACTTTATCTTTTTGTAGCTGTAGAGATTGAATCCAGGGTCTTGGGCATCTTATGCAAGTGCTCCACCACTGAGCTACATCACCAGTACTTTTTATTTGGAAACTGGTCTTGTTAAGCTGATGAGGCTGGCTGCCAACATATGACCCTCGTCTTAGCCGCCCCATTAGCCAGGATTACAGGCGTGTGACTCCACACCCAGTTCATCTTCCTTAGAGGAATTCTGTGGCAGCTACCAGGAGGAAGCATTTCCTCATTTTGTTATCTGTCTGCCACGTTATCAGACGTATGTGTGTGGGCTGAGTTTTCTGAAATTGAGAAGAGAGAAGGACACTGAACTGACCTTTTCCTCCAGGCTTGCCACCAAATGTTTTCAGAGCAAGCAAGAGAAGTAAGGATAAATATTTCAAAGCCCCAATGCAAGTTTTACAGCACTACGGCCTTACAAATGTGCTAATGCTGCTGCAAATCTCCTGTAGGAGTGCATTAAGGTGATTCATAAGAACAGAAAATCCATCCTTGTCAGCCAGGGTTGAGCAGGACAGATTACCAATGGACACACTATTATACCTGTTCTTAGTACTTTCAAAATTACAGCTGGCGTTTATTTCTAATAAGTCATGGTGAAGTAGGTGCGATAGTTTATCTGTGCTGTAAGATAGACAAATCTGTATTTTTAAAAAACCACATCATTTTTCCATGGGTTTATAATAGATAAACCACCTAGGAAAGGGGTATTCTATTTACAGGACATGAGAGGGTTTGCCCTGGGGAATCAACATGGCTCAATAACGAGCTTTTGCTAGGACACTTTTTACTGTGAGGCTGCTTACAGCTTGTACTCAAGGAATCTAAAAGGATAATGCCATTTACAGCTATCAGGGCAAGGAATTAATCTCACAGTTTCTAAAAATGTGTGGGGAGAAGGCTGTTGGCCGTGTAGCTACCTGATGTCCATGAAAGAGTTTGCACATATGTGCGTGTTTGTGCTTCCTCTTTTCTTATCTGGACCATCTCTCTTAGAATCTTCCAATAAATGATTCCAACTTCTAATCCTCTTGTCACTGGACTCAGAATCACACCTACTTGGTGGAGCTGATATCCACCTTGCTATGTTCTAAACTGGCTTACTAGGAAGGCCAAATGGAAGAAAGGCAAAAGCTCAAAGCTTGACAGCACACAGGGTTTAAGGAGGTGTGAGAAATAGATCCTTTTCTGCACTGTTGGTGGGACTTTGTGTCCTCTTTATACCCATGGCACATAGCTGTTTTCCAGATTTACTTCTACATATGGGCAAATGCTGTGGTGTAATTCTGTTTGTAATAGTTAAAGACTAAAAACAAACTAATAACCCATAATATGTAATTGGATAAATATATACAGTATAATATTGTACATAAAATGGAATACTATCCAATTGTAAAGAATGATATAAGTCTGTTTATACTGATTTGAAACCAATTCTAAGATAAGAAGTAAAAAAATCATAATACAATGCACCTTTTGTTTAATTTTCGTGTAAAGAAGAAAACAAACACATCTTTTTCTATTTGTCTACCCATTTTAATATACTTTTTTTTTTGGTGGGTACTGGGCGTCGACCTCAGGACCTCACGCACCAGCAGGCACCCGTGCCGCTGAGTGATATCACCGGCCCCTTTTTCATATGTGGGTACCGGGAGTCAAACTCAGGGCCTCGCGCTTGCCAGGCAGGCGCTTATGCCGCTGAGCCATCTCACCGGCCCCATTTTAATATACTTAGAAGAGTTCTTCGAAAAAGTTGAATTACCCCATTTCAAAATGTTAGGCTGCCATAATAAAATACCAGACTTGGCAGTTTAGACAATGGAAATTTATTTTTCCACAGTTTGGAAACAGAGATTCAAGTCCAGCTGTCATAGGTTTGATTTCATTCTGAGGCCTCTCTCCACAGCATGCAGTGTGTCTCCCATCATCCTGCTTCTGTGCACACAGCCCTGGGGTCTTTTTGCATTTTCTAATTTCCAGCATCACTCAACTTTCAATTGCTGCAACAAAATACCTGACATACACAACTTAAGGGAAAAATGTTTATCTTGGCTCACAGTTTCTATGGTTTCAGTTCATGGCGGGCTGGCTCCAGGGTAGAAATATCATGATGAAAGGGCATCACAGAGGAAAGCTGCTCTACTCATGGCAGCCAGGAAGCAGAGAGCAAGGAAGAGGCAGACAGAGAAGGGGCTGGGGCCAGGGTATACCCTTGAGAGCCATGCCCCCAGGGACCAACTTCCTCCAACTGGGCTCCACCTCCTAATGAACCCATCAGCTATGAGCTCACCAAGGGATTAACTCATGGATGAGGTCAGCACCCTCGTTATCCAATCGCCTCTCTAGGTTCCACTTCTGATCATTGTTGCCTTGGTATTAAACCATTAATTCATGGTTTTTGGGAGAACACTATATTTTAACCATAACAGACACCAGTCAAATTAGATTAGGTGTCATCCTGTGGCCTTATTTTAACTTAATACTTCCTCTTGAAAGGCCCTATTTTCACATACAATTATGTCCTGAAGTATAGGGCATTAGGACATCGACACACAACTTTTTGTTTTTGTGGGCGGGGACTCAATTCAGTCTGTAACAGATGCCAAAATACCATTTACATCAGTTATCCTTAAGGAAGAGAGCTGGGGAGCCTTGCCTAGAAGGGAGACATAGTTTTCATTGTGTATCTTTTAAAAATGTCTACGTCCCACTGCTAAATTCATGTTGATCATGAGTGGTTTCAAAACAACATATTTCCAAATATTTCTGTTGTCTCTTTTTACTTACTAGTTTAGTGTGAACCTTGTCAATCGCTCTGCAATTGGTGGCATCCTCCCATTTTACAGAGCCATAGGTTAAGGGATATTCTCAGGGCTTAATTTATTCTTGGCAAATTATGTTCATTCTCATTAAGGAAATGAGTGCCAAATCATATAGGGGCCATTTACCACCTTCTCAAAATAGTTCTTTTCTCCTTGCATCTCTACTTATAAAATGGCTGTTTAAAAACATACATTTTGTGAGAATACTATTTTAAATATAATTCTGATTCTAGCCCCAGGTTGCTTTCTCATTTTTACTCTGTGGAAATATATTTGTTCTCAAGTATAATTAGAATTCTTCCAGAACACAGACGGTACAAGTGTGTAGAAAATTATTCCTTTTGTTTTCCTGAATAATCACATATAAATGGGAGGCAAACTTTTGCTACAATGCCCTCAACTTCTACCTGCTATCTTATAGCCAATGACTTGCTCCTTTTATTAAGCTATTATTATCATTTCAGAAACATTTATCTTCTTTAACTTGGTGTATGGGTTTCTAAGAAATACACTGTCCATCACTGTTACCATATGAGTATGTCCCTATGAGTGTGTGCGAGTGCATAATATATGTCACAGTGCCTCCACAGCTGTCTAGTGGTGTTTATAGCTTCATATATATAGGGCCACACTGTCACAAAAAATCGATATGGATCAGAAAGTCTACCTGGGCCTCCTGCCTCCTGGTAGTGGTATTCTTGGCACTATCTCTTTCCTAGGTTTTCACCATCATGTACTATAGGTGATTGGCTGGGAGCACCTGCCCTCGTCCAACTGAAGACTTTCATCTGGCCTCTAAGTCGACACAGCCTGTGGGCAGGGCAAGCCGCAAGGGCGGCTGCTTAATGCCTCAGAAGAAATTCTCAACTAGTGATAGGTAGGGAGTATTCATTGTCTTGTCTTTTAGCACTTCAACCAGTATAACTGCAGCGCATACCATCTGCATCAGCCCCCAGAGTTCTCTTGTAAGACTGAGCTTCCGTTGTCCATGTTGGTAACTTGCTCAGTGGCACCATCTTTACTGTCTTGCTTCCTTTCTCTATTTCCTTCTTTTTCTCCCTGCTTTAAGAGGTTCATTTTTGGGATCACCTCTAATAAACTACTTACTTTTGTATCCTCGTCACAGAATCTTCTGCTGGGATACACAAACCAAACCTCTACTACATGTCACTTCAGCACTTTCCCCTAACCCCAAAAGAAACCCTATAAACTGTGGGTGGGAACGTAAATTAGTACAGCCACTAGGGGAATTAGTGTGGAGATTCTTCCAAAAACTAGAAATCTAACTACCGTATGATATAGCTACATCACTCCTTGATATATACCTGAAGGAATTAAAGTCAGCGTACGTTAGAGATACCTGTCTGCACGTGTTTATTACAGCACAATTCACAATACTCAAGACATAGAATCAGTTTAAATGTCTATCAACAGATGAATGGATGAAGAAAATGTGGTGTACAGACACAACAGATTATCATTCAGCAATAATGGAGAACAAAATCATGTCATTTGTAGGAAAATGATGTAATTAGAGGTCTCACCATGCTAAGTGAAATAAGTCAGATTCAGAAAGACAAGTGTGGCATATTTCCCCTAATATGTGGAATCTAGGAAGAAAAAATGACATGCAAGTGGGAAAAAGACTATTAGACAAGAGGAAGGCGATTAGGAGAGTTGGGAAGAGGTAGAAAGGAGGGTACTAGGAAATGGAAATTATTAAAATGTATTACATGCATGTATGAAAATGCAACAATAAAACTCAATATTTTGTAAAATTAATATGGACAAATAACAGGAAAAAGTGCACCCCTCAACTCAGTAAGTAACAGTGACAACAAATACAGATTATTATACTCCCCTGGCTCATGCTTTGTGCAAAGCTTTATTTTGAAATAAAAAGATGTCATCTCCAGAAAGAAGAATGCATAGGAAATTGTCCTCAGTGCTGAATGCTAGAAACCCAAAGAGAGGCGTTGTTCGTGATGCGAACATTAATGCCATGAGAGGGCCACAGAGTGTGCTGGCAGATGCCAAGCCACCCACATGGAGCCCCAGATCGACTTGTGTCACACGCTGTATTAAAAACCGACCTGGACTTTTGCAGGAAAGATTCGCCCCAAAGCCTGGGGCTTAGTCCAGCTCTCAGTGGTTTAATCCTTAACTGTAAATTTCTTCTGCTCTTTGAATTGGACCTCCTAGTTAATGCCTTCTAAATGCAGCTTTTGTGATGTGAACTTCTTTTCCTCTGAAAGGATATTCAGGTAAAAAAGAAAAAGGCCAAATCGGTTTTCCTAGTTTATCTTTCCACAGTGATTTATTTCCCTGGAAAAGGCTTAAGCGCAAATGTCATTTCTGGTTCCCATTGCAGCCCCTTTCTTGAGCCGAAGGACTGAGTGGGGTGGGGGTGGGAGCTGCAAAGGACTCAGCCCTGAGGTTGTTCAGGAGGTTTGGGTCTTGTGCCAGATTCGACTTCTCTTGCATGCTGAGTTCTGTGAATGCTGGAGGCTGGTATTTGGTGCAGGGATTAAGCCATGGTTTCTGGACACAGGCTTACAAATGACACTTCCTCAGGGGTCATCTGACTCATGGTGAGGGTATACAGAGGACAACATCTGGGGACCCACAGGATGTCACCCAGGTGACCTGGAAAGGCTCCGGGCTACCTGAGTGCTCCCGAGCTCCTGCAAATTTTTAAAACCTCAATTTGAGAAAAATGCAACAGTGGCCACATATTCATCTGCCAAGCTCCTTATCAGACATCAGAGGTCTGCTTCTCCAGACAGCATCACTCAGTAGAGCCTGTTGGTTGGGAAGATGGCATTTGACACGGAGCAAGGGGTGGATCTTTAAACGAGATCCTGCAGGAGGCTGGTAGTGGGATTCAGAAGTCAGCTGACCTTATGACTACAGGTGGGGCAGGGGATTTTCTTCCTTCTTTGTCTCTGTTTCAGACTTTAGAATCTTAGCACAGTGAAGAATATTTCTGGCTGATAGTGAGCCAGACACGGAGGTCCTGCTGTTTTGTGATCCCTCTCACATAGGTGAATGTGGTTACCGCTTCTTGAGGTCCAGGGTGCGGAGATGTGGTGGGTTCTAAGAAAGAGTAGAAAATGAGTAGGAAATACTGCTCAGGGATTTCAAACTGAGATGCCCCTCTCCCTCCCTCCTTCTACCATAACTCCAGTGCCTGCCTGAGTGTGAATGTGTCTTTGTGCAAAAAACTGAAGATGGGGGGAACTCTCACTCTGACAAGGTTAAGTTGCCTCTGCCACCTCTCTCTTCGCCCTGGTCCCTCTTCTGGTGTCTAGAAGCATGAGAGTGCGGTGTCTTCTCTCAAGAGTTCTGGACACATTTGTTAATTTGAAATCCAGGAGTTTCAAAACATACTCCCGCAGGGGACACCGGGCTGGCTTTTTTTTTTTTTTTGTGGGTACCGGGGGGTCGACCTCAGGACCTCGCGCGCCAACAGGCACCTGTGCCGCTGAGCGATATCACCGGCCCTTTTTTCATATGTGGGTTCCGGGAGTCGAACGCGGGCCCTCGCGCTTGCAAGGCAGGCGCTTACGCCACTGAGCCATCTCACCGGCCCTTTTTTTTTTTCAATGTGGGTACCGGGAGTCGAACTCAAGACCTCGCACTTGCCAGCAGGCGCTTGTGCCGCTGAGCTATATCACCGGCCCTTTTTTTCCTTTGTGTGGGTACCATGAGTCGAACTCAGGAACTTGCACTTGCCAGGCAGGTGCTTCTGCCGCTGAGCCATCTCACCGGGCCAGCTGGCTTTTGAAGACCTTGCAGATTTGTGCATTCACACTGGTGCCCTGTGCTCTCTTGCTTTTATGTTATTCTCTCTGTAGTTCTTGTTTCTTGCTTCTCTATTTCTTTAATGGATATATTTGGCTGTAACAATGGACTCTCAGAAGCTGCGTTAGTTCCAGCTTCCTCTGTGCTGATAAGCGGAAAATATACAGAGCTTCCTGTTCCATGAAAATATTAGTGCCACAGAGGGACAAAATAAATCAATTATCAAAGGGATCTATGAGGAGAATTAACGTGGTACAAAGCACAGATGTTCTGTTTTCACATCTTGCCATAATAACCTTGGCATAGGTCATATTATCCAAGAAGAACAGGCAAATGCAGTGTCAAGGGTATGGGCACTGTTTCGGGCAAACAGTTAACCTCAGCTTTCTTATCAAGAAAATTGGGACAATGATAATAACTCTCATTAGGTTGTTGTGAGGATTAGATGAATAGCGCATGGACTTACAACAGTTTTTGACACAGAAGGTACTTGACAAGTCTTAGCTAATACCAGTCATTCTTTTGATTTCTATTTGCTGCACAATGTCATTCAATTCTTATGGCAACTTCATGAGAGGGATGTAATGTTTTCTCACTATATCACCACATTACTAGGATATCTAATGGGCACTTCAAATTTAAATTCTAAAACCTAATTCTTTATCTTCTCTGTATTCTTCCCCAATTTAGAAAAAGACAACTCCATTTCCCCACGATTTTCTCTCTTGTAACCCATTTGCTTCTCTTTTCTCTCATCCAACTCATCAGCAAAACTCATCAACAAAATGCTGTCACTTCACCTTTTAAATATAACCAGAGCCAACCACCTCCACCTCTACTCCCTAGTCCTGGAATTTTACTAACTAAAGATTCCTAACTGGTCTCCCTGCGTCTACCTTGTTGCAACCCCCACCCCTCCAGTCTCTTCTCAGTAAAGCGGGGTTATTTCAAGTCCTGTCCTGATTGTTCATCTCAGAGGAAAACAGAGTTCTCAGCATGAGCTAAGAATTCTGTGTGTGTGTTGCCCACTCCCCCTTGCAAGGACAACACCCGATTTTATCTTTGGTGTTATGTCTTGTTACTACTCTGTCCTTGGCCCACTTCTCGCCAGCCACTGCACTGTCTTCTAGCTCTTCCTCAAGCACACCAGAGACTCAGCCTGGCTGCCGCTTGCTGAAACACTGTCCATCACTTACTTTGGGCTGCTTGCTCCTCTCAAGAGGCCTCTCTTCAGTGACCTCCTTCCCAGTGAGACATCTCCAGTTGCCACCTCTTCAGCTGTTTTATTTGAAACCATACCCCTGCCTTGCCATTTATCTTCTTCCTCTTCTGTACTTCTCTGCATAGCACTCATCACATCTAACATATTTTATCTGTTAATTTCTCCCTCACCCTCAGATAGAACATATGCTCAAGGATGCGCTGGTGATGTGCAGGAGGAAGAATAGCAGTCTACCGTGCTCATTGCTGTGTCCTCAGAAATGATCAGTGTCTACCAAGTAGTGGGTGTTCAAGTGGTAGGTAAATGGACAACGTCATTCATTCATATTTTATATGTAAAATTTTACATATTTTATGTATGGTGAGAAAATTGGGTTTCAGGGAGCAGATGCAATCTGTACTGCTGAGCAGTGCGGAGTAACCCTGGGCATCAATGAGCATGAAAATCTCTTCTAAATCCTGGTCTTTTCTTTCACTTAAGGCATTTATTACAGTAAAGATATATGTTCCTGTTTTACCCATTTCTTCTATAGTGAAGAAGGTTATGATCTGACTTGTGTCTTCTGAAATTCATGTTGAAGCCCTAACTCCCAATATAGCTGTACTTGGAGATAGGGTCTTTAAAGACATAATTAAGGTTAAACCAGTTCCAAGAGTGGAGCCCTAATGCAATATTACTGGCATCCTTATGAGCAGAGAAGGAGATAAGAAGGATGGACATGCACAGAGCAAAGGCCAGGTGAGGACACAGCAAGAAAGGGGCCATCTGCCAGCTCTACAGAGAGGCCCAGGAACAACCAAGCTGTAGACATCTTGATCTTATACTTCCAGCCTCCAGCACAATGAGACAATACATTTCTTTAAATTAAGCCAAAGCCACCAAGTCTATGGTATTTTGTTATGGAGGCTCTAGCAGATTAAGACAAGGAGGTAGTAAATCTGAGTGCCTACTTTGTGTGTAAAAAAAGGTGGAGGACCTGGCAAAACAGGCCCTTGGAATGCCATGATCAAAGAGAACCAAATGCCAGTAGCTGGAGCCAATAAGAGTGAGCGCTAGTGCACATTTGTGGCATCCACATAGAAGTAAAATAGAAAGGGTTGCAATGCAACCTGAGAGTGGCTGCTCTGGAGGCGTCACATATGTCTTCTGTAAGTACAGCTTGGGAAATTCTCAACACGTGATGAAGACCCAGGCTTCTCTCCACATGTCCATGCTCTGCATCTATGATTCATGACCACCATCTTCTCAAATGTAAGGTGGCAGGCTGTGGGCTCCTTTCCAGGGTACCTATAGTGCAGGCAATATGGTATTTTTTTTGGAAAAGAATATTTATTATTTTAACAGCTGTAGTTCTATTTTCTTGGACTTAAAAAGAATTACCTGCACCCACAATGACTTACAGAGATTGGAAAGTGTAGCTTTAAAATTCTCAATTTAAAAAATGCTATAGTTTTACAAAACTCCCCCCAAACCACAGCATTTTTCCATTCTAATTTTCTCCTTATTTCTGGAAGGATTGTGGAAGCTGATAGCAGTTTTCAGCTGCCAGACTTTGGCTGAGATTTTGGTCAAAATTGTGCTTTTTATGTAAATTGTAGCAAGAACAGTCATTTTTTGTATACCTGCTTATCTAGGGAGAGCTCATATCTGTGAGATTCATAATTTTTTTATAAATCCTCATTTAATTTACTTTAAGGTATTTGTCTTCAAAGAACGATTTGTGTTTGAAGGGCTGCTGATGATATTGCAGTGCTAAGCTCCTAGGGTTATTTGTTTTTAGATTGTATATAAAGTACTAACATTATTATGACACAATTACCAGTAAGTAATCATCCAATTGCCATAAACATGTCCCTCTCAAAATATAGCAGATTAATATTCATGCTTTCCATGAATCTAGCATTCTGAGCTAATGTGTGCCTACACAGTTTATCAAAGTGCGCAATTTTTTTTCCAATGAAGGGGAGAATTATTGTTTGGGTCTCTATCTTGAAGTATGGGAAACCTCTTTTGACTGCAGGAATGGTTTTTTGAAAGAGAGTTTGTGTATTATGGGGTAGCCACCAATAACAAATTATATGACACTAGGTCAAGTATCTTCACTGTTTTGGAGTCGTTTTATTAAAAAAGTCATTCCAATAATCCAATCATGGCAGTTGAAAAATCATTGCAACTGCATAATTATATGTAATTGTCACGGGTTTCAGCAATTGTATATATATTTCAGTATATACAACATATATGTTTGGCCCATAGTTTAGTCATTGTTAAAGGGAGATTCCAGGATCTCATTATGAATAAAAACTAAAGATTCTTCTTCCCAAACATAAATCTATTCAAAGAAAAGTAACCTGAAGCAGGCTATGATTTAGAAACACAAAACTCACGAAAGTGATGGGAGAGAAAAGTCAGTGCTAGAAAAGTAATCCTAGGTCAAGTTAGTACATTTAAAAGTTATGGATATAAGCAAATTAATTTCATTGTCTACAGAAAATGGGATGATTTTTTCTGCTGCTCCAGTAGGTTGCATCAAAGGCAATAGAAGTATTTTACACTTAAGCCATTCAGTTCACTCATATTAGGGAAGTGATTTTTAAATCCTACTGACAGATTTTTGGATGCCAAATCCATATCCATAAATGTCGTGGTGTGATGGACTCTGATAACAACTGTCTCTGCTAAAACAAAGTGACAGAAAACCTAATTTATAGCTTATTTCAATTTCTGTGGTATAAATACTCACCACGGCCGTTTTCAAGGTACTGATGTCAGTAAATGTAGAGTGGGGACAAAGTGGGCACAATTGGCTTTGGGAGTTACTATGAGGCGTGCCTGGGACACCACGCAACTGGCTATACAACAAAATACTAAATTTTGGGTAGAAGAGTGTTTTCAGTGAGTCATATGATTTCGACCAGATCTATAATAAAATGCAATACAAGTTGTTATGATATTATACTGAGGGACTAGGTATATGAAGAGAGTTCTAGGCTAATGAAGAGAGTTCTAGTTCTTGCATTGTTACTGATGTAACCTTAGGTTGGAAACTTGTTCTCTTTCAAGGCAGCAAGACTTCTGCAGGAAAGATGTGGTATCCGGGGCCAGACAAACCTCAGTGTGTATCTGACCTCTGCCACTTAACTGTGTGTCGTGGCTAAGATACTTAGTGCCTTTCAGCCTCCATTTTTTCATTTGTGAATGGGATGTTTAAAGCAACTCTCTGTAGGGTAAAATATAAAGCATATGGTATCTAACATGGTGGTTGGTACATGGTAGTTTTTTGATATTAATATTTAGAATATTTTTTCGTATTTTATTCAAAAGTGTTGGATTACGTTGTATCTTAGGTTCCTTTTTAATGTTTAAATCTTTGAAAAAT
Organism: Erethizon dorsatum; assembly: GCA_028451465.1. Lineage (NCBI taxonomy): Eukaryota > Metazoa > Chordata > Mammalia > Rodentia > Erethizontidae > Erethizon > Erethizon dorsatum. The sequence goes on along the minus strand of CM051828.1, from coordinate 118,198,776 downwards.
TTTCTCTTCTGTTACATAGATTCAATTGGGTAAAAGAGACTAAACTCTCAGGCATTTAAAAAGTGTTCAATAAATATTTGTTAAAAGATGGACACTTGAGATTTATCTTTCCTCTTGGTTTTTCTCCAAGCTGGAAATCTATGAACAACAACTTTACTATTTTTTAAAAAGATCATCCTTCATATCCAGTAAGTTACCAAGTACTGATGTTTTTTTTTTTTTTTTTTTTTGTGGGTACCGGGGGGACGACCTCAGGACCTCGCGCGCCAACAGGCACCCGTGCCGCTGAGCGATATCACCGGCCCCTTTTTCGTATGTGGGATCCGGGAGTCGAACTCGGGCCTTCGCGCTTGCAAGGCAGGCGCTTAAGCCTCTGAGCCGTCTCACCGGCCCCAGTACTGATGTTTTTGCTCCTAAATAATTTTCAATCTGCTCTTTTCTCTTTCATCTATCTCTACGCTGCTAATTTAGCTCATCACTATTTCCTAATCAGTTCTCTGCTTCCTGTCTTGAACACCTCAGAACCATCCTTAACGAGATAGTCTATCTGTAACCCAACTGTCTAAGCTCTCTAAGGACAATGAATTTCTTCTATTTATTTTTGTATTCTCAAAATACAACATAGCTCTTGTCACAACATAGATGTTCAGTAAGCGTTTGCTTGAGTGTATAAATGAATGAACCAATTTTGGGGAAATAACTGATGCAACTTTCTGGGTTGGAAATTACTTTCTAAGTGATACCTCATATGCCATCATTGTTGATGATTTCAAAACCCATGCAGTAGACTCTCTTACGTTGTAGGCCACTCATTTCAGGTGTTCCTACTATTCTAGACATTTTGTGTCATTGTACCACATGAGGCAGAGTATGGTGCGGCCTGCACTGTTCTTGCCCTATGTATTCTTTTCCAGCATTAACCTGTCTGGGCCCACCCTTTCTCTGCCTTGGGCCTTCTTTCACTGGGGTAAGCCTCTTTCCAATTTGATATTACCAACAGAGTAATTAAGGTTTATTTCTTGAATTACTGGAGGCTGGCTAATTTTGCAATCACAAAGTTGAGTACACGGAGATTTACCATGACCCTAGCTGTTAGCAGTGGATTTCCATTGACTGGAATGAAAGCCAGCATGCAAAGATAGGACTCAAATATGATTCTGTGCTGCACGATAACAGTTTGACCAGTGATAGGTTGCATATATAACAGCTGTCTCATAACACTGTATCTCCTAGTGATGTTGTAGCCAACTAGTTTTTGTGAGTGCACTCTATCATGTTCAAACAACAAAATCAACTAACAACATCTTTCTCAGAACCCATCCCTATCACCTTCAGTAGACATGGCTGTTGGAGTTCCCATTGCTTGTTTTTGGATGGTATTTGTCAGGGTGTTGTAACGACATAATACAGACAAAAATTGCAGCGAAAACAGAGTAAGAGATAAGCAGAAGGAAAAGTTGACAGCACATTTAACAGGAGCTCACTTCTTCCCAATTCTGAACAGCCACAAGTGGAATTCATTACAGCTGATTTTAGTCACAAATGCACATACATGCACACATTCACAAACATTCTTTTTTGTGATTTACATAAGGTCCCTTAGTACAAGAATTCGACCATTTTTATAATTTAAACTCTGGGGAGTCTTGTAAAAAACTTGTTATCGTTCAAATATGAAGTGTTCATCAAAGATTCATGTATTTAGAGCATTAATCTCATTATGGGTTAAACCACTGATGAGTTCATTAAAACAATGTGCTGTTAGGAGGTGGGGCCTGGCTGGAGGAGGTGGGTCACTGGGGGGAGTGACCTTCTATCTCTGGCTCTCTCTCTCTCTCTCTCTCTCTCTGCTTCATGGAGACCATGATTTGAGCAGCACTGCTCCACCATGCCTTTCTGCCATGGTCTTTCTGTTTGGAGGCCACTGTCTGAAACTAAAGCCTCTGAAACCATGAGCCAGAATAAACATTTCCTTCTTTAAGTTGTCAGGTAATTGGTGAAGACTTACTGACTTGAACTTGAACTTTAGGGTCAGACATCCATGATTTTAGTTTATGCTCCACTACTTAATTGAGTCCTGTGAATAAATCACCTAACTTTTCTAAACATCAGTTTCCTCATCTAATGTCTACCTTGTGGATGATTGTAGGGACTAAGTTAAGTAATATATCTATGTATTTATGTATCTATGTATCTATATATCTATATCTATACATAATCTATCTGTATCATGGATCTTCCATTACAATGTCTAATATCCAATTGATGCTCAGTAAATATGAAAATTCTTCCATCTGCTCAGTGAGATGCTTCAACATTTTCTATTCCAGTTCTCAGTAAAAATGTCTCTTCTTTTCATCTATAACCCTTACATGTTATTAGACTCTTACATGCAGCATTGTGGTGTATTTCTTTGTTGTGACTTGTGCATGAGTCTCTGTGTGTGGGCTTACACTTTTCTCAATCAAACTTCATAGATTGTGTTTTATTTATTTTAGTGTTGCTCTAAAAGTGATTTGCCAAAGAAATCATTGAGTTTCTTATATGAGGTATGTACTAAAATGATATTTGATTGATATTAAACTCCAGATAGATAAGTCTCTAACTGATTAACATTTCAACTCCTGGATATCTTCACATAAAATAACAACATATTTTAGATAATTCTCACATGATAGAAAAAAAAGGACTAGACATGAAAAATTGTACATACTTAATGCCATACTGTGCGATACTTTAACACATTTATATATTGTGTAACGTTCAAATCAGAATAAACACAATTGTTCCTCAAACATTTATCATTTCTTTTTTTTTTTTTTTTTTTTTTTTTGGTACTGGGAATCAAACTCAGGATCCTGCACTAGCTAGGCAGGTGCTGCACTGCTGAGGAATATCCCTGGCAACTATCATTTTTTTTGAAAACATTCAAAATCCTTTCTTCTAGCTTTATTGAAATATACAGTACATTATTTTTATGTATGGCCACCCTACTGAACACCGGAACACCAGAACTTATTTCTCTTATCTAACTATGACTTAGTACACATTGATCAATATTTCTACATTGTTTTCCCCCTCTGTTCTCCCAAGACTCTGGTAACAATTATTCCCTTTCTATGAGTTATTCTATATCATACCTGAGAATATTCTATTTTTGTTTAATTCTTCATTGTCATTTCATTGCCAGGTGCTATCTGATTATAACACAATTTCTGTGCATGAAATAATATAAACATGATTAACAAGGCAAATGGCATACTCCTAATGTTCTTTACCAGTCATTGCTACCTCATAAACACTTTTTATGTTTGCAAACACAAAAAATACTGCCATTAAGGAAACCACTATGTAGAGTTGAGGTAATGTGGTACTATAATTAGCTGACGAATTTGGATTTCATAGCTATTTGCTAATGCAGGACAACACCATCATCCAGAGCTGTGGAGAAAGACACAGTCACCTTCCTTTCCTTCAATTTGACACTTTCTTGGTCAGAGCTGACATTGCAGGATCTCAGATCCAATATTTTGCAGGAAGGATTTGGCCCCCTCAGCTGGAATGGGCAGAAGGAGGGAGCTGGCATCTGCAATGTCTGTCTATGATTATTCAAGGTATGGCAGGAACAGAGCTTTCTGTATGCAAGCCAAATGAAATTATTAAGGCTAACCTTCTCACTCAGCACTTAATAGGTAATCAATTTTCACTCCCAACAGTGCAGGGTAGAAATCAAGGTGGGAATGATAATGCTGTCTCTTTACATTTATGGAGGGCTGTCGTGTATGCAGAGTGATTTTACATGTATTATTTCACTTAGTTATCACAGACTGGCAGAGCACACACTCACATATATGCCATGCATTCATCTGTAGGACCATATTTTGGCTCATCTACCATCTTGTATGCCAGCCTGTGTGGTAAGCACAGGGACCAACTGGTGAAGAAGGCAGGAAATTTCTATCGTCTTAATTTTAGCACTGAGGAAATGGATGCACTGTCATGTGAATTACAAACCCAAGGTCATAGGAGGAAATGCTGAGTTTGAAATCCACTACAGTGGTCTAAACCTTGATCTATAAACACAGGTGCATAGTAAATGAAATTGACTTTACTTTCTACTAATCCACTGCAGTACAGAGCCCCCATCTCTGGGGACTCACTTAGCACCAGATCTTTTGCTCAGACTCTCTTCCTGGTTGGCGCCGAAGTCCTATGAGCCTTAGGTGATTCCATAGTGTTTTGGAGGGTCTCTACCTCTCTCCATTTGTCGTCTTTGTACAGAGGTGTCTGGGTGGTGATAACCTCCAGTTCTTCTGTCTGCGTGGAGATATTAAGAAAGCAATGGTATCCTGGGATCTACTTTCCTCCACTGGTGCCAGGAAGCAGTGTGTCCACCCCTGGATCCCCCACCCCTCTTCTCCCTGGTGCCTGTTCTCAGGGAAAGTGCTATCCTATCATACATCTCCAGCATGCCTTTTCAGTTCTTTCAATCGTCTCTCCACTCCAAGACTTGAAGACTTGTGCACAAATCTTCAGGATGTCCTTGATAGACCTTGCCTTATTCTGTGTTGAGGCCAAGAACACAGGGCCAAATGCTTCTCTGAATGGGAGAAGGAAAAGAAACAACTGATTGGCGAAACGGATGTAGATTATTATATCAAAATACTTTAATGTACACTATAGAAGAACTAAGTCAGGTCAGTGCTTGGTGAAAAATGCCTGCATATCATAACAGCAACACATGCACAGAAGCCTAAAAATTGGCCCTGGGAAGGCATGGCTTCTCCATGCAGTGGCAGGAGAAATCATCGAAAATTCTAAACTCAGCTGTATAAGACAACTCAAGGCTAGGGAAAGGTTAGTATTGGAGAAAGAATTCAAAGTGATTAATGGAATAGAAATCATGCCTTATGGTTTAAAATAGAAATAATAAAACGTGCATAGGTTTTCCAACCAATTATTAAATGGGAAAGATGAGAAGTGCCAGCAATTCAGAGCAATGAATAAAATAAAATAAGCAAACGGAAAATTTATATGGGAAAATACCTGGAAGTCTTTCTTACAAGTGAGAATTTTCCGCCTTTGAAATGATTTCCCTTCAGAAGTGAGGAAAGTAAGTTGTACAAAAGTTTTTTTTTTTTCATGTGGGTACCGGGGGTTGAACTCAGGACCTCACGCTTGCCAGGCAGGCGCTTATGCCGCTGAGCCATCTCACTGGCCCTGTACAAAAGTTTTATTAAGAGAAATATTTTACATGATACGGTGTGCATATGCCCAGATTTTGCCAGCATGTAGGGCTGTTTGGGGGCACACTAATAGTAATGTACTCTTAATTGTCAACTGTTAGACTATAAAGCGTCAGCCTCTTTTTCATACTTGCCCTCAGTTCATTCTGAGACTCGTCAATGAGAGAATGTTGGTGTGAACCTAAAGTGTTGACTACACACTTACCTCAAATTCCTTTCCTCCCAATTTTCCCTGAATATATTTCATTCAAGAGTTACAGGGCCGGTGAGACGGCTCAGCGGCTTAAGCGCCTGCCTTGCAAGCGCGAAGGCCCGAGTTCGACTCCCGGAACCCACATACGAAAAAGGGGCCGGTGATATCGCTCAGCGGCACGGGTGCCTGTTGGCGCGTGAGGTCCTGAGGTCGTCCCCCCGGTACCCACAAAAAAAAAAAAAAAAAAAAAAGAGTTACACCCCTCCCCCGATTGAGGGTGGCTACCAATGACCTTCATGCTGCTGCATGAAGGATTTCATTCTCAGAGTGCATATTAAAAGCTGAGCATCCCCAACACGTAAATCCAAAATCCAAAATGCTCCAAAGTCTGAAATGTTTCGAGCATTGGCATGATGCCACCAGTGGAAAATTCTACACCTGACCTTATGTGATGAGTTATAGGTAATACACAGCCACACTGAAATATAAAATTATCTTCAGGTCATAAGAAGCATATGAAACAAAAATGAATTTTATGTTTAGATCAGTCCAATCCCCCAAATATGCATATATTCCAAACTCTAAAAATTTCTGAAAGTTTGAACTTTTCTGATCCCCGATATTTCAGGTAAGGGCTGCTTGACCTGTGCTTGACATGTGAACAGCCCTTGTTAGAGTTCATCCTTGCTGCTCTTGGAATATCTTCTTGTGGCCTCTAAGACATGGTGCCCTTGTGTTCTTCCTCCCACCTCACAGGTTGCTCCTTTTGTCTTTTATGCTGGGTTCTCCGTGTATCCTTGAGCTCATAGCAGGAAAGATCTGTCTTCCTCTGCCCACAGACATCTTCTCCATCTATCCTCACTCTTGTGGCCATCACGTGACAATCTATAGCTTCACCATCTGTACACTGGTGCTTCTCCAAGGTTATACCTTCTGCTGAGATTGCCCTTGATCACTCCTGACTTGAATACCTACCTCTTTTTCTTTCTTTCTTTTTTTTTTATGTGCAGGTACCAGGAGTTGAACTCAGGACCTCGTGCTTGCCAGGCAGGCGCTTATGCCGTTGAGCTATATCACCGGCCCCCTCTTTTTCTGTAGTATCTCCACTTGATTATCTAACAGGTAGATAAATCTTCAAGTGTTAAAAGTGAAATTCTGAGCTGTACATGTATGTTGCCTTCCCCACCCCAAGAACTGGTCTTCTTGTGACATTTCCTAATTTAATAAACTATATCCCTTTGAATCATTCAGATGAAATCTGTAGTCAAATGGAGGTCCTCTCTTTTTTACACTCTACATTCAGTCTGATTAGCAAATTTTGTTCTATTCTCAAAATATATCTAAAATGGACCCAAACTTGCCACTGTATCACTCTTTTTAAGGAGTGTCCTGGCCATCTTTCTCTTTTGATGGGGTCATTGCAATGTCCTCCTAATTGGATCCTTGCTCCTGTCTTACCTCCCTTTCCCCTTCCTCTATTGTCAACTTAATAATTAAATGATCTTTTAACACTCAAGTCAAAATGTGTTATTCTTTTGCTTCAGGTTTACTAATATTTTCTCGTCTCACTTAAAACGAAAGCCACTGTTCTTTAATACTCAGTAGAATCGGACTCCCATTTCACCTTCTAATTCTCTGTTCTCATTCTCTCTCTTCCAGCCACAAGAGATGCCTTACTTCAGAAGCTAGCAGGCCTCCTCCAACCCCAAGCCTTTCACATCTGCTGCTCCCTCTTCTTAGATTACTCTTCCCTAGGAATCAGCGTAGCTTCCAGTCTTTCAGAGTTTTGGTCAATATTCAAAGTGCTAAAAGAAAAAATGTCAATTAAGAATGCTACACCCAGAAAAATTATTTATGGGAAATGAAGGAGAAATAAGGACTTCCCATGACAAACAAAACAAAACAAAAAAGCAAACAGAAAACTGAGTGAATTCACTACAACCAAGCTACAATAAATGCTTAAGAGAGTCCTACAGTAAAAGGAAAATGATGATAACTATGATCATTTTTATCTTTATTCAATTTTAATTTTTATTAGTACATGTTTGCAGTACATAATGATCACATTTCTTGTGGGGAGTTGCTCTGTGCACATAACCACAACTCAATTTTTTTTTTCATCCCCTTCCCCTCTGTTCCCCTTCCTTCCTCCATCTCTTGATCACCTATTCTTTTGCAAATGATCCATCTCTCCACTTCCTATTATCTGTATTTTATTTTGCTCTTTATTTAAGTTTTGTTTTATTTCACATAAAATGAAACCTTGCAATATTTAAGCTTGTATGTCTGATTTATTTCACTTAGAATTATGACCTTATGGTGCCCCCATTTTCTTACAAATAGCTCAAATTTATCCCTCTTTCTGCCAGAGTAGTACTCCATTGTGTATAAATTTTCTTTATCCATTTATCTGCTGATGGCAGCTTCCAAGATTGCAGTATCGTGAATTGTTCTTCTATAAATATTGATATGCATATATCATTGTAATATCACGTCTTTCACTCTTTCAGGAAGATACCTAGAAGGGGAATAGCTGAGTTGAAAGGAATTTGTAGTTTTAGTGTTTTGAGGCATCTGCTTAGTGATTTCTATAATAGTTGTACTTATTTACATTCCCACAAACAATGTAGAGGCATTCCTTTTTCCCCACAGCCTCACCAGCATTTGTAACTACTTTATTTCTTGATGATAGACACTCTTTCTGGAGTAAGAAGGAATCTCAGTGTTGTTTTAATTTGCATTTATTTAATGGAAGGAGATGTTGCATTTTTTGAATGGTTTAATTTTTGAGTTCTTTATATATTCTAGATATTAGTCATCTGTCCAAGGTGTAGCTAGAAAAAATTGTTTTCCATTTTTCAGTTGTCTCTTCACTCTGTTGGTTGTTTCCTTTTTTGTGCAGAAGCTTTATAATTTGCTATAACCCCATTTGGTGATTCCTGACAGGCAACTACCATCATGAAAACACATAGAATTAAACAGCAGAGCAGAGAGGTCAATGCTCCCCAGGTCACAGAGTCTAAATTTGGGACCTGTTGAGTCCCTCGAAACAGCTGTAGCTGGACCAGCTAGGTGGGAGGGGAAGGGACAGACTGGGATGTGGTGAGTGATGTAGAAGATGAGTGAGGGAATTGTTTCCACTACTTCCAAAGAATCCGTGTTTCTACTCCCAGACTTTCCCTCAAGGCATCCTAGTGGATTAGGGCAAAGGATTTGTGTGTATCTTTCCTGTTGCTCCTTCTGTCTGTTCCTTGCTTCTGTCATCAGAAGATGGCAGCAGAGATTGCTTTCTTCTTGCTGCTGGCTGAGGAGCCTCCATCTCCTATCTGCCCAGTAGGAGACAAATTTTGCTCACCAGTGAATGCAAGGAAAAGTCCTCTGCAAAAACACATTGATTTCATTCAAGGAAGATAAATCCATAAACTGTACAACTGTATTCATCAGTTCATTTCAGAGGAATGTGATATAGGAGTTGTGCAAAAATAAAATTCCCAGTAGCAGGCATCGTCTGTATCTCTTTCGTATGCGAAGACTATGATGCTCACAAGAGGGAAAGATGCTGAAGCTGACAACTGCCTTGCCCTGTATCCTTGCTTAACCCATATCGAGGGCATGGAGCCAAGCCAGGGCTCCTACTCCTCTTTCTCATGTAAACCATGCAGTGTAAACTGCCTGCGACCGGCCTGAAAAGACTGCATGGGCGCTGTCCACGTCTCTCATTTCATTCCTTTCATTCTTGTCTCCAGACTTACCTTGTGTTATGGTCCTAAGCTAAAGGAACCTATTCATGCCATAGTCTACCTAGACACTATGTGTTTCATGTGTGTGTGTGTAGTGGTGACCTAATATTCTTTCTACTCCCTGGGAAAAGAGATTCACACTGAATTTTTTGTTTTGTTATGCTTCTCTATACTTCCAGTCCCATACCTGCTGTCAAAAAAAGCTTTGAAATTATGCAAAGCAGCTATCAATAAGTTTATATAAAGCCCTCATAACAAGGAAATTGGATTTCACTTGACATTTTTTCTTTCCTTTCATGTTCAAAAGATGGCTGCCGTAGCTCCAGTCATTACCATTTTACCCTATGAGGGCCAGAGAGAAATATAAAGTTTTTTGCTTATCATGTCTCACTATGAGAAGAGGAGATCCTTTCCTAAAAGATTAAATTTCTTTCTAAGTCCCACTGACTAGAACTGGGTTACACGGTCATTCCTAAGTTAACCACTAGCACATAGGAGTGGTTTTACTTGAGTGGATTTACAGCAGCTGTGATTCTTACTCTAGAGTTGGGTCCAATTTCCTTGAACAAACTGCTGTTAATATCTGAATGACATTACTTTCTTTTTTTTATTTTTTTATTTTTTTTTATTTTAAAGAGAAGAAAAAACAAAACAAATCAAAAAAAGAACAAATTTTCAAAACACCATAATATGAGGGTAACAACGGTTAATGCATTACGTATTATTATCTTTAAGTTAGTTATTCAGGATACCAGACATTAGCATTCAATTGTCCAAACATTATTGGCAAAAACCTTACTCTTCAATGAACTAAGTAAAATTGGTAGTGTATCTATCTTAACCATCTTATATATATACACAATTTTTTTCCCTTTCCCTTCTTTCTTTTTCCTATTCCAGTCTCTCTTTCCTTTTGGCCAGTTTCTTTCTGATTCATCATGTCTATTGTACATTTTGGATCTTATTTACTCTTTCAGTTTCTCATACTAGGGAGACGATACGATGCTTACACATGTGCGTCCGGTTTATTTCACTTATGAGTATTTTCTCGAGTTGCATCCATTTACCTATAAAAGTCTCCAGTTTATCCTTCTTTATGGCTGAATAGTACTCCATTGTATAAAAATACCACATCTTTCTTATCCATTCCTCTCTTTTGGTGAAAAAGAGTGTCCAATAGTTGGTGGATAAACAACCAACACTGTATGCTAGTGCTACTCAAAAGCACAAGGGTATAGAAGTAGAATTCTATTCAGGAGAACCCCTAAAGAATCATATAAAAGGAAGTTCTCCCAGTGTACAGGACTGAACCATGGACCTGATTATTAGCTTTGTCTGCAAGGAGAAATGGTCAATGGTGTACTACTACAGCAATTCCGACGGTGCACAATGATTTGTTTAGTGGTCAGGAACTTGGAACAAACAGGGTGACAGTGATAATGTGGGCAAGAGATAGATGGAAGGAGTTCTCAGAACAGAGTATACATGTGTCTGCACCCGCATGAGTGCTAAAGCGCAGAAATACTCTTGAAGAAAAGGTGTTCAAATATAAGGTGACTGTAGAATCATCACTCCAAAGAAGTCCATCTAATGTAGCAATAGAATAGCCAGCTGAACACTTGGTTGTAACACTTGGTTATAACACTCGTGGGTTATAACATATACACCAGATAAGGTAATATTTTCTAAAATGCAGAATATGCTCGGAAACAATACATAATATATAATATGTAATTCTCTTTCTTTAAGGGCAGAAAAGATGGATCTGGGTGCCACAAGGAAAATGTGATAATAGCCCTGTCATTGTTCCCCCAAAGATCCAATAACAAAGTTTTGTTTCCATTCCTGCAATAGAAATTTGCTGCTTTTGAAGTCTTATTTCCCCCAAAAAGTCCCCTTGTCCAGAGCCATTACAAGAATTCCATGGAACTGGACACCGGGAATGACACTTAGCTCTCTGAGCTACTCATGCCAGTGAAGTAACTTGCAAAGAAAGGGTTACTACCCTGAACTTGCTGAAATGAAGATCCTCATTACTAAGTAGAATTTACATTGCCATTGTGTAATAGAAACAGAAAGGAGTATAACTGGGGATTCTCTGGGGGTGCATTTCAATGCTGTCATCGCCAGTGTGAAAAGCTAACAGCCCACTGTGGCAACCTAATAAAAGCGCAGGTCCTTCAGGACTGGAGGCTTGAGCCACGTTGGCAAGTAAAGCACCATGACTAGTTGAGGCATTGAGAGAGGATAAAGGGCATGTGGAATGGACAAGAAAGAAGTAAGTTACAAAATCCAATTATGAACATGCGATCAATTGTAGAAACTGAGCTCTTGAGACCTAGGGTGCTCCAAGCTGAGGTTGCCCAAAGTGATCAATTGTAAAAAAAAGAGGACTATGGTTGGTATATATTTTCTTAGTTGCTTGATACTTACCCGCATTTATGAATTGGTATGTGTAAATAAATCTTTTTCCTTTTTGTTCTATTGCCTTCCTATTGAACGTAATGTGTCATAGTTGTAGTTAACCCACATATTGGTGTTTAAGGTATGAAACATCAAAAAGAGATTATGATTGAACTAAAAAAGGAGTAAAATTTACTTACAGAGGGATAAATCTACTCATGAGATGTGTCTCCTTTCAGGGAGTATAGCATATGCATCTTCAGCTTTACAGGGAGTAGCTGCAAAGCAGAAGCATGACACTGTTATTGCCTTTATTAATTATGGATAAAGTGGTGTGTGCAGAGGCTGACAAAACAATGGGGGGCAGTGTTTGAATATATTGTGTCAACTCTACTTCTACATCTTTGGATCTCTCTTCTGTATGAGAGAAGAGAAGCTTGGAACTAAATTTCTATTATTTTGTAGCTCCAGGTGGGAGTTTTCCAATTTGAGAAACTCAAACCCACTATTTTAGGCAGAATATAAGGGAAGGTTTTTATGCTTCTGTGGTGGCTGCTGTCCAAATAAGTGGGAATTTGTTGGAACTCAGTAGCAAGCCCTTGAGAACAGCTCTCGTCGGTGCTGCAGACTGAGAGCATTGGTGGGGCCTTCGCGAGGATGCAGAGAATCCTGGAAGCTTCTCACTGCGCTCTTGAGACCTTGGGTGCTTCAAGCTGAGGTCGCCGGAGGTGGTTCCCAGAGGAGCTGCATTCCCTAAGCTCCTCCAACTGTTTGATGAGCCCCTGATTCCCTATGTGAAAACCTTTAATTTGCAGAATAGACAAAATGGTTTCCTGATGTAATTTTGGTTTATTTAAAGGTCTATAGAGGTAAAATTACTCTAGGAACATGGCTACTTTGTATTTTGTGTGTGTGTGTGCACTTGTGTATACATGTAATGGCAAGAGAGATGCCATCATTTTAGATGATAAAATGAATATGTAATCAGTGTGAAAATGAATAATATAAACATATAGAAAAATAAGTCTCTCCTACAACCTTTTCCTTTCCCCGATCACTTTCAGTTTTAGCCATTGTTAACATGTTATAATGGTTGTTTTGTAGTCTCCATTACTTTCTATATGGAGAATGCTCTCTACTTTTTTAAAAGATAAAAAATATTATTATATTGCCTGTTTTTTCTAAAGTTTGTTTTAATGAATGCAACAACACTTCGTAGCCATCCTTCCGTACATATGCCGTGGGTATACAGATAAAGCCCGGTCTATTTCTTCTTTAGTGTTTCTTCAAGTAGGGGAGGATCATTTATTAAACCATATTTACCACTAATGGACATTCATATTATCTCCAATTTTTTCTAATTGCAAGTAATATTGTAATGAATATTCTTATGTGTATATATTTTCATACCTACATGGGCATTTAGAAGAAAGATACTTCAATGTGGACTTACTTGGTCAGAGAGCTTGCACATACCACGTTATAAGCATATTAACAAACTGAAGGAAATCTCAGTTTGATTAGCAAAGATGATTGGAATCTTATAAGTAGCTCTCAAACCATCCATCAATATGATTCCCACCAAAACCAGAGAAGAGGTGTTTGAATTTGACACCTCGTATTTGACACCTGTCGTCTAACCACTAACAGACCACCTCTTTAGCTGTGAGTACATTTGAAAGGAGACTGGAGTTGGAAGGTTACATTGCAAAGGGACACTCATATTTCTCTGCAGGCTGAGGTTCTCTGAGGTTCCAGGAGGAGTAAGAGCGAGCTTGGCGCTACCCTCCGCTCTCCCACCTTTGTTCAGTGGTTTCTGCGTGGGGACTGTGTTCTCAACATTTTCCACAGTGCACCGCAGACTGTGTTGTGATGTGCTTGCCTCCGTATTCTTGTTCTCACTTACATGTAACATTTTTGAGACCTGTGCTCCTCAAAAGGCCTTTGGACTTCTCAGCTGGTTAATGTGGAAGTGATCTGAATATATAAGTACGGAAACTTATTAGTAACAGTTGGCCAGAGTTCAGTGCAGGTGCTCCTGGAAACCCCACCTGAACTTGCCAGATCCCTTGGGGATGGAAAAAATGAGCCATCAGTCTCATTAGAAGAATTTTTTCTCATTAGAGCCTTGTGAGCTCTTAGTAGAGTCTGGGTAGTTCCAAAGAACCAGTCTATAAGACATGGGCTTGAAATTAAGAGGAGTTTCAATTTGAATGAGTGAGAATTGGCAATTACTGAATGCTTATGTTGGGTCAGAGTTTATATAGATCATCTAAATTGATTGTGGCAATCACCCTGTGAGGTAGTTGACTATATTCTCACTTTTTTTTCCCAAAAGAGAAACTTCAGAGTAGGACAAATAAATTTGACCAATGACATCAAACTAGTCACTGTTCAGTTGGGATTGAATGTCAGAAGACATTCACAAGAACCTACATGTTCCCCTCACTCACCTTGAATCCTTCTGCCCTGCTGGAACTGTTGTGTGACCTATGGCGAAAAGAGGAGTTAGACACAGTAATGACAGTAATGTGGAATTACAGTTTACATTTTCACCATCTCTATTGTCCCACTAAAGCATTACCTTCCAAAAGGTAATAATATTTAAAAAATATCTGTATTCAGTTTGCTGGATGATAGAAGTCCATTCACCCAAGCACTGATATTTATTTAAAGTGGGATTTCTTAAACTCCAAAACTATTGACGTTTTGGGCTGGATACGTCTTTGTTGTGAGGGGCATGTTATGCACCGTAAAAGGTTTAGTGGCTCTTCTGACCACTACCCACTAGATACCAATAGCACTCCCCACAAATGTAGCTATCAAGAAATAGTTCCACGCATTGCTCCCATTTGAGAACCACTAATTCAAAATAGGGACAGACCTGGAAAGAGAAAGAGAGGGAATACTGCCCTTCAGTACTTGCTACCAAAGAGAAGTAAAATCTGTAAATAATTGGCAAAAAGCTCCTAGAATCCAGTGCATATATCTAAGAATATTAAGGAATGGTAGGGCACTTCCAGCATGATATGCAGAAAAATAATCTTATATGCACTTGCTGGGCATAAACAGAAAAGATGTATATGCAGTTAGCAAAAATGTAAAAGTGCATTCTTTTTTTTTTTTTTGTGGGTACCGGGGGTCGACCTCAGGACCTCGCGCGCCAGCAGGCGCCCGTGCCACTGAGCGATATCACCGGCCCCTTTTTCGTATGTGGGTTCTGGGAGTCGAACTCAGGACCTTGTGCTTGCCGGGCAGGCGCTTAAGCCGCTGAGCCATCTCACCGGCCCTAAAAGTGCATTCTTATGGGGACTGTGGGTAGGTGTTAAACTTCAGCTTTTTCAACTCTGTATCATAATTGTTCAGAGAAGTAAAATTAGGTAAATGATTTGAATTTCTAATTATTGAGCTATTTAAAAAAATCTGGCAAGGTGGCACAGACTTACAGTTATATATAATTATACAATGTGAGCCATTGGGTCAACCACTGGAATTTAAAGCTGTTTTATGCCAGGCCTCCTGGGGGCACAGAAATATGTAGCCCTTTGTGATCGGTAGCTTTTAAGGAGGCAGCAGAGTGGAGTGGGAAAACCACAGGACTGGAAGTCCAGAGATCTAAATTCTGGCCTGCAGCTGTCCATACCAAATTGTGTGCCCTGGGCCTGTCATGTAAATTACTTCGGGTTCAATTATGTAAGAGGAAAAAAATCCAAAGGCAGAAACTGATCATGCCTTCTCCTACCTAGATGAAGGCAGGCAAAATTGATTGCATTATTGACCCCAGTCTCCTTGTTCTCTTTGACACATGTCTGAGTCACTTTCTCATTCCTGGGACATAATTCCCCATTTAAAGGAAGAGAAGTTTCTTTTGGCTCACATTTCAGCAGTCTCAGTCCTTGCGTGGTCAGGTGGCTTCAGGCAGAAGCATGGTGGAAGGGACTGGCAAAGGAGAGCTGCACCCCTCCTTGGGACCAGGAGGCAGAGAGAGAAAGAAGGAGCCAGGGAGGGAGATATGCCTTTCCAGGTCACACCCCCGGGGACCAGGCTCTAACCAGACTCCACTTCCTGAGAGCAAGGTATCTGCAGATCACCTTCTATAAGCTCCACACCTGATTGCCTGAAACTCTTGGGGGACATTAGATATAAACCATAACAACACTCTTTCCCATGTCATTTTGAAGTCCCATCTCTATGATTCTGGGATCAGCCACGTAGCTTGCTTTGGCCAATGGGATATTAGCAGTCTTGAAATAATGTTCATGTGTTCCTTCTTACGCTTCCTCTCTGCCTTTGTCACCAGACAGGGGCCATGGAGATTCCCCAGAGATGGGGGAACCTCATCTCACTCTGTGAATAGAATAAATTGTAAGTTCTTTGATTTCCATCACATAAAGAGAAATTTCAAGACACAGCAGTGAGAGGCATATAGAGGTCTATTAGGCAGTATTTCCAGGTTTCACACTCAGCATAGAGTGAGGGCTCTGAAGAGAAAGGTGTGATATGGCCTGGGGCTGGGGTATTTTATGCGGTCTTAGGGTGTCCTTACGGTGAGTGATCTAGGGCAGACCTGTAAGCCCAGCACTCTGGGAAACTGAAACAAAAGGATCACAAGTTTGAGCCCAGCCTGGGCAACTTAGGGACTTAGTGAGTCCCTGTCTTAAAAATAAAAAATGAAAAAAAGCTGAGGATGTAGCTCCCTGGGAAGGCCCAGGGTTCCATTCCCAGCACCGTATACATACAAAAGACTGGTGCTCTAGGGTCCGTCTTCCTACTGTCTGCCCTGTTACTCATCTGGTGGGACTATGTTAGAATGCAAACCATGTGCATGTATTCAAAGTTGAGATACAGTATGTTGCCTACTTCCTGTGGGAAGAAGCATAATTTACAGGTAAAAAAAACTAGCCCGGGATTATTGTGTCCTTAAGATCCTTAAGGAAAAAAAAATTTTTTTTGGAGTTTACTGAAAGGGAAAAAGTTCTGAGTAACTTTTGTGTCCTGAAGCTGCAGTTTCTCTTAAAAGTAGTACAATTTGAAAATTATAATTTTCCTTGTCTCCTTCCTGTCCCTCCTTATTTCTTTTATCTATCCTACCTTCACTATGGCAAGGGTACACGTGAGCCATCCCAGGAGGTAGAGGAGAGACTCATGGAGCCAAGTGGTCTCATCGCCCCAGCAGAGGCCACCCTAGAATCCCGGACATGTGAGCAGCTGGGGCCAAAATCAGCGCAACGGCCATGGAGCAGCAGAGCCGCACAAGCAACAGACACTTGTTTGCCTGGAGATTTGGTGCTTGGTTGTTACCTAGTACTACGGTGAATGTGGACAACTGATGAGGTGTGGGAGGTCATCATTCCAGGGAAGTAGATCTTTATCTACGGAAAGGCTTCAATGGGCTTCCCTGAGTGTGGAAGTGGAGTGAGCCTCCATCCCATGGTAGAGTCTAGAAAGAGAAAACAAGAGAATTGAATCTATAAGTAGAGGCAGCGTGGAGGCAGGATTCTGAGTTTCTTTGGAGGACTTCAGAGAAAGGAGGTGGAGGTCAGAGAAGTCAGCAGAGAGAAGGTGGGAGTGGAAGAGAAAAGACGAAATGGAGGCTGAACTAGGGAGGAGGACTCAGGTCAGTCACAGAGGTAGCATGTTGCTCAGGAAGGCTGGGGATCTTTTCAGGTATAAGGACATTTCTTTGTTTCAATATCATCATCCCAAATTAAGCCAAACCATTTCACTGTACTCCCCATGCCAGGAACCAAATCTTTAAAAAATGAAAGAATCAGCTCAAGGCCTGGTTGTTTAGAGCCCTTCCTCACTGCACTTCTCCCCTGTGTGTCTTTTCTTATCATGCCCCAGTCACAAGGGCCTTTTTCAGTTCTCAAACTCCACCCCTGCACACCTTTGCACAGAATTTGCCAGGGTGGTTCTTGTTTAGTCTTCAGATCTCAACCTAAGTGTCAGCTCTCCAGGGAGACTCTCTTTAATTACCCAGCTCAGAGAGGCCCCTGGTGTTACACTGCCTTGTCTTTTCTTAGCTCTTGCAATCATTTGTAATTGCATGAATATTCTTACTGCAGTTACTTGCTTGTGGCTTTCTGCTACCATTCAGCTGTGAATGCCAGGAAGAGAGAGATGCTGGCTGTGTTGCTTATCCTTGTACACATCATGCCTAGCCCAGAGTCAGACACTCCTGGGAACCAGATTTGTATTTAGCAAATCAATGAATATGCAAGCCATTGCACCTTCGTGGTTCTTTGGCAATGGGTGGAAAGAGGCTGTGGCCTACAATGAGCTTAATATAGGAAAGAAACAGGGTATCTATAGGAGGAGAAACCCAAATGAGACTGCTTTCTATGGGACTGAAAGTCAGAAGCAACATTTCCAAAGAAGTAGCTGAATCTAGGGGAGGATGTGGGGCAGCCTGACTGCTTACTCAAAGAGGCGCTGGTAATTTTTATCTAAATATTGCACAAACAGGGAAACCTAGAAGGCTGGAAGACCTGGGGATGTCCCAGTGGCAGACATGGGTGTTTCCTAGGGTTTCCATTTGACAGCTGAGGTCCTCGAGGCTCAGGGCAGGTGAATGCCACATGTCTTTCAGCCACAGGATTCTTTGCGGTCACCTCTAAATGCTGAAGGCAAGGGACAGGGGTGAGCATAGGTGAGAGGGAGATGTTTAAGGATTGAGGGCAGGTTTGAGGGGGACAAGTGGTGAACTCAGTCCTCATTCCTCAGGAAGGTGTGTGCCCTGGGCAGATGTCTGGGCTCAAGCTGATCTTTCCCTCCACGGGGCTCTCACTGATGGATAAACTGGTTGCTTTATTTGCCTGGTGCTCAGTGATTCCCTTTGTAAATGAAAGGAAATTCGATGCATGCTAAATGGTGGGAATGCATTGTAGTTTAAATATGTGATATTTAACTATGATGAATTACCCAGGCTAACGAAAGGTTGACAAACCTCAGCCGTGCGTCACATGCTCTGAAATGAAATAGAAATCAATGAAGCAGCTAAATGCCCCCTTAAATGCCAAGCCCCCTTTTCAGTCTAAGCCCCCTTCTAATTCTTTCATGGAAATAAGTGGAAGGATTCTTCATTACATATTCATTTTCTGAATCCATTTTGCTCATTAGGTTGAAATAAGGGGTAGGTGAGGGTTTATTAGGAAGTAAGCATATCTGATAAGCATTAAATTACTTCTGATGGCTTTATGTATTTAACAGAGTTGGCAAATTAGCTCAGTCTTTGATCTAATGCAGCTGATGTTGATGAGGACTGTGGGTTTAACCCTGCATTAAACAGAACGCTGACCTGAGGGGCTGGTGGGGTGACTAAAGAGTTCATCCTTGCTCTCTGCTCTTGTCCTTGCATGCATTTGCCTTGTCCCTGCTCTCGCTAAAGCCTCCATGTCAGTGACTCCTTGATCCTACCCACTCTTGTCCCTGGGAATGGTGGGGTTGGGGTCCAAATGCCACCCACATGGCTACTCCTGACTGCACCATGTTTCACAACATCAGATCTGACTTGTCTGTATTCTGTCACTTGTCCTAACATCCTTCTCATGCCTTAGATTCTAAATCTACTGTTAAATGGCTCTTTCCACTTTTTTCATAGTGGGGATTTAACCCAGAGCCTTCCCCAGTCCTTTTTATTTTTTATTCTGAGACAGTATTTCACTAAGTCTCTAATTTGCCCAGGCTGGGCTCGAACTTGCAATGCTCCTACCTCAGTTTACCAGAAGGCTGGGATTAAAGGAAATGCAACAATGCCGGGCCTGTGTTTTTTTTTTTTTTTTTTTTTTTTTTTTCAGTTCTGTCTCATGCCTCGCTGTGGCACTGCTTCACGACCTCAGAGAGGAGTGTGTCTAACTCTGGGTTATGTGCTACGGACACAAGACTGTGAGGCAGACTTCCCACATTTCAGAGTCATAAAGGCAAAGTGGGAGCCAAGACATGAATAGGCAATTATCATGTAATATGAATAAATTACACAGGAAAGCCCCTCCAAGGGTAGGAATAAATAATGAACAAAGACTTCAGAGATGAGGTGATATCACATTTATCCTGGATGAATGAGATATAGTAGACCAGGCACTAGTGTTGTGGTAGTAGAAAGGTGCCGGTCTATTACTAATTACCCCCATGTTTTTCGTCATGCCTTTAGCACTGTGAACATAGAAGATGCTCTCTCTATGGCTTGCACCTTGCCTTGAACATCTTGAATGCAGGGAGGCAATGCCAAGTTTTCCCCTCTTCAGACCTAATGGGGATGATAGGTTGACAAATGCCACCCAGGATATACCAGGGTTCTGGCAGGGAGTGGACATTTCTGAAGAAACTTTCTAACCAAGAGAATATTTATAGAGGAGAAAGTAAGATTTAGGAACCATCAAGGAATAATGGCCAGTGTACAGCAATAGCAAGGAGCCCTTATCACCTCTGGTCTAAAAGAGCAATCAAAGGAAACAAGGTCCAAGGAAGCCTGTTGATTTTGTCACCAGTGCAGCTACCACCAGAACCTCACCTAGGCAAGAAAGGGTCTTTATGTTCCCCCTCTTTTCTACTGTCCTCCAATCTCTTTTGTGTATCTCATTGGCCTAGCCCAACCGGAAGTCAGCAACTAAAGAGGCTGGGTCATGCAATACACAGAAGTCAGCTCTGTGGGGCACAGAGCAGGCAGGTGGGTGGGAATGGAGAGGAGTGAAGGCCAACACACACTCAAAGGATTCCTTTATCAATAGTAAATGAGTCCTACCTTCAACTCTGGCTTGGTTATAATCTCCTGGGAGGCAGTTCCCATTTATAATTTGTAAGGGTAAAACAGAATATAAAGAAAACTGGAGGAAACAGAGTTGTGTGTAATAATTCAAAGCATAAAGAGGAGTTTCACTGCACTCAGTTGCCTGTAGCTCCTGAGAACAGACAGAGTAAGGCAAAAGAAAGGCTGGGAGTGTAGCTAAGTGGTAAAGCACATGCCCAGTCTGCAGAAGACACTGTATTTGATCTCCAGCACCACCAAAAAATTAGTTTTTTTAAATGCATGCGGCAGAGATACTGGTTGCCTATCCTATGATTATTCCCAGTTTTTCCTTAGAATATCCTGATTTTATTTAATGAGGCAGTGGCCCAGCTATAGGACAGTGTTTTCCTGTCTCTTTTAGCAATAAACTATAAGTAGGAGTCATTGCATGGACTTCCAAGGAAGTCTTCTAAGGGACTCACTCAGGAAGAAGGTGATTTCCTTTTACTTTGTACTCTTCCTTTTCATCCCACCTGGAATCATGGCTATGTCCATCTTGTATTCTTGATGACGAAATCTATGCCCTATGGAGGAAGGCACTCAGTTCACTGCAATTCATTCCGTTCTTATCAGTCAGACAGATTCTAATGGATACACACTTTTATATGAGCCAGGTACTCTTATAACCTCTTGGTAGATATGGGACATGGCAGCAAAGTAAGCGTGTGGATATTTGATTGCCTTTGCACACAGTAGGTGCTTGTTTTGTATGGATTGCTTATTCTAAAAATAATTTCTACTGTACCACATCACTTACTGATGGAGTGGCAAGTGCATTTTCTGAACTAAAACCCGGGATTCTTCTGACAAGCATAAGCATACTTAGAGAACAACAACAATAACAACAACAACAACAAATCCCCCAAAACCCCTAATATTTGAAGTTAGGACTATACCAGAAATAGAATGGGCATCCGAAGCCACTCTCTAGGTCATTCCTCAAAATGGAGGAACTGTGTGACCTTGCGCCTTTGCAGAGTCCTAGTGAATTTCTTGTCCAGGTGCCCACAAACTACTAGCCTGGAACCTATATCCAGCATTATGATTATTTTTTGGAAACAAGATTTTATTAGAATGTATTTATGTGCAATCATTTTATGTTTATCCCTAGCTACACTTAGGCTTGAGTGGCAGAGTTTCACAGTTGCTACTGAGGCTCTTTGCCCTCCATCCTGCCTAAGGGGTGTATCCGAACATTTCAGATCAAGTGGTTGAAGTGTCAACAATATCATAAGGTGTTACTGCAGCCATAATTAGGAATCACTTATAAGCACATTTTAGAGATTTTTGAAAAGTGAATTATTTGGACAGGATTAGTGTATGCAGCTGCCTCGAGGCAATATATTCAAAGATTGTCAATTTCTATAAGTGTAAAGATTTATGACAGATTAACTTGGAGTAGTGAGGGAGGAGAGACACAGTGGACACCCTAGGGGTAAAAGATTCTGTGCAATAACAAACACACAGGACACTGAACTATCCCTAACTCATTCTAATTTATCACCAATAGAAATGACTAGCACTAAATTCTGATATGACCCACATTCTATGACCAACATTCTTCTGTTGGTGGTAAAGCATTCGGATCGCTTGACTAACCAATCCAATCTGAAACTTGATTCCAACACTTAACGGTTGTGTTACCTTGGGCAAGTTATTTATCTTCCCTGTGGCTCTTTGATTTTTAAATTTGTATATGAAAAATTATAATACTTCTCTATTAGGATTTTTGGAAGGATCAAGTAAGTTGTAAAGCATCTATCTATCTATATCTATCTATCTATCTATATCTATCTATCTATCTATCTATCTATCTATCTATCTATCTATCTATCATCTATCTATCTCAAGACAGAACTTGGCATATTTTAAGCACTTGATAACTGTTAGCTATTATTGTTATTATTTGAAACAATCTCCTCAGCTCCCCAGTTTCTTTACTAGCTCATAAAGCCAGACTGCTAACAGCCAATGTGAGATATTTCATTAGGCAATACGGAATATTTTCATACGTTATTTATTTTAGCATTAGAATCTCAATCAAGACTATCTTGAAGAGTGAAGTCTTGTTCTGGGTATCCCCTCTCCATTTAAAAAAATACAGCTGTGTGTTTATAAAGTTGCATGTGTATCTATTCATTAAATAACCTGCAGTTTCAGTTAACTTGGGGAATAGAATATTGATTTAAACTATACTGTAGGAAGATTATCTATCACTCTGCACAAATAAAACTTATATGAGATTGGATTTCATTGTATGAGACAGGAAGAAACATACTCCACTGAATACAGCTTGTGGTTGTAAGGCCAAGTTCTGGAGGAATCATCAATATATCAGATTCCTGCTTTCACTTTTTAGTGATCTCTGTCAGCTCTGATAAAGATAGGCTCACTTTTATTGAAGTAGAATTTACATTGAGCCCCAGTTTTTTTAAACATACTGACTTTACCTTCAGCCTGTCACTATCCCAGAATTGACATATCTACCTTCAAATTTGTTAGTGTTGGAGAATCAGTATCTTTAAGAAATTTTGTCTTTCTTTGGCTGTAGAATTTGGCTCTTTTTGTGTGGAGTTTGATGGATTTCCTACTACTTCCATAGAGAGGAAAGGACTGTAAATTGAAAATCACGAATTCATAGACACCATCTTTCTCTGTCCTCTTCTCATCTTGCAGGCATATAGCCCATATTAGTCAGATTTTGTTGCTGGAACAAAACAACTAACATACAACATTTAGAAGAAAAAGGATTTACTTTGGCTCATGGCTTCAGAGGTTTCAGTCTATGGTTGGCTGGTTCCGAGGCAGAGACGTCATGGCAGAAGTGCATGGTGAAGGGAAGCTGTGCACCTCATGGCAGCCAGAAAGTAGAGTAAAAGGGAAAAACCCCAAGAGGCAGGGGCCAGGAACCAAACATAGCTCCAAGATCATGTCCCCATGACCCACGCAGACATATTCAAAAGTGCACTTTACTAATCTTGTAGGATCCTCTCAAGCCATTTAAGTTGACAATCAAGATTAACCATCACTGAGAGTTGACTGAAAAGTTTTCTTAAATTTATCCGGTTTTAGATTCAACCAGTGATTTGGAGAGTTTAATTATCCTAGTATTCTTGTTCCCATTCATTCTTCAGTAGTAGAATCCCAGAATCCATGTTTATGTAGTTAAAAACTCTAGTTTCCTAGCATCCTTCCAAATTGAGGGTGGCCACAAGACTTATTTCTAGCTTAATGGACAGTGAAGAGAAGTGATGCCTATCTCATGTTCTATTCTCAAATTAAGGTCATGTCTTTTTGTGGATTCCTCCTTCCTGGTGGCTGGAATACAGCACCCAATGGAGCAGCAACATCAGACCACAGTGCGGGAGTGACTCATTGAGGATGGGCGATGACTAGAGAGAAGGAGCCTGGATCCCCAGAGGTGCAGGGCTGATAGAACACCTGGTCTATGCATGCTCAGATTGTTGCCTAAAAGAACCAAGCCATTTTGTTTAATCCACTGTTATTTTAGATCTTGCTAGAACAAGGAATAGGTATTCTTAGTCTTAGTCAATTTCTCATTGCTGAGACACAGTACCTGACAACCACAGCTTAAAGAAGAGAGATTTATTTGGGCTCATAGTTCAGTTCCTGATCTGCTGACTCCAAGGTAGAAATGGAATGTGGAAGGGTCTGGCATAGAAAAGCTGCTCACATTATGGTTGTCAGGAAATAGAAAGAGAAGGGAGGAGCTGGGAAGGGAGATATGCTGTCCCACACCCATGGTGACTCTCTCCTGTGACCAGGCTCCATCTCCTAAAAGCATATTTAGCCCATTAGATGATGAGTCCACTGATGAGTATAGTGCTCCCATCATTCAATCACCATGGAAACATGAAGCTTTGCGGGGACACCGCAGGTGTTTAAACCATAACATTTTACCCCTGGCCCCCCAAAAGACACATGTTCATCTCTTTATGCAAAATACATTTGATTATCTCTAAGAGTACCCAAAGTTTTCACAGTTCCAGCATTCCTAAAAAGTGTATGCCCAGAGTCTCCTCCAGGACTCAAGGCCAACTCTTAGTTGTGAGCCCATGTAAAAATAGAAAAGAAAGTTAAATACTTCCGACATACAATGGTGTGAGGTAAATATTCCCATTCCAAAAGGAAGAAATAGGCAGATAGAAAAAAATCAGACCAAAGCAAGATCAAAACCCAGCAGGGCAAACATTAAATGCATAATTCCATGGCTTTATTCACTGTGTTGGCTTTCCTCAAACATTCCACATTATTGGCTTATCCATCTTCCTGGGATCTTTCCTGCACTTTTGGCTTCACTCTCACAGTGTCATGCACTGCCCTCTCTGGGGCACAGTGCTGGGCCCCGCAGGCCTTCTTCTGAAATCTGAGTGGAAGCCTCCTTGACCGCAAAATTCTTGCTTTCAGCAACCCTGTAAAAGCAGCACCACATGGATGATGCCAAGGTCTGCTGCCAGCTCAAGCAGTAGCTAAGTCTGCTTGGATCATGGCCCCAGCAGGCTCTGAATGCCTGGAGAGCTGAACACTATGAACTGAATTCTGGGGAACCAATTCCCTCGGCAGTCTATCTCAAGCAAGGTAGCATGGGACTCTTTTTAAATCGAAGACTTCCATTTTTGCATCTTTGAGCTTACAAAGGGTAGGGGCTTGCTGATTCCAGAGATGCCATCAAAGCATGTTTTCTACTATCCTGATGCAATGTACTTGGTATCTTTTTATTGCTAATCTTTTCAACAACGATGCTCTTTTTTGTCCCAAATTTTCAGACTTGTAGGTGGCTTGGACTTTGGGCATCCACAGCAGACCTAAGGGAGAAAACTCTGTAATACCCACAGTCACTAAACATGATTCAATTCATGCAGAGTTGCATGCAGAATGGGCACAACTTTAGATTGCCTTGTCTCTTTCAGAAATAATTGAAGAAGGTGTGTATTGAAATTTGGTTGGGGGAAGCTGACATCAGAGAATGCTAATTTCTTCTAGTAGCTCTTGGTTTTCTTTCTCCTTTTAGTAATAGAAATTTTAAGATTTACCCAAATACGTGGTTCCCCCTGCTAAAGAGTACATTTCCTAATCTCTCATGGCACGTGAGTGGGAGATCTGAGTGCTAATTCTTTGCCAAGGCCTTATTATGAGGAGACTCATTTTTTTCTGCTGTCTGGGATATAAAGATAATGGAAGGAGCAGGAGCAGCCATTGTGAACCATGATTTAGAATCTGCATGATGAAGGTACCAAAGTACCAGATGTCAGGTGCCTCCGTGGTGCCTTATGCAGCCCTGGACAGCTCTGTATAGATTGTTTTTATTTGAGGAACATAAGTTATCTTGTTAAAGGCACTCTTATCTTGGCTTCTCTTTCAGCAGCTGTCCTGGTACCCTAGCCAGAGCAACAGAATACTGTGTCTTCCGACATGGAGATCTGAATTGCTGTCAGCTCCTCCTTCTGATTGGAATGGTGGGAACATTAATTGTGAGTTCAGAGATTCTCCCATCTGCCCCTGATTGCTACACAGTGAGTTCTGCAGCAACTGTACAGTAGCTCACCCTCAGGGCCTGCTGAGGTGGCGGGATGTCTGCGGGTGTTATTGTGTGGCCTCGCCACGGGCAGGTGATAGGAGCGTGACTGTGGCCGCTTGAGCACCCTGCCCAGAACAGGCACCGTCTGTCTTAACCACAATGCCAGCAAGAGCTGGCAGGGCTGGGATGATCTAATTGAAAAGAAGCCTGTGACCTCTGTCTCCTGCTCAGCAACCCTGAGCGGACTCTGTGTCCCTGCCAGCTGAAGAGGTCTGCCCCGCTTCCAGGCTCTGCCTCAGACCAGCCAGCCTCCAGGTCTCCAGCACAGCTTGGACACAAGCAGCCAGCTGCTCATAGGTATTTCCTCTGTCCACACACTTTAGGAAGTGACAAAATGCCTTTGGTTTTAGCCATGACAATTATGTTAAATTCTGCAATCTTGTCCATGGATTTAGAGCATGACATATTCAAGGGAAGGTCTTGGAAAGACCATAGGATTTGGTAGAAAAGATTTACATTCTCCTTACTCTTCTACCAGCTACATACACTAATGGTGAATACTGGGCTTTAGAATCAATTAGCTGTGAGCACAATTCCTGGTTCATCACTGTGTGACCTCAGACAAGTTATTTATGCTCTCTAATCATAAGCCTTAATTACATCATCTGCAAAATGGGAATCTTTGTGGTGAATATTACTCACTTAGCTCTTCCACACTACCTGGTTTACACTGAGTGCTGAGTAAGTTTTGGATATTACTGATGTTGTTTTATTACTGCATCTCAGCAGATATGTGACTAACTCATCACGAAAGTCCTTCTGTTACTCAAACTCTTAGAGCCCCAGCAATTCTAGATAAAGATGATGATAAGATGATGAATGATTGGTGATAGAACCAATTCAATGCAGAACAATACATAAACAAGTTAGAGACCATTGCTTTAGAGAGAAGTGGTAGAAAAGAAGTCCATATTAAGACACTGAGTAATTATTAAATACCAACTCTTGGCTAGGTTTTGCTCTGGGTAGAAAAAAAATAGTTACAAAGGGCCTGTTTAATAGGGACTTGTATTCTGGTGGGGTGAGTCGTTCAATAAAGTATCACTTTTGGGTAACCAACTTGCTCAAATTCACTAGTACAGTGTTCCGACCTCAGATTTGACTTTGTGACTGAATGATTTATGCTTCACTCTGACCTTTTACTTCTGCCCCTAGAAAATGTATCTGAATGGACCCATCACAGAATCTCTTGGCTAAGACTGGGCAGCAAGGCACCCAACATGCACCAAACTTCTATTCTAAGTTCTTCACAGACGTTATTTTCCTGTTCATTGCAACACAGCACAGTTAAAAGACGCCGGTTATTAAGCTGTATAAATTGTAGATGAATCCCCAGCTCAGCCTCTGCAAGCTATGTGACCTTGGGCAAGCTAATGCAACCTCTCCAAGGTCAGTTTACTCATCAAGGCAAAATTCAAGGTCATGGTGCTGACCTTAGGGGTGTTGGATGTGCTTTTCTGCTGGCTCCACATAGCCACCAAGTAAACATCTCAAATGCACTTTAAAAAGTGGGGCGGGAAAGGCATTTAGCTGGTGGAGAAGTGCCTTTTGTAAAGTGTTCTCTGGTCTTGGAGGCAGGAGGAGGACACAAACTGCAGTTGCGGTGGAGGAAGCAGCACCTGGGGACAGCTAAGAGGCCAAAAGGAGCAAATTCAGAGAGCAGGGTAGCATTCAGTAAAAAGGCTTGGAAAAGGGATAGGGATTAAAAAGCTATTAAATGGATGAAAGGTTAATAAAAATACTTTTTTGAAATAAATGGAAGATCATTCAGACAGTGAAGGAGATAATTAGAATAGGATGAGATATAATAGCAGGTAGAGATGGGAAGAGCAAACTAATGGAGGTGCTGTCAGATTCGAGTCCCCGCCTGTCCTCAGTCTCACCCATGGATGAGCAGAGCTGGGCAGGGATGCCAGGTGATTAGAACCAGTGCTGGTAAGATAGGCTGAGCATTCTTATCCAGTTTTGCATTTATGTGGTTTGGGCTCGAGGCTTAATTTTTCTGGGTTCAGATGTAAATAGCCAAGTGCGCTTGGTTATGCTCACCTGCATAGTTGAATGAAAGTTTGCTAAGCTCTCTCTTCATCTAATGTAGCAGTGCTTTGTTTTGCATGATGTACTAGTCCACGAGCTACTAAAATTCTACCCCAGTTCTCCGAAATGTATTCAGTGATGGTCCTCTAAGTGACAGAACAGAGAGAGGGGTATGGATACTGGGGCTGGGAGACCTGGACTCAGGCTTGGCTGTGGGACAGAGCAGCTGTATGGCTTTGGGAAAGTCATGCAGGCTGAGTTTCTCTATCTCACAGGCAACCTACTGTCTAATTCACAGGGTGTGTGAGGATTTGAGATTGTAGGTTCATGCCTAGCACAGCTTCAGTTTACAATAGGCAGTCAATAAATGGCAATTATTCTTTATTTGAATTGATTATGTAAGGCAAAATGAGTAATGTTTTTAGGATCTGTTTGATTCTTTTTAGGCTTAAATATTTCTCACTTAATATTTTAAAGTGAAAACATTAATAGTCATGCTGTGAGTCCAACTAAGTGAAGAATTTGTTGAGTTTCCTTATTTCCTCTATACTTCTCTTTAACTTTTTTTTTTTAATGTGGGTACCGGGAGTCGAACTCAGGACCTCGCGCTTGCCAGGCAGGCGCTTACGCAGCTGAGACATCTCACCGGCCCCTTCTCTTTGACTTTTAAGTAAATATTGCATTTTTAGAAATCAACAGGATTCATAAGTATAAGATATTAAGGAGAATCAATCTCAAAACATTTTTTCCAAGCAATTTCAGCTAAAAAGTTATCTCAAGATTTGGGGCAACCTTGATGTTTTGGCCGCCCGTGGCGTGACAATTGGGTTCACAAAAATTTACTCTCCTTCTCCTTGATTTCCCCATTTGTTACTTGCACTGCCATCAAAGACCCTGTAACTGAAAGTTTCAGACTAAAATATTGTGAGGTCTTCAGAGACAGATACTAGTCTGATTTTTGAAGGTACTGGTTTAAGTGGATGGAAATGGGCTTCCCTAAGCAACTCATTGTTAGATTCAACTTATTTTCTCACCTAATACGGTTAACACTTCTTACCTTGCTCCAAGTGCAGGGATGGGTGGTTACACACACATCTCACTCCCTGCACACATCTGTGCTGAGTGATCTCTGAGCCTGAAGAGGGGCTCTGGGTCTTTCCTAGGGTTACCGAGCTGCTAAAGGGTGTAGTAGATGCACCAGTGGGCAACCTGGCCTTTAGGCATCAGGGGAGGATATATGCACATTAAAATTCTCTCCTGTTCACGATATGGTTAAGAACCACAGCTCAGCCAGATGAGTGTCTTTCATATTTAATCAGGTTTAGAAAGTGCCTTTTACAGCAATAGCCATGTTCTCCACAAAGCAAGAGGCTATGGGCATCACAATCAAAATGAGGCAGCAGAGGCAAGTGGGAATAATTAACAAGCTCCCATTTCTATGGTGGGGAAGAGGCCGCCCCTTCTTCCCACGGTGCTGATTGCTATGCACACTATCTGTGCAGGATAACGGATCCGTCCTGGCTATCTATTCCCATGCAAGCCAGCCAATCATCTTAAGGTGATCACGCCCCGTCTGCCCGTCTGTCCGCGTATCTCTGTCTCCCTTCCCTTCCGCTGTGGGAGAAATAAGACCAGGAGAGAAAGCCTCTGGCCTTTAAGTGTTTGCACAGGATGCCTGAGTGGAGTGAGGCAGAGAGATAAGGGGTATTTCAGGCTATTTCTTCTGCTTGTGTGAATAGCACATGATTGATTTCAGAAAAGGAAATTTATTTCCCCGCAGACATATTTTTATCATTTGCTTGAATTCCTCGATGCCTTACTCACCATATGTATAGAAGAGCCAGGTCTCCTTCAGAGGGGATGGAAAGGAATATGGATAACACTTTAAACCTGAAAAAGAGCATATGAAAGGCACTGCCAGATAAAATGTTCTTGACCTATAAGCTTTGGAATGGGTCAGAGGGATTATACGAAGGCTGACATTTAGAAATGAGATCAGTTGGCTGCTGCGTTTGCATGTAGCTCACCAAAATGCCTTCCAGAACGCCCCTTCTGGGGGAACCTCCACTGGAGGCCCCATTGAATAGCAGGCACTTTAACCTGAGGGGTGAGAGCCAGACTTAGAGGCCCACTTTGCACTGACTTTTACAGGGTGAGATGACTTTATTTAAAGGGAAACGTTCAATTTAGTTAGACTCCTAAATATGTATTCTTAAAAAGGAAGGCTTAGTTGAGGCTAATACACATAGAAATTATTTTAGAAAAAATAGTGGGAGGAGGGAAGGTGGGGGCGGTGGTAGAGAGACAGGAATTTGAACGCGATGTTTCTTGGACATCCTCTTTTGTTTTTGTTTAACATTTAGGTGGATGTCAGATTGCTGGGTGGGATGGGATAGTTCTGAGAGATGTGGCAGTCTAGGCAATTTTCAGGGCTGCTCTGTTACCTGGTGTAGGGCTAGTGTTTTGGTAATACAGCAGAGGGATGCAAAGCCCCCTGGCCTCCACCCTTTGCACAGGGAAGTAATATGAGGCAGCTTTCAGACGATGGTCGTCTCAGTGCTTTGCACATGTGCATGCCGGGCAGCAGTGGAGCAGAAAATCCTTACACCAGGGCTGGTTTGGGAAGGTGTTTTTGCACTTATGTGTGAACACCAGGGAGGCTGACATTTGGGAATGCACTTCAAAGGAAAGAGCCCTGAGAGGCAGGCTGCTTCTGGAAGGATCTGGAGACTGCGTCATTTCCCAGGTTGCTCTTTCTTCAAAAATTGTCTGCTTCTTGGTTCTGCTTGGAATAAAGCATTTGGGACTGACCCAGGGCTCATCCCCTCCAGGCTTCAGCATCCAGGGGACTTGGGAGTTGTTTCTGGAGCTGTCTACACAAGAAGTAAATATAGAACAGGATAGATACTGCAAATGAAGCAGATTAATGGAGTAATTAAGTCAATTGTCAATCACAGTGATTACAACATTGTGTAGTGAAGAGGGTGTTTATTTATCTTTTATTTTAGTTTATTAGTACATATGTATAGGGCATAATGTTTACATTCCTTGTGTGGAGTACATGTACATAACACATCCCAATTAAAGGGAGGGGCGATTAAAAATTTCTTGGAGGGTACATTGAATGCAGTCCTACTTAGCCATTTAACATGCTGTTTAACCTGAACCTAAATTTATTTCAAAGGAATTGATTTTGAATCTTTGATTTTATCTGAAATTCATATCTGCATGTATTCCAGTTATTTATTTATGGCTTCAACTCCCTTCTTTATCTCTTTAGTGATATTTAACATATTTTCTCATTTCCTTTCAGATCGCTCTTCTGCCTCAAGTTCTAGAGAACGCATTCTCTTATCTCTTAGATCCGGGGACCATCCCTTTGTCTTAGTTACTTTTCCCTTTGTGGGGACAAAATACCCAACACCCACAAGTTAAAGGAGGAAAGTTTTATTGCAGCTCACAGTTTGTAGAGATTTAAGTCCATAGTCAGCTGGCTCCAAGGCAGGGAGGCATGGCAGAAGAGCATCGCAGAGGAGAAACAGCCCATGGCATGGCAAGCAGAAGGCAGTGCAAGCAAGGAGCTATAGGGAACCTGCCTCTCCCTTTTATCCAATCCAGGCTACACCATTTCGCGTGGTGCCACCCACACCCAATCCATCCAGCCACAGCCAGAATATGCTAATTCCAATCAGTGGACTAGTTTAGTACCACACACCCTTAATCTTAGTATCACACATCCTAGAACCAGCTGGCTCCAAAAAGCCCCACCTTGATCACGTGAGGCACATCTAGATACAAGCCATAATACCCCTATAATAGAGCGATGCCTTGATCTCTCTTGGATTCTGTCCTATGCACCTTTTTCCTTTGCCGATATATTCCATATTCTCCCACTGTAATACACCTTAATTTTAAGTATAAAGCTTTTCTAAGTGCTATGAATCTTTCTAGCCAATCACCCACATTGAGGGTGGTCTTGGTGGCCCCAGACCAAGGAGGGTACCCAGTTCCAGCTCTAGAGTGTACACAGTTCTCCCTGGATTATAACCTCAGCATTTAATCAAAAGGGTCACCTTTACCCAATCCATTTGTTGAACAGTCTGTTCTCTGCTCATTGTTATGCTTACATCTTTAGTTCTTATGTACACAGTACTGTGTCAGAGATGGACCACACACAAAACCATGGTTCTGTAAGATCATAATGGAACTGCAAAATTCCTATTACCTAGTGACACTATGGCTGCTGTACCATCAAAATGCAATGTGTTACCCACATGTGTTGGTGATGCTGGGTACAGAAACCTATTTTGCTGCCAGTCATATAAATGTATAGTACGTATAAATAGTACAAAGTCCCTGCAAATAATAATAGATGACTGTATTACTGGTTCATGTATTTACTGTACTATTCTTTTATCATTATTTTAGATTGCAGTCCTTCCACTTCTAGATGAAAAATAATTTACTATTAAACGATGCGCTGTGTAACATCAGTAACAGTCAGAGACACCTCGTGTTCACCACAGTTCTCGATTATATCATTTTCTCTCTGGCTTCATTTAACCTAATGTTGTTTGTTCATCTTGGCCCGAGGACCGACAGGCTACACCAGGTATACTTATATACCCCACACGGCCTGGTGTGTGGTAAGCCATGCCATGCGGTTTGTGTACTATACGCTTTGCGGTTTGCACAGTGATGGAATTGCCTAAAGACACATGTCTCAGACCGTATCCCTGTCATAAAATGGACGCGTGACTATCCTGTGATCCCTTTCGGGGACAGCTTACTTCTCTAGCTCTTGTTATTCTTATACTGGTTGGGAGAATGCAAACATGGGACAGGCAGGTATCTGATTTTAACTCCCATATTTTTTTTTCAGTGACAGAAACGGGCTGTTGCCAGGTATGTATGTGTTTCCATTGGCCTGGTTGCAGCCCCTCTGACTTCTTGCTTTGCAACTCCTGTGTCTACTTTGGCTTATATCAACTTATAAGAAATGACCACTTTTGGGCCCGTGAGATGGCTCAGTGGCTTAAGCGCCTGCCCAGCAAGCGCGAGGGCCCGAGTTCGACTCCCGGAACCCACATACAAAAAAAGGGCCGGTGATATCGCTCAGTGGCACGGGCGCCTGCTGGCATGCGAGGTCCTGAGGTCGACCCCCCAGTACCCACAAAAAAAAAAAGAAATGACCACTTTTTATTAATGTCTGCATTTTTATTTGACAGTTCTGAGCTGGGTAAATAGTAGGCTTTCACTAGACCCTTACTTTTTGGTTTACAAAACATCTCTTCGTCTCTTTAGCCTTTCTTTCAAAGTATCTGCATTGTTTTTCTTCCCCATGGAAAGAATTTTCTGATTTAATTTTGTGGTTCCAAGCTTCAAAGCTTTGAAGTCCACAGGAAGAAACAATGTCTGCCTCTGTGGGCAACAGTACCTAACACAAGATCAGGCGAGGGGCCAAGTAGCCACTGACCTCAAGTGACCACTGAACTGATAGAAGATGTGCTTTTGTCCACCCTACTCCTTATACCTGTGTCTGTCAGAGCAGAACAGTGTGTATTCCAAAAAATCGTGTACCTGTTAAATATTTATAATAAAGAAAGCAGTATTCCATCTCTTCCAAGTCACATGAAAATAACCCTGATCTCTTAGCTTTCTTTTTTTACAAATTAAAGGATGTCACTCCCTTAGAGTCTTATTGTCCAGCTGGATGATTCTATCCACCATCCCTCTCTGAGCCCTCTCTGTTGTCCCCTACTTTACAGTGTGAGCAACACTGACATTTAGAGCTGCGGTAAAGAGCTGATTAGTGCTGAGTATAAAAAGAGGTTTATTTTAGGGACCAGCTCTCTTTTGGAAGCATGTGGCAGGAGCCAGCAATTTTAGACCAGCTTAGGCAAAATAGGTAATTGAAGGATTTATTGGAAGAGTATTGCAGAAACTTATAGAATCCAAAGTAGGCTGTGGGCAACTGCTGATAAGCTTCTCCTATGTGATAAATATTTTTGTGAGCAACTCCACATCTCCCTGGTTCTAGCTCTCAAGAGTTTAGGAGACACTTCCACTAAAATTAATTTAAATAATTTGCATAGAGAACTCTGACTGAGCTCCTGTCGTTTGCCTACATTGGATCCAATCATTCTAGGTCAGGGTATGGCCAGGGTTGGATCACATATTCCTCCCCTTGGACAGCACCTGTTATCAGAAAGGGGAGAGGGAGTGTAATGGATAACAAGGAGAGCTAGCTAACTACACTTTTGACACTATAGTAGGTGTAATATTCCTAATTGCTTAGAACAAGGTCATTATGGGTATTCTTCACTGTGCTATGTTGCTGCCTTAGAGGTCTGTATTACACATAAGTCATCTCCATAGAAGTTTTAATTTGGTCTAGCCAGTTATTCCACGTGTTATATTGTCTAAGCTTGCTTGCAGTCCCTATTAAATTGCATTGTATTTTGTTAAATGGTTTCTTTTAACCCATCAAATTGCCTTCTAAGGAACCAAAAAGAAAAAAAAAATAATGATGAGAAAAATGAGGGTGAGAATTGGTCATTCAGCCTCCCCAAATTCTATATGTTTGGGCTGAATATATTTCTACTGCTGTCACCTGATGGTCTAAATGGGAGAAACCTGCCTACCATTTTTCACAAGGATATTTGTGGGTGGGGCCTTCAGTTAACACTCTGTCTGCTCATCACGTCATTTGGTTTATCTGGGGGACGAGGGAGTGAGACAGGAGGTTTGACAGGCAGTGATAACTCAGCCAGTAAGACTCAAATACCTCTGCACGAGGATAAAACTGTGAGCCAAACAGATCTAAATACCATCGAAAAGCAGGAGTAAACCATGCAGACAGGAATAAGGCTCCCGTCCAAACATTACAGAACTTTTGCCACACTTCAGCAAACTCAAAACACAGACACATACATGTATAGATCCTTTCCCGTTATTACTGGCAACCAGAGAGCTAATGGTGTAAGTGTAGCATCACACAAACGCAAGTGCTGACAACTTATTTTTATAGGGGGCCTTGAGAAGTCTAACAGAGGCAAAACAAAGGAGGGGAAAAATCATAAAGAAGGCAAGGGCATGTAATTTAATCCTTGATAGTAGCTCTCCCTGGCTTTTACATATCACTTTTTTTCAACTATAAGCTTTTCTGATAAAATGAGAAGTCAAAACAAGGTTAGATACGAGTACTGAAGAGGACACTATAATTTTCAGGGTAGGGTCAAGTTGGGGGATGTGGGAAATGTGGGGATTAAAGTGTAAGGAGATGATCTCTTGGAAAGGGGAAAGCAGTGCTTTCTGAGAGGTTACCTCTTTCTGATCTGCTTACCTCTTCATGATGAGAGAAGCAATAAGGCGGTATTGGTAATGTCTTGAAGCATGACCTTCCAGACTTTTCCATCGAGACTATTTTAGTGAATTGATTTAGGAATTTCCTTGCCTCTTACCAAAATAGCAACCCATGCTGGGCTCCCATAGTAACTCAGTGTTGTGAGAACACTGAATTTAGAGTCCAAGATCTGGGTGACATCTTTGTTCTCTTTATTACTGGTTATGTGAGTGAAAATGTGGGGTACTTTACGTAACGAAGGCTATAAAATACAGACACAATAGCCTCTTTGGCAAGATTACCAAGAGAACTTAAGATAACAGTGCACAGGAAATTAATTTGTAAGTTGTCTAATGCTTTACAAACACAGGTGGGAGTCAGTATTATTTATGGCCTTCTGTTACATCATAGTCTGACCTCTGATAAGATGACACTATCAGCAATAACTGAACCTGAAACTCTCTCAGGGCCTTTTGCCTTTTCTTTCTCCCGGTCGTTCTCCTACACTGTAGCTAAACTGTTCTGGAAGCCCATGGGAGAGCGTTCTAGAATGTGAGAATGGGCACATGCCCTGGAAAGAGTGAGGTAGGAGAGTGTTACTTCCTATACATTCGAAAAAACTGTGTTGATTTATTCTTTTTTTTTTTTCCTTATGTGGGTACCGGGAGTCGAACTCAGGACCTCGTGCTTGCCAGGCAGGCGCTTATGCTGCTGAGCTATCTCACCAGCCCTGTTGATTTATTCTTAACCAGAGATGATTCTGACTCCCCCATCCCCAAGGCACATTTGGCGATGTCTGCAGATATTTCTGATCAACAATAAAGATGTTGCTGAACATTCTGCAATGCATAGGAGATATTCCCACAGCAGAGAAACATCCAGTCCCAAACGTCGCTAGTGCTGAAGTTGAGAAACCCTGCTTTATTTAGAGGAGACATCTTCCCACTAGGTTCCCAAGTGGGTTTCGCCCATTGGAAAACTTTTAGGAAGGAGAGGTTGAAACCATATCCTTACTGGATTTCTTATTTTCCCACCATATTTGATATAACACTTTGTTTTGAGTGATATCCTAGATCAGGTGATATAATTTGCATGCACTTTTTTTCCATTTTCATGCTTAAAAATGATATGGTAGCTACAAAGAAACAACCACTTTAATGCTTGTATGTCTCTTGCAGTGTCTTTTAGAAATTTTTTGTAACTCGCATCTTTAGATAAGGAAGCTTTGGATGTGAATATGGTGTTATGGTTTGGATCTGGAATGTCCTCCACAGGCTCATGTGTTGAAGTTGTGGTCCCTAATGTTTAGAGATGGGGCTTTTGGAAAATGATTGCATCAGGAGGGCTTGGATTTCATCAGTAGATTTATCCATGGATGGCTTCTGAATTTGGTGGCATTATTGGGAGGCAATGGAAACTTAGGAAGTAAGACCTAGTTAAAAGGAGTGTGTCATGGTGGCATGACCTTAGGGACTGTATCTTGGCCCTGGCCCTTTATCTCTGATTCTCTGTCTTTTTGCTTCCTGACTGCTATGAAAGAAGCAGTGCAGTGGATTAACTAATGGTCAACTTGGAACACCCAGCTGAATTGAGTTAGTGTGGTTCTGGGTGTGGAAGGCCCACCTGAGGATTGTTGCCAACGGCATAAAAGGAGAACCAGAGGGGAAGGTGGTGTGCTGTTGATTCTCCTGGAGAAGCTTGTCCCACTAGTTTTCCTGATATGAACTCAGCTGTTCTCATCATCGGAGGAGCTCGGGTCCTCACTGTCACTGAGGATGGCTGTGGTTCTCTTCCTCTTTGAGGGAGCTCTGGTCCTTACCTTGAGCATCACTTTCTGATTC
Source organism: Erethizon dorsatum (assembly GCA_028451465.1). Lineage (NCBI taxonomy): Eukaryota > Metazoa > Chordata > Mammalia > Rodentia > Erethizontidae > Erethizon > Erethizon dorsatum. The sequence goes on along the minus strand of CM051828.1, from coordinate 118,161,587 downwards.
CAGTGCAGATCCCTCAGCCTGCTGGCACAGATCCTTCATCCTGCTGGTGCAGACTTTCTAGCTTCCACCACTGAGTTTTGGGCCTTCCCAGTGCAGATCCTTGATACGAACTTGCATGAGACATTGTCATGAGCAATGTCCTCCAGCTGGACTCATGGGGGACATTGCCATGGGCTCTAGGTCTTCAGCTGGACTCCTGCAGGACATTGCCATGGGATCCAGGCCTTCAGCTAGATTCTTTGGATCTCCAGTGTGTGGACAGTTCGTTTGCACTGTTCTGCATTTGACTTTTTGGGTGAATATTATAAAATAATCCTATAAAGTATGTGCCCTGTATTAAATATATTCCCTTATAAACTCTGCCTACAATAAGCAGCTTTCTTCTGATATGCCTTTCTCCTATAATGCTTTTACCTTAGCACAGGCCTAAAAGTGAAGAAACCAGCTGACCATGGACTGAATTCTCTTATACTATGAACCAAAATAAACCTTTTCTCTTTTAAATTGATAGTCTAAGTTTTTTTTTTTTTTTTTTTGAACTGGGAATAGAACTCAGGACCTCATACTTGCCAGGCAGGTACAGTGCAACTGAACTATATCCCCGGCCCTCTAAGGTATTTTGTCATAGTGATAGAAAGCTAAAACATGCTTTTTTACTTTGTTTTTCTTGTTGTTATTAAGATGTATTTGCTTTAGATATTCACACCTTTTATATAATTTAGATAGAAATGTGATATCTGGTAAGAAACATAAAATCCTTTATATTAGTAGCCTTACCTCAGCAAATATGCCATATTAAATTTAATAGTAACTTCAAAGTTTTTAAAATTCAAAATAAAACTTTATAAAATATTTGTGAATTTGCTCTTGCATACCCTGTATTCACATTTCCAAATTATTATTATAGCATTTGCTTTGTCAGTTTGTCTTTGTCTCACTCTTACTCGCTAATTTTCTCTCCACACACACACACACACACACAATTTTTCTTCCTGAACCAACGAACAATAAATTGTATATGGGGTACCCTATATATTTCCAAATATAATACCTAAAACTAAAGCTGACTGCTGTGTCCCTTTGAAATTACGTTTTTGAGTGCTTCCTTATTTTCTGGGTCCAACTACATGTTCCGGGCATACCCTGTGCTTTTCCAGGCCCAGCCTTGCAATCAGTCTTTAGCGGAGAACCACATCGAGAAACCACAGTCTTGGAGCAGACTGTGGTCAATGCATTCGTGCGTCACTGATTCGCAGTTCTAGTGGAAGATACAATGGGAAACGCTCACACACAACCTTACATCCATAGTTCGTTTTAGTCTATCTTGAACCATGAGTAGTTCACATTGATATCTTTGATCTGAATCTGATCACAAAGTTCCCAAATATTTATTCTATTTTTCTTTCTTGTCATAGTTGTACTTCTTTCTCCGACAGGGAATGGCTGGTTCCATTGTTCTCGGTATATTCACTTGCTTGCGTGCCCCTGTGTGTACCATCCCAGCTGTAGGTATCTTCGGGCTGTCCTGGCCACTACCTGAGCAGGCCACTTCCTCACATGGCCATTTCGTAACTCCTTGGCATAAATATTTGTGATGTAACAAGGCCTTGCTTTTAAGGGAGGCTACATATTTTCCTTCACTTTAGAGAAGGGAGAATAGGACCATGTTGGGAGTGTGGAGATTATGGCCACTGCCAGGGAGTAGGTGCCATCATGCTAGCTAGCTTTGGTTCTAAGAAATCCTCTTTCCAAAACATACCAAAAAGACAAAACAATTAAATATAATGTATGATCTTATATTCAATTCTCATTTAAAAATTCTATAAAAGATGCTATTGAAACAGCTGATAAAATTTGCGTATAAACTATATACAGTATTAGATAGTAGCACTGTAACAATAGGAAATAGCCTTTATTGTGCTGTGGTTGTATAAGAGAATATCCCTGTTGTTGGAAAATATATTCTGAAGTACTTACGGGTAAATGGGGATGGTAGATACAGCTTATTCTGAAAGGGTTCAGTAAAGCACTGATAATATTTCCATAAAATGTGAATTTGAATTCCTAGTTTATACATAGCAACCAGGTGAATTTGGGGAAACCAATTAACCTTTCTGTTTGCAAGTTCTTTGTTTGTAAAATAGAATGTTAATAGTTCCTTATTCTTCTGGTTATATTAGTGGTTAATAAAAATTATACGCAATACATTCCATAGTTCTAGACACTGAGTTGATTCTCACTAAATATTTGTCAAGTACATAAATGTGTGACTGCTACAGATCTGTATTCTATGATTATTTGTAATACACATGTCCATTTTGGGGGCCTCTCATTAACAATGCTGGGATACGTTTGTATGAGTACAAAATGTGCACACTTACGAGTGGTTCGTGGAGCTATGTTCTCACCCCTAATCTAAAAATGAAGACCAGTGAGGCTGCTGAAGACACATACAAGCAAGAGATTTCATTGTAGGTAGAAAAGGATATTTGTTCTACAAAGGGGCAAGGAACTCAGCACACAAAATGATAAACAACCATCACAATGTTCAAAGCAGATTTTAAGGAAGATTTGGAAGATATAATTACTCCCACTGACATGCAAAGAAAGACCATCCTACAGGGAATGAATAACTCACCCAAGGTCAGCCACACGCTTACTAAGTGGCAGAATGAGATTCAAATTCTGCTCAGAGTGATTTCACTTCCCATGCTAGTGGAGACTGTGCTGTTCTTGAACTGATTAATATTATTTATAGTTTTAACCTTTCTTACCTATTATGGGTAGGGAATGTTGTCACTTTACTACCTGCTGAGCTAAGTGCCTCTTTTGTGCTTAGAGCAGAATCTTTATTCTCTGGTCCTGTGGTTTCAGGGTATCCATATTTTTCAGTTCCACAGAATTATATTGATTATCTTCTATGTGCTAATTAAATATTAGTGAAATTACATGGATATGAAGACAGAGTTCATCTATTTTTAATGATATCCAGTAGCCTTATGACTTTGTAGATTGAAATGATGTCTGGGCTACAGACTATATGGGACTATGCAGGAAAAATTCAGCATGCATATTCCCTCCCCACATCTGTGAGCATTATTCATTTCTCTCTCTCCCTTTATCTCTCTCCCTTTCTCCCCTTCCCCTTCCCCACTCCTTCCCTCTCTCTCTCTTTCTATTTCCCTCTATTTCTCTTTATACCAGAGAGTGAACCGAGGACTCTTGCACTGAGCTACCATCTCTAGCCCTTTTTACTTTCCAGTTTTTAACAAAATCTTTTTATTTTTATTTATTTTATTTTTATTTATTTATTTTTATTTTAATATTTTTACTTTTTATTAATATATGTTTGCAGTACATAATGTTTATATTCCTTGTAGGGATTTGGCACGTGTGCATAGCACATCTCATTTCTTTTTTCATCCCCTTTCCTTCCTCCCCCTCCATCTCTTGATCCCCTTCCTAATTGAGAAACATCTATCTCCCTACTTTCTATTATCTATTTTTTATTTTTCTCTTTATTTGTATTTTAGATTTCTCATATAAGAGAATCCATGTGATAGAATCTATGTGGTATTTAAGTTTGTGTGTCTGATATAATTCCCTTAACATTATGGTCTCAAGGTGCATCCATTTTTCTACAAATGACTCAAGTTTATCCTTCTTTATGTCAGAGTAGTACTCCATTGTATGTAAGCATCACACTGTCTTTATCCATTCATCTCTCGATGAACATAAATTGGGTTGTGACAAATGCCTATCCACAGAGAGAAGATGGAATCTAGACTTTTGTCTCTCACTATATACTAAAATAAAATAAAAAGGGATCAAATAATTAAATGTTAAAACAAAAATACATAATCTGGTGGAAGGATACTGTAGGTAAAACTCTTGAAGTTAAAGGCTTAAGCAAGGACTTTCTGAACAGGAACCCTGTTGCACAGAAAATAGTACCAAGAATCGCCAAAGGGGATCATATCAAATTAAACTTCTGCACAACAAAAGAAAAACCAGCAGAGGGAAAGAAAACCTACAGAATGGGAAAAAAATTTTTCACCAACAATTTCTCAGATAGAGGGCTAATAATATCTAGAATATATAAAGAACTAACCAATATTAGACTACCCAAAATAAAAGACTCAGTCAGAAAATGGGCAAGCAAAATGAATAGACACTTCTTAGAAGAAGCACAAATGCCCAATAAATACGTGAAGAAATGCTCAACATCACTGGCCATTAGAGAAATGCACATATAACAGAATCTTACTAAGTTGCCCGGGCGGGATGTCTGCCTCACACTCCCAAGTGCTGGGGTTCCAGGTGTTGCCACCACACCCAACTTTGTTATTCTTTTTTTGTCTTTGCCTAGAACAGCCCTGAGGCCCCAGCCACTTCTCTGTCATTCAAATAGACCTCTTGGACAGCCTCACATAGGACATTTATGAGGTGCCAGCTGATACTGAAGTGACAAAGATAAATGTCATCTAATGTCTGTTTTGATGAGAACATAATCTAATGAGACCATTTCTCCCCTTTTCATTGCAGTTAGATTTGGCTCTTGGTTGTCTCCTGGAATTGTCTCTACCTCCCACCCCGTTTGACTTTTTTCTGAGACGATAGGGACAATTTTAGTTTTTCATATCATCTAACATGCCGTGTCAGGTGATGGCCTAACTTCACTTTCAGTTGCTTTAGCTATGAAAGTTTCTCAGTTTCCCAGTTATTTACATATTTATTCTTTTGTACATTTAGTTTCTGTTTACTGAGACTTTACAAAATACCCTGTATGACACTGAAAGCTAGAAAGCCTGAGTAATACTTCTCATTCTATAATAAGATTAGTGGCTCTTCACTGGGGCACGATTTTGTCCCCTTCTCTGGGGGGTGCACCTGGAAATGTCTAGAGACATTTGTCGTGGCTGAGGGAATGCTCCAGGCATTGAGCAAGTAGAGGCCAGGGGCGCTGCTAAAATTCCTGCAATGCACAGGATGCTTCCCTTCTACCACACACTTCCTGCCACTCCTACAACAAAGAATTATCTGGCCTAGGATGTCAATCACACTGAGGCTGACAAATCCTGACATGGATTCTTACAACTCAGGCTTAGACAGGGTGCCCCATTTTAATCTCAACAATCACCGAAATCTCCCTATATGCAGAAAATGTAGAATCTGAAATTCTACCCACCTGTGAATGATGAAGCTTAGATGATTTCAGTTTCTCCTCACAACACCTCTGAGAGACAGAGGACATTCCTGTGTTACCAATGAGGCATCTCCAGCTTGGAGAGGTTAAGTAACTGTCAGAAAAAGTGTTCTCTGTTCCTCTTTCATGAAGTATAGCGAAGAGGTTATTGAGTTTTTACTGAAAGGCTTACTCTGGGCAGTAGGGTGTTAGCGTTAGCATTTTTGGAGGAAATCCAAAGTCCTCCTCTATAGAGCTGTCATCATGACTCGTCCTTAAAGGTGGGCCAAAAGTTCCCCTATAGTTTTTCAATTATGTGAGAACAACAGTTAAGGAGTTATTGATCTCTAGGGTGCATGCTGGCACAAAGATGCAAGCATTAGCCAAGAAACAAGACAACTGTGGTCATCGGTATTTTTTTCCCACTTCCATGAGGCTTTATACAAATCTGCTTTTGAATCTCTCCTCCTTGTAACTTTGTCCTTATCAGGCTCCAAGCTCTCCTCCCTTCCTGGTCTCTTGGGCATATAGATAACTCATTTGCCCTTAGCATGTATGCTCATTTCTATATTGCTTTGTAAGGGTTTTTGCAGTTTCATTATGCTAGTTTGTATTTACAAACAGATTGTAAGCTTCTTTGTGAGATGATGGTAAATGCTGTCAAGGAACAGATAGGCTATCGCAAACAAGGCTGATCCTCTGGGCATTGAATTCTTTCACTTGCTGCCTTTCAAAATCATTTATTAAGTATTTTGTACATACCATGTATTCCACAAATATAGAGACAAAGCAAATAAACACTAGAGAACAAAAGCTACTGAAATGTTTTGTGAGGATTACCTGGAATAATAAAGGGAAGTCATGAAGCACATGGTTGGTACCCAGAAATATGTGCTCGATAAATATTAGAGAATATAGTATCCTTCCTGACATGCAGAGGAGTGCTATGAAAGTAGCAGGTGTTTTATATAGGTTTTTTGTATGACTTAAGGGTCTACGCTGGGACCCAAGATCTATGGCAAGATGCCAAGAAATGTATGTGTAGCCCTTTGTGAAGAGTTGGGGTGAGCAAACACCTTTGTAGATGTTTCATCTACCAGCCGAGTTGGTTCTAGGAATATCTGAATGGCAAATACATTTTCCCAAGTGAAGAAAACTACTGCGCATGCATGTTGAGGAAGTATCCAACATATTTCCCAGCTCTCAGTGTGAAAGGCATTTAATTTTGTTGAAAATCTGTCAGCTACTCATTAGCAAATTCAGGTTCCATTGTTGGATTCGGGAGAGCAAGATTTACAGCGTATGTTAGAGAACACACGAGTAATAAAAATAGCTCTAGGTACACATGAGGGGTCAGGGAAACCCAGCAAGCAAGTCTAAAATGTCAGAACCCCTGGTAAAAGAAATAAATTGTTAAATTAGGAAGAAAAATGTCTTTAGGTGTACATCCATTTGAGGTGTAATTATTCTGAGCTTATCCTGAATGCAGAGGATTGAAGGAGGACAAAGCATGTGCTTCTCCCTGTCCCTGACAGAAGGTTCCTGGTCATAGCATCACTCCACGCTGAACAATGTGGGCCTTACCTTTGCAAGAAGAATGTTAATTGTCAGGATGGCTCATTGTCATCAGAGGTATACATGCCCTGTAAAATGGAGATAACAAACCATAGTCTAACTACTGAATGGATGTTCAAGTCAAAATGATATACTCTGAAAATCCTCTGAATCCAGAATCTGTATTACTGGATTTGAACACTTTCCACAGTTTTAGACTTATGTTTCTAGTCTTGTTTCATCCTGACGTGTCAAATATGCCCCAAATGAAAGTCTTCCATTCTAAACATTGTTTTCATTCAGTTTTCAACCCCATCTATTAAAGGATTTGCAAAATTTTCCTTGCCAGAGGCTGGATTCTTTTCTCTCCCATTCAGTGAATTAATCAGTGGTTCTTATCTCGTTTTGTGGCACCTGACACTTAAGTAGTTTTCATCCACTATTTGTTGACTAAATGAATGGAAGGATTCAATTTCTTAGTATTTTCAATTCTGCCTTAACATTCTACCTGACTCCAAGGTTTTCTTCTGCATTTTTTCATTTGCATCATTCACTGAAGATGTCACACTGCCCAGCCTTGATTATTGCAACCAACTCCTAACTGGTCTTCCTTTCATTGTTAGCATCTTTTCACCTCTGCTTGTCTTCCCCCTTCTTACTAATCATTCACCTAAAATATATTCATGTCCTTTTTTTGTTCAAAGATTCCATTGGCCACTCGCTGCCTGCAAGATGATGGCATGATTCTTGCTGTGCATACATAATCCAGGTGTATGCACAACAAGACTGACTTCAGCTCAAATCCCTTTTCTCTAGTTCTTCCTTCCTATCTCAGGAATCCCTGCTACTCAGCTCTGTCTTCTTGCTTCCCGCCAGCAGCTCCATTTCAAGTTATTTCACACCTTTCAACTTCTGTAAATGCCCCTCTTGATTTAACATTTGTCCTCTTTATCTGCATTTAGTAGATTTCTACTACCCTACAAGACTTGGATGGGATGTTACATCTATCCTGAATCAGTTAGTAGATCGGTAATCCTATATTTTTCTTTGCATATTAATCGTGTTTGTTAATAACATAATTTTGTTAAAGTTTCTGTGAAAGAACTTATTTTTTCACACTACATTAAATCTTCATATGGCTCCTTTATTTACCAAATTGATTTTGGACGAATTATCTAATAACCTCTCTGTGGCTCAGTTTTCTCATCTGCAAAATGAATATGATAGTAGTAAATATATCCTAAACATATTAACACATGTATTTTGCTTAGGACAGTGGCTAGTAAGCACTGTTACAACAAATTTTACATATTTTTTGTTACTTAATCCTCCAACAACTCAATGAGGCAAGTATTATTATGTTTATTGCATGAATGCGATACTGAAAAGAAATTCAAGAACTTGATCAAAGATGCATTACTGATAAGTAGAAAAGCCAAAGTTTGAAGCTGGGTCCATGTGACTTTGTTATCCTGAGATCTCGTCATCATACAGGGCTGCCTCTGCATGGTAAGTGATTCTAAGTTAGACTAGAGCTACTTGTTTGAATATCTGGTTCTCTTATTGGAATAGATCTTTAGGGAGCACTTACTTGTGTAACATCTGTATCTGGCCCAGCATCCAACATGCAGAAAATATACAATGAGTAAATGCATAAATAAACATGATTAATATGTAATTTGGTATTGGAATTGGCCACCACAGATTGGAAGCCCATTCCCAGCATAGTGCAGTGAATTTTTTTTAGCTCCATTATGTTCATCTGTATTAGTCAGTTTTAAATTGCTATCGTAAAATACCTGAGGCTAAGTTCTTTATAAAGAAAGGAGGTTTATCTAGCTCATAGTTCTGGAGGTTTTAAAGCATGATGCCTGCTTTTGCTCAACTCTAGTGAAAGACCCATGGTAAATGCTATCACAGCGGATCCAAGTGCATCCAAGATGGGGCGACCACATGGTGAGACAGGGAAATGAAATATGGCTGGGCTCCCATGAGAATTGTGTTAATCCTTTCTGAGGCCCCTGAGACCTAATAACTCCCACTAGACCCCACACTGAATTAAAAGTCTTACCACCTCTTAACACTGCCACGCTGAAGACCAAGCTTCCAACATATGATCCCTTGGGGAACACACTCAAACCACATCTAAACCATGTATGAAGTAAGATTTGGACCACAGAGGAGCTGCACAAGCAGGTGAAGGTACGAGTGAGCCTCTCCCACTGTTCCCTGGTGGATGCTTCACACGCAGGTAATGACACATGATGTATGCCATCTGTGTAACTTCGAGTCCAGAACTCTGAGTGCAAGAAAAGTCACATTCTTTTATTTATCTAAATCAATTTTATTTCATTCTTGGCCCCTTATCACCTGGATGGTGATAAATTAAATCTCAGTCATTACTGGGATTCCCTTTCCTTCTCTGTGGTATTGAAAGTAATCACAGGTTTATAAGCTGTCGATAACAAGGGGAAGCCTGGATCTTTTGTTTTTTTCTCCTTTTATTTTTTGTTACTGTTTTTAAGAGTGAGGTCTACTCAGAGATGCCCTGCTTAGTGGCTAACTCTGTTATCTACATGCTTACACAAGGAAATGACTGCTTTCCCCCTTTTGCGACAGCTTTTGCAAGCATTCTGACAATGCTATGGTAATGTCATAAGCATCCTCACCCCATCTTTGCTGTTAAATGTTCCACCATCATTCTGCTGGTTTGAAAGCTTCCTTTCCCTTCAAAATCCCACTTTCCTCCATTCCCAGCTAGCTGATCCAGATTCTTTCAGCACACTCCCCTCTGGTGGATTTTAGAAACTGACTATGGACTCTATTTTTTTAATGTAGTAGCGAAAAGAGATGCCAGTACTTGTTAGTGTTTTACTTTATAATAGGTCTATTTATACAGGTGCTTTATTTTGTGGGCAAAGCAGGTAGAACCAAGTAGCAAAGGTAGGGTAGAAAATAGGGGCAGTAAAGATGCATCTTCATGTATCTTCCTGTTTCTCCAAGTCTTCACCACCTTCTCAGTTTCTCATTCTCACACAATTCTCTTCCCTACTTTGCAGACCTAAGGTGTGAGCTATCTTAGAATTTTTTGACATGCCAGGCCTGAATTCTATTTCCCCTTCTTCAAAGGGCTTATTGAAAAGAATAAATCATTTTTGGTCTGCTTGTTACCTTTGAGTTTTCTTTTGAAATCCCACATGTAATTTTTCAGACTTCACCTGAGCAAAGGGAACCTCTGGCATTTCTTATTTGGCATCCTCCTTGCAGTTACTTCTGTATTGGGATACAGCAAATAATTTAATTTTATCTCTTTCTGTACATTGCTTTTAAGTTTTCTGCCAAAGGCACATATTGCTTTAGGTGAATTTTGTAGGGCTTAGCAGACTTGTTCATTTTTCTTTTCATTGACCTCAGACAGTTGGAGGTATAACCACACTTGTTAATATTTGGTACTTAAATAATGAGGCTATGGCTGTATTTATTTGCCCCAATTCTTCTAATTGTATCTCTTATAAAGATGATGGATGGCATTAATGAACGGCTTTCTCTACGTCAGTGCAAATGCTTTCATTATTCAACAAGGTTTCATATTAGAAGAATTTTTGTTTTACAGCATTCCTGTTTGTTAAGCATGTAATTTAAAATCTTTTCTTCAGAAATGACTCAAGGAAAAATGTACTTTAAAAAGAAAAGTCTTGAGAAGATGGAGAAAGGAGCCACCTGACTCAGTGTGACCTTCTTCTCACACATTCAATTCCATTTCCAAATTCTTGTCGACTCCAAGCTCAGCTTGCACTCAAACATGAAATCCTTATTAAGGACCAAGATTTCAAGGTTGCCAGGGTTAGTTGCTTTGGTGCTTGGAGGATGCTGACTACACCGATAATGACATCTCACCTAATGAAACTGTCAATGGGAGGGCAGAACCTCTGAGTACAGGATGAATAATCACAAAGAGTGTGGGACATGGTCTCCTGCATTCCTGGTGTCATTTACAGCTTCCCACCTGGTATGAGCCACCAGTGAGCATCTCTGTATGTAGTAGGTAAGATTCTGAACCATCCCTCATAGGAAGTCACATTTGCTGAGCATGTGCGAAATGCCAGACATTAGACATGCACTGATTCTTTTAAGTGGGTTAATACTGTTTGGTGCTTAGACGAGTGCCTGTCATATAAGCACTCAGAGAATAGACTTTTTTTTTTTTTTTTTTTGTGGGTACCGGGGGGTCGACCTCAGGACCTCGTGCGCCAGCAGGCGCCCGTGGCGCTGAGCGATATCACCGGCCCCTTTTTCGTATGTGGGATCCGGGAGTCGAACTCGGGCCCTCGCGCTTGCCGGGCAGGCGCTTAAGCCGCTGAGCCATCTCACCGGCCAGAGAATAGATTTGTTGTTGTTGTTTTTGTTATTTTTGTGACTGTGTTGAAATGTCAGGTTTACCATCTTTCTTTGGCTGATGAGAAACCTGCTATCCAGGAAAGTTAAAACGTTGCTACAGTGAAAACAATGGTAAGAATGTGTCAGAGGAACACATATGCCAATCTGAAACAATTCCTAATTACCAAAGCTGGGTACTGATAAGGTTAGTAGTGTAGCATTGAATTTAACCCAGGGTGTAAAATTAATATACGTGAGCCATATTATAAAGAAATGATGAGTAAGGAAATGGGAGGAAAGAGACAAATTTGTACAGAAAAATTCCAAATAGTTTGTGAGTTGCTCTCCCCCATAGGAAGAGCAGCTGAATCTTTCTGTATTAGTCAGTTTTCCATTGCTACAATGAAATACCAGAGGCAAGTAATTTAATACAGATAAATAGTTTATGTAGATCACAGTTTTGAAGGTTCAAGTCTACAATGGGGTGGATGCATTGGTTGTGGACTTTGGGGAGGGTACCAGGTGGTTAACGTAGTAGTATATGTTGGAGCAAGTGTCATCCCAAGCCAGAAGCAGAGAAAGGATGAAGTCCCACACCCCCCATTTTTTTCATATGTGGGTAGCAGGAGTCGAACTCAGGACCTTGCGCTTGCGAGGCAGGCACTTATGCTGCTGAGCTATATCACCGGCCCCCACACCCCCTCTTGTGGGCAGACTCCCAACGACTTAGGACCTACCTCAAATCCTTACCATCTTTCAATAGTATCATCGTGAGCACCAAGTCTTTATATATAGACTTTTAAGGGAAATTAACTATTTTCAAACTGTGGGGCATCCTTTCCTCCATCTAGTAATGTGGCATGTATTTAATGAGTAGTTCTCAGAGTAGAGTATGGATAACAGAGAAAAAAAAATTACAGTGGAAAAACCTGGCAAACACACTCTTTTGGCCAGGGAAATAGGGTTCAGTCATTATCATTGAAAGTCATATTGATAGCACGCACCATTAGGAAGATGTAATGAGAATGGCATTTGACTCTGGGCTGTTCTGCCTCAAAACCCATACTTCTAATATAACTACTAGAAAAATATACAAGCTCAGATTAAAAAGAATTCTGAAAAATACTTGACCAGTACTTCTCAAAACTGTTAAGGTCATCAAATCTAGGAAAACTGTGGGGGGAGGTAGTAGGTGGCACAAAGAGGGAATTCAGAGGAGTTGAAGTACCCTGTATAATATCATAATGCTGTCTGTGTGTCATTATACATTGGTCCAAACCCATAGAAGGTTAAACATCAAGAGTGAATTCTCATGTAAACTATGGGATTTGGGTGACAGTGATGTGTTAAAGTAGATTCACCAGTCCCAACAAATGTACCACTCTGGTGGGGATATTGATAATGGGGTAACTATGGGAAAGAAATTTTGTGTGGAGTTTATGGAATTCTCTGGACTATCTCTGCAATTTTTCTAAAGACTAATACTCTTTTAAAAAAAAGATTAATCAAAACATTCTGCAGATCACCAGAATTCAAATCTGTGTTTTTATCTACAGCCCCAATTTTTTTCTACAGTTTATAAACTTCTTTTATATAGAATTTCAATTTTTAAAATTGTATTTATGTGTTCACCTATACTTTTTAAAAAGACAAAAAAGCCTGGCTCTCATAAAAGCATAAAGTGAATGAATCAAAAATGTTATTCAGTTCACTAAGTGAGGGAACCAAATGGGGGAACCATATAACAGCTGTAAATCTAGAAATATATGACTGAAGACAAAGTAAGGCTAAGATTACAGGTTAGAGAAAATACTAATTAACAGGGCAATAAATGGAAACATTGGGGGCTTCTTTTAACTTGCCAGATACCATTTGCATTTTTATTTGCAAAAATCTACAAATTAATCTCTGCCCCTACAGAGATGTAAAATAACCCAGTCAATAGAAAGTCAAGCTCAGGATTGCATAAAACAAAACCCAGTAATCTCTTTTGTTTATTTTAAAGTTTGGAGTCTTTTTGTTATCAGTCTTCTACCCTCCTTGATCATAAATAATCTTTGAGGATTATTCTTAGCCTGAAAAAGAAGCTGATCTCCTTATGCTTGGCCTGGTTATTTACAAAAATACAGCAAGAATGTTAATTAGCCAGCCATTTAGATCTCGAGTTGGTTGTGCTAATCTGGACGTTTATAGCAATGAGATCTACTCATGTCTGAAAATTAACTCTGATTGGAAATTTTCAAAATGAATCTTACACTTGACTTTAAAAGGCTTGCATGAATGTATTAGGTCTTATATCTATAGGCTAGAAAAGTTAAGATTGAGATATTCCACCATGTTTGACCTGCTGTTACAGTTAAATCTGGATGAATTTCTCTCTTTGAGGTTTTCTAAATTTGCTAAGGGGCCCTCCAGGGGTTTGTATGAGAATGACCTTCCTCTCCCACTCCAGGATTGGATTTCTGAGCCATTTTTTGTGGGGAGGATGTCAGGCTTTGGCTCCATATGTAAGCCTGTCTTTATTCCTTGGTATGGATGATGTGTCATGCCTGGTTTTGAAGTATCATTTTACAGTGTGACACTCTAGCTAAGGCCTTGTTAAAGAATCTGTTTGTCCAATTATATCCTGGTAAAAAGGAAGATAGATTTATGTATTGTACTTGCTCAGATAATTTTATTGTCATGAAAAGCAAAGAAACTTAGTGAAAGTTTTGGTTGCTGAATTTTGAGGGGCACTAAGAATCAGCTACCATTTAAAAATATTTCATTTTAGTTTACAAAAGCAGAGTCTATAAAATTGAAGGTCAGAGACAGTTTAAGGAAGAAGAGAGAAAGCTTCTTCACAAATCCACAGAACTCAAACCTAGGCAGAATACCTCTGACTGCCGCTGCTGCTGTTACATTGTCATTTGGGTTTTCCAAAAGCTCTTTGATGTCCAGTGGTAGCTTCCTGCCTCACAGCTCCAGGGGTACCGTTCACATTGCCACCTGGGGCTGTGTCACGTGGGAACTGCTGCTAATTAGACTCAGAGAGCTTAACAGGTGTGCTTCGACTCCATGGAAGAGTTCAGAGGGCATGAGGTATAATATATTTCATGGTTCTGCCTGTGTGATAAAGAAATTAACAGTATAAAGTTTCTTTTTCTTTAATAGCTTCAAGTTCTGCTGCTGGTACCTCTGCTGTAGAATCTTACGGAATTTGAGTTCCAGAAAAAATCCCCTCCACTCCACTTATTCTACTCAGTACTAGAGTTGAATCCTTGTAAGTCCGAACTGTGAGTGTGTGAGTGTGTGTGTGTTTGTTGGAGACCATAATCGTATTTTTGTATTTGCCTGCATTTAAAACATGTTTTCTCCCCCCAGAGATTACAGGAAAGCAATGCTGAAGGCTGAGTGCTGGAGAAAAGCTGTGTAAACCAAGGGGACAGTGGTTACCTGCTGTGCTAACAGTCCATTGAGCAAAAAAATCACACAAAAATAATGTTACTAATAATACGGAGCCGTGAGAGACAAATGATCACATACTTAATGGAAAGAGGATGTTTGTAGCTGTTCACTTTACTGTATTTCCAGGAATCCAAAGTCATATCGGATTTATTTCCTGAGCTATTTATTTACTTGCCTAACTCTAAGACACAGTTAAATATTATCTAAATTTAAAAGTACATGTGAGGAAAAGAAATAAGGACACGCTAACAGAAAATCAGTTGACCAGAGGGACTTACTAGAGTGGAGGCCAGTGTTGATGACACATTTCCTGAAGGCAGTTTGTGGCCACCCTCTGAAGCACATCTGCAGCTGGCATTTTGTAAAGACTGTGGCTGCCTGTGCAGGAATTCAGTCAATTTTGATGGATTTTGGTCCTTTCTTAATGTCATTTTTTCCTTCAATCTATTTACTTTATCTGCATTTACTGTATGGGAATTAGCTCAACCTACCTGATAACAAAGGCTGCTTTTAGTTCACTTATTCATGGAAAAATAGAGCTGCCATTAGTTTTCACAGAACCAGTATATACTCTGGGTTTCAGTTCATACATTTGTTGCTTTTGTGGTCTGATCCATGTCAGTGTTCTCAAAAACTAACACATTTCTTTTCAGCTATTTAATTGTATAACTTTTATTTTAAAGTAGGTGAGAAATCCTCCTGGATTCCAATACATGGTATTCTACGTTTAAATAAACAAAATTCCATTTGCGCATAGGAAACTACATTACCATCACATCCAGTACAAAGCCAGTAAAAGGTACTGTACTTCCATTTTGTTTGCCCCCAAATTTCTTTATCAAGCAGAGATAAGTTTTATATACCTCTATGCTATGCTATGTTGATATATAAGACAAAGATTGGATTTTCTGTTTGCCACTACAAAAGAAGCCCTGATTTTTTTTTTTTTTTCTTTTTCCTGAGATGTCTTGGGCTTGGTGAATAACAAGAACAGCCTTCTCTGAAACACATTCTAGTCCTGCTGAAAAAGTGTCTCTATCGCAGCACAGGAGCCACACAATTAGCTGCCCCTGAAAAGCCTTCTACAAGCAGGTGTCACCTCTTGCATCTGAGGACAGATGAGCAACCTTCCACTCCCCTGCTAAACCAGGGAGGCATTCAATCTCTCTGCTGGTTCCATTCTAATTAAATGTGGATTTTATGTAAACCACAAC
Organism: Erethizon dorsatum; assembly: GCA_028451465.1. Classification (NCBI taxonomy): domain Eukaryota; kingdom Metazoa; phylum Chordata; class Mammalia; order Rodentia; family Erethizontidae; genus Erethizon; species Erethizon dorsatum. The sequence continues at coordinate 118,145,810 of CM051828.1, read as the reverse complement.
CCAGACTTTTTATGAATTCGGAATATGCCAGCTTCATTATTCTTGTCAGGCGGCAAAACTGGGCCATGACAGATGAGTTTCTAAGCATTGGCTGATCATTCATCTACAAAACATAATAGTTTGATTCTTTCACTTAGGGCTATTTACAGAAATAGAAGTTGATTAATTGAAGCTCCAGCACTGGGTAAATTCTCATTCTCTCTCTTTCTCTGGAATCTGCGCTTAATGCAACTCAAGGAAATCATCATCAATAATACATTACCTAAGGAGGAATATTGTGGCTTATTCCCTCTAGAGAAATTATGTGACTTCATTGACCTCAAATAAGTATACAAGTATTTCTTCAACTCTGTTTTATCTTTTTTATAATATACAGTACTTGCATGTTATTAGACAGATTTGCAGGGCTTCACTTATAAGTACCCTGAAGCACAGTGGTAATAATAATAATAATGACCAACATTTATTTAATAACAAGTATAGAATAGATATTTTACATTCGTTGTTTCACATCCTAAGCAGCAACTCCGATGCATGAGTCATTTCATACCCATTTTTAGAAGAGGAAATGGAGGCACAGAAATTCAGTGGTTTATTCACGGTCTAAGCAGTAGTAAGGAAGAGTCAGGATGTAAGAGTAATATAATTAGCTCTGACACTTGGGGTCTTACTGACTGTGCTATATGACACTGTGGATGAGCAGAATTAGACCACAAACACATGGTCCAATGAGTTGGCAGCAGGTAAGTAGTCCTCATATTAAATATGTTTGGATTCCTTACGATATTCAAAGACATATTCTGAGGCATATCCATCCCCATTAACACATTCACGGGTAATAAGAAATGGCCCCAATCAAGAACCACTGCTGCCTCACCTCAATGAGCTCCAAGTTCCAGAATATGAAGATACCCACTTGGAAGTCAGCATGGAAACTTTAGCCACAGCCGCTGATGCTTGCTTCGTGAAATGGAAGAAGGAGCTTTACTATTCTTGCTTATCTTCCATTTGTAATCATGGGCTCTTATTAGCCAATATAAACTTCTAATTCAACAAAGGTTGTTTAGCAAGACTACCATAGTCCCTGTAGATCATAAAATGCCATATAGCCTTCAATAAAATCCTCTGGAGAATTTCCCTTGTGGCAAGACAGCCCTTTGGGCTTTAAAGTGTTACTCCCAGGACCAGGGAACCTCAAGCTATGGCTGCATATCCTCTTTTTCCTTCTTGATCCATTAGCACCATACATGGCTAAGGGGTAGTCCCCCTGCAGAGCAAGGCAGGAGAAAACCAAGGGAAAGAGACTTCTCTGGGAATTTCTTGCTCACCGCTTCCATGAGTCATTCTGTGGTGCTGCTTGGTGTGCACTGTGGCCTTGTCATGACGTCACTTCTGGGGAGATGACATCACGGGGAAAGAAAACACTCCAGAAAGAGTCAGGAAATCAGACTCTTCCTCTGCTATTGCTTTGTAACCTTGGGTTCATCGCTTTTGTCATCCAAATCTCAGTTTCTTCACCTTGCACTTAAAGTTCTTACCTTTAACCTACTGAGGCCCATGGTCGCATGTGTAATATGTGTTCTGCTATGTGATGATGGCGGTGTGTTGCTAGGGGCCAGCTCATAGAGCAAGAGGCCTGTTACTTAGGAAACTGTAGGGTCACTTGGCATACTTTTAGATTTTTTGACATTTTAGACTCTGAACTTTCTCATATTTATGCATAAAATTTCTATAAAATCCACACCGTAGCCTCTGTCTGTGCTGTCTATCTTCTGGTTAAGAGATTGGGCCCAATTTTTATCCTCTGCAGCTCACTGGTATATTTAGCAATGAGATAAGCATGCTTTTATCAAGCTTTCAGGAACAAAGCAATGCCACCATTTAATTTGCCGTTTAATTACAATATCCTGCTTTGCTAACAAGTTGCTGGGCTCCGGCTAAGGAAACTGAGTAGAAAATGCCTGTGACTGCTTTGCCTTGAATTTCAAAGTTTATTTACTTCTGAGTTGTTTCATTTAACTCAGTCTTGCCACCTGGGTCTGCTTGCCTGGCTTACGTCTATGTTGCTGATTCTTCTGCTAAGCAAAGCTGGAGGTGTCAGCTGTATGCGTTTTTTATCACTCCTGCAACAAATTACTAAAAGCTGAGATGCTTTGAACATCACAGATGTATTCTCTTATTCTGGAGGTTAGAGATTCAAAATGAACCATATAAGGCCAAAATGAAAGTGTCAACAGGACCCCACTCCTTCTGACTTTAGGAGAGAATCATTGTTTTGTTCCTTTCAGCTTCTAGACCTGCATGCATTCCTTGACTTGTAGCTCTTTCTCCACCTTCAGAGAGCATCCCTGCAACCTCTGCTTCCTTCAACTCTTCTACTCTCACACTGTCTCACCTCCTCTTATAAGGATCATGTGCTGACATGGGGCCCTGCCAGATAACCCATGATCATCTTTGCATCTTAAGGATCTTGATTTAATCCCATTGACAAAGTCCCTTTTAGTATTAAGGCAATATATCACAAGTTTCATAACTTAGGGTGTGAACATTTTGTCGGAGTGCAGTGGGCATTATCCTGTCCACACGTCATTTCCAGGGACACAGGACACATTCAAAATCCACTGCAGTGCCTAATTCACCACTTTCATATGAAATTGCATGACCTCTGCTCTCCAACAGACTCTTACCTCTCTGCACCTTAGACCCCCAACCTGCCTATTTTCTTCTTTGATTGGTTTATTTTGGGAAGGTTTTGTCTATCTTGGCAGAGAAATGAGTAGATGTCATCGATAGATTGTGATGACAACCCAGTGAAGTAGATACTATCTTGATCCGCATTTAACATATTATGGAAGTTACAAAGATGTTTACCCAGGGCCTCACAGCTGTTTGGTGGCAAAGACAGGATTTGAAGCCAAGAGTCTGCTTGAACTGCTAGACATACTGCCTATCCTTCAGGTGGAATTCTTCCCCACTGTCTAAAAAATGTGTGGTCTTTGTTCCAGAGTAAGGAATATTCCAATTCATTTTTACATTAATTCTAAGCTCTGGATTTCATTACTTTCCACGACCTCTGGGATCTGGGGCCATCACTTGTTTCTTCTGTCTTGTTGATTTCTTTATCATTTTATCTCATCCTCTTCATTTCACAGTGTGCTTACCCAGAAACACTTTCTCCAAAATCGCCCTTATCTTCCCATAGTTTCTCCTAATATCTGTCCTTTGCCATGCTTTTTTTGGAGGGGGGACTAGTCCACAACCAACACTTCTCTGTTTTGTTCCTTGATTTCCTATTATCTGGCTTATGTGAGAAAATTTCCCTTTTACCCAACATCTTTGCAAAATGCTGCCATGTTGACCATTTGGGATATTTCCATCTTGAAACATTTTCCTCTTTGTTTTTCCAAAACACTGCATTCTTTCCTTTTACTACTCCTTACTCAGTTATTACTGATTAGTCAATTCTGCACTGTTGGGGTGTCCCTTTCAAAACTCATGTTAAAATTCAATTACCAGCTTCACAATATTGGGAGTTGGGACCTATGCAAAGCGTTTGAGTCATGAGGGCACAGTGCTCATAAATAGATTAGGGCCATTACTGTGATAGTAGGTTAGTTTTCTCTGGAGTCATAAAAGGAGGGAGTTTTCTCCCCTTTCCTCTCTGTCTCATGTGCACACTTGCCCTTCTGCTTTCCACCACGGGATGATGTGGCACGAAGGCTCTTGTCAGATACTTGCACTGTATTCTTAGATTTCCCAGAGTGCTGATTCATGAGCCAAATAAATCTATGTTCTTTATAAATTATCCAGTCTGTGGTATTCTGTTATAGCACCACAAAATAGGCTAAGACAGCTTTCTGTCATCTAATGGATTTTTCTCTTTCCTATCATAACTATATCAACTTCCATAAATGCAGCCATCACCTCGACACTGATAACTCCTCACACTCAAGTTCCGCCTTTGAAATTAAGTTCTGTGCACCTCTTATGGGTTGCACATTTTCCCCTGGCATCTTGCCAGCCTTTCAAATGTAATGTGTACAAATATGAACACACTCATTTAGTAGGATTCTTGACTGCTTACCAGGTGTCAGGTGTTTTGTTTGACTGACGTGCAGACTTTAGCAGGTCTGGTAGGAGAGAAAGCGAGAGAGAGAGAGCGAGAGAGAGTGCTACATAATTGTTACACAGTTGGGTAGAACTGATAGTGGAGATAGTTGATTAGGGACATGATGGGAACATAGAGGCTTCCTTACCTTGAACGAGGTATTAAATAAGTGGTATAAGTTAACAGGATAATGGGAGAGGCTCCTCTTTTCTTGAGGAGCAGGAAAGAATGGTCCACGCAGAGAAGCAAGTATAGGAAAATACACACGGTTGAGTGCAGGAAGGATCTATTTCCTACCCTGAGATAAGCTCTGCTTCCTGTACTTCTTATTTGGGTCAGTGAGATTGCCCTTTCTTCCAGTAGAAGTCAGACTCATAAAAACATGCAGAGCAACGCCTGACTTAATGTAAGTATCTCATCAATATTTGCTGATGGGTAGGAGGGGTAAAATTTAGAAATTACCATTTTATAATACAAGGTCACTGCCCAGGGCACAGATTGAGGGTCTCTTGTCTGGGAGAGGTGAGCTCTGTATAAGTTTCACAAGCAAGGTGCCTCTCCTGAAGTCCCTTGCCCTTGGCCTCAGGGAGCAGTGATCCCATTTGCCTGCTCTCACTTGGTCTTAGAATCCTCTTTTCTAATCTACTTAGCATTCAAACATCCAAGAAAGGAACTGAGCACATTCATTGCACTGTGTATCCTCACATAGGTACTCTTAAAGTCCTCTGGCAACAGTTAATGAAAGCATTATATTCTATTAGAGGGACTCTAGATCTTCGAAGATAGAGAAAGTGATGTTATTTAAGGAGACAGTTAAAAAAAAAAAAAAAAAAAGAGACAGCATCCTTTTGCCCCTCTACAAAGTCACACCTGCCTATCCTTGAAGTTGCTCAGAGAAGCCCACGGACTGTGTGCCTCTTCTTAAAATCCAAAAGGCTTCCAAAAGAGTTCAGTTTAGCACTCCCTTGGAGGAAATAATTCCTGCAATTGGCTGAATATTTGTTTCCCACCCAATTTCATATGTTGAAACCCTAATCCTAATGTGATGTCATGGGTGGTGCGGGGAGTTTAAGAGGAGATTTGGTTCAGATAAGATCACAAGGAGCCTCTATGAGAGGATAAGTGCTCCTGTAAGGAGAGGGCGGAGAGCTAGCTAACTCTCCATCATGTGAAGACACAAAGGGAAGTTGGCTGTCTACAACCTGGAAGGTAGCACTCGTCAGACACCAACCATGTTGGCACCCTTATCTTGGACTTCTGGTTTCTGGAACGGTGAGAAAAAAATTTGAGTTGGTTATGTTACACATTCTAAGGTAATTTGTTAGAGCAGTCTGAACTAAGACTGGCAGCATACTGTAAGAAGCCCTCGGGAAAGGCGAGTACAGAAGAACTAAAATCTGATCTGAGCTGATGGGAAAGGCAGGAGATTTTCCTTTAGCTGGACCTGAGAGCATGAGTTCAAGTTCATGGAGGGAAAACACATCAAGAAACAGTTTTCTTTTCCTTCCTGAATTTATACAAATTCAAGTTGTCAGTGGTGCTTAGGGACCTGAGTGTGTGTGTAGTTGTTGGAATCAGAGGGAGGACGTGTTACGCACTTGAGATCGAATGTGTACCTTACCTGTCCAGGGGCCAGTGCCCCACGTTGAGTCCTTCCCAATCTTTTCTTTTCCTACTGGGCTGTGAATTACTTCAAGCTAAGATGGGCCTTATCAATCTCAGTTCTCCACACAGTACTATCTACATAATAAGTATTTAACAAGGATCTCTGGTATAAATGAGTGAATAATAAAGTGGAGGTTTTAACTACTTTACTCACCTCTGGGGCATTGTAAGGCATCACTAGCTAATACATAAAAGTTATAAGAGCTTTAATTATTAGCATTATTTTATCTGCCAACCTCCTATGGCTTATTTTTGGTATATGATAGGGCAGTTGGGCCTGGAACAAAATTCCCCATTGTCCACTCCACCCTTCCACTCCTGGATTCAATCATTTGGATTAGGAGGTGCTGGAAGGCAGCTTAATGCATGTCTTCCTTCCCCAGAGCACTTGTAAAAGAGTGGGGTTTTTGGATTAAAAAAAAAAACAAAAAACCTGTCTGGAGTGGTGGAGTGAGTTCCACCCCCAAGGAGAAGCAGTGGGAATATTTCTGTTCTTCTGGTTTGATCTGCCATTTTCCAAGTTTCTGTAAAAATAAGTTGATGTCTGTCTTTCTCTGTTACTCAGAGGTTTATTAGTAGGGAAGTAACTTTAGGCCTCATGTGACTGCCCCCCCCGCCTTATGAATTTGTTCAGTTTCACTCCTTTTCCACTCCATCAACTGTCCAAATGAGAAGCACTGGAAACCTGACCTAGACGATCACAGAGCAGTCGGGAAAATCTCAGTATTGTGGTGACTTCGAATTTCCTTATCATTGGGAAGAAACCTTTTTTCTCTGGTGACCAAAAATTTCTCTATAGGGCAGAGTTAAATTTGTTCTTTAATTTTCCGATGGTCAAATGATTTTGAGAAGTTGTATGTTCGTGGGTGTGTGTGTATGCATATATATATATGTACGCACATAGATCTCATCATGAAGTGTGCCTGGAAATTGGCTTCTTGAATTTATATTAAACTTTGCCAATGTTTCTTTTGGGGGAAAATTCGTTGGGATTGTGTACACAGTCTTTTAATACAGTGTCTTTCTTATGCACACATTTACAAATAGAGACATATACAACACTGTTTATAAACTCATTTGAAAGTAAGACCTGCGTATGGAAAAATTAGTAGTATAAGACTATGATACTAATTAGTAGATGATTGTCCAGGAGCAAGAACTCTTGGGAATTTGTTCACGGTATCACGGGAATCATATAAAAGCCTGCCTAGGCAATTGGACAACTTCTTCATGGCATTATGCCAGGCTTCCTTTTTCCTACCTTCTTTTCTGTAGCTACTATGGGAATTGCCTAATACCTTTTTTCTTGGTTTCTCTTGCTGGCACTTAGGCACTAGTAGCCTATCTGTGGGCTTTCTTTGGGTACCCTTCAGCTAGGTCAGTTCGTGTTAGATATAGTTGAGTACTCTGTTCTGTTTGTACGGTCTCTGTGTCCTGCAAACTCAATTGCCCACAGGGCTCAGCAGTTAACATAATTGGCAGAGTCTCCTAGGTCAGGAGAAAGGTGTGGTGTGTTTTGCTAAACTGGAACATGACCGCTCTGCTAAAAGGAACAGCTTCTTCTAGGCTCTAGCTGATTGAAGTATGTGAGAAGATAAGCCCAGTATTGTCATATGCACTGACGATTACAGAAATCTGGCGTCGTTTGAAATCTTCCCAATCTAAATATTTTGGAATCTGTTATGCTTTTAAGAAAATGCTGTTTGGAACAAATGAAACACCTCTCTCTTCCTGCCTGTAGGCCTCCAACTTACAACTTCTGACACTTAGTAAATAAGAATACAAAGTGCAGGAACAAGTAGAAGAAAAATATGTCAGAATTATTAAAAGCACCAAAAAATGAGTCAGTGGAATGAAATAGGAGACAGCAATGAACACGGCTCTTGAAAAGGCTCTTTACTCGGATGTGAAAATCAGTCAAGCTGCCTCTGTACCATTGAGTCCTATAAAACAAATGAGTATATGCTTGGAGAGTCCAGACTGTCCCTTCTTTCTGGATTCTCCATCCAGAGAACCAGAGATCCAAAGAGGAAAGATGGTCAGCATGGGATTATGGAGCAGGGAATAACACCAGGACCCCTTGGCATTAAAACAAGATGAAATATGACTAGGAATGCCAGGGCTGCTGACATGACACAGTGGCTCTGTCTACTCCACTTATTCTGGAAAATTCTACCATTGCAACCAGTGCCCTTTTATACTCCAGGCTAACATCACCATTTTGGGAGACTTTAAAATATCAAACATTTATGATTTAAGAATTTTTTTTATAGTACAACATACTATCATTCTTGAACAAAATTCATGATGTAGAAAGTCACCCCTCCTGAGAATGCAGAAAGCAGGGTTGCTGTCAGAGGACATGTTTTATCTCTTTTGTAGTTTTCATGACTACCTGAATCTGTTTCACCAAGTATCTTTGAAAATTCCATATACTCAACTTATCTTTAAAAAATAATTACTCAAAAGTTAGGGATCCCTCTGGTAAAGAATGTCAGTAAGCATAAATTATGCAAAAACCTCGATTTGGGTGAAATTGTTTGCCTTTCAGACATTCTTTCTTAGTTTTGCATGTCAAAAGCAGCTTTCATCTTTCAGCACAGTCAATGCAATTGATTTGTGTAGCGACATGTTTGAATGGTCCAGTTAGTTGTAGCACTGGTCTTATTTCAAGGTAAAAAATAGTCCATGACCTATAGGTCTGACTTTGTTTAAATGTCAGTTCTGAATTTAATTGAATGAGTCATATGTATTCATTTAAAGAATCTTCCCAGCCAGATGTCACATTCTCTCTTTTTTCTTCCCTTCCATTTTCCTCTGTTAACTTCAGTATCACTTTAAGGCTTTAAAAAATTACTAATTAAGAACTTAGCCCCAGCTAACATAAACAGAAGAGTATTTGGAAATGTTCAGTCCCTCAAAGTACCAATAAGAAAGTAACAAATGTGACTTGGGGAGGAGACAGAATCAAGACTAATTTGAAGTTCCAGCAAGAATACTCAAAACAGCAATATCACTGCTGGGAAGTAGAGAACTATTCCTTTACATTCTTTGGTTATATACTAGGCAGAAACCAGGAACAAATATAACAATAGGTGTACTGAAGATGGATGACTTTGTCAAACTATTTCCATTTTTCCTCTGGACATTCATTCAGAATATTTCCCAGCCTTCCCTACAGATAGAGCCAAATACATGACCAAATTTTGGTCCGTGGAATAGACAGAAGTGACATGTCACTGCTGGGTGGGTACCATAAAACCATCTCATGGGCAGCTTGCCATTTCTTTTTCCAATCTGCCAGTTCAATGATGAGGACTTTGGGGATATAGAGCAGAGCTTTATTTAGCTGTCGATCTTCTATTTATTCATATGTTCTTAAATTTACAAACCACCATGAAGTCACTGTACCAAGTATATTTGACAACATCTGAAATGGTCTATACTGTGTTGAATGAGAAAAATTCACTTATGGAGTTGGACATTGCAGCAATGTCAAATTTCTAAAGCTTCTAAATGCTCAGTTACAATTTTTGTACTTGCCTTATGGCAGACAATTAAGAAACAATTCCTGGTCTGGTACCAGTTCAATGGACTGGTGCTGGCTTTCAGATGAAACTGACCAACACTAAACTAACAAAATTGGGTATCATGGTAGAGGAAACCTGGGTCCCTGGACCACTGCTTGGAGTGGAACTGTACAGGAAAGCCACACAGCCAAAGACACCTGGGTTGTTGCTTTCATTGTCAACAAAAAAAATTCATTTTGTTTAACCTCTGAAATTTTGGGTTCATTTTACCCATAATACAAATTATAGGTACAGGAGTATGTACTCTTCCTGTCTGGGCATTATAAAAGCCAGGAGTCAGGACACACAGCTGATGAAGGAGAACCTCAAATCTAAGTACTTGAAAACAAAAGTGATATGAAACACTACATACATAGCCTCTCCCATGTTTTGGTTTGCTTCAAGCTCATTGCTAAAGATACCAATGAGTCTTTTAATGCAATTATGTTTCTGATGTCGGATATTATAGTCAATTTGCATTGTATGATATCTATCATCTATCTATCAGCTATCTATCTATCTATCTATCTATCTATCTATCTATCTATCTTTCTATCTATCTACTTATGTATCGATTGACTGGAACCTATTGAGTGGTAGGAATAAAATTTTCCATTAGCTGATCTCCTTGGTGTGAAAAGTATAGACACAGAGTAAAGCTTTACAGTTTTACTGAATTGCAGAATAGGTATAAAGTGAATATCCATCTCTTGGTAGCAATGAATCTATGTGACCTCAGCTCTCTCCTGGATCATTAACTCCCACATGCACAGTTGCAGTTACTCAAAGACCCCTCCCCTGCTCTCCTTGTCCATCAGCACACCAAAGTTTCTAAGAAGCTTCTTATAGGACAGTTCTCCAGGTGGCCTTGGGACAAGCAAGTCATTTTGGGACAATCAAGTCCCCTCACCTCCTTTCTTTCTTATAGTTCTTCAAAAATAATCATAGAATGTGCTGAGAATGCATTAGTCTGAGACGCAGCAGGACTGGCTACAAGGGCCAGGGTTCTGCTTCATTCCTCCCTAGAAATGTGGTGTCCTTCACTGCTGTAGTTCATCACATCACGTTGCCTCTGTGATATAAAACGCATAGAGAACCACTTTCCTTGGTCCCTTGGCTGTAGTGTAAATGAGGCAGGCACAGAACAATGTCCATTCACTGTGGGCTCTTCTGGTCCTTGGGGCACCCACTTCTGATAAATCCTAGGTCTCCCTTGCTACTTATATGTGAGTAATAGATCCACTTCTAGTAATTTGTTGTGTACAGTGTATTTCGTCTCAGTGGATTCAGACAAGGAGGTAACCAGTGCACAGAGCATGTGCTTCACACTTTTAATCCAGGCCCTGGACACATTCACTTATCCTCTTTAGCTCCGATCTACTTTTGAGGATCAATGGCCAGTCATTTGCGTCAATCATGTACTTCAAAATTCCGCACCCTGGACTACCAACAACTCTCACCCCCCAGTAGGTATTGTGTTCATTCCCTGGTGACCAGTTGGCACTAGTCTGGTCTGGCTTGGGGTGACTCTACTGCATAAGGCTCCACGACAACATGAGAGGGAGGGAATTGCCTCCTCTCTGCCACCCAGTGAAAAAAGCCCAAAATATTGGATGCAGACAGAATTGGATTCAAAAACTCCAATCTGACACAGTGATTTGAGGGAAGGTTTCCATACCTCTTTAAGCCTCAGTTTACCTGGCTATAAAAAATATGGCATTAGTAGCACTGAAGCAGTATGTGTATGAGAATTTAATGAGAAAACATGTAAAGTATGTAGAAATTTGACTAGCCCTTGTGTCAAGCATTCAATAAATATTAGCCACTATGAATATTATCAGTGCAACTACTGTTGTTACTAGAATAATTATAAATGAATATTGATGGTATCAAAATGACTATTTCTTCTTTTTTCCCACATTATTGAGTTATTGGTCCTAGACCAAGATTTCTCTTGGTCTTATGATAGTAATTTTTCTTTTAAGTACCTCAGTCTTTTCTATAGTCACTGACAACAGTCACATTTGTCCCACTAGCATGTGGGGCTCTGTTTACTGGAGAGAGTGTGAACATGGGATAGGAAACATGCTAGTTTTCCTTAGTTCATTCATATAAACCTAAACACTATCTTTTTTTTTTTTGATGTGATAGTATGTACAATGCATGTTCCTGCTGCTACTTAAAACACTTACAAAAATACTTTTTTTTCTGAACATCTAAGCCAGCCAGACACACTTTTTGGCGCTAAATTGTGCTCCTGATGAAAAGGTTCATGACATATTGTGAAAGACCATAGTTCCTATATTGCAGTTATTAGCATATAAATGCTCGTCTCTGACATGGGTGTGTGTAATCATGAGACACACGACCATGCAAGTACGATTGTGCAATGGGCTATGTTGCAGAACATGATAGCATCTTCTAGTAATGTAGCATTTATAGTTGAATGATCTTTCTCTATACAAGCAGGCATAATAATCTCCCCCAAATACCATCAGGATAAACTTTCTTAGAATTGGCCAAAAGCCAGAAAAAATGATTTTGCTGGCACATGTGGACAAACTTAGCAATTCCCTTACTAGTTTTTATATGTTATATATTTATGCTTTAAATATTCTATCTACTTAGAAATATAGAATAGTCTGGATATTTTTAAACTAATTGGCCAATGAACAATGCAAGCACTTCCTTTTAAAATCAAAAGAGGTGTTCATTTCCCTCTTACCCACAAAGTCAATAGATATAAATGGTGTGAGCCAAAAATTGTGGGTGATGTCTCATCTCTGATGTAGCTAAAATTATCAGGAAAGCAAGGCCTTGTTTTCACCAATGTATCTTCAGTGCCTGGGACTTATCAATTATCCATTTATTGAAAGCATTCATGACTTTGTGAATATTGTGAAGTAGATGGTGGTGTTCTCTGAGAACTTTCCCTCTTTGTTCTCACTACCCTGAGATTGAACATCCTTTTTTTTTTTTTTCTTTTTTTGTTTTTTTTTGTGGGTACCGGGGGGTCGGCCTCAGGACCTCGCGCGCCAGCAGGCGCCCGTGCCGCTGAGCGATATCACCAGCCCCTTTTTCGTATGTGGGATCCGGGAGTCGAACTCGGGCCCTTGCGCTTGCCGGGCAGGCGCTTAAGCCGCTGAGCCATCTCACCGGCCCAGATTGAACATCCTTGTCAAATACCCCTGTATCTTTCCCCTCATCTCTCAACCTGCCGTTCCTACCCACCTGTAGCAAACACATGCACTGGTACACCTGTGCCATGGGTATTTCCAACTAACAAGGTGCAGAAAAATTGAAATGAAAGGATGGTAGTCTGACTGGTGAAATTTTAGGTATCTGTATGCCATGCTGCCAGGCAGGTATGGGATAATAATTTCATATCAAAAAATGATAGATTTTAATTTTCCGAATATACTCCTGTTTCCAAATAACCACTTTCAGTTACAGATATGGTTGGCTGTTTTAATATCATGAAGACAGCACCAATCTGCCTATTTTCATATGCAAGATTTTTCAGATATTTGACTCTTGATTTCTTCATATCAAAATGTCTCATTTCTAGGAGCAGTATTAGTGGATATTAATATTTGAACCAACATGGTGAATTTCCTACTTCTCTGTACAATGCTGCTAGAGTGGAACCAAAACAAAACATGCTATTTAATTTAATATTTACATACGTTCATTTCAAATATATTATGTATTTTTAAATAAAAATGTCAGAATTAAATCTGCCATGAGTAACAGAGTCAAAGAATAATATTTTAAATAGAAATTTGTTTTTCTCTTATACGAAGGAAGCTTCGAGGTAGGATTCTAGAGTTAGGAATCTGGCATAGCTTTATGAAGTCACCTATGACGATCCTGACTTCTATCAGCTCACAGTTCCAACTCCCATTAAGACCCCTTACACATGGCTCAAAATGGCAGCTGGATTTCCAGCCATCACTGCCTCATGTTATGCAGCAGAACGAAAGGACAAATAAGGGTACCTACTAGCACCATACTCTGACGTAGAAATAATTCTAGAATGTGCAACATTATTCATATTTAAGTCTCACCAGCCAAAACTCACACAGAGCCACATCTCACTTCAGATACATCTGGGAAAAGTAGATTTTAGCTGAACAAAAATGTTCCCAACAGCTGGGTGTTGTGGCCCCAACCTATAATCTCAGCACTCTGGGACGCTGCGGCAGGAAGATCACAAGTTAGAGTCCAGACTGAGCAATTTAGCAGTTTAGGTCTCTTAGTCTTTAAATACATACATAAGTATATAAAACATAAATAACTATGTGGCTGGGAATATAGCACAGTGTAAAGGCCCTGAGTTCAATTGCCAGTACTTAAAAAAATTTCCCTAGAAACACAGTTTGCATTATAAAATTTGAAAAGACAAAGCAACTCAATAATATAGGACAAAAAAAGAAATAGTCATTTTGATAGCATTGATTCTTATTTATGATGACTCTAGTAACATCAGTAGTTGCACTGATAATAATCCTGGTGGCTAATATTTATTGACTGCTTACAACGGTATCAGGTAATGTTCATTTCCTATTGCTTCTAATGTACAACCACAATTTTTTAGCCTAAATCAATACCATAAATGTGTTTGATCTCACCTGATCATGGAAGCTAAACTCATGCACATTTATTATCTCATAGCTTCTGTAGATCAAAAATCTTGGCACAGCTCAGCTTTGATCTTGGGCCCAGGATCTTACAAGGCTGAAACCAAGATGCCAGCTGGGTTTCATTCTCATCTGAAGACCCGGTCTGGGAAGAACCTGCTCCCAGGTTCTCCTAGGTTGTTGGCACCACTTATTTCCAAGCGGCTATCACGTTCACGCAAGCTTGGTTCTTCAATCCAGCAAAAGAAAAAAAGTCTCTGCTGCTTTAGGGGATGTCTGGACTCCCTTTAAAAAGGATCACTTGATTAGGACAGGCCCACCCATGATCTAACTTTTATTAACTCAAATTAAACCGACTATGGACCTAAGCAGTTCTCCAAAATCCCTTCATTCTTGTCATGTTATGTTGGTTAGAAGCAAGTCACAGGTTCCATGCACACTCAAGGGAAGGTGATATAAAAGGGAACTCATGGGGCACTGTGCCGGGGTACATTTATTATGGGTAAGCATTTGACATTCATTGCCCCCACAGTATATCTTTTTTTTTTTTTTTGGGTACCGGGGGGTTGACCTCAGGACCTTGTGCGCTAGCAGGCGCCCGTGCCGCTGAGCGATATCACCGGCCCCTTTTTCGTATGTGGGTTCCGGGAGTCGAACTCGGGCCCTTGCACTTGCCAGGCAGGCGCTTACGCCGCTGAGCCATCTCACTGGCCCTGTCTTTGTTCTTTATTTACACAAATTTTTATTAAAAGTAATGTGTCAGACACAGAAAAGAAATTGCTTGAGAAATTATCTGATGGATTTATGCAAGATATTTTAGCTACATATTGCTATATAAGCAGAATTTAGCAACTGCTGGTTAAGCTAGTGCATTTTATCTGTTCAAGTTACTAGTTCAATCTTAAAATTTCAACAGATGTTTGTACTATTTCATAAAAGGATTTATTTTGTTTCTATTTGCTATTTTTTTTAATTAATTGAATTTATTGGTACATTTTAGGTATACATAATGATCACATTCATCATAGGGAATTTGTCCCTGTACAAGGTATATCTCAATTCTTTTTTTTCCTCATTTCCCTACCCTCCCTTCAAGTCCCCTTCCCCCCCTTATTTACAAAAGCTTTGTTTCCATTTTAAGGACCAAAGTGTATAATAGATACTGTGAAATAGAAAGAATAGGAACTGGAACTGGCGATGGGTGGTTGGGAGTAAAAAAGGAAAAAGAAAAAAAATGAGAAAAAAAGGAAAATTATGGAAAGAAATGGAATCTATTTTGTTATTTTGAACTCTGAAAACTTAAAAATTATTTTCTGTCATTCAGTCTAACTGCATATTACAGTTGATAAGCACTAGCTTATCATCCTATCAAAATATTATAATTAAAAATATCTCAATGTCAAAAGACTTTGAGAAAAGCTAACCTTGAGAATACAGACAGATTCTTTAAATGAAGGTGTGAGAGACTGGAGTTCAATTCTGTCAAAGGCAGTACCTGAATAGCTCTTTCACGTAAAGATAATTATTTGTTAAGATTGTGAAATTTTCAGCAATAAAACTGTCATTAAGAATAAGCAACGATCTACTGCAGAACACAAGTGACACTCATGTATTCACATGACTCCTGGCTCCTGTCTCTGTCTTAAAAGAATGGGTAATAAAAAAGAAGAAACGGGTACCTGGTCTGTGAGTAGATATTAAAAAGGTTTTATAGTAACATTCATGCATTTACTTGATGAGGGGCTTTCTCTGGGTTTTCACATTTGTTTTGCAATGACGTTAGCCTTAGTTTCCTCCTTAGGAGAGAAGTAATAAGAAGATATGGAATAACAGAGGCTGAGGCTCCAGCAGTGCCCTGCAGTGACCTCTTCGAAGAAGACAGAAAAAATACAAAACAGAATCAGTTCAAAATTGTGCACAGAAGTATGAGGCCATTTATTCCAGGAACATATAATACCACTTATCACTACAACCAACTTTTAAACTTATACGATTCACTGGTAACTGCAGTGATGACTTTAGGTTACCACAGCCATTGAATACTTTTTAGAAAGCTTCCAAAAATGGATTCTTTTTCTTTTTTTTTTTTTCAAAATTCTTTCTCACCAGGTTATAATGAATGTATAGCTCTAAAGTCCATGGTAGAGGTGCTGAAGCACAGTAAAGCTTCAATGACATAATTTGTTATCATTTGTAACTTGTTATTAACTGCAACTGTATTCATTTGTCTCAGTCAATTTGGTGCTGCTATAACAGAATATCACAAAATGGTAATTTGTGAAGAATATAAATTTATGTCCTACAGTTCTAGACCCTGGGAATTCCAGGATCATGGTGTCCACCTCTGGCACCTGGTGAGGATTTTTGCTGTGTCCTCACATGGCAGAAGGCAGAAGGGCACAGCACAAGAGGGGAAAAGAATGAACCCACTCACCATAAGCCCTTTTATAATGACATTAATCTATTCGTCATGGCAAAACCTTGACCTGAACACTTTCCCAAAGGCTCCACCTCCCAACACTGTTGCACTGGGGATTAAATATCTAGCACTTAAATTTTGGGGTCACACACAGACTGTACCATTATTATTTATTGGCTTGCCTCAGCCAATAAATAATAAAATTGTTTAGTCTTGACCTCTTTCTTTCTCCACCTCCATATCATGGTTCTAAAGCTCCACTTGAGAATTTTATAGTAATTTTGGGATTATACTGGTCCTGGTAGATTCTTATGCTCTTACTTTTGTGGATAAGAGTTTCGTAGGAAAACAATGTAGAGGCTCTTCAAAAAATTAAAAGTAGAACTATCATACAATCCAACAATCCAGTTTCTCAATATATGGATCTTGGGCCGGTGAGATGGCTCAGTGGTGTAAGCACCTGCCTGGCAAGCGCGAGGGCCCGAGTTCGGCTCCTAGAACTCACATATGAAGAAAGGGCCGGTGATATCGCTCAGCAGCACGGGCACCTGCTGGCGTGCGAGGTCCTGAGGTCAACCCCTGGTACCCA
The DNA here is from genome assembly GCA_028451465.1 of Erethizon dorsatum. Taxonomy (NCBI): domain Eukaryota; kingdom Metazoa; phylum Chordata; class Mammalia; order Rodentia; family Erethizontidae; genus Erethizon; species Erethizon dorsatum. Next base: position 118,128,820 of record CM051828.1, on the reverse strand, counting down.
CACACACACACACACACGCACACACACACACACACACAAATATATATATATATATATATATATATATATGGATCTATAAGAAATCAGTATTTTGAATAGACACCTACAATTCCATCTTCATGTGTGTGTGTATATATATATATATATATATATATGTATATGTATATGTATATGCATATATATATAATATACTTCATGTTGTACTCTGAATTAATATAATTTTTTCAATTAAATATTTTTCTTTCTTTTTTTTTTTTTTCCCTTTATGTGGGTACTGGGAGTCAAACTCAGGACCTTGCACTTGCCAGGCAGGCGCTTATGCTGCTGAGCTATCTCACCTGCCCATCAATTAAATATTTTTTAAAAAAGAAATATGTAAAAATTCTTGGAGGTTGAAAATATTCTGTGTATGAGACCAAACCATTTTAATTTCCAGAGCTTCTTATAGTATCACTACTGAATCTGCATGATGATTGAACACTTATTCTTCCATGTGTGGCACAGTTCCATGTGCAGACATACAATTCAGCAAATAAGTGTGCAAGGATAATAGGTTGCTATGGAAGCTGGTATTACAATGCCCCTAGTCATCTACTTCATTGACACAGTTGAATTAATTAGATGTTACAGGAGATAACATGCTCTGGGAACTCGTGTGCATGCAAGGTTCTGAATTTTCCCTTCTTAACATTTAACACAAGAGCCTCATTTTGAGATAGTTACTTTATCCAATGTCATACAAGATAAAATGAAGATGGACATTTTCACTGTGCATCTTCTTGTTTAAAAAAAACAACAGATATTGTAAAGGCATCATTTTACCGTTCTTGTTATTTATCCTGTTGGCTTAAGAATAACGGTTCCATTAGAGTTTTATGTATCTCCTGAACCAGGGAACAGTCAATTATTGGCAACAATCACATTCCCCACACCTCTCTAATGGCTGGTGGCCCACACTGTAAATTAAGTAGGAGACATAGAGAAAGCAGAAAATTGTAGACCCCTGCTTTGGCTCATTTAAAAGGTGTTTCATAACATTAACTCTGCATGGTGAAATCCCTGCCAATTGCCATGGTACCATACGAATATGTGTAGTGTATGGATTTCAGTTTGGGGTGCGGCATTTTGAGACTGTCATTAACTGTCTGGATGGTGACCAGTATAATGAAGGATATGGGAACCACAGTGAGTGGTTGAATGAATGGTTGAAAGAAAATGGGATAATTCTTCTCAGAGAAAGAGAAAGTTGAACAAGATTTAATAGTTGTCTTCAAATAATTAAGGCCTGCAGAAGAAAGTTGACATATTTGGTTTTAAAGGGTCATAATCTGAACCGTGGTTAGAAATTACTAGTGCTCAAGCTTGATACAAGGAGCTTTCTAAAAATAATCAGAGCTGTCCAACAAACAATAGTCTACTTCTCCTTGCTTTCCTGCTTTTGGACCATATCCTTTAACAAGAGGAATTGTCAGCTGAGAGGGACTGGCAGTAATAAAATATTTCATTCATTCAACAGTCATGACCATGCACCTGACTCATGCAAGTCACCTCTATTTGGAGAAATGCATGGGGAATCTAGATACTTGTTTTTATAGGTTGGTGATATACCCTATACTGGAAAGATATTTTTACGTCTTGTGGAAGAGAGATTATTAAAAGAATAAATTAAGAGAATACCAAATGGTTTGAGTTGTGCAGCCTAAGGGGACTTTTGTTTCTTATCATATAGTACTGATCAGCTGGTAGATTTATTCTTGTCACTTACTCTGTGTTATGGTCTCTGAACTTAGCTTCATGAAGCTCAGAGAACCTGTTGATAGCGTAGTCTACACAATCTTAAACAAGCAAATGAAAAAGGAATTTGGCCACAACACTGCAGTTGCAGAGACTTTGAGAATGCATCCTTTTAGTTCTTGTAGGCTAATTTTACACTTTTTTCGGTAGAAAAATCTTCAGGGCAAGATTTGTTTCCACTGAGAAAGTTGATTTTAGGGTGCTGGGAAGCTCCCAAAATTGAATGTCTAGGGTCACCTGTGAAGGGGGTAGCACTGGCAGCTTCACTCTGATGACCGGATTTGCTGTTCGGTAACTACATCTTCATACTTGATGAAATCGCCATCTGTGGCCTCAGGCCAAGCACTCCAAGAGTACTCACTGCATGTGGGTTAGCAGAAATGATTTGTTCAGAGGCTATTTCCACGTGGTGAGTACAGGTTCGCTCATACATAGTAATCGGCTTAGCAGTTTTTCTGTTTAGGTTCTACGGAGGCTGTCTTGGAGACATTAAGGAATGAGAGTCAAGATTGTGCGTTCCAAGTCTCTGTTTCTTGGCTTAGTATCAGAAACTGCAAGAATTTCTAAGGATTTAAAAAAATTTATTCTAAATTTTAATTTTAAAAAATGTATTCTAAATTAAAAAAATATTATTTAAGAATTTTCTTAAATTCTCTTCAATTTTGAAAGGACAAAGGATGGTATGTAAAACATTTGAGCAGATTGAGGAACTACAAACTATTAGCAAGATTTAGATAATCCCTACTCTGATTTTGGAAGAACATTAATTGGGAAGTTATGAGGAGAAATATTTTAGACAAAATAAAGCTTGAGTGTGACAGATAGCAGTGTCATATTCCACTACCCTTTCAAATTGAACAGAAAAGAAGCAAGAGAAACAGGTTGTCTCCCATATTTGCTTGGCCTTTTGTTGGTACAGGAAATGAGGGAAAAGATTGACTTCGCTGTCTCTATTCTTTATAATCAACTACGAACCCCAGGAAGCCACAGACAGGGTGTGGGAATGACATGTTGAAAGTGTTTTTGGGTTCTGTCAAGAAGAACGAAGGTGGCAAAGGAAAAGCTCTCCAGCCCTAGGTTGTTTGAACACAGGCTGCTTTTCTGCCCCCAACGCGGTGTCCTTTCTCCCTCAGAACTGCCAGACCCTGCTTTTGTGGGTTATCTGCAAGCAGCTCATTGCTCTTGTTCTCCAACCCAAAGTCAGTTTATGTCAATCTCATTTCATTTTCAGCTTTGTGTGAAGCCATTCCTTTCATTATTTTTGACACACACTCTTAGATTAGATCCATATGTTTATTAATTCCAAGAGAAATCCAGTAGAAATCAGATCTGCACAATTTATGACTCCGCAAACCCTAGAAACATTATGGAAATCTTTTAATAATAAAATACAATAGGCAGTTATTCTCGAAATTTTTGCTCACTTATCTTCATAACCGTAAATTATTTCATACCTAATTACAAACAGGCAGACTGAATAATTGTCTTCATTGAGAGATGTTTGACACTGAGAAAATATAGCCTTATTTTATAAACCTTTTAATGTTCAGCCTATAAATATGTCACTGCTAAGGAGTACTGCATCTTTAAGTGTATTAAAGTCACTCTTGTGTAACCAAACATAATGGGATTTTTAAATGAATTATAACTAAAGTACTTAACAAACAACTTCTTAAACTTTCAACATGTGTAAAGCTATTTGAAACTGTCCATTTCATGTTAAATGCCCCAAAGTATATTTCATTCCTATCATTTGGCAACAAATTTATAATGGTAGAAGCTTTTTCAAGGTATAGATTTAATAGAAAGAAGAAGATTCAATAGGAAATTTAATACCTATGCTTCCCTCATATTCACAAGGAATCACCCCAATGAGGTGTCAGATCTCTGTTTATGTTTGGGAGAGATTTGGGAAAAGATCAGTACATATGCATTTCATTTGGTGAGAGGATCATCCACCTGTATTCTGTTGCCTGGAAATGAAGTAATGAAGCTGTAAAAACACAAACCCTTTCCTTCTGTTTAAGATCTCAATTCACACCATAGACTGGCTGACTGGCCTTTTGAAAATAAGAGTTTGCATTTTATCTATTCATTCATTGCCCCAGATATCTTATTTCATAACTCTAATGGCAGATTTTAATGACTGGTTTATAGAAATCTTCAGTTAGCCTCAAGATTGATCTTTAAATTACAGAACTGCAACTTTATCTGTTTTGATCACCACAATATTGTAGGAGATAATAGGAATTCAATGGATGTTTTTTGAATGAATGAAGGAAGGAATGAATGAATGACTGTTGCTGGTTAGAATTTGGAAGTGCAAGGTCAAGCAAAGAAGCCCCTGTTCTCAAGGATCCTACTCTTTGAAAGAGAGAATGGTTCCAACAATTTGTGAATTTGGAGAGCTTAAGTTAAAATTTTAGCTAATCAAATTCACTCTATTGCTTTGGTTTTAACAGGGAGTGACATGGCTTAGTACACGATGTACCGACTGGACATCTGGAGACTGCCTTCTGGGACTGGTGGTTTCGGAGCTGTGTTGACCAGCCTTTGGTGCCTGATTGAATCATGGGCAGAGGAACCTAATAATCATAAAATATTGCATTGCAATTAAATCTACGTGAAAGCATTACACTATAAATTTCAACTGGAAGCAGTGAAAGGACCACTGATCCAACTAAAAGGGATAACATGTTGGGCATTTGCCATCAAACATATCCAAGTGGCACATCTGTGCAGTGGCATAAGGGATAGTGTGGAGGACCCCAGAAGGGAATCACTTTAGTATTTGAGCCTTGGCCTCAGATTAGAAAGTTTTCTGTTGAATTCATTGCAACACCAGAATTGTCCCTCGTGTGTGTATTTCAAGCCAGAATGGGGTTTTGTGGATTCGGGGTCTGGGAAAACCAAATGGCTAAGCCTGAGCAGTTCATGAGACTCATCTGTGATTCATTGAGCTGAAGGAAGCTCAAGGTAAAATAAATTATTAAACCTATGTCCTGTAAGGACCAATCTATTCCAACAACAAGAAATAATGTACCATGTGGAGCAAAACTTTATCACCAAGAATTTACTACACTTCAAGAAGACAAAATAATTTTTTTCTTTTTTGCACTTTCTCTGCTGATGAGTTCTAAATTTAGAGTGTAGGTCTGGGTAGTCAGTAAATATTTCTACAGGGTGGTTGATAGACAACAGAAGTCTCAGGTAATGGAGGAAATTCTAACTGAAGCAAGAGAGAGGATTTACATTAACTTCTCCCTTACCCCGGATCCTTGTAGTTAAGTAAAAGCCAGATATTTCTAATTGTGTGATGGTGTTTGCTTCTCATCAGCAGAATAAGGAAACATGAAACTGAGGTGGACTGGGTCCTGTCTTTTCACTTCATCTTTCTGGGGTCACTTCCGGGAATGTGGTTATTCTGAGCAAAACAGCCATCCTTTGGCCCAGTGGTGGAAGTGAGTGCTCCGCTCCCGCTATTTGAGATCCTGGGTTGTTACCATGGATTAAAGAAAGATCACAAAACAGAACAGAACAAAACAACCAGGGCAGGTGGTACTCGATGGGATGATTGTCTGCTGATTTATTTCAAAGAAGTTCTCCATGGGGACATTTCATGGTACAGAACAGTTTTACTTAAATATATGCGCTTTTCTTTTTCTTCCCACCAACTTTTCTCACTTATTTAACCTACTCATTACCAGTAAAGTTGACTGTCTGCTGCTGATATTCTTTAGAAAAGCTAAAGACTGCGGAGGACTTTTCTTTTCACCTCATGTATGATAGCAAGAGCTAAATAAAACACACAGTGCCTGTTGGTGTACAGGTGAGGAGTCAATGGGAGTTTATTATATGTGAGGAAGAAAATGCATGTCTTTATTTTTATTTAAGAGTAGAATATTTTCCCTCTTATAAAACTCAGTGGAAAAGAAATGATGAGAATGGAGTCTAGTGGGTCAGTGGAGGTGAACACGCTTTAAGAATACTTCACGTATGTGTGCACGCATGTAACCACTCACAGGAAGCATGTACACTGTGACGCTGAAAGTTCCTATAAAAGTTCTAATCCTTGGGATGGTCACAGAAGGCTCCAGTGGGCTTGCAAATGCGATTTAAGGTGATTTGAGGTTGGTCACCTGTATTTTTCCTAGTTCACTATTGAAATCTTAAGTAGGCAAAAGCCAGGCAAAGAGTCCCACAGACGACCTCCACAGCTCTGTCTGAACTCAGAGACTTGGAATGAGACTGCATGTTTCTTCCTTTGTCTGGGTGCCTGGTGACTTTAGAGAGGACATTGTGGTGACCCATGGAAAGTTAGCTCATTTTCTCTGCTAAATCATCATTGCTGTGAAACAGGAGTCTCCCCATTGCTCTCTGTGGGGTGCAATGATGAATTGTTTGAACTGAGGCAGGATAATGTAAGGTATGCAGCATGGAGTCTCAATCCAGATTACAGGATCCAAATCCAAGCTTTGCTGCTTGCTACCAGCCAGCCCTGGGGTGAGTTTACTTAAACCCTGGGTGCCAGAGTTGCCACACCTCTAAGATGTAGGATAATAACTGAGCATGCCTGGAACGAGGTAAGCACCACAGGACTCATGGTCATTGATGTTAATGATATTATCATTCATTTGTCTGAGTCCAATAAATATTCACAAAGTGCCAACTCTACACAAGGCACTCTATTGGGGTCTAACATATACTGGCAAAAAACAACTGGCCTTTTCTTTCTTGGAGGTTTCAGTTTGGTGTTAGAGGGAAATGTATACAAATCTAAATATATTATAAAGATACTTGCATATTCAATAAGTGCCAGTGGTAAGTAGTAAGTATTTAAGGAGATTAAGTGAGGTGACTTTAGAGAGGACATGGTGGTGACTGGATCAAGTTACTCAGAAAATCCCATTCTGAGGCATAAAGAGACAACTTTACCAATAAGAGTATGAAGCTTGCTCTCCCAGAGTCCCTTTAAGGCCTGAGCCCTCAGTCCACTCTTAGAGAGGCTTTCTGAAGTCAGGTAGAATTCAGGCTCCAACAAACCTACACATGCTTTTGCTGAGGAGAGGTAATTGAGGGGTGTCTTGATGGTAAGGGGGACCTGGCCAAGTAAAGACCTGGAGGAAGTGCCTTGCAGGTACAGGTGACTACATGAGCAAAGGTGGAAAGGATCTGACAAGCTTGAGGGTTGTCAAACCATCACCACAGCAAGAACTTAGTGGCATGAAGTCAGAGGGATGTGCAGAGGTTGCATTGCATTGGGGTTTAACAGTGGAGTAAGGAGACCCTTGGAGGCTGCTTAGTTTGGTGTTGGGAGTTTAATAGGTCCCTCAACAGGGATATGTTGAAGTCCTACAGCACAGTGCCTCTAAATGTGATATTATTTGCAATTATTCATAGAGTCTTTGTTGATGCAATCAGGTAAAATGGGGTCATTAGACTGGACCCTAATCCCATATGAGTGCTATTCTTATAGAAAGGGGAGACATGAGCACAGAGACAGACATCAAGCAACAGCAGATGAGTAAAGACACAAAGAAAATGTCATGCAAAGCCAAATAATCAAATAATGCATCTACAAGCACAGTAATGCCAACAGTGGCCAATAAGATACCAGAAGCAAGGAAGGATTCTCAAAATGTTTCAGAGGGACAAAGGCCCTGTGAGCTCCTTGATTTCAGACTTCTCACTCTGAGAACTGTGAGGCAATATATTTCCATCATTTAAAGCCACCTGATATATGGCATTTTGTTACACTAGGCCTAGAAAATAGAGATGGGCCTCTCTGCCACTGCGGGAACCCAGGTGAGCTGCGCCAGAGGAGAGCGGCCCCTCCCATTGCCATCTCCACTGCTACAACCCAGGTGAACCACACCAGAAAGCCCAAAGAATGCCTCCTCTCCTCCCTATTGCCACAACTGAGGTGAACTGCTCAGGAAGACCCAGAGACCAGAGGGAACACCAGCGACACTGTAGGGTCCCAACTAAGGTGCACAGGATGGGCAGGCGAGACTAGTGGCATGAAAATTCTGAAGTAACAATAACAATATGAGCCAACAGGTGACTGAGACTTCCAAGGGACTGGCAACCAGCTTGGGAAGAATCCAGGACTCAGTAGGTGGCCCTTTTCTCTCAATTCTTTCTTTCTTTCTTTCTTTCTTTCTTTCTTTCTTTCTTTCTTTCTTTCTTTCTTTCTTTCTTTCTTTCTTTCTTTCTTATTTCCTTCCTTCTTTCTTTCTTTCTTTCTTTTTCTTTCTTTCTTCCTTCCTTTCTTTTGTTCTTTTTTCTCTTTTTTCTAAATGGCTGGGGAGAACTCTAGCCACAGAAAACTAATCCCATCCCCCAAACCCAGAAAATAAGTTCAGATAAACCCTCAAATACTCCTTTCTTTCTTTACCCCTTCTCTAGTTTCCCAAACATTGCACAAACACCCTTTGTCTTCCAGCCTTGCTTATACTTTCTTTCGAGTTATCTTTGTTTTATACACTATCCTTCCTAAATTTCCCCACCACAGGGTAAAACCACTCTTCCAAGGAGAAACACTTTGCATACAAATTCCTAATTTATGATCGGTTCTGTTATGTAACTATAGACTCTGCTTCTATGGTCTAAAGTACAAAATTAATAGTTACCACAGTTTGTCAGCTTCTAAATTGTGCTTGATGCTATTGTTATTGCTAATTGTACAATTTTAGCTAGGATGTCATATCTGTTGTAATCAGTTGCTCTCTCTTCTGTAACAATACTGGGAAGCTCTGGGGTAATAACCTCACCACAGCCCTACACAATGACTGGGGACTGAGCCAAACAGATACCAACTTCTCACTCTTAATTAATTGGGAAGGTAGAATCTGTGACAGACACAAAGTAAGAACCTCCTACACACAGAAGACACCCCTAAAGAACAGACTGTTCCTAGACAGGCCTTGATACTAGTGATATAACTACCTACAATGAAAACTCACAAGGATTATCACAGAAAACAAAATAAAAATTTTTTTGAAATAGAGAATGACAAGATGAAGAAACAAAATGCAATCTCAGACCTCCAGCTCAGCCAGAACAAGTCCAGGAGACATCAAAATAGAAGAAATTGGAAGACATACATCTGAAATTACTGAAATGATAGCAACTGAAGTAAAGAAACAAATCCATGAGGCTACAGAGGAAATCAGATCAGAAATAATCTCTCAGGTAAAAAAAAGAAATGACAACCATAGTGAAGGAATTGCTCAGCATAGCTAGAGAAGACATAGAAAAAAAAATAGAGGAGCCTAGGAAAATGATGGAAACCTTGAATGAACAATATAGGAAAGAAATAGAACACATGAAGCAGATTCAAAGAGATATCCAGGAAATTAAAAATTCCATAGAATGCTGGCAAAGCTGCTTGAATGAAACTGAAGATAGACTTTCAGACCTTGAAGACAGGGTCATGGCTAGTGATCATGAAAGGAAAGATCTCATGAAAATAACAAAAGATCAGGAAATAACAATTACAAATGCTGCAAGATGATGCAAAGAAAAATAATATAATAATAATTGGTGTCAATAAAAAAGCAGGAGTCAACACAAATGACATAAAAAACTATTTGCAGAAATAATAGCAGAAAATTTCCCAAGCATGAGAAAAGAATCTGACATGCAGATAAGTGAGCATATAGAGCTCCAATTAGCCATAACCAAAATAAATCTACACCCAGACATATAATAATCAAGATCCCAGAAATTAATAATAATCAGAAATTCAGCACAATATTAAAAGCTGTTAGAGAAAAGACACAGATCACCTACACAGGAAAGCCCAGCAGAATCATGGCAGATTTCTCAACACAAACCCTCAAGTCAAGAAGAGCTTGGAGTGAAGTATTTCAAGTCCTGAATGAAAACAACTTCTAACCCAGATTGATGTACCCTATAAAACTATCTTTCAAAATTAATGGAGAAATAAGATACTTCCATGACAAAGAACAATTGAAGAAATTCATGACCACCAAACCAACACTACAAAGGGTACCGAAAAATATTCTAGACAGAGACAAAAATGACCACAATTCCAAGAACAACAACAGAAAGAAACAACCAAGCAGGGCAAGCAATTAAACAGAGGAGAAAAGTAGGGAACCAACAGCAGGAAAATAACATGACAAAGATTATAACATATCAGTTATAATCATCAATGTAAATGGCATCAATTCATCAATCAAAAGAAATACACTGGCAGAATGGATCAAGAAACAAGATCCAACAATATGCTGTATACAAGAAACACATTTAACTGAAAAAGAAATTCATAGACTAAAAGTCAAAGGATGGAAAACAATACTCCGTGCAACAGAGACCCAAGCAGGGATAGCTATTCTGTTTGCAGACAATGTGAACTTCAAACCAAGAATGGAACTTACTGGAACCTGTGGGATGCAATGAAAGTAGTCCTAAGAGGGAAATGTATAGCGGTGAATTCTCACATCAGGAAAACAGAATGAGCACAAATAAACAACCTAATGCTGCACCTCATGCTTCTAGAAAAAGAAGAGCAAGTCAAGCCCAAAGCCCATACAAGGGAGGAAATTATAAAGATCAGAGCAGAAATCAACGCAATTGAGACAAAAAAAACAATACAAAGAATTAATGAATTGAAGCGTTGGTTCTTTGAAAGAATAAATAAAATTGATAAACCCCTAGCCAGCCTTATCAAAAAAAGGAAAGAAAAAACTCAAATTCGTGCAATAAGGCATGAAAAGGGTGAAATCACCATAGATCCTGTGGAAATTCAGAAAATCATCAATACCTACTTCAAAAATCTTTACTCGCATAGTATGGAAAACACAGAAGAAATGGACAGATTCCTAGAAATGTATGAACTACCAAAGTTGAATCAAGAAGATATAAAAATTCTGAATAACCCAATATCAGTTAATGAAATTGAAAAAGTAATTAAAAACTTACCAACAAAGAAAAGCCCAGGTCCTGATGGATTCACAGCTGAATTCTACAAGAAATTTAGAGAAGATTTAATGCCAATATTCCTCAAAGTCTTTAATGATATTGAATGGGAAGCAATTCTCCCTAACTCATTCCTGGAGGCAAGTATTACTCTAATGCCAAAATCATAGACCCAACCAAAAAAGAGAACACAGGCCAATCTCCCTAAAGAACACAGATGCAAAAATCCTCAATAAAATACTAGCAAACAGAATGCAGCAAATCATCAAGAAGATTATACACCATGACCAAGTTCCTGGGATTCATCCCAGGAATGCAGGGATGGTTCAACATAGGCAAATCAATAAATGTAATACACCATATCAACAGAGCCAAAGACAAAAATCACATGATCATCTCAAAAGATGCAGAAAAAATTTTTGATAAAATCCAACACTCATTCATGATTTAAAAAACCTACAGAAAACCGGAATAGATGGTCTTTACCTCAATATGGTAAAAGTCATCTATGACGAACAGACAGATAACATCATACTAAATGAAAAAAAATTGAAAGCTTTCGCTCTAAAATCAGGAACAAAACAAGGATGTCCACTATCACCACTCTTATTCAGTAGAGTTCTGGAAACATTAGCCAGAACAATTAGATAAGAGAGAGAAATAAAAGGAATAAGGATAAGAAAGGAAGAAGTTAAATTATCCTTATTCGCAGATGACATGATACTCTACATGGAAGACCCCAAAAACTCCACCAAAAGACTTCTGGATTTAATAAGCAAATTCAGTAGCATAGCTGGATACAAAGTCAACACTCAAAAATCAGTAGCATTCCTGTACACAAACAACAAACTCACTGAGACAGAAATTAGTGAAACCACACCCTTTACAATAGCATCCAAAAAATGAAATACTTAGGAATCAATCTAAAAAGGAAGTAAAAAATCTATACATTGAAAATTACAGTATGCTGAAAAAAGAGATTGAAGAGTATATCAGAAAATGGAAAGTTATCCCCTGCTCATGGATAGGAAGAACCAATATTGTGAAAATGGCCATAGTCCCAAAATTGTTATACAGATTTAATGCAATCCCAATCAGAAAACCATTAGGATTCCTTACAGATCTAGAGAAAACATTCCTAAAATTCATTTAGAAACAGGAAAGACCTAGAATTACAAAGGCAATTCTGGGCAACAAAGGCAAGGCAGTAGGCATCACAATCTCTGACTTGAAATACTACAAAGTTATGGTGATAAAATCAGCATGCTACTGGCAAAAAAAAAAAAAAAAAAAAAAAAAAAACAACCAAAAAACCAAAAAACAAAAAAACAAAAACACAGACCTGAGGATCATTGGAACAGATTAGAAAATGCAGACACAGCTACAAACACACTAATCCACCTTATCTTTGACAAAGGGGCCAAACATGTTTCCTGGAAGAAAGATAGCCTCTTTAATAAATGGTGCTGGAAAAACTGGCTTTCCACATGCAGAAGACTAAAACTAGACCCATGCCTATCACTATGCACTAAAGTCAAAGCGGATCAAAGATCTAAATATTAAAACAGAAATACTAAGTCTACTGGAAGAGAAAGTAGGTAGAAATATTGAAGACATAGGGGTAGGCAGAGAGTCCATGAATAAAAACCAAACTGCATGGGAACTACTTCAAAGAATCAACAACTGGGATCTTATCTTATTAAAAAGTTTTGCACATCAAAGGAAATCACCAACAGCGTGAAAAGAAAACCCACAGAGTGGGAAAAATTTTAGCCAACTGTCCCTCAGACAAAGGACTTCTATCTAGAACACATAAAGAATTAAAAAAAATCAAGCCTCCCAAATTCAAAGACCCAATCCAAAAATGGGCATCTGAGATGAATATGCACTTCTCAGGTGAAGAAATACAAATGGTAAATAAATATATGAAAAAATGTTCCACATCATTGGTCATATGAGAAATGCAAATTAAAACAACACTGAGATTCCATCTCCCCCCAGAAAGAATGGCTATCATCATGAAATCAGCCAATAACAAATGCTGGAGGGGCTGTGAGGAAAAAGGAACCGTTCTCCACTGTTGGCAGGAGTGCAGACTGGTACAATCATTGTAGAAATCAGTGTGGAGATTCCTCATAAAACTAGGATTAGAGGTCCCATTTGACCCAGCTAGTCCCCTTCTGGGTATTTTCCCAGAGTAATTAAAAATATCATATCACAGTGATATAAATGCCCCCATGTTTATAGCAGCACAATTTGTAATAGCTAAATCTTGGAAACAACATAAATGCTCATCAACCGAAGAATGGATAAAAAAATCTGTGGTATTTTTATATAATGGAGTATTACTCAGCTATAAAGAAAGATTAACTTGAGGTTTTTACACATAAATGGATGCAACTATAGGCCATACTCATAAATGAAAGAAATCAAATTCTCATGTATAAACATCGTATTGTCTCCCTAGTGTAAGAAACTGAAAAAGTAAATAAGATAGTAAATCTACAATAGACACTGTGAATGGCAAAGAAACTGTTCAAAAGGAAAGAACAACTGGGATGGGGGAAAGGAGAAAAGAAGGAAGGAAAAAGAAAAAAAATATATGCACAAGATAGCTAAGATAGTTATACTACTAATTTCTTTTAGTTCATCAAGAAGAATGGTTTGTGCTTATGTTGCTTGATCTATTTTGCATGCTTATATCTTGTAATCTGAGCAACCACTGTGAAGATAATCAACATACGCAATATATTAACCATTGTTAATTTCCAATTATCTTGTTCTGAAATTTCGTAGCATTGTTTTTACTGTTTCTTTTTTCTCTTTAAAGTTAAAAAAGAGAAAAGGAAATAGAGATGGGAAGCTATTTGAGAATTTAAAGACTGTGAGTGGTGGGAGTTACTTTTACATAAGACAACTTCTGCCTTGTGAAGTTGAAGTTTTTTTTTTTAGCTCATTAAAGGCCTAAAACTTTACTCTGAGAAGAAGTGGAAGGAGGGGAGGTCAGCCTGGGACCCACAGGGATCCAGGTCTTGAATAACACCAGCAGGGACTAGAGTGGAGGCAGTGAGAAGTACACAGACCTCAGGTGACTGTTGAAAATGGATGCAGTAGAATTTGTAAATGGGTTAGACTTGGGGAATAGAGAATTTAAGGATGACCTAGTCCTTGGGATTTTCTATCCACTTTACCTATAATGTGGTCTGTCTTATAGCTAAGAAACATCACGAACACTGCTGAAATCCTTGCTCACCATTTTCATGGCACCATTTCACTTAATAATCTCTCTTGTTTATGAACTTTAATAGTGTTGTAGCATTTAGTTCCCATGCTATGAGGGAAAGTATTACGCCAGATGGTTCCACAAATAATTATCTTCATACTTTCACGAGTGCTTTATTTATTTTTGCTGATTACTAGTGCATTTTTTTTAGCTCATTAAAGCCCTAAAACTTTACCAGTAGGCACCTAAATATGGCCCCATAATCTTCAAGAAGAATTTAGTAGCTGGTCGTTGAGCTACTAAACGCTCTCCAGCTACACTACTGTTTCAGTCATTGAGAGTTTAATGGAGGAGAAAATCAGAATGTATTGATTTCCTCTTCTGCCCCCGGAAAGAGGCATTCCAAGTTGTTTTTATGATGTTTTGAAGCACACATGACAGTGCTTTTTAAAGTATTTGAGGAAATCTAAATCTTCTAGCTGAGTGTATAGCCAGTTTTTCTTGGGATCTGGCTCTGAATTAATGTAAACTTTTCTGTTGGGAACACGAGGCAGAAGGAGATAGACACAGATTTTCTGTCCTAAGAAACGAGTGTGTGTGTGCACACATATGTGCATGCTCAGAGCACAGGTCGGATTCAAGCTCTGAGTTTTCATGCTTATCCAAGGGCTTTATCCAGTTCTGTTAAAACACAGATGTACTCATAGCTCCTTTTTTTATATTTTTGCAAGTGGGAAATTTATTGGAAATAGTTCCTTATAGTTCTACTACCTTATCTCTCCTCTCTTACTCTCTATTAATTTATATCAGGAGCTTATACATTTTGGGATGCATGGATATTAAAAATTATCCATTATTAAGGAACAGTATCCAAGCAATAATACTTTAGTGATGAGCATGTGTCAAGGGGTCATAAGGAAAATTTAGCCAGAATTTGTAGGCAAAGTTACTGTGATAATTAAGCTTAATTTTCACTTTGATTGGGTTGAACATTACCTAGGGGATTAGTAAAGCACACTTCTAGGTTTTTCCATATAGGTAATAGAGGTATGACCTTAGAGCCTATATCTGGTCTCTGATCCCTTTCTTTCTGGCACTGTTTCTGGCCACCATGAGGTAAGCAGCACTCTTTCGCCAACCCTTTCATGATGACACTTCTCCCTTGAAGCCACCTAATCCTGGACTGAAACCTCTGAGACCATGAACCACATTAAACCACTCCTCCTTTAAACAGTGGGTGTTGGGGATTTTGTCCCTCAATGGGAAAGTTGACTAACATAGATGTCTTGTTGAAATAGGAAATGAGTAGGGGTGGCTGGACCTGGAATTTGTTTTCTGATTTTGCACCTTCTCTGACCCTAAGTTTTTTTTTTTTGCCTATGAAAAATGTAGATAATGATCCATGTAGTGAAAATCATGTGAAGTAGTATATGCGAAAGGACTTTACAAACCATGAAGTGCTAGATATGGGTGAGTTATTCCTACTTGGGAAGTCTGAAAGAAAGAGGAACGTTCTGTATCAAACTGGAAAGAATTGGGGGATGTGGTATTAAGTAAAGCTAAACAAAGGATGATATATTTAAGGTGTGATTTACATTTATGTGAATGCTTATTCCATTAAAACAAAACCATAAATTACCTTGTATGTTCGTGGCTGGTATGTATGAAAGAATGGGAAGGGTATGTATAGATCTATGGTGCATCCTAGGCAGAGGGGGACAGCTCCCTGTCGGTAGGAGGGGGCTGGAGGAGGTTAAGGAGAGGCTTTTGTGTGTTGTGCCCCTGTGTTGCATAAAGAGGGTGTTTATATATTGCTATGTTATAAAATAGCGTAAGTTAAAAATGTGTAACAGTTAAAGGACTGTGGTCAACTGTGAAGGTTGTGATAATAGAACTCCACCTTTGTTGCATATCTAGGTCCCATTTTTTTGATTCATCTTCTTAGTCAGTCAACAACAAATACTTCCTTAGAACTTTATGTAAATTATACACTGTACCAGGCACTAGTTCTCCCTCAAGGTACAACCATATGTTCTCCTTGTAGCTGGCATCTCTTATAGTGATTAAGATGTAGAGATGTCTTTGATTATAAGGGAAACAAATATCCCCAGGAAAGCAAAGATAAGACTATATTTAAAGAATTGTGGCAGAGTCATTTGCCTAACACTCAATATTTATTTCCCTTCCTTTCCTGTTAAGAAGATACTGATTATGCTCCGATGGTGACACACCCAGCTTCAGGTGGCAGATCATGATTCTGAAATCCTGTTGTCTCCTTTCTGGTTTTCCTCATCCCCAAGAGTATTCATGTGTCACGGACTGGCCAGGTAGTACCTAGAGAAGATTTTGTTTTCCCAACCAGAGGAAAAACACATTTGGCACCAGTCCTTCTCCTGCCTCCTGCTGGAATGTAAACACGAAGGTTGGAATGAGGGCTGGAGTCACAGTAGTCATCTTGCCATTACAAGAGAAAGATCCAGAGAATAGCAGGAGAGCTTGCTTTAATCTTGTTGTATCATTGAATCAATGCTATCTACCTTCAATCTCCAAGACACTCATCATGAAAATGAACCACTACTTCTTAAAGTCTAGTTGTCTGTTGAAGCTAACTGCTTTCCTAACTGATACGGAAGTGCCTTAAAACATCTGCATATACATTTGAGTATGACAAAAATGTGTATTTAACATATGTTGCATATTAAAACCAATTTTATGTATGCAACCTCCAAAGAACCCTAGTGACTACTATAGAATACCAATGTGGAATCTAATTTTTGAGAATACCCCTTACAGGAAGTCAAGAAATAGAAAGATATAGTGCAGCAGACCTAGATCTGGTCCTGAGTTAAATTTTGATCAGGAAGCAGAGACAAGAATTTGTACGGAGATGTGTTGCAGAACCAAGCTGTGTGTACCAGACTGGAGGGACCGGCTTTGTGTCTGTACTTAGTATGGTTGCTAAATACTTTCCATTTTCCTTCTTTCTGGATAGGGTTGTCAGATTTAACACAGAATAGCCAGTTTAATTTGGATTTTAGGCAAACAACAAATAATTTTTCATATAGCTATGTCCTCTGTAATATTTGGTACCTGTCATGTAGTATAAAGTCACCTACGTAATATTCAGTATTACTAATGAGTCTCTTCCTAAGCTCCTGGTTTTAAAAGAGTTTTTGATGTCCTGTGTCCTGGAATGGAGGGACTCAGACTATCTCTGCAGTTCCTGTCTTCTCCAGTGGCCAGAAGTTGGAAGTTACTATGCTTAGGGTTCCTAATTATTAATTGGATGGATCTAAAATTGTTATGTGGAAAATCCTGAGTTCACACACAAAACAAAATGCAAAACAATTTATAGGGTCCTATATTTGGGACCTAAGCAAGTATTAGGAAATGGTCACCCCCTAAGCATTCAATAATGTGAGCAGATTCAAGTCTCACAAGGGACCTAATTAGGTAACAGGAAGGGTTCTAGAAACAGCAGGGTATTATTATGACAAACACACACACATAGGCCAAATTAAGTGAGCAAATGAGCTCAAAATAGGACCTTTGGTCTCCAAAAGTAGGTTATCACTGCTTGTCAATTAGTTTTCTGAGAAGAGTTCAGTCCCTTCTCTCAGTATGTGTGCTGTTGATTTCTCTTTACTTATCTATGCTTTCTCCATATGTATTTAAAGATTTAAAAAGCGAGTCATGACATGTTAGATTTACTGAGACCCACTGTGAATTCTCTGCTGTGTTTGCTTTGATCATTTCTCTACATTTGGACGGGATATAGAGGCAGAGAGCAAGCCACTGTGGGAGGGGCAGGCAGGGGTAGTGCTCCAGCCACGGGACTTCAAGTCAGACCCCAACCAGGTGTCAGAGCCCTGCTCTGGGACCACAGGCAGCACTGATCCACACTCAAAATGTCACCAGACTTAGAGGAGCCACCGATCAGCTCTGTGGCTCATGCATTTGGTTCCCCAAACTCTTTCACGTAAATCTCCCCCAAATTACAGCCAGGAGAGATATTCAGCTTCACATTTCTGCCAGCCTTTCATTAATCCTCTAGACACCAGCAAGATCTGTCTCGCTTTCTTCTTTTCTTTGCCAGCAAAATGACACTTAACGAAGAAGGTACCTTCGAACACGCTGGTACATTTCTGACAAACTTTCATAAATATGCCCAGCTGTTTCCCCAATCTCGGCTCTGTGTAGCCTGCAAATCACTGATTAATTTGCACACAGCTGCTACAGATTCGAGGGAGACAAGCTCCTGAGAAACATTCAGTGTTGCTGGTATTAAGCCTCTAATTTCCTTAAGTGAAAAGTTTCTAAAGCTGTTCAAATTGCCTGAGAAAGCTGCAAAGACAGGGCTCCTGGGCTTCCTCCTCTTGTCTGATAGATGCACTTTCATGAAGAAAAATCCACTTAACCATTGTGTGTCTGTGCTGCCCTGTAGTCTAGCAAACAAACATTAAGCCTCTGCGTAGCATCTCTAGACAAATATTTTGAAAATGTATTTTGTGCAAGGCATGAAAAGAAGACAGTGCACTACCAAGGATGGGCTCTGAGTTTTAGAGTCCTACAGGCTGGGGTTATAACTCATGCTCCCTTTCTTAGCTTGGCCCTAGTGCTTTGCAGTTATCTGTGATAACTGAGCCTACATCAATAGGCCCTTGGGAAAATTTAACCAGATAATGTATTCAACAGGAAAGATTGAAACTGTTTTCATAGTCTTTTCTCTCACTCATTCTCACTCACTGAAATTATGATTCTCTTGAATGCTTTGGTTGTGCAAACCAGAATAAGGAGTAAGGAAAGCAGTTTGGAAAGGTCTCCGAGGCCATCTGAAATAATACTAGGAAGGATAGGTATCTACTCCTGGAAGGGAAATTGTAACTGCAAAGAGATGAGAGCAGGAGAGCAGGAAGCAGAATAGACTGGATTTGGGGGAAAGAATAAGAGAGTTTCGGAAGAGAGGCAGGGAATGATGGCCCATATCTCCTGTGCTCTACCATGTGAGGGATGGCAGCAGAGCAAGGAGGGAAAAGAGAAAGGAAGGAAAATGTTTTGCTGTGATTATCAATCACCTTCAGGAGTTTTGTGTATTAAAATGATGTGAAAAGAACTTTGTTTTATGGCCATCAAGAGGTGGTGGGGAAGGTGCCTTGGGGAAGAAGAGCTGGGAGGAGAGAAACAGAAGGAATTCTAGACTCTTCTATATTGGAGGTGACAAGGACATCTTAGTGACTGGGCATTGCGGGGACATTCAGTAACATGCTGACATGGTTAGACTGTGAATGGAACTGAGGCTTTCCTCTTTTGATTCCTTAGTTGAGGATATTTCTCCCATTCCTCGACAGTGACCAAATTGTTCTCCTCCTTTAAGGTGCTCCTGTTGTTCTCCCACCCCTGCAGTTTTCCCATTACTCTCAAAACCATCATCTTTGAAATTCAGATTCATGAACCACAGACTGCTCCTTCATCTGCTGTCTATTTGATATTGTTGGATTATTTCTTCACCCTAATTCTTTTCCCAATTAGATCATAAACACAAGGCTAAGAATAAATAGATATTGAGTTGAAATGAGCTGAGTTTTGAAGTTGACCAAGAGAAACAGAAAGAGGTTAAAAATCAAAGGAAATGAAGCTGTATTTGGGAATATCATTGCAGTGTGGTAGCAGAGCATTATGATGGGAATATGTGCACCATCGTGAACTCTGTGCATAGTCAGAGAAGTTGAGGCAAAGGAAAAATTTAAAGGCAAAAGTGAAGAGGGCTACACAAGATATTTTGAAACAATAATCTTTGGCCACAATAATGAACTCCACAGGCTGTACAATTGCTGAGCAGATGTCCTTGCTGTAGTGCCTTTTGTTTAAGTCTGTGACGTCCTTTCTGCTTTGTCATTAAGGGAACCAGCAAGTCACCGTTTGGGTACCCGCGTGTGCAAGTTGCTTCTTCTTTCACTGAAGTTTGTCTGAAGGGATGTTTATGTATTAATACTGATATTTTAGGTGGTTATACATTTATCATATTTCTAAAGTCCTATTTCTCCAAAAAGCTTGAAATGGTGCCCAGAAAAGACTTCATCTTAGTTTATGGAACATTTTCTTTTGTTCAATTTACCAGCTTAAAGCAAGGGAACAGAGTCGTTACATAGTAACAGATCAAAATCCCTCATTCCAAGGTGAACTCTTGCATATTTGACAGTGATAGAGAATAAATGCATGCTATGGTTTGAATCTTAAATGTCCCCAAAGGCTGTCGGTTGAATGGTTGGCTGCCAGCTTGTGTCTCTACTGGGAGGTGGTGGAATCTTTAGGAGACGAGGTCTAGAGGAAGGAAGCTAAGTAAGTCATCGGGGTTGCCATGGAAGGGGATATTGGAACCCTCATCCCATCCTCTCTCTCTCTCTGCTTCCTGGCTGCCGTGAGGTGAGCAGGTTGTACTCCACCATAGGCTCCCTGCCAAACAACAGGGCCCAGCGGCCATAGTCTAAAACCTCTGACTTCGTGACCCAAAGAAAACTTTCTTCCTTATAAATTGATTCTCTCAAGTATTTTGTCACAGCAAAGGAAGTCTGACTAACACAGGGAATGTGCACAGGAAAACAAACAGCTGATTTGGCAGACATCCAGGTATTTGGTTTGTGTGTGCTTCTTTTTTTCTTTTTTAATGTGAGTACCGGGGGTCAAACTCAGGACCTCGCACTTGCCAGCAGGCGCTTGTGCCGCTGAGCGATATCACCGGCCCGTTTTTCCTGTTTATGTGGGTACCGGGAGTTGAACTCAGGACCTTGCACCTGCCAGGCAGGCACTTATGCTGCTGAGCCATCTCACCGGCCCTGTGTGTGCTTCTTAAAGGAAATAAGCACAGAGAACTTCAAAAAGCAAAGAATTCGAAGGTGGAGTTAGTGGCTAGCAAATACTACTTTTCTCTATTCCATGATGAAAAACTGAGACCTGGAAACAAGATTCCATTTGAAAATAATCTTCTAAACTATGATGGTTTAGGCCATGAGGGAATTTGGCCTTGAAAATATTTATCATATGAAAACTTATAGGAACTATGTGCAAAGGAAAGTCTAGCAAAGAAATCATTTAAAGATGGGTTTTTCCAAAGTTCCTTTAAAAACCAGTACAGCCACTGAGCTTGAATTCAGATTTAATTTTTAGATATTTGATTTACTGCAAGTTTTGAAGAACACTTCAACTGTACAAAAACATACTGAAACCCAGCTTTGGCCAGAACAGTTCAGTTTCAGCTTGAATTAGAAGTGACCGACATGTCTAAGAAAGTGCTGTTTTTTCCAGATTAGCTTATTCTCAACTTTATTTCCTTACAAAATGGGAAAAAATGTTCTTAACTTTGAATGGCTCTCCAGCATCAATATATATTCTAAGGCATGATCTAACTTTATCTTCTATTTTCTTATCTACCTAAGAAGATGCAGTTGTTCAAAACCAATTTACTGGTCTAATTCTTTCCTCTGTCATCTTAGCAATTATTTCTGATAGGCCTTGGCCCAACAATTCATTCTTCGTCATGTGGTTTCATCTGGGCTGAAAGTTTGTGTCCGCAAAGTCAGTTGTCATGGCAACAGCTGGGCTGTTACCAGCTCAGTAGGATGATTCTGCAGGAAGAAAAGGAAAAGGGAAATGAGTGGGGGTGGAGGATAATATGTGGCTATTTCCAAATATCTGCTTTTAAGTAATTTATCTTATGACCGTTATAGCTCATTCTTTTGCATGATTCTTTGCTCTACACTGATCATCTTATGCAATTTATAATTTAATTAATATTTATTGAGAAGGAACCATGAGATGTGGTCTGGGATAAGTGTAGTAAATAATTCATTGGTGCATGCATTTCATAAGTATGTATTGACCATCTGCCCTATGCCAGGCTAGGTTACAGGAACTGGACCCCGTGGTAAACAAATATGATGATGTCATGGTTCTCCGGCACCCTCCATTCTGGTGGAAGAGTCAGGCAGTGAGCAAGTAAATCTAGCAATAAGATGCATTCAGGTGATTACGTGTGGCACAAAAAATTAAAATGGAGCACTGTGATAAAGTGACGAGGGAGCACTGGTTACAGCACTCAGGGAAAGCTTGAAGATTTGAAATTGGAGCTAATGCCTCAGTGGTGAGGAGTGGAGAATGCAAACTGTGCAGGGAAGGCTTTACAGACAGAGTGATCAGCAAGTATGAAGAAACTGAGGCACGAACTTCTCAAATTTTCCTGTAAAGTAAAAGACTGCCAAAGAGGTTGGAGGGCTGTGAGCCAGGGAACGAAGAGTACAAGATAAGGTCTCAGAGGCAGGTGGGGGTCCAGTGATCACGTGACAGTAAGGGTCAACTTCATGAGTGTATGATCTGTGCAGTTGTCCAGGGCTTGAAAATCAGTAGAACCTTGCATTTGGGTTAATGCTCACCTATGCAGTCTTGAACTTGTTTATAATTTTTATCTTTGAACTTCTGTTTTGCGGGTGGAGTCTGATGGGATGATGGAACAAATATGTGGGTGAAGATACACACAGTGTACAATATGTCTGTCTGCTGTTCCTCGTCATCCCATTTGTATGGAACGTTTGTGGTGCCCCATGAGTGTAGACTTCTGGTGGACCTATGGTACATGGAGTTCAGCAAAATTCAAAGGCAGTGCAAGTTAGTGGTGCTATATCAACCACTGAGTAAGCGGAATTGTGGATGCAGCAAAGTGCCCATGTGTTTCCTTTAAATAAGATCTCACTTTGAAGGCAGAAGAAAAGGAATGGTATTCTAAGAAGCACCAAAGGCCAGGGAACTGTCTCAAACCACTTTTCACTCATGTTCTTTCCTCTGTAGTCAACCATATACTGTGAAATTAGCAACACAGAAGGAAAAGAAAGGGATGGTTCAGAGTTCCTTTTTCTTTCAGTCCTTCCTTATTCATCAGTAAGCCAAAGGTAGTGAATGC
The DNA here is from genome assembly GCA_028451465.1 of Erethizon dorsatum. NCBI lineage: Eukaryota > Metazoa > Chordata > Mammalia > Rodentia > Erethizontidae > Erethizon > Erethizon dorsatum. Next base: position 118,105,907 of record CM051828.1, on the reverse strand, counting down.
CACATATAGAAGTCAATAAAAATAGTCAAATGGAGTGCATTTATTCTGCTTAGGTGAATATATGTAGAAATTTAAAAAACATACATCTTATTATTTCTGTGATTTCACATACAAATTAAATATGCTTAGATTTCCATTTAAAATTGACATTGCATTATATACAAATTCATGCTAATAGCTACAAGTTTTAAACTTGCTTTCCTGAGAATAATGTTACATAGCACATACAAAACAGTATGAGAGGTCCAGAGACAGATGGCTGAAGAAAGAAAAGTCTTATATTTTAGTAAATTTAAGAGCACTTATTTTTCCTGCCTTTTTGAACAAGGGGCCTTGGATTTTAATTTTCCACTGTGCTCTTGAAATATTGTGATCAGTGCCATGGTAATGTAAGTCACATGAAAATAGGTATTATTTTACAAAAGAACTTGGGGGAAGTTACTTACCACAGCTGAGCCTTTATTTTCTCAGCTCTTTAGTGACATTTTAATGAAGATCATTTCATAAGATATTGCACATCCTTCACTGGGCAGAACCTTTTCTATTTGGCAGGTATTCGATAAAGAGTAAATGTGGTACATGTAAACAGGCCCTGTAAAACAGGAGGTTCTGTTTAAACATGATTTATCTTGGGTTGGAGAGATGAGGAAGGCCTTCTAATAAGACAATCTTCATCTTCACAAAGAAATGCTTGTTTTAAAGGTACTTCAGAGAGGCAGAGAGAGAATGCAACAATATATCTATGATGGTCAATGGTATGTGTTAATTTGACTGGGTTAAGGGATGACGAGATCACTGCAAAACGTTATTCTTCTGCCAGTCTGTGCAGGTATTTTCAGAAAAAAAATTTGTATTCCAATCAGTAGGGTGAGGAAAGACTCACCACTTAATTCATGAAGTATTTTGTTTCAATCAGTAAGTCACAGACTTGTACATAGTCCTACTGAAAGTGGGTATTTAGTTTTAGGAAAGATTATGTTTAGTTCCAGAAATCATTGCAAGGCACATTCAAAATGATATGAATGATAAAAATGAGGGATGCATGGAATAATTGAGGGTTTGCCTTTGATACTGGAACTTTAATTAATAGTAGCATATTGTATTAAAACCAAACCAAGGTAAAAAGAATCTCAGAGCCAGCCAATTCTATATATTTAGCCTGGAAAAGGCATTTGGTAATGCTCAATAGCTGTTTTTAAATATTTAACAGACTTTTATGTGGAAACTAAAATTGGGTTTTCTCTTTGTTGAGCCTTATTTAGAATTAGGATGAATGACTAGGCATTGAAAGAAAATGGATTTTGGCTCAATGCACAGAAGGTCTTTGCACTAAATGTTGATCTTCCCATCACTGGCCATGTCCTTTTATGGCCCAAGTGACCATTTTTGGGTATGCTATTAAATTAAATATTGAACCATATAGCTTCTATGTTTCTTTCATAAGCAAGATTCCACAAAGCCATTATGGAATTCAATTTACAATGAAAATCATTTGGTTTCTTTCATGTGGCAGTTATTTCACTGTGTACTCCAGAAGTTATGCAAGTCTCAGAAAATATTTTACCTTCACCAAACTTAGTTTACATGACTGGCCAAAAATATTTAACCAAGAAACTTATCTTTAAGACACTCAATTTGAGTTAAAATTTTTAATTGAGGCAAAGACTTTAGTTTGGGAAGTAAATGGGGGAGGTGATAGAACAGAAAAATGTGCACATATAAAACATTCTTTTAAATTTGGCAGCCATTTAACTTTACTGGTGACTCAGATGTAGATCTTGAGTTGTCTGCTGCTAAGTTAGTTTTAGGTAAAGTTAAAATAAAAGTGTGTTTTAAGTAGGAATTTCCATATGGTGGGTTGGGTACATTGAGGGGATGCAGAAGGAACAGGAATTGTGGACATGCTTTGAGGTTATAGTCTCCAGAAGTTCTGCATGCTTAACACCCCTTATCTCTTCTGTTTGGCCTAGATCTAAAATACCTCCTAAAATTTCATGTGGTTGGTAGGTGATTAGGCCATGGGGATGCTATACTTATCAATGTATTAGTTAAATGTGCCTGAGGAAGTAGGCCTGGTCAGAGAAGGCAGGTCACTGAGGGTATGATCTGGAAGGGTGCATTCTTACCCCCAACTTCTCCCATCTCTCTCTGCTTCTAGTCACCGTGATATGAACAGCTTCCTTTGCCAGACCTTTCCACCATACCACTTTTACTTTGGAGCCAGCCTACCATGGACTGAACCCACTGAATCTATGAACTAACATAAATAAATCCTCCTCTAAGTTGTGAGTGTTGAATATTTGTCCCAGCAACAGGAAATCTGACTAATATAATTTCTGAGTGGATCCTTCCATGTAGGTCTCACTTTCTGGCACCACATGACTCTGGCATCCCGACCTTGGTTAATCAGAATGAGGACAAGTGCTCTGAGGCCAGTGTGGCCTGGCTAGAGGCCGTGAGAGAGCTATGTCCAATGTGGACTCTTCAGGGGGCCATGACTGGTATAGCCCAACACATTTGTTCTTGTTGCGAGTCTTCATGAAGCATCATATGGAGCCAACTGACAGTAGGGTGTGGTGAAACCCAAGGTACACAGAGGCATGGCAGAAGACAGAGCCCACGGGGTGGCAGGTGCAATGGCATGGAGATAATGAGAGCAGAGAGAACTGTACAGAATGTAGGAGCAGCAGAGGCAGAGAGATATGGCAGTTAGGTTATGACCATGACACTGGGGATCTAGATGTTTATTAATGGGTGCCAGGAGGACAAGAAAACCTGCACATCACGGCTACACCTCAGTGTCAAATTCTGCGCTGAACACTTATGGGGAATGAGAGAAAAGAAAGATCTCAGTAGGCTTGACAGAGAGGGAAGGCTGCGAGGGGAGCTGAGGGCTAGAGTGGGCATGGACAGAATTTGAATCACTAAGTATGCTGTAGGTAGAAAGTGGGAATGACAAGGTATGTTGGTGAGGGTGAGAAAACCAGCAATTCTAAGAAATGTACTTGAGAAAAATGGATATATATCTGTGCTAACAACAGAACAGGCTCATTTGCCAAGATTTACCTCTTTTTTTTTTTTTTTGTGGGTACTGGGGGTCGACCTCAGGACCTCGCACGCCAGCAGGCGCCCGTGCCGCTGAGCGATATCACCGGCCCCTTTCTCGTATGTGGGTTCCGGGAGTTGAACTCAGGACCTTGTACTTGCCAGGCAGACACTTCTGCCACTGAGCTATCTCACCGGCCCAACCTCTTGTTTTAAAAGTGCCAAAATAGCCTCTGAATGGCACCTTCACGTTTGGCACTATTTTATGGAGAAGATTAAGGAAAGAGCATCAGTGTCAAATGCTTTCTGCTTGCCCTATCCAGTCCTCAAGATCTTTCCCCCAGTCTCCTGAGCTCCAGAGTTCTGCATTCACCTCCACTGTGACAGGGTGAAAGGCTTGTTCTGATGGTTTAATACTCCCTGCCAACACCAGTGTAAATTGTGTAGATGATTTGGGGACTGTGGACAGCTGACCATCGGACCAGAGTAGAGAGCTTCTAATCATTTTCTATAAATAACTGAACTGTTTTCAGCTGTAATGATTTTCTGTCTTTCTAGGCAAACTGAACTTGAACCAAGAAGCAAATTGTTCTGGCTCCTTCCACAGGTGCTCTGACCAAAACCAAAGTGGGGTCAATAATCTGCAAAGGGAGAAAGCACGGATGTCTCCTGCCACTGATGTGTTCAAAGGAATTTGATTGCTAGGCTTTAAATTAGTGATTCAGTGCAGCACCTTGAGGGGTAGAACCAGAGATTCTTTGGCTGAGGGTCAGGGAAAGCTGCTTCTGTGCTTTTTAGAATAGAAAATTTTAGCCGACAGTCAAATGATGGAGAAAAATCTCGGCAAATGCACATAACACAAAGCAAGGCCTGGTCTATTAAAATCCTATTAACTGGCTCACAGACTTCTCCTCTTCACATGCATGTATGCGAACTGCCAGGTTTGCCTGTTGGTTTATTATTCATATGTGAAGAGAAGCTTCTTGGAGGAGATCATAAATACAATCTCTGTCAGCCAATCAGAGGGAGGGTTTCTGATGAGTTGATAAGCGCAGTAGAATTCAGGGGGATTAAGAGATGAGGTGGAAAATAAAAGCTGAACGGTGTTTCTATGAGATGCTTTGTGTGAAGCAGCTGGAAAGATAAGGTCATCTGAAGAATAACAAGCAACTCTGCATAAACCTACTAATAGTAAAACCTGGGCTTCAAAACTGCCTGCTTCGAGGGCGGATGACAACAAGCATTCTAGCTCAGGACAGGGCATCCACGGGGTGGGGGTGGGGTGACCTAAGCTCTTGGCAGCATTCGTAGGGCATTGGCACCATGCCCTGAGTAGAGGCTGATCTTTAGAGTTGTCTGTTTTTGCCATGGATCCTTTAGAACAGTTCTTAATGCTACATATCAGATAAATCTGCATTCTGACTGAAATAAATCAGAGTTCCAGAATGCTCAATCCAAGGGAAGAATTATGAGAGGGAAATGGACACAGAATATAAAGGCATTCACTGGTATTTATTGATAGCTCAGGGCAACTCAGCAAGAAGAGCTGGGGTTTCATGCAGTGTTTAGAGGACTGGAAGAGGGTTTGCCAGCCTGCTCTGGAAGGCAGTGTGATTTTGCTTAGAGAACTTACCATTGTGTCCGGATACTTCACAGGACAGAATGGCAATATGACCATCACAGGCCACCAATGGTTTCCTCTTGCCTCCTGTCACAACGGGCCCAATGCTAAACTGATTGGTGGATGCTGTGGTACGTGACTTAAGTCCTCAAGCACTGAGAGTGATAAATGCTGACAGTTCACAGTTATGTCTCTCTCAGGACAGGACTGCTGTGCCCAAGGTCATGCTTGTCCCCAGTGACTTTTGATGTCAGGTTGTAAAGGCCCAGACTTTGTGCCTCAATTCCAGACATCTCTGAAGGGCCATGTCAGCCCTGGAGCACCACGTGGAAGTGACCGAGGCATTGGCACAGCTATGTCATTGTCCAACTTCCCTTTGCCTGGTCTTGCTTTTCTGCTGTCCTTCCCCCAGTGTGCCCAGAGGCGGGTCCTGAGATATTCTCTAGCAGGTGGAACTCCGCTTCAGGGGCTGTGGTCAAAAAGGACCGATCTGAGAGAATGAGAGTCTGTGATACTGATCATGACTTATTTATTAGAAGGAGGGAGCCGGGTTAATGTTTTTAGGCAAGTTAATTAATTTCATTTGAATTTTTAAATATAATTAATGGGGTGCTTGAAAAATGCTTATCATAATGGGTCATGAGTTAGAAGGAGGCTTAGTCACATTATCTTAGACTTTCGGGAACCAGCATGCATCAAGGGGATGGATTTTGTTTGGACCTGGGAACACTGTAGAACTATTAAAGTAACACCTGTCTCCTGTGTGTCAGGCTTTCTGGATGGGTATGACTGCTTGTTTACTGATGGTCATATCGTGTTTTTAAAGTGATTTTTTTTTTTCTCAATTGCCTTTGCTGCTAAAAAGCAAATGGAAAGACCTTCTCATTCCTACCCTGGACATTTGAGAATTCCAACCGCTCCTCTGTAGTCTTCTTCTCCTCTCCACACAGAAAAGTTGAGGAGCTCTGTCTTTTTTTTTTTTTTTTTTTTTTTTTTTTGCTTTTTTTGCTTTTATGCTGTTCTGCACTTCTGCCCATTGTTAAGAGAAGCGCTCCAATGTTAGGTGTTGATAAACTGCATAAGTAATTATACCCATGCCTGAGGAGTTTTGGGGGTGAATAGAAGGACTTTCAACAAAGTTATAATGGGTATCCAAATGCCATTGTAAAAGCTGAAATACATTCATTTAACGATTACAATAATGGATTAATGTTTACTGTCAGGGAACCTATTACTCATCAGTTGTAAAACCCTTTAAATAGGCAGGTGAAAGAGGCAAATCACGGATGACACATTTTCTTACTACCTATTTTTGACGAGGGTTGAAATCCACTCATCTTTTTTCAGAGCACATCCATCAACGTAACACCCCTTGTCAGTTTCTATAGGTCACTGTGCTCCTCTCTTAAACTCATTTAATTTCCTTCAATGTTGCAGAACTTTTAGACATTTTAGAAAAGATAAAAGGTAAAAATAATCACCACTACTGTGGTGTTCCTTTGTGTTTAAATCAGAGCAGGCACACGAAGCGGTGGTATTAGACACTGCTGAAAAGGCAGTGTAAGGAATTGCAGCGGTGCGGATCAGCATATGAATGGGCAAAGGGAGACACAGAGGAAGAGACAGACCAATGTGACGTTTGAAGTCTGGAATAATCGGAAGCAGAAAGTCAAGATGGCAGGGCAAGGAGTTTTCACTTACGTGAATGTATCATATTAAGTCAAATAAATGAGGTAGAGGCACACATCTCCCCAAACAACTGCTTAACCTGAAACATAAAATGACCCAAAGTACCTACCAGTGGTTAGGGAGGTAGAATAAATGGTTTCTTGCCTTATTTTGCTGTATGTTTATTTAAATAAATGTTGGGCATCCTAACAACTGCCCCATCCCGAGATCAACCTGCACGCCAAGAAAAACTGTGACCAATGGCCAGCAGAGGGCAGCAGAGAGCTGAGAACAGATGGGCAGCTCCCCACGAGGTATTTCACCCAAGGTTCGCTCCTCCTCCCACACCTCACCTGGCAGAACCCTTTCCCGCCTAAGGAAGGTATTCCCGTTAAGGTGCTGTCCCCAAGACAGGATTGCACTCAGCAGGGTTACTGTTCAGGGCACTGTTGGCTGTAAAGCTGCTCTAATCCTCAGCGTGCCCATCAGTAAAATGGGGACAGGAATAGTGTGTTATTTACAAAATTATTATGAGCACTAGGCACAAAGATACTGGCGTTCAGTAGTCACTCAACAATCAGTGGCATTATAAAAAATAATAATTATTTTATGTGATTGGACTTTTTCAGAGTGTTCTGGGTTAAGATTTCCTTCAGTTACCTAGTCCAAGTTAGATTTCATAACTGATTGTAGTAATGTTTCCTTTCAAGTAAGAAGTGTGTTCACAGTCAGCCCCTCTGCAGTGCTACAGCTGCGGACAGAAACACCAAGTGTCCCTGGCTCTTGAGGACACCTGGCTTGCAAGAGATGATAGAGATAGTCAGTGGTAGTGCTGGGGTGAGAAGGAATTAAAGTCTCAAAGAATGCCCAGGCTAAATGTGATTTTCCCTCTGGAAATAGGAGAAGGCTGTTTTGAAGCAGCAAAATTAGAAAATATGGTCTTCCTAGCTTTAAGCCCAAGTAAGCACTTTAATTGGGCATGTATATGTGTACTAGAAATTTTAGGGCCTGGGTATTTTCCAAATGTTGATTCCCAGAAGGATAATATTATCGCAATGGAGTTGAATCCAAATTTGACCTTGATGGGGTGTTCCAGCAAAGTGAGGACCTGCCAAACCCTTGTTCTGGGCACAGTAGAAAGCTGTGGAGGATTCAGTGAGTGTGGAAGATTTGGTCTAAAATCAAGCAGCACAACAGCCATGGCAGCAGAGGTTGGACAAATCCAAGATGCTTCTCTGTACCTGTTACTTTCTGGGGGAATTTTCTGCAAGAAAGGTAGCAAGAGGATGTAACTAACCAGAGACTTCCAAATAATGAGTCAGAGGGTTAAGACCAGAGTCAAAAGTCAGAACCATCTTTCTCTTGCTCACACTCTGGGGATATCATAAATATCACCATCTATTGACTTTTCACTACCTGTTTTTCCTTTTTTATCTGGTTAATGATGCATCCAACTCAGCTTAATGGACAAAGTTTCTCACTAATCACCAAGATAGACAAATAAACAAATATGATCTACAGTAAAAGTGTAATGTGGGGAAAATAAATTGGTGTTTTGTTGGAAGTAAGCTAAATATAAGTCAATGGTGGGATGTGGCAGACAAACAGAGATAATGCAGCCTGAGATGACTCATGCGGGGTCTGGAAGGAGGGAAGTATGAGAGCAGGTGCCCTCAGTATTTTTAGAGACACTGATTTTTTGAAAATATATAAACTGTGAAATGTTCCTTAGAAAGTAATGTACATTTGAAGATTCAAATGGACTCATATGGAGTAACTGTTCTTACCTAACTGCTATGTACTGACAATGTTAATTTTATATGCAGTGCTTCCTATATACTGAGCACTGTCCATGCCTAAGCAAAAATAATCATTCATTTGCTCTCCATCTACCTGAAAATAGGAAGGTGTGTGCAGTTATGCATCATAGTAATTTAAAGGATTCAAGGTCAAGGGCCTGGCTGACGCGGCAGATGGGGACTAATTCTGAGATATCAGAATTCCCAAGAGGGCCCGCTTTGCAGATCAAGCTGTCTTCACATTCAATGGAAGAAGCAGAGGTGAAGGTGGAATATAATTACTCCTAAGTGCACTGGAGTCAGTAGACCCAGAAAATACAGTGGTGATGATGGAATTCCCAAGTGAACGGGAAGCGTGCTGGAACAGCTCAGAGAAATTGCGTGAGCGCTGGCACTTTGAAATGCATCAAAAAATAAAGTAGGTTGATGAAATTTAGCAAAATGTAAATGGTCAAATCTAAGTAGTGTACCCTATAAAATTTCTTTTATTTTTCTGCCTTTGATTTTTATTTTGTATTACAGAAAGGAAATACTTTGGAATTCAGCCAACCAAGTCAGTCCCAATGGCAATAACTAATTCAGTGGAAATATTTTTTTTATCACTGTAGTTGTTTCTAGGGAATAATTAATGCAGACTGCATTTTATCTAATAATTTTGGGATCCACTCACCCGGTTTTGTGTGACAATCACTTATGGGAGAATCAGATTTTATAGAAGGACACTTTCTCTTCACTTCAGCTCACAGATGGTTGTGGCGGGGGTGAGTAGTTGGTGAGGAAGGCATTTGCTGTTGTAGTTTTTTTAAAGGGCAAAATGTATCGCAAAAGTGATAGAAAGGTCAAATGTCCATGGATGTCAATGGTAAATCAAAAACTGTTTCTTGATGGCATAAAATAATTAATAAGATAAAGCCAAACATTTCCACATTTAAATAATTTTGTTTCTACTTTTCTGAATCCTGAAAATATCTTTTATGCCATCTTGTGTATAGGTTTGTTTTGTAAACAGGCAATATGTTCTTTTATAGTTCTTTTCCTTTTCTTGGGAGAAGTGTGTGTGTGTACATGCTTGTGTCTGTGTGATTCTGTCTTCCCTGCTCTGAAACCCCCATCTTCACATTTAATATTCATTGCGTGTCATAGCAAAAGATATTCTTCATTATGAAATCGAAACACTAAATATATCTGTTTTTTGCTTTTGTCCATGACAGAAATTTTAATATTTTATTTGAAGTTTGTTTTTTTGGAAATAAATTTAGAATTATAGAAGAGTCACGAAAACAGTACAGAGAGTTCTCTCATATCTATACCTTCCTCCCCTAACGCTGACAGGTTATGTAGCCATTGTGCAGTCACTGGCGTTAGCAAAAGATACTGTTACAGCACTTTTAATTAATCTATAGACTGTACTTGTATTTCAACAGTTTGTTCACACATATGCTTTTTGTCTTCTGAGACCTGGTCCAGGTCTTCACATTGTATTTATATGTTGTGTCTTTTCTATCATCTATGACTGTCTCTCAGTTTTTCTTTATCTTTTATGATCTAACTATGATCCAGGTCTCTTTCAGGTTTCTCCATGATTAAGTTATGGTTTTTCCCTTTTTAGTTTACAAATATCTTATGGGAAGATATCCGTGGATGATATAGATATCCTATTTTTCATCATAGTTTTGCCCTCTAACTTTAACATCCTTTTTTTTTGGTCCTTGTCTACAACATTACTATGTTTGCTTAATAGAGATTTCATATTTCTATCATTCCTTGTAGTTCTATTAATTGGAATTCTATTGTAAGGAAAAGCTGTTGGACATCCCCCATTTATTTACATGTACATCTAATTAATATACATGTGAACTCATGGATAGTTATTTCTATTTGGGGGGCAATAATCCATTACTACCACTATTTATTTTGTTGTTCAATTGTTTCCAGATTTGGACATTAAGGAGATAGTTAAGCTGGCTCTTGCATTCTTTTAACACATTTCCTCCATAATTGTTTGAGCTTTTGCTCAGTTCCTGGTACATGAGAAGTTTTATAGGTATCTTTTAATTCCCTTGCTCCAACACCTGTGTCAGCCACTTTCCAAAGGAGCATCGATTCCCTTTATTTGTGAGTGGTATCCAGAAAGTAAAATCTGAATCTAGCTTGTCTTGTGGCCACTAAGCGACATTGTTCCCAGGCACCCTACTGCCTCTAGATCTCTCAGCAGACAGTCAGGCATAAGGCAAATGCATATCTGATATTTTTCTATCTATGTGTGTGTATAAAAATATGAGTTCATAATGCCACCTCTGATTTTAACCTTCTCAACAGCTTTATTCTAACCTTGTCTCTCTTTTTTTATTTAGAATTCCTTTCTCCAATGGTAAAAAAAAATCCACAATGTATTTAATCTTTTGCTCATCTTAGTACGAATTCTAAAACTACATTATGAAGTTTTAGAATTGAAAACTCCTTCCCATGTGGGAAAGGTACTGACTGAAGTACAATTTTTATGAAGAGTTCTGAACACCGTTCACCTTCGCAGATACAGTCAGGCACTGTTTTTCATAGTTACATAGGTTAGTTATTTCCTCCCCCAACTCCTTCAGTGAAGTTCTGTTATTCAAAATACATTTGGAGGGCCGGTGAGATGGCTCAGCGGTTTAAGCACCTGCCTTGCAAGCGCGAGGGCCCGAGTTCGACTCCCGGATCCCACATACGAAAAAGGGGCCGGTGATATCGCTCAGTGGCACGGGCGCCTGCTGGCGCGCGAGGTCCTGAGGTCGACCCCCCGGTACCCACAAAAAAAAAAAAAAATACATTTAGGTTCACATCTTAGTTGGGCTGAATTGCTTATGTATTGTGTGTGTGAAACATAACCATAGTCAGTGTCAGCAAAAGGTAAACTCAGGTTCTGCCACCTCTTCATCTCCAACACCTATTCCCATTTCCCCATTTCCCTGCATTTTTCCCACCCCGGGTCTGTGGTTACTAAACTCACTGGTCTTTCTTATAAGTTCTTCTCAAGAGATGGTGGATAAATTAAGTTTTAAAATAGTTTTTATATAATTTCTTGCTAGACAGTATACTATAAATAAAGCTTTTTACATTTTCCATTCAATAAGACATCCTGAATGTCATTTTATATCAGTTCACAGTGCTCTCACCATTCTTTTTATAGTTGTATAAAACTGCATTCTGTGAGATATCATAGTTTATTCACCCACACTCCCCTGTATGCTTATTTAGGTTGTTTCCAATATTTTGTAAGTTAGGAATAATACCTTTTCTGCAATAAATAATTTTTTTACATATTTGTTTTTTTATTGTTGGAGGCCCATTTTCAGAGTAAATCTCTGGAAGTGTGGAATAGCTCAACCAAAATGCAAATCATAGGTAGCTTTGTTAGACAAGGCCATGCTGTGCCCAGAGGTTTGTACCATTGTTGCCAGCAATGCATGAATGAACATGTCTATTTCCTGACTTTGCCAGCAGTGTGTTTGCATGTATTTTAAATTTTGTCAATATAATAGGTGAATAGTGGTGTCTCAGTGCTTATTAAAATTTACATTTCTGTAATTAAAAAAGAGTTTTAACTTTTTATATATATATAAGGTCAATCTTTACATCATTTTTGTGAATTGTCTGTTGATATTTCTCTCATCTACTTGGATTTTGATCTTTTGTTTTTCAATGTTTAAGAACTTATAAAAATTAGGAATATCAGTTTTTCTTCTGTGGTAATATTTTCTTTAGCAAATGAGTTGTCTGTTGACTTTGTTTTTGATGTTTTTCTCTATGCAAAAATTGCGTTTGTCAATTATTTCTCTTCTTGCATTTGGACACTGATTCATAATTAAAAAGCTCCTACCTTGATGTTAAAGGAGAATTCACTCATGTTTCTCTCAGATCTGTAAAGCTACTTCTTTCCTCCTCTTTCCTCCCTTCTCTTCCTCGTTCTTCTTTCCATTTAGACTCCTGACCCATTTGGAGATTGTTCTTATGAATGCAGGAGGCATGCATCTCAATGACACACAGTTATCCCAGGTCCATTATTTTAGAGACTATCATTGTACCAATGATCTAAGATGTCACCCTACCTCATAGTAAGTTTTCCCTGGTGTCTGGACTGGTTTCTAGACTTCTACTTTATTCCCTAGTCCAGTTTGTTCACAGGTGCCCCTGGGCCACTCCTTGTGATTGCAGGGCCTCTGTCATGTGTTCCAGTGGCTGCAGGCCTCAATCTCCTTGCTTTCTTATTCAGCTGGTAAAAAGTTTGAAGTCTCTTTATTCTCCTGAAAAGCATAATTCTCTTTGTCTCAGTTAATGCTTTTATATTGCATTCAATTTAGTTAGATGTAATTACAATCCTTTCTTCTGTTAAAATTTGAATTTACCTGCATATATTTGTTTCCTTCCTTAAGGTGAAGGAAAAACTCTAAGTAATACAGTCATGAAAACAGTGTTAAAAAGTATATTTAAAACAAAACCACCACCACCAAATCCGCACTCCGGGTCTCTCTGTGTGCTTACCTTTATTCTTAAGTACCAAAGTTAACTCCTGTTGGTCTTTCTCATATTAGTCTTTCAAAACTATTTACTTCTGTAATGATAAATACGTATAATTGTTTCTTGTTTTGTCATTTAAACCATTGTTTTAAGACTTCCAATCATGACAGCGGAGACCTTGGTTCCCTACTCTTTCCTTTATCCTCAATCATATTTAATCAGGAAAATCCCAAGACCGCACCACATATTTGCTTCCTGAGTGGTTATATTCCTTTTCACACTTAGCTGAACTTTTTCAGTAACTTTTCCTCTCCAATAATTTGGAACACGCAATTTTTTTGTCCTTCTTGTAACAGACTTAAATATTTAGCTAAAACACTTAAGCCGTATTTATCAGTTTTTGAAAGCATTGTTGACTATTGAGTCCTCCCATGAAAGATGAGGAAATTATTCCACTTTCAATGATTCATGGAATATCTGCCATCCCTTTCCACTTTCTGATTTTTATTGGTAGACTCAAGACTTTGTATTACAGTTCACTTAATTAAAATAATAAATACTTATAATGAACTATACTAAAACTATAAAACTATAATAAATACTATAGTAAAATAAAAATGTTATAATAAACTAAAACATAAAACCATAATAAAATGTTTCCTTATTCAAGAATTAAAATATTTGTATTCAGTTCAGTTTTATAAACATAGTGAAAATAGCTATTTAAACTTTCTGCCAAAACAGTTCAAATTCTTTTCATTCCTTTCATAGACAAATTTTCCCATTTGTTATTTGTGTATTTGGATTTTCCTCTTGATTAGCAAAATTATGTCTTTATGGCATTTTAAAGAAAGCTATATATGAATTATACTCCTTGAGTCATTTCATATTTGAGAATTTCTCTGTTTTTATTACAAAGAGTAAAAGCTAAGTTGGGAAAAAATTTTGATTTATGCACTTTTTAAAAAATTTAATAGAGTTGCACCAGTGTTTCTTTGTTATCACATTTCTTTTAAGAAATGTGGAGCCACTTCTGCAATTCAATAACTTATTCAAAATGAAGGTGCACTCTTCAATTTTTATATGATAAGCGGTGTGTAACGATCCTTTTAAATCTAAATCTTTAAGTTGTTTCTGGTCAAATGTATCTTCTTCCATTTGTACTGCAGAGTACCTGAAATTTATTTCTTACAGTTCTGGGGGGCTGAGAATAGAACGTCTGAGATCAAGGTGCCCGTAAGTTTAGCTTTGTGGTGAGGGCTACTCTCCATTTCCAAATTCCCCTGTGTTATTTCATCCTCTGGGGGAGAGAACTGCTGTGTCCTCTTATGCTGGAGGGAGGAGGGACAGGAGTCTTCGATGCTGTGTGAATCCACTTTTAATAAGGGATTTAATTTCATTTACCAGGGAGTAGCGTCACGTCCTAATAACCTGTTAAATGCCTTCCTCTTATTCCTACCACATGGTTCATTCTACTTTAACATCTGGATTTTGGAGGGGACACATTCAAATATAGCATGAATATTCTCTTTTATTATGTCCTTAAATATTGTGTGTGGATTTGTGAACATGTTTTTTCTTTTTTTTTTTTTTTCCCACAAGCCCAAGTATCTGAGTGTTGGGTCTTCACTATGGGCTCTTGGGTAGATCATGTTTTGAGTGCTTGGAATATTTTCATTTTGTTTTTATTTTTATTTTTTTTTATTTTTTATTTTTTTTGTGGGTACCGGGGGGTCGACCTCAGGACCTCGCGCGCCAGCAGGCGCCCGTGCTGCTGAGCGATATCACCGGCCCCTTTTTCGTATGTGGGATCCGGGAGTCGAACTCGGGCCCTTGCGCTTGCAAGGCAGGCGCTTACGCCGCTGAGCCATCTCACCGGCCCTCATTTTGTTTTTATTGTAGGTATTTTTTAAGCCCATACTAAAGATTCTTTTTCTGCAGTGCTCAATCAGATTTTTACTGTTACAATTCTGTTTAATTCCATCTCCTTTCTACTTAAAACTGTTTCGTTATTTATTTATTTTTTTCTTTTATCTGCTACAGGGCATACGTTGCTTTAATTTTCTTGAGAATATGAAACATGGCTGTCAAAATATTTTTCTTTCCTGGGGGTAACTCTTCCCAAGATTGCCTTCTTTATTGTCATTTATATGCTTTCTTTTTTTATCTTTATTTTTGTTTTTGTCTTTGTATTTTTGCATATGTCTCCTCTCCTCCATTTAAAAACATTTATTAATTTAGAGTGTTGACAGTTTTATCCAAGTCTTCCTTTGATCCCCCAAATTGTACAAAGATTTGTCTTGGTTTGTTTCTTTATTTTTGGGGCAGTATTTGAGTATTTTCTTAAGGAATAAGCACTGAGTGTGAGAAACCATATTCGATATTGTTTTCTCCTCCTGTTCTGTCATTTGCCTGCTTATTGCAGATATGATAAAAGCTGGGAGTAGAAACAGAGGCTGAATATGGCTAGAAAAATCCTCCCAGTACATTCTTACCTTATTTTCTTTTTCTTTTTTTCTTTGAGACATGGTCTTACTATGTAGTGCAGGCTGGCCTTAAACTCACTATGTAGCCCAGGCTGGCCTTAATTTCACCGAGATCCTCCTGCCTCAGCTTCCTGAGTGCTGGGATTACATGTGTGTACCACCATGCTGGGCTCTTACCCTATTTTATGATTTCTTTTATTCAGGTTTTTGGGGGAGAATTTGTAAACCTGCACTTTCTGCCACTGTTTTTCTATCTGGCCCTCTATTGTTTTGCTATTTGATTTTTCTTTATTTTTATAGCGGATATGTGTGTGGGGGGAGGAAGATGAAGAGGAATGAGAAGAGAGAGAAAAGTGAAAAAGAAAAAACAATAAGAGAATCTTACTTATGATACTCTTTAGTTTGAAAGCTGTGTCGTATCCCTTCTGGTATGTGCGATGTGCCTAGCTCTATGTCTTCCTTAACATTATAGTAAGTTACGGTTTGCATCTTAAGTGTTCCCCAAAAGCTTATGTCCTAAAGATTTGGTTTCCAGCCTGTGGTGCTACTGGGAGGCATTGGCACATAAAGAGCTGCGGCCTGAAGCAAACACATGATGTATTTAGTGGATGGTGGGACCCCACCCTCTTCTTCTCTTGGATTCCTGGCTACTGTGAGGTGGGCAGCCTTCTCCACCGAGCACCACTGTCGTGTCACACTGCTTTACCACACATCCAAACCAACGGGGCCCACTGTGGCCTGAAATATCAGAAACAGCAGGCCAAAATAAACCTTCCCTCTTTTAGGTTGACTTTCTTCAGGTCTTTTGTTACAGCCACAGAAAGCTGGCTGACACATAGTGGTCCTAGATTAAGGGGACAGTGACAGGAAGCCCAGGTGGGACTATGACCCTGCCAAGCACTCTGCATGGGTGTGTTTATGTAGAGTATTTTAGTCCACATTCTGAACTGTCTTGGTGAAGCAGTCACCATTATTCTCCCATTCTGTATAACAGAAAGGACCTGAGACCACACGGCAAGTAAATGAAGATGCCCGGGACTGAAACTTTGGGCTGGCTGACTTCAAGGCTGATCTGCTAACCAGCACATGTTCCTCATGGAGGAATGGCCTCTAAGTCATTCACTGATGCCCCAAATTCCTTTTCTGTTTTTTTACCTTAGTATTTGCAATCTTTTTTTGTCACCGCATCTTTATTAATATTCTTTTCTTAGCACATGTTTGTAGTACATGATGTCTGCATTCGTCTCTGGGAGAGTGCATGTGCATAACACAGCTTGTTTCTTCTTTTAATCCTCTTCTCCTTCCCATCCACCATCCTCCCTCTGCCTCTAAATCCCCTTCCCCATTTTCATTCCTGTTGTTGTTATAATTCTTAGCTCATGTTGATGTCATATAATGCTTACATTCGTTGAGTTATTAGTTCCTGTCTATGGCAGGTCATTATGCTACTTAGTTCCCCTTCCCCTCTCCTCTTCCTCTCACCCTTTTTCTCCTGGACCCCTGTGCATTTGCAAGAGGTCCATTCCCTTGTTTCTTCTGTCCGTCCTTTATTATTCTCTTTGCTTTTGTATTTTCTTACTCAAGTGAGAAATAACATATGGTGTTTAAGCTTGTGTGACTGATTTATTTCACTTGACGTTATGTTTTCCAGATGTACCTATTTTTCTACAAATGTCTTTAATTTACCCTTCTTTATAGTCAAGTAGTATTCCATCATGTACAGATACCACATTTTCTTTATCCATTCATCTGTTGATGGATATACCAGCTGCTTCCAGGATTTGGCTATTATGAATTGTGTCACTATAAAAATTGGTAAGCATCCAAAGTCCTTTCTTTCTGTATGGTTCAAATGCCTTCATGAACTTACTTTCTAGTGTTTCTTAGGCATGTGCCTGACTACGTTGGTTTCCAAGGAGCCTCCCTAAATATCATTCTCAGATTGGCTTGTGATTGTTGGTTCTCCTTTGCATATGGAGCCAGATTTGTATTCTCTTGATGAAAAAGTTGAAGAACAATTCATAAATCCTTAGAACTTACAATGGCATTATAAATCCAGATGCTGGTGGCTGGTGCAGACTATGGGCGTTGCCTTAGGAGAACCCGGTGCCTTCCAAAGGTGGAAGGTACTCATGAATGGCTGCATTATCCTGGGAGAATGAGGGGACCTTTTTAGCCTTACTGCCTCTCTGAAAAATTAAATGCTAGCTGGCCTGAGTGGATCCACTTCCTTAAGCCTATTGTTGACCTATGATAGGCGAATTAGGCTGAGCCTGTCCTTACTTGGTAGAGAAAGCTGAGAAAAAGGAATGTATGTGTCTGTGCTTTCGATTTGGCAGCATCTTGTTGATCAATCACTCAAGCCAAGTTCTGCAGACCTTAGCTTTCCTCCATTGACCTCCCTATTGCACTAGATTCCTATGTGACATGTAAGGGCAAGAGGGCCACGGCCACCTTCACGACCTCAGGCCTTGTCCAGGGTGCTGATATGGAAGGGGCAGGCAGAGCAATTTATATAGATAGAAGTATTTAAGGGATCAAAGCACCGAAGAAGTGGGAAATCATTTTACCTAAACACATTAAAATAAAAAATAAAAACAGGAAAGGCAGAGAAGAGGAAGGAGAAAGGGGGACTGGGATGGAGGGGAAAGAATAGAGAAAAAGCGAGAAAGACGCTAGGACTTCACTTATTATCTAGAATTTATTTTAAGTACCTGACAAGCTTGGGAATGAACGCTTTGTTCAGGAAGTGCTAAGGCTTTCATAGCACTTACCTGAGGCCACGTCCTCCCTGTAACTGTGGTATGAGGTATTTTCATTATGGCTCTAGAAAGCACACAGAAAGGGAAAATGGCGCTTTCCATGGTCTGAGTGGAAGGCTATGACCCAGTTTCATTTGCTGCTGACTGAAATAGAGGGACCTACTTCACTGGTACTAACCAAATACTCTACCATGCCTTGAACTGTTGAATTTGCAATCTGGATGCCCTACTATTTGCTGCCAGTATGGCCTGAGATTCAAGTGGCAGTGACTGGACAGTGCTCTGGCAATGGGAAGGGGACCAAAATGGCTGCCAGACTCTGGGACAACTTGAATATCACCATAAGCTAACAGTTGCACTCCAGGATCAGTTTTTAATAATTGACATGTACTTCTTGGCCCTTTCAAACTCTTCTATCCTCCACTTCTTCCGCAAATAATTCTCTTGAGCTTATTTTTGTTTGTTTGGTGGTTTGCTTTTTGAAACCAATGTTTGAAGTTCATGCTTTGATTTCAGAATCGCCACTTATTCCAGCAACAGACAAATGCTGAAGTGCACTGACTTGGCTAGTAGTGGAAGTGGTGGGGAATTAAGGCCTCTCTGATAAGGCCACGTGATGTCTGCCCTCGAAGGCACGGCTTCTGCAGTGTGGCTGGAGTGTGTAGAGAGGAGGGAGCAGGGACTCGGGTTAGATACAGTCTCCTCTGTCTGAGGTCTGTAAACTGCCTGCTGCCGGCTGGACACTTGGTAACTGACTCAAATGACATGGCCTCCTAAGTGACTCAGGGTGGGGGCCACTGGCCTTGTATTGGTTAGCCAGGTGTGGCTTCTTTTTGAACCTGGGCAGTGGCTGTGGAAGAGGAAGAACAATTCTGTAATATGAATAAGATCACCTCATAAACACTCCATAAGCCAGGATACTCAGGGAAAATATACTTTGGCTAATTGACTTTTCTGGTTCACAAAATTTTAAGTAGAAAACTGCGCCTATTTCAACCAATAATGAGACCTATATTTTATTTTATTTTACGTATTTATTTTCTATTGTTTTATTTATATATTATTTATTTATTTTTGAGACAGTGTCTCACTACATAATGCAGGCTGGTCTTGAACTCACAGCAATCCTACTGCCTCAGCCTCCCAAGTGCTGGGATTATAGGCGCGCACCACCACTTCCAACTGAGACCCCTTTAAAAACAACAGGAGAACAGGAACAATAAATTGATCTTTATTTTGTCCTGAAAAATTTATGGTAGCTGAGGGACTGCATGCTGAATTTGATTTTCATTATCTACTAATATAGTTGTAGCAGTTTTTGGATAAATGGCAGAATCCCATGCTGTCCGTTCTGACACAAGCCTGCTTTGCTGCCATCTGTTTCCGCAGGGCAGTGGAGACTACTGGAGCAGGAAGGAAACAAGCACAGCATCAGGAGACACAGGCCAAATCTCTAGTGCCTTCTTGGCCAGAGATGAGTGGCTCATAGGTCTGGCACGACAGCCTCCTTCAGCTTCAAGTCCTTATCCAGTAAAATGAGGAATTGCATTCGAGGATTTATAAGAAAACTTCCAGAGGTAAAGAAAGAAGAGAGAAAATAAAATAATTTAGGACAGGTTCAAGTGATTTGGGTGTCTCTTATCTGCTTGCTACATGGACAACATTACTAATGCATAAATATTCAAACCCCCTGCTTCTCTGTTTTTTAATGGGACAACCGCTTTGATGGTCAACAACTGTGTGTCCATGGCTCAGGGTAGACATATCAAGTGGCAGGACTGACATTAAGAAGGATAGACAAACCAGATCTGGAAAAGTGAATTTCTGGGTGAGAGACTGGTGGACAGCTGCTGGGAAGATTTGGGGGAAATAGATGAACAGAAAGTATATTTAAGAAATACATCCCTCTGTTTCATGAAATGCAAACCATGCTTTCCAGTCTTCAGACATAAGTAAATCTTTAAATTGCTTCCTAATGCTTTCTGTACGCTTAGCTTGTGTCTTCCTCAAGGCTCACAGCAGCCAAGATTGGTTCCTTTTTTTATCCGCATAAGAGGTTTTGCTGGAGAGGGAATGAGAGATTGTAGGCACATCCCAAATCTCGTGGAACATTCCCACAATGTCTGTGTTGTGCATTTCTAGGAGGAGGTGTCAAGGAAACTGTTGCTAAAGGAAAATGTTGAATCACAAAGACAGGATGAAATTTGAAAAATGTTAAACCAGGGTAGAAGAAATTTGTCGGTGGTGGGGAAAAGAAAGTTTGTCGTCTTTATTGTTTGCTTTTAAAGCAGAAGTAGTCTGTTGATGGCCCAGCTGCCTTGTTTAATACTGAAAATTCTTTCACTGGAGATCACGTGTCCACTGTTGAGAAGCTCTTGGGAATGTTCGGCAGGGAACAGATGACAGAGTGATGCGGAGGCTCAGGGAAGGCAGAGCTGGTGAGAGAGCCCTGTGGCTGAAATGTTCCCTGCAAGATGCTCTACAGAGTTGCTGAAGACTGCCCTGGGCCTCGGCAGCTTCTCCTCCACATGGCTCTTCTACCAACAGTATGTTCAACAGCAGCAGGGGAAAGGAGGCATGCGGGATTTTGTTCTGGCTTCCTCCTTTTTTTGGTTCTCTGGTGATTTGAAGGTCCTCTCCAGCTGTGAAACCACCTAACCTGGTTAAAAGCTAACAGATTGCTGGAAATGCATGACAAAATTAGATAAAGTCATTTATAAGCATTATTCTAAATAAGGATGTTTCAGCTGCTGGCGGCCTGGGCATCAGATCTGCAGTTAGAGTGTGGAGTTTATTGCCCTGCATTCAAATGTTTATGAAACTGTCTCATTATTTTTTTCTGGGATCTTCTTGAACTTTATTCTTTTACTTAAAACTATGCTTGTAGAGGGATTATTAGACATAGGAGATGACCTGAGGAATGGAGATTAGTAGGTTGTAAAACTTTTACTTTAGAAATTAATCGGGAAAAAATTAAAATCTCTCCCAAATATGTTCTCATCTCATTAAAAGCCAATGATATAGCTATTCCATGATATGGGTCTTTCTGCCAAAATATGTCACTGAGATTAAAAACAAGCACGATATTTTTTTCAGTGTGTACGTGTTGAAGAAAGTGATTTCTTTCAATGCTATCAAATCTTTCAATTTTGCCTTTGGGTTGTATTTTATTTATTTTATTTATTTATTTTTTTATGTGGGTACTGGGAGTCGATCTCAGGACCTTGCGCTTGCCAACAAGCGCTTGTGCTGCTGAGGAATATCACCAGCCCTTTTTTTTCCTTGATGTGTGTTCCGGGAGTCGAACTCAGGACCTTGTGCTTGCCGGACAGGCGCTTATGCTGCTGAGCTATCTCACTGGCCTTGGGCTGTATTTTAAAGTATAAATATTTAACAAAGGCAAGACATTTACTTAAAATAGAAATTAAAACACACGCAAGAACACACACACAACTACTGGGCACTACACACGTGTAAACATATAAAATAAAATGCTTATTAGTTACCATATATGTCATTAAAGCAAATTTTTGTGAAAAAGCATTTTTAATACATCTTGGGTACACAGGAAAGATACAAAAAGGTTTTCTTTTTGGCTTTTAAAAAAACAACTAAGCCTTTCTACTATCCTGTGGACATCCAGGTGATGCTGCACTGTGAGAAATTCTCCCAGGATAGATGCTATATGAAATTTCCTGTCTTCTTCCCTGGCATGGGGACTTTGTAGTTCAGTCAGTTCGCCTATGTATTATATAACCTCTGCTTTGTAACTAAATTGAATGTGCTCTCTACAGAGCACTTATCAGTTAGAATTTTGCAATTTAATAGAGTAGGTATAAGAGAATCCCAGTTGTTCATCTTTAGGTAAATACTGAGACGTTTGGAAAAGCAAACCTTACTTCTTCTGTATAAATGTACTCTCCAGTGGTCTCCAGTGGAATACACCCTCTTGACTACTTGGGCCAATGGACCTGTGACTGAAGAGGCCTTTTTGGGGTTGGGGCAATGTTAGAGGTCCCACTCCAAGGCAGGATCTGGAATCTGGGCACATGAAGAGGCATAAAATACAAGGTATCCAATGGTCAATAAGCATGTCCCCAGTACTCAACTTGGGGCCTTAGGAAAACTTTTCCTAAGATTGGGGCTGTGCTGTGTGAAAAACCTAATGTAGGTGGTGAAGAATATTCTAGAATGAGTAAACAGCACACATGAAATTTGGGGAATTATGGAAAATAGGACACTAAAACAATCTGCCTAGGGATTTGGGACATGAGGTGTCTCAGTCTTCGAAGATGCATGCTGGAGTCATCACCTAGGAACAGATCTACACTTGCTCTTTATGAGGCTGTTTGCTGGTTCTGGCCGAAAATAAGTTGGCTAAGGGAAATTATGCAGATGAGATATACTTCCTCTTGTGTATCTTATATACAGTTGACTGATTGGGCTGTAAATGCTTGAAAACAAAAACAGTGAGGTGAGCCCACCACCATCTTCCCACCACCCAGCCTACCAACCTATCTCTTTAGATGCCTAGGTGAATTCTTCTGTCACCATGGTGTGACACTGTTACCTATGCTCAGGATTCTGTCTTACTTCCCCAGAGCTTGATTTATCTTCTTTCCTGCTCTCTCCTGCATCCTCCACTTTTCTCTCTTTCTATAAGACCGTTGTCATCAGCATGCAAAAAAGTTCTAGAATTTTCCATCTTAAACAGAAGTCATGATTTCACAGGGAAGCCAATCTATTTCTTTACTCCCTTTACAGAAAAGCATCTTCAAAGTATCTCATACTTGCTATCTATCCTTTTCTTTCTTTCTCTTCTCTTCACTCCAATAAGGTGTTTGTTGTGCACAACCCCTTTTCTGCCACCAACGACCTCCAGGTCAGCAAATCTGTGGTCACGTCTAAATTCTTATTGGAATGCGCTGGAGATTTCAACTCATAGTTTCACACTTTTCCACACTTTATATCCAAAACTTCCAAGACAGGACATCCACTAAAATTCTCCCTACCCCCTGGCTGTGCCTCTTCTTCCCAATCTTTCAAGATGGATGTGTCAGGAGATTCAGTGCTGTGCTGTCTTGCTTTTTAAATCTAGCTCTTCCTTCCCTCTTCCCCATGTTGTTACATGGCTCCTCCATCCTTTCCCCTCCCCCCAGTTTTTTCATCCACTTCATTCATTTTGCTGATTATGCCCAACCTATGAGCAAGTTACCTCTAACTTTAAAATGCACTTGAAATATGTCCACCTCTCTCCAGCTTTATTTAGTTTTCTCTTGAGGATAAGCAGCAACTTCTCTCACCAGTGACACTATTAAGACCTCCCACCTGGTTTTCCAACTACTGCTCACCCCCATACCACTGCAACCCATGTATTTTTTTATCTTTATTTTTTCCCATGTATATTTTTAAAAAACGTAAAACAGATCATGCAACTCCCTTGTTGAAAACACTACAGTGAAAGCCACTTGCCCTTATAATAGAGTCCAAGCCCCACACTATGGTCTGCAGCCTGGTCTCTGCTTCCATTCTGACCCCACGCCTACCATCCTGGTCCCCTGCTGCACATCAGTCCCTTTGGTTGTTTCCTGTCCCAGGTCGATCATGGCAAAGTGCAAGGTGGTTTTCTAAGAATATTCACATTTTGTCATGCTCAACATGGAATGTCTGTGCTCTAGGGCTCCTCATGCTGACTCCATCTTGCCATTCAAGGTTATTATTATTATTATTTTGCTTTATGTTTGGGTCTTAGGATCATAGCTTCCCACATAAATTTAGTTTAGAAAATTTTACATGTATCCACTGATGTCATTTTTAAGTCAATGTTTGCTGAGTATTTAGTATGTTCCAGATACTGGGCTATTTTTACAACAACCAAGTGAAAACATCATTTTAATGAGATAAAAACCTATTTTCTGAAAAGATTAATGTGGTCAAGAAGTGTGTGCAATACATTCATTATAGCCAACAGATATCCCAGAGCCACAGACATTTCAGATCTTTAAGCGGTGCATGGATGAGTTGCCCACATGGGCAAAGGTGAGGGTGAATCAGCTGCCAGCATGTATGTCATGCTAATGATCCCCTAGGCACCACGTTACATCTTTACAAAAATGAGCTTATTTAATCTTCATTGCCAGCTTATGTTGTACCGCTGTCCTCCTTTTAGAGGTGAGAACACAGAGAATAAGAAAAGCCAAGTGATTTCCTGAGGTTACTCATCTACTGAAGTAAGCTGAGGCATTTTAACCCAGCGGTCTGAACTTTGACTCTATAAAATCACATTTTAGAATGAAGTCTTCACTCTGAGGTCATTTATGAGTTTTTAAACTTCACAAAGCAACACCAGTGTGATGTCCATTGAATTACTTGAGATACATGTATGTAAATGTAGAGAAAGGGTCCAACATAATGTACACTGAATTTAACAGTGGGTGTCTCGAGGACAAGATGGGGTAAGGTCAAGGCCGGGGGTGGTCCTCAGAGGATTTATCCTTAACTCGAAGGTTTAAACATGCCATTTTATATACAAAAACCATGTCTCTTTATATACAAAGAGAATATATCCATCTTTATTGAATGATTAAAAAAAACTTAAAGGGAAGTCTTATATTTCACTTAATCATGAAGGCAGAAGTGATCATTCTTTTCCCATTTATAAGTGACCACCTGACAGCTGGCTGCTTCCAGCCCTCATTTGCCTTTTACATTCCTTAGAAGCCTCCTATCTCCTTTCATCTACTGTGCAAGTCTTGTAAGCTGTAAGGGGCATAAAAGATTAAATTCATTAGCAATTCGACAGAGAAATGTTTCTTCACATTTCCTTGCACACATTTTTATTTATGATATTTCATATCTTATGGACAAGTTCTTAGTTGATGAAATAAGTACCATAGCCTCCTTCTTTCCCCAGAATTGAAGCTTTGGAATCACATTTGCGAACTGCCAGAGCTGGTGATCCGTGGCGCTTATAGTGGTGTCGACATGGAATAGTACTGCCTCTTCCCTTGCTGTCCTGAGGAATATCACACAGAGACATTCTGCAAATGGGACAGTGACCCTAATGAGTGGCTTCCTGCAGCCATATTTGCACACACTTTCGTACACATACTGTCCTTTGAAGCTCATACTTTGAAGGAAAAAGGGTGTGGCATATTTTAAATCCATATTCCAGATGAGAAAACTGAGATTAAGGAAAGTGATGTGATTTGCCTCTTGTTACAACTGTTAAGAAGCTGAGATTCAAAGTCATGTTGTCTAAATTCAAAGACTGGCATTTTCCATTTACTGTGTTGCCTTCCAAATTCCTTCAGGGTTGACCACATGCTGTTTTATATTTATAGACACTATAAATTGCATTTTATACATTTTATAATTTGCAGTAAGACTGAAGAGTAACTAGGACACCAAATTTAAAAGGAGAAAACACCGGGCTCCAGTGAATAAACTGTGTAGCTGGGAAGTGTTTGCTGGCACTTTCAGTTAAAGGGAACTTTATTACCATTTGACTTCTGCTGTTTACATTAGATGTGAAAGTTAAAGATAAACACCACTTTGGGGAAACATTAAAATGCTACAAGCAAGTGTCATTTTATTTAACTAACTGGCACCATTCTTGAAATCCTATAAAAGTACTCCTTTTGCATTTTAGGAATGTAAAAATATTTTATTTCTCTTTACAGGATATTACAGGTGGACCTCTGCAAATCAACACTGGGTTTTTTTATACATTAAGTAAAAACTCTGGTCATATATTATCCAAATTGGAATAACCCTTAGAGAGTTTTTTTTCTATTTCTTACATTTTGCCCTTCTTCTCCTGCCTCAACTAGATATCAGTCTGCCTTTGATTATGTAACATGTCCCCTCAAAAATAGCTCCCTCATTTGGTTATGTAACTGTATATTTATGTTGACCTCTAATCTGCAGTCTTATGACTTTCATCTTTCTGCCCCAGTTCTACTTCCAGTGTTACTCAGATGGGAGTATACTTTGTAAACTACAAAATGTCTCTCATATATGAACTCTTAGAGTACACA
Source organism: Erethizon dorsatum (assembly GCA_028451465.1). NCBI lineage: Eukaryota > Metazoa > Chordata > Mammalia > Rodentia > Erethizontidae > Erethizon > Erethizon dorsatum. The sequence continues at coordinate 118,079,990 of CM051828.1, read as the reverse complement.
AATTCTATTTAATTCTCCTTCCACTTAGGCAAATGATAAAATGATTGGAGACATTTAGGTGTGACTTGGAGAAGGGCTTTAGCCTCCTCATTTTTTCTACATCTCAAATAAACATACATTCTTTGTTTAAATTTAAGTGTTCACATTGTGCAGAAGCACTTCCAGAGTATTCCAAATGAACACAGTCAGGCCAGGGATATAGCTCAGCGGCACAGCATCTGCCCGACAAGCACAAGGTCCTGAGTTCAATTCCCGGCACCACAAACATACTGGTTTAAGCCATATATACTTGCTATCTTTTGGTTCTATAGATCAGAAGTCCAGTATGAGTCTCATTAGGCTAAAATCCCTTTTGCACACAACAAGGCTGCATTCTTTTTGAGTGTTCTAGGAGAAAATCTACTTCTTTTGCCTCTTCTATCTTCTAGAGGCCACCCACATTCTTTGGCTCATGGTGCCATTCCTTCATTTTTAAATCCAGCATCGAGGCATCTTTCTGACCCAGCATGTATCAGAACATTTTTTTTCTCTGTTCTCTTCTGTGCAGTAGGACCTTTGTAATTAAGTTGACCTGATTTGGACAATCTTGTATAGTCTCCCTACCTTAAACTCAGATAATTAGCAAACTTAATTCTATCTGCAATCGCGATTCCTCTTTGCTATGTAACCTGAAATATTGTCAGGTTTTGGAGATTAGCACATGGAAGTTTTGGGAGGAAGCATTCTTCTACCTACCATTCTGGCCTTTCAAAGTCTTTCCTTCTCCTGATTATCCATCCCATTTTCCATGACCTCATAACTCTTATATTCTGTATGTCTGCAAAAACATCACCAGGCAGATGGTACCAAGTTCTGCTGCCACTGTGGGCTGTACCAGAGTCCACTCAAACCATGACTATAGCAACCTCTGAGCGTCTTGTGGCTGAACATGAAGAGATAAATCCAGGGGAAACAATTCCCTAGGTAGCCTTAAGCAGCATGGCCTGGTGCTCTCATCTCAAACAAAGGATATGAAAGGAGTTTACACTTTTACACCTGTGAATCTAGGAAGGGTAGGGTTTAACCTATTCCCGAGGCTCCCTCCAGGCATATTTCTTATTGTCTTGGTGTACAGTATTTGACTTCTTTTCCATGATATTAATCTCTTTAGCAACTGTATCCTCCAATGCAGGAAATGTTCATCCACTTCTTTTCTGCCCAAACAGCAAGTTTTTCAAATCTTTCTTCTCTGCTTTTTGCTCCTGATTCACACTATAAATCTGACTAACAGTAGCTGGCAATACCCAAGCCACCTCCTGAATGATGTGCTGCCTTAAAATATCCTCCAACAGATTCATTAATTGTCATCTTTAAACTTAGCCTCTCACAGTCTCAAGTCATGGACAAAATCTAGCCAAGTTCTTCTCTGGGGTATAGTACAAATGGCTTTTAGCCCAACTCCCAGTAGAATCCTTGTTTTCATTGACAGCCTCACGAGATTTTCTCTCACCATTCTGGTTTTCTGAGCTATCTCCAGAATGTCTCATTAATCTCTGCTTATATTACTTTAGGCTTTGTCTCACGTGCTTCTCCTAAGTTTTCCAAACTCTTCTTGCAATTCAATTCCAAAGGTTTCTGACCATATCATCAGTTGTAATCACAGACAGGACCCTTGTTCTTGGTACCAATTTCCTGTGATAGCTTTCTATCACTGTGATAAAAATATCTGAGAAAATCAACTGACCTGGAAGAAAGCTTTATTCTGGTTAGTGGTCAGTGATTTCAGTCCATGTTTGCTTGGCCCTGTTGCTTTGGGTCTGTAGTGACATAGTACATTGTGGCAAGAACAGGTGGTACACAAGGGCTATTCAACTCCTGATGGTGGCTGGGAATTAGAGAGAGAGAGACTGGAATGTTGGGATCTCAGTGTCATCTTGAAAAGCACCCTCCCAGTGACTTAACTTACTTCCTTTAAGCCCCACCCCTTAAAGGTTCTACTGCATTCCATTAGTGCTGCAGGCTTGCAAATACACCTTCAATACATTGGGCTTATGGAGGTGATTCCAGATCAAAAGTATCACACTACTCTAATCATATGATAGGCAAAAATAAAGACATTGTCTGAACTATAAAAATAACCAGTCACTCACCTGTGTAAACTAATACCAATAGCTGATGATGCCTTCATATATATATATCTATGTATCTCTATATCTCTATCTCCATCTATATCTCTCTCTATATATTTATATCTTTATCTATATGTCTTTAGCTTTGTTTTGCTCTTCTTATTTTGTAGGTAGGAATCAGAGTAATCCCTCTGCAGGAGAAGGTTCTATTTCCATAGTTCCAGTTATTCATGGTCAACTATGGTCTAAGAATGTTAAGTGGAAAATTCCAGAAATAAACAATTGTTCTTGTTCTACCACTAGCCAGAATAAAACTTTCTTCCAGTTAAGTTGATTTTCTGATATTTTTATCACAATGATAGAAAGATATCACAGGAAATTGGTACCAAGAACATAAGTTTTACATTGTGTGCCATTGTAAGTAGCATGATGAAATCTTAAGCTGTCCTGCTTGGGATATATTTACCCCTATGTACAAAGTATCCACATTGCATATATCACCTCTCCTTTGGTCACTTAATTGCTGTTTCAATTACCATATCAGGTGTCATAGTACCACAGGCTGTGTTCAGGTGAGTCTAGCATTTACCTCACTTCATCTCTTCAGGTAGACATTGCATCATTTCACATCATAACAAGAGGAAGTGATATTTTGAGAGAGAGAGAGAGAGAGAGAGAGAGACATCATTTGCATGATTTTTATTACAATATGTTAAAATTATTGTATTTTATTATTAGTTATTGTTAACCTCTTACTTTAATTTCTGAATTAAACTTTATCATAAGAAGATATGTATAGGAAAAACATAGTATTCATAGGATTCTCTGCTATCTGAGGTTTCAGAAATCTACTGGGGGTCTTGGAATGTACTCCTCATGGATAAGTGGGACTACTATATTTAAATACATAGTAGAAAAGTTGCCCCTAATTTCTGACAATGACCAGTTTGTAGCAAAGCTTTATTCCCATGTACCTCTCCCAAAGCCTAGCATAAGCCCAAATCCAATAACAAGTCCTTTCCAGAATCCTTAACTGCAATGCTTAATGGTTCCCCAAGCATTCATTCTCTCTTATTGCAGGAAGTTGATAAACCCAACTTTTAATTATGTGTGTATTTCTGATGGACTTTAGCTGAGTGCATTGGCAGCTGTAAGTTCTTTGGGGAGGAGAATGTATCTGGAATGTAGTATTACAGTATATATTTGCTAATAGAAGATCTTATTGGGTCTTGAATTCCAAGTGCTTTGAATGCTCACCAGTGAGTAATTTATTAGGAATTAGATGCTCAAGAGATGCTTGTAGAATATGTACATTGGCTGAAGGAAGAGAAAATATGCCTATTCTTAAGAGTTAAAGACATTTTAGAAAAGGGGAATAATTGGAGATGTGGAAGAGTAAAGCAAGTTTAGGAAAATGAATGTATTTCAGTATGGCCAGAATATAGAATGCTTGGGCATAGAGTAGGAGAGTCTTATGTGCTATAAGTAATTTTTTAAAGAAACAGCTCTTTTTCCAAAAACAGCAAGGAAACATTTAAATATTTTAGGTGGTGGCTAAAATAAGAAAAGCTTTTCCAGGTAAGGTGTGATTAACAAAAAGAATGGTGCAGTGGTTACTACCTTTTGTCTTTTTTTTTTTTTTTGTGGGTACCAGGGGGGTTGACCTCAGGGCCTCGAGCGCCAACAGGCACCCGTGCCGCTGAGCGATATCACCGGCCCCTTTTTCGTATGTGGGATCCGGGAGTCGAACTTGGGCCCTCGCGCTTGCAAGGCAGGCGCTTACGCAGCTGAGTCATCTCACCGGCCCCCTTTTGTCTTTTTGATATATATTGGATTGGAGGATTATCTTAGGGACCTAGCACTGGGTGCAACTGAGGATAGTGTACCCTTGGTATGATTTACTGGATTAGTAACATCTGTCATCCTTGAGTTGCCTCATTGATATTTCAAATCTCAAGAGTGCAGAGTTCTCTATGACTGTGGCTGAATCTAGTGAATGGTGTTTAACTCCATTTTCTCTTTGACAGCTCACTGTTTTTGAAAGACTAAAGTGTTAAAAGTCATACCAGGCGTTCCCAGAAGTTACAGCCAAATTACAGAAGCATCTGAGAAATCATGAGGGAATACTTATTTTTTTTTCCACCCCGGTCTTGGGGACACTTCTGAGCTATGCAGACAGAGCGATAGAGAACCTCCACTTTTTCTGGCTCCCTTGTCACCTTGGAAATGAGGGTGCATCATTTTTAGGAATTTTGGGAGCTGCTTGTACTATCTTTGGTGATCTAAAAGAAATCACAGTTTTGTCACCCTGTTAGTTTCATGTGCTTATACTTTCTCCTGATCGCATCTACCTACCAGGTACAGCTGCTCTACCATTCACCAGGTTCCAGAATTTCAGTATTCACACAATTTTTACCTGATGAATAGTAACTCTTGAAAAATGATCTTTAAAAATCAACACTGTGGAAATGACCACAGATTAAGTTTCAAATGGAGGTTCATAATTTCCCAGGAAGCCAGAAACTAAATGTTTGTAGAATTCTGTTATTCTGTGTGGGACATGAACATACATAGTTATAATGTTAGTCTCTACCTACTTTGATGGATAAGAGCCCATGTTTACATATGTGATGGCTTTTTGACCAGTTTACTTCAGGAGGAAACAAGCAATATTTAAACCATGCATATTTAGAAGAGAATGACAGAAACATTCTCTTTTTTTTTTTTTTTTTTTTTTTGTGAGTACCAGGGGTCGACCTCAGGACCTCATGCCCCAGCAGGCACCTGTGCCACTGAGCGATATTACCAGCCCTTTTATTTGTGTGTGGGGTACCGGGAGTTGAACTCAGGACCTTGCACTTGCCAGGCAGGCGCTTATGCCTCTGAGCTATCTCACTGGCCCAACAGGAACATTCTTTCTGATTCTTACAAACCAGAACTCATAGTAACTTGAGACTGAAAAGTCTGAAATTTACTCTTTACAAATTGACTCTGCTCTTTTAACCTCCTTCCTGGGATCATTTTAATTATATCTGAAAAATGAGTTATGAGAGGCAAATGAATTAAATTTCCTTTCATAAGTAATTACAATGCAAATTTAAAACTGCTACACCCAGTTTCCTAGAAATGACTTGTGTGGAGATTTTCTTTCTCTGGCTCTCTTTATTTTTACTCCCCCCCCACTCATTTTGGAAAAGTTGTAATGATTAAGTACAAGTGGAAAAGAAATAATAGAAAGTTAAGTGTAGAAAGCAACTTAATTTCCTTGGTGCTCTGAACATTAATAGTCATGTGTGGGTTCTTACCTTGTCTTTTGTCAAAGTAGCTTTATAATGGAAAACACTTCAAAGCCTAGTTGAACTTTCTTTCCTCTCTTATAAGTGAATTAATTTCAAAACTTCTGCTCTTTTGCTTTATGCACCTAAAATCAACCAAATAAAGGTGTTTATTTAGTTTAGGCACGGAAAATGAGGCTTTTAAATATTTTGTTCAGTAGAAACAACACGTCCTGAGCTTTGAAGACTTTTGATCACTGGGCACACAGAATCTTACTTCATTCAATAAACCTTCTCTGACATCTGCATCACTATTAATAGAACTAAAATGATGGAACTCAGTTCCAGAATGAAGCACATAACTACCCATGTCCTAAAATGGCTTCTTAAGAAAGGGAACTATGATTCGGTGAAATGTATATGTGGTTTTCATCCCTGATTGCAGGCATGAAACTTCTAAAATCCTTGGATTCTCCCAAGTGATAAAAGTGCCTTGTAATAAGATGGTTGTTGGTGGTGGGGCTTCTAGTAGCTTCAGGATGGGAGCTGCTCAAGGAAATATTAGAACGTTGAGATTTTCAGCTCTTGCTCATTCATTCTCCCAACTGAAGGGAGGAGAGAAGGACTGAAGCTTGAGTTGACCTCTAATGGTCAGTGATGTAATCAGTCATGTCTGTGTGATAAATCCTCCATAAATCCCCAAAAGGACAGGATTTGGAGAATATCTGGATAGCTTAAAACGCAGAGGTTCCTGGCAGGTGGAAAACAGGGAAGCTTGCCTCAGCCGATGTGTTTTTTCCATATGAATGTTCATCTGTCTCCTCTGTAATATCCTTTATACTACACCAGCAACTGTAAATGTTTCCAAGTTCTGTGAACCACTTTAGCAAATTAATTGAACTCCAGGAGTGAGTCATGGGGACTCCAATTTATAACCCATTGTTCAGAAGCACAGGTCAAAGTGTGTGCTTGAAATTGGTGTCTGAACTGGAGTCAGTCTTGTGGGACTGAGCGCTCAACCTACAGTATCTGATGCTATCTCCAGGTAGAGAGTGACAGAACTGAGTTAGAGAACACCAGCTTGCATTCACAGGAGAATTGCTTGGTGTATATGGGGAAACATCCCACATGTCTATTGGAAGTGCTGTGATCAAATTTAAATTAAACTTTCCTCGAGTCTTAGAGTTTCAGTATTTGAATTTGGGGGGACAGAAACATTTGGACTGTATCAGAATAGATTACAGAATCCAGACATTGAAAAGAGTCCAGAATTTGGAAAACATTTTGTGTGTTTTTCTTCCCATTTCTTCATTAGGGTCTGCTGTAATATTTACTCTCTCAAGAGCTTTGCTGCACAAATATATTCTGTGGAACTAGAACCTCAGAATCTCATGGGAACTTGACAATGCAAAACCCACATCCTTCCCAGACCTGATAGCATGAGTGTGTGTTTTACCAAAACCCCACAGATACTTGAATTTCAGATTAGTGTCTTTGAAGCATAGATATAAACCATTCTAAATTTCAATTATTCCTCTGTTTTCCTTTTTGCCTTTTGCTGCTGAACAGTATTATGTTTTTCAAGTTAGGTACGTGCACACACACACACACACACACACCCCTAAATCTCAGGAACTTAACAAAATAAGCTTATTTCTCAACTCAGTAAGTGTGGGTTGTGCTGGCAGGGCTGTATCCTCCACCACCGTGTTGTATGGCCACTATGGTTCCATTTAGGGGCTTAGATACTAGGGAACACATAATCCTTTACTGACTCTGAATTTCCAGTGAAGGAAGAACAAGAAACGAGTGATAGCTTCGTAGAGCTTCTATGGGCCAGGCAGGCAAGGAGGAGAGAACATCACTTCTACCTATTACATCTCACTAGCTGGACTTAGTCAAATGACCACGTGGTTGCTGGAGGGGTTGATAAATGTCCACCATCTTTTTATCATAGGAAGAAGAAAGATTATATTCAACTCTGTCAGTCTTTGCTTCTCTTATCCATCCTCCAGTGTCTAAATAAATCTTAACTCTTTCTGAACAGCTTCAAGTCAGAGGAAGGTCTTCTTCTAAATATCTACAACACTTATTATTCAATCATATCATCTATGTATTCTGTACTGTTTATGGGCATATATCCTATTTTCCCTTATAATATACAAGCCCTTATGAGACAATAGTCATACTGCAGATTTATTTTTGGTAAATTCTGCAGAGCCAAAATTAATTTTACCTATATAATCTGTATAATTATTAGCATTGATTGATAAAGTTAATGAATACTTGGGGCAGTATCATAGTTTTGATATCAATATCAGTATTTAGTAGAATATCTTGGAACTCTTTTCAAAGTCTGGATTCTATAATTAATTTTGATATGGTCCAGATGTTTATGTCCACCCAAAATTTATGTGTTGAAATCCTAACACTCAAGGAGAATTTAATTTAAATTTGATGAGAAAATATCCCCATAATCTGTTGTCACCTTTTGGGATATATCACTAGTTTTATAGTCTTCCTGCATTTCAGTAGCGATGCACTGGTGGATCCATGACATGGGCTTCTGAGCTCATCACTGGGAACATGTCACGACAGAAGAAACCCAAGTCTCCAGACAAAAAGTAAATCGCCTTAAATCACTTAATGTTAGGCTCAGATTAGGGTTTGGATTCAAATGAGTCTCATAGCTCCAAAATAAGTGTTTTGTAAACTATTCTCACAGTTTCATCTGTAGGTGGCTGCATTATCTCTTGATCCTTCAAAATATGATTGACAGTAACAAATTGTGAAAAGGGATAAGTACCATTATTTCTAGAAAGTTCCTTTTCATTTTTCAGTTCCTATTTCATCATCACAGGAAGTGTAGTCCTCTTGTCAGAACTTTCAGTTTTTGAAAGAGCTTAGAAATTTTGCACAAAACATATTTTCTGGCTGTATCCCATCTATGAAAACAAGTTTGCAAACCTGAATAGGAGATGATTTGTTGCTACTTTAGTTTTAGTGTTACAAGTTTAGTTTTTCTTTGCTAATAATCAGTTTCTTTTCCTTCTCTATTTCTTCATATGCATCTATTTAACTGCTTAAAAATAATTTTGTCCTTAAAATTAAAAATACTTGTATATGTGTATATATCATATAGTCTTTGGTTTTTCATGGCCCTCAATGAAAACCTACAATCTGAAATTTTTTTTGGATAAGCAAATAGTTTTATATTATTTGTTTATTTTATATACTTTCTCTGCTTCGTTCTTTTCTGAAATTTATGTTTTAAAGGTCGTGACTCCATCTATCTCATTTTCTTAGTTTTTTTCTCATTATCACTTATTTATATATGTCTTTATGCTCTTGAAGTATTTCTTTTTTTTTTTTTTTTGTGGGTACCGGGGGTCAACCTCAGGACCTTGCACGCCAGCAGGCGCCCACGCCGCTGAGCGATATCACGGGCCCTTTTTTCGTATGTGGGTTCCGGGAGTTGAACTCAGGTCCTCGCGCTTGCCAGGCAGGGGCTTACACCGCTGAGCCATCTCACCGGCCCCTCTTGAAGTATTTCTTTTTTTTTTTTTTTTGTGGGTACCGGGGGGTCGACCTCAGGACCTCACACGCCAACAGGCACCCGTGCCGCTGAGCGATATCACCTGCCCCTTTTTCATATGTCGGTTCCGGGAGTCAAACTCGGGTCCTCGCGCTTGCAAAGCAGGCGCTTACGCCGCTGAGCCATCTCACCAGCCCTTGAAGTATTTCTTGAGTTGATACTTTACATCATATGTATTTGGTTTTCTGTATCATATGTATTTGGTTTTCTGTATCTACTATTCTTTGCCCTCAAAACATTTCAAATTTTGGGTCGTATCTAAAGAACTAAGGTCATGTCTGAAGAACTAAATCTTGGCCCTAATTTTATTTATTTATTTATTTATTTATTTATTTATTTATTTATTTATTTATTTTATTTTTTTGTGAGTACCAGGGGTCGAACTCAGGACCTCGCGCTTGCCAGGCAGGCGCTTATGCCGCTGAGCCATCTCACTGGCCCTTGGCCCTAATTTTAATAATAACTTGCTCTTGATATGTAATCAGAAAATCAATTACATTTTTTTCTCTGATAATTTTTCTTTTTTCTTGGAGGATTTCTTTTCTCAAAAGGTGTTTGCCCTCGAGACTCAGAATGGTCAGGTCCTTGTAGCCAGTCTATTTTTCAATATTCCTGGTGGCTTTCTTTCCTCTTCTGTAAAGGTAAATTTGCTACAATTTTATTCCTGAGATAAGGGCTAACTATGTATTTAAAAATTTTCTTTCTACATTAAGTGTGGAAATGGAGTACTGGTGATGTCTTGTGTTAAGGTTGGAGGTGACTTGGGAAGAGGACTTTTCTCAATTTCTTGTTTCCTTTTTGCTGTGTCTGGAGGGGCTCTGTCTGTTGCACCCCTCCCAACTGTATTCTACTCTTGCTTTTACTTGAGGTGCTAGCCTGGTGCTGCACTAAGGGGAGTGGGAAGTTCGCAGAGTCTCAGAAAGCTTCAGGATTGGGCAGGCGCATCGTCCCTGTCTTTCAAATGTTTGCTTCTGCACCTGGCACACACCCTTACCCCTCTCCCAGGGATAGAGATTTGACTAACCTAAAGTACCATCTTTGGTTAATTATCCTCTGTACAAAATAGGGGTCTTGTTCCTTAGGAAAGATGGTGGACACAGGTCTGAGCAGAGTTTCAGCAGTGGCTGATATTCTACTCACCAAAACTGCGCACTCATCTGGAAATCTTTCTCAAAATTCTCCCCAATTCCCCCTGTGTGTGCCTGGTGGGATTCATGGACAGAAAATGTCAGCTGCAGAAGTAATAATTTGATTTCTTCCTAATACACATCCCTTTTATTTCTTTCTCTTGCCTGATGCTTTGGCTAATATTCTGAGTACTGTATTAAACAGGAGTTGACAGTATCCATCCTTATCTTGTTTCTGGTTTTAGAGGGAAAGTTTCCATCTCCATCCCTATTTAGTATGATGTTGGCCATTGGTTTGTCATTAATAGCTTTTATCAGATTTAGGTGGGATCCCTCTATATCTATTTTATTCAGAGATTTTATCATGAATGGGTGTTAGAGTTTGTGAAAATTTTTTCTACATCTATTAACCTGATCATGTGATTTTGGTCCTTGCATCTCTGGAATAAAGCTTTCTTGGTCATGATGTATGATCCTTTTGATGATGTGGGCATTCTATTTGCCAATATCTTATTGATGATTTTTACATCTATGTTCATTAAGGATAGTGTCCTGGGGTTTTCTTTTTTACTTGGGTTCTTATCTGGTTTTGCAGTCAGAGTGATGCTGGCTTCCAGTAATGAGTTTAGAAGTACTCCCTCCTTTTCAATTTTATTAAAGAATTTGAGGGGTGTTGGTGTTATAAGGTCCCTGAAGGTCTTGCAGAAGTCAACGGTCGAATCATTAGGTCCTGTGCATTTCTTGGTTGATAGCTTTTTTTTCCCCTGCCTCAATTTCCTTGTTGGTTATTTCTTCTCTCAGCATTTTCATGTTTTCTTTGTTCAAGTTTGGAAATTCACATGTGTCTAGAAGTCGCTCCATTTCTTCAAGATTCTGCAGTGTGTTCACATACAATTTGCACAGTAGTTACTAACAGTGGTGTTTATTGCGATTTCACCTTTTCACTTCTAATTACATTGATATGACTTTTTTCTCCTTTTTTTGCCAAGTTTGGCTAAGGGTTTATCTATTTATTCTTTCAAAGAACCAGCTTTTATATTTATTAATTCTTTGTTTTTTTAGTCTCAATTTTTAATTTTTTTTTTTTTTTTTTTTTTTTTTTTGTGGGTACCAGGGCTCGACCTCAGGACCTCATGCGCCAGCAGGCGCCCGTGCTGCTGAGCGATATCACTGGCCCTTTTTTGTATGTGGGTACCGGAAGTTGGACTCAAGACCTTGCGCTTGCCAGGCAGGGGCTTATGCCGCTGAGCCATCTCACAGGTCCTGTCAATTTTTAAATTTTAACTCTGATCTTTATGATATCCCTCCTTAGGTTTTGGTTTGGAGTGAGTGAGTGAGAGTGTGTGTGTGTGTGTGTGTGTGTGTGTGTGTTTGAGTATTAGGTTGTTTGAGCTCAGTCTGTTTTTTCTAATGTGAGCTTTGAGAGCAATAAATTTCCCTCTTAGGACTGGTTTTATTGTGCCCCATAGGTCCTGGCGTGTTGTACTGGTACTGTCATTTATTTCTAGGAATTGTTTAAGTACTTCCTTGATTTCTTCTGTGACCAACTGAGTGTTCAGCATGGTGTTATTAAGTTTCCAAGTGTTTATAAGTTTCCTGTGATTTCTTTTGTAATTGATTTCTAGTTTCAGGGTGCAATGACTTGATAGCATACATGGGATGATTTTGATTTTTGTATTTATTGAAGCAGTTTTTGTGGACTACTATGTAGTCTATTTTGGATAAGGTTCCATGGTCTGCTGAGAAGAATGCATATTCTGTTGTAAGAGGGTAGAATACTGTGTAGATATCTATTAAATCCATGTGTTTGGAAGAGTGGTTCAGTTCTAATATTTCTTTGTTGAATTTTTGTTTAGTTGATCTATTTGTAAAGTGGGATATTGCAGTCACCCACTATGGTTGTTTGGAGTTTATTTGATCTTTTATTTCCAGCAGTGTTTGCTTTATGAACTAGGGTGCACCAATATTTAGTGCATATATATTTACAAATGTTATCCCTTACTGTTGAATTGTCCCCTTAACCAATATGTAGAGACCTTTTTTTGCATTTCTGATCAGTTTTAGCTTGATGTTTACTTCATCCAAAAATAAGATTGCTACTGCTGCTTGCTCTTGGTGTCCTTGAGCATGGAACACTGTTTTCTAGCCTTTGATTTGTAGCCTATGGATTTCTTTTTGGATTAGATGAATTTCTTGAATGAAATGAACTGTTGGAATGTGCTTTTTGATCTAGTCTGCCAATCTGTGTCTTTTTTATTGGGGAATTCAGGCCATTTACATTGAAAATTATTACTTAAAGGTGTTGATTTATTTGTGTCATTGCATTTTATTTTTGTCAATTACTCTTTTAATTTCCTTTTTTGTTGAACTGTTTTCCTTGCTTTCTATTTGATTTTTTTCTTTTTCTTTTTTTTTTTTTTTTGGCCTTTTTGGCCTCATTTTCTCTGTCCTGGATATTGTTGAATGTTTTTGGGGGTGTTGATTTGGTGTTCATTTATATCTTATGATATTCTTTTTCAAGGAATGTTCTTATTTCTCTGTCAATTTCAAAGATAGTTTTGTAAGATATATTAGTCAAGGTTGAATTTTCTTCTTTTTTCTTTCTTTCTTTTCTTTTCTTTTCTTTTCTTTCTTTCTTTCTTTCTTTTTTTTTTTTTTTTTTCTTTTAGGGATTCAAACACTTCTCTTCAAGCTTTCCTGATATTCAAAGTTTGTGTTGAGAAGTCTGCTGTAATCCCAATTGGTTTACCTTTATATGTGACTCTTTTTTTGTGTGTGTGTGGGTACCGGGGGTCGACCTCAGGACCTCGCGCACAAGCAGGCACCCGTGCCATTGAGCGATATCACTGGCCCTTTTTTCGTATGTGGGTACCGGGAGTCGAACTCGGGCCCTCGCGCTTGCCAGGCAGGTGCGTAGGGCGCTGAGCCATCTCACCAGCCCTATATGTGACTCTTTTGCTTTTCTCTGACAGCTTTTAAGATTCTGTCTTTTTGTTGAACATCTGAGATTTTGACTGTGATGTTCCTGGAGAGCTCATCATTGTTAATTGTTGTAGTTAGTTTGTCTTCCCTCCATCCTTCCACTCTCTCCCCACCTTATTCTTAGTGCTTCTCTACTCTTCACTGTCTCGCCTTCTTGCTTTCCCTCCAACTATCTAACGACGTAAACATAATAGGAGACTGTACAAGTAGAGAATAAGAAGTAACAAGTGCTATAAATTACATAGTATTATTTAAGTAGGTATCACATTAATACTTAAGAAAATTGGGCTGAAGGAACAAAAGTAACTATCTACCAACAAAACAAAACAAAACAAAACAAAAATAAAACTACCTACAATTAGCTACACATTTTCCTCCTATGTTCAAGATAGTTGCCTGTCTGAAGCCTGGAAGCCTGTCGCTCCCTCCTGACTTGGGTCCTGGTTTCAGACTCCAGGGGTGACACCCCCCACGCCACCCCCGCAGACCTCTGTGGATCCAATTATCCTGACTATCTGGAGGATGAATATTATGGACTTCGCAGTCTTCCTTTCACAGGTTCTTCCTGCTTGTTATATGACTGAAAGGACACTATTCCAGGTTCTAATCACCATTGTCTGTTTTACCTCCTTCCCCAGAACCCGCCCAGTGGTTCTCTTTCCTCTCCTGACTCCCAGAAATCCATTAATCCATTGCAACATTGTTTTCTGATTTTGTTGCAGAACCGGCTTTCATTTCTTCCCTTCTCAGCTAGGCATTGCTGTGCTTCTCTGCCCCTTATGGGAGACTGCCTACAATTGCAGGTAGGGCACTGAATATAAGAAATAGGTGACTTACTATTGTTGTTGTTGTTGTTATTATTATTATTATTATTATTATTATTATTATTAAAACTGTCTGTGTTGAGGGACAATTTTCTTCCCCCTCCCTGGTGTCCCTGCCCTTGCAGAGTCCAGGGATGAGAGTGATGGTTTGTGGCAGTGAAATTTTACCCTGTTCTGTTTTCCGCTTCTGTGAGTTCCTGGGTTGAAGTTGTCTAACTTTGCCATGCCCAGTGGGCAGGCTAACTTGTCTTTGGGTTTATTTAATATACCAGACTGCTCCTGAGGGACTGACTTGCTCCTTCCTCAGTCAGCTGGGCCCTTTCCCAAGATGGCCCAGGGGCCAGGTCTGGGTGGGGTTTGGGGCACTGTGATCTAGGCATGGACTGGTTTTCCCCTCTCCCATCCTCTGTACTCTGGGTTTTAGTTCAGCTGTGTTGCTTTCATTTATTCTCCCATATCAGACTTTATCTTTTGCCCTCATCTCAGAGTAACTGCTTTGCAAAAGCATCACTGATGCTCACCCTCCCTGGTACCTCCTGTTCGTCCATGATGAATCTCTCTGCTTCTGATAGTTTTTGACTACAATGTGACTGTCATTATCAGACATAATGTCTAATCCACCTTTGTTGCCTTAGTGCTGAGCTCAATACATTTTACACAGTGAGAACTTAATAAATGTTTCATATTCCTGAATATTTCTGGACCATACAAGGAGAAGATGCATTTTCCAGAGAGTTCCTTGATTTCCCAGAGAGATATATCCCAAGAGATGACCACAGCCTTCCTCCAACTATCAAGCTGGCATAATATGATTAAAAAACACACAATTCAGATGTGCTCTTAGAAAGCCTCAGGCACATGCCAAAGCGATGTGTGTGTTCTTCGAGATGCCTTTTTTCTTTATCCGAGGATATAGAAGCCACTTGATGATCTCCATATTTAACAATTATTTCTCACAGTTGGAGTATTTTTAGTGCTTACGGACAAATAGCATTTTAATTTGAACTCTATAAGGCAATAGGTTTACATTAAATGAACAAATACAAGTAGACATGAAGGAGACGAGTAAGTGTCTTCATTACAGGTGTGCAGTTCAGCAGAAATGACACTGAGTGAACCTTCAATAGTCTTGCCACGTGAAGTCCCCTCAGCTCAGCTGTAAAGTCAACGAATATGGTAACCTATGTGTGACAGAAGCTGCCACAGCTTCTCCTCAGCAGTGTAATATGACTTGGGATTTGCTTTTGTTATAAAGCTCACTGGACTCTCCATAAGACATGAAAGAGAAAAGTTTGATCCTGATTTGAAATAAATAACTCCAGCTGCTGATTTTTATTGTATTAGGATCTTGATACATGTGTAAAGAGTAGGTAGTGTGGATTAATTTGAGAGAACAATCTTGATTATAACACCACCCCTCAATGTTGTAGGCTCACAATATACTGAAGATACAGATTTGAATATCTCTGTGGGAGGTTTGAAGCCACTACTTGGACAGGTCAGACCGTACATGACTTGCTTTTGGTTCTACCATGCCTTTGTATCAAGGGAAATGGAGTGGTATTGTGGAGACAGCAGAAAAATCATGGGCTTTGGGAATAACAAAACATGAGTTCAAATCCCGACTCTGCCACTGTCTAGCATTTTGGCCCTAATCAAATAATGTAATCTTTCTCACCTCTAGTCTTAGTTCTCTAATATAGAGTTGAAGCACTAAACTCATAGAATTCTTGTGAGTATAAAATGATATCTGCATGCAAAATAATGTATTTATGCTACATGATGAGAATAAAGTAACATATACAACAGGTTTGGCTCCAAACAGGCTTGGTTCAGTAGATGGTGGTTACTATCGCTATTGTTTATTTTTGTCACTGGCTTCATGAGCTTGTTCCCACCTGTTTTCTGTGTTACTTCTCCCATAGACACAGCCATGCATGTCTTCTTAACTTGAGAATGTGTTTGTCACCTGAGCTTATGCAGGTCTGGGGTCTTACCTAGGTCTTTTTTCACAGCCTGGGTTCTTTGATAAGCTTTAACCCTTACCTACATTAGAGTCCCTCCTTGTGGAAGAATTACACCACCTTGCCTTACTGAATGCATTGTGACTATGTGATTTATTTTGTGTGTAGCAATGTCAGCAAAATTGGTGTATGACTTCCAGGCACAGAACCTCTGACATGTGCGTGTCCATTTTACTCTGCAGCTGCAATCCTGGAACCACTGGAGGGTATCCCTGAGTGACTATAATGAGCAGGGCTTCACTGATGGCTATGATAGACACAATATGAGGAAGAAGTAAACTTTCTCATTAGAGGAGACCTCTGGCTTGTTTGTTGTTGTAGCATGAGCTGGCCCATCCTATTATTTCAAGTCTTATGCCTTAACTGTTGTGCCAAGTTAGAGTCTCATTTACCTGGCAACAGCCCTATCAATCTACATAAATTTTTGCTTCCTGTCTGATTTTTCTACCCATCCAATATTTGTCCCATTGGGTAGAAGAAGGCCATAGGCTAGGCTTTTGTCAGATCCATGCTTGCTCGGTTTCCTGCTAGTTGGTGTACTTAGACACAGTGTTACTCTTTCCTATTTTATGAAAAAATACCTGAGGAAACAAACTGAAAAGTAAAAAAGGTTTATTTTGGCTCATGGTTTCAGAAGTTTCAATCCATGATTACCTGGCCCTGTTACTTTGGGGCTATGGTGACACAGGATATTATGATGGGAGCTTGATGGTGGGAAGCAGAGAGAAAGAAGGGACCAGTATCCAACGATCCCTTCAAAGGCAGCCCTCTAGTGACTAAACTTCCTACCACTAGGCTATACTTCTTAAAACTTCCACCACTTCCCAACAGTGTCACAGGCTGAAGACCGAGTCTTTAAGACGTGACATTTGGGGAACACTCAAGATTTGAACTATAGCACACCCTTACCCGCTAAAGACCTGTAAACTGGATTACAATCTACAGATACAAACAATTCAGGCTAAGAAGGGTGATTCTGATACACTTCAATTCTTTCATGTCTCTTATTTTCTGCTGCTCTTTCTGACTTGTCACGTGCTCATAGTTCTCCAGAGAATGGCCTGGGTTGGAGCAAAGTGGGACTTCGGCAGTGTCTATTCTTGTCTGACCCTGGAGCGCACTGTCTTCCTTGTGATATCAGGGTCACTTCACCTTCATATTCAGGACTTAACGATCCTGGAGATCTGAGCAGTTGCTGCCTTACTTTGGGGGTTTGGTCTCCTCTATTTTTCCGAGTGCCTCAGTGGGCTTCTGTCCTGTTCTTTAGCTCCCCTCTGGCTTTACACAGGCCCAGGATCTTTCCAAGATAAAGACTGCTTCATGTTCACAGACCAGGGATTTTAACAGGTACCCAGAGCTGCCCTCTTGAGCTGAGACCTAATGCTAACTAGTTGTTGTAAACAACAGAACATGTCTTCAGCGAAAAAGGGGTTTACTGTGCATGTTAGTAAGTTTGAACTTCTATAACCAAGTACCACAGACTGAATGGCTTATAAACAACCACCAAAATTTATTTCTTATGATTCTGGAGGCTGGAAGTCAAGGTCAGTGTGGTCAGTTCTGGTGAGAACACTCTCCAGGTTGTGGATGGCCAACTTTATGTCTGCGTAGGGAGCTTCCAGAATTTTACCCACATCCGTCTCAGCAGGAGTGTGCTGCGAGGAAACAGAGCCAGTGCCATCTGCTCTGCCCTTGATTGCTTTCTCTTAAGCAGACAGGTGCCGTTCTACACATTACCTCTGCTGGGTCAATTACAGTGATTTCAAAGGACACAAATGCATCTGACAAGTCTCATTGGAAAGAAAATTCCTTCAGATTAGCAACAAATTGATCTGATTACCTAATCCTAGTATCATTCAGAAGAAAAATGCCAGCCAGAAATGGAGTGGCAATCTTTATTCATAACAATCCGGGAGAAAATGGAGAGTATAAGGAAAGCTTGAGGCAAAAAATAAAAAAATGCCTGTACTATGAAGCTCCCAAAATACCAACATCTCAAATGTTCCTTTGCACAAACAGACAGGGCAGGTATTTAGGAAATACTAAGCATATTATAGGTTGTGTTAGCTTTCTGTTGACATGGCAAAATACCCTAGAAAAACAACTTAAAGGAAGAAAGGTTTATTTTGGCTCATGGTTTTAGAAGATTCGGTCTGTAGTCAGCTCCAGTGACTTCAGACCTGTGGCAAGGCAGGAAGGAGCATCACAGTGGAACTGCATAGTGGAGGAAAGCTGCCCGCCATGTGGCAGCTAGGAAATAAAAAGAGGGAGAGTCCAGGGCCAGAATACACCCTTCCAAGGCATAACCCCAGTGACCCACATTTTCCAACGTGGCCTTCTCTCCTAATGTTCCTACCACCTCTCAATAATGCCATCAAATATGACTCCATCCATGAGGTCAGAGCCCACATCATCAAATCACTTCCCAGAAGGCTCACCTGTGAACATAGCTGCTTTGTGGACCAAGCTTTCAAAGATGTTCAAGAGCCAAATTATAACTCAGGTTTATGATTTATCTTTCTGTAACCATGAAAGTCTCAAGACCTCAATGTTTATAAGAGTGATAGGACGTGGCTTTGCTTTTCTGTTAGTAACTACCCAATTATATTTAGGTAAGAGGTATGTTTACATTGTGTGAACCCAGGAAGAATGGTGAGCTCTGGCTGTGATCTCCAGTAGGCTGGGGATGCATATTGGTCATGATATCATTGGTAATATGGTGGATGATAAGTGGATCCACTTAAATAGATCTCTGCCGTGATAACAGTTGGTCTTGATGTATTGCCTCTATGGTAAAGATTTATCTAACCCAGCAAAGTTATTTCTTCCTTCCTGTCTCCTCTCATGGTGTTCTAGGTACAATCCTGTGAAGATATTTCTCAAATATCAAATGATATTTGTTCAATCAAATATTTAATCAGTGTTTATTAGATATCAAGTTCTGACTGTGCTAAAATGCATTAGCAACACACTAATCCATAGTCTCGGTTTCTACTACTTTACTACATGTCCTTGTCAGGCATTTGTTGAACTATGTTACTCAAGAATATTATCCTTTATCTCAAGAAAATTATAGTCTGGTAGAGTATTGTAGACACTGCTGGTTAAATGCTGAGAAAGCACTATTTTGCTTCTCTTCTGGGACAGATGAATTTTAATGTGATGTCTTCTCCTTTATCATGTGACCTAATGAAATCACAATTACTTCAAAGTCATCGTGGTAAACTAATGACTATATTCATGTCTGGGTAGGGGGTATAGATCACGTGATTCAAGGCTGACTAAAGAGAAGGTAGAGGAAGTGGGCTGCAGAAACTTCTGGGAAAGATTTCTTCACTATATAAAGAAACACATACAGATGCAGGATATTTTCATTTTTTGATTTAGTGCTGGGGAATTCTGTATTTATTTGCTCCAAAGAGGACAGCTTCCCCCTAGTTAAGCTAACAGGGTAACAAAAAGGTAGACATAACCTGAGTTCTCACTGCTACCTTTAAGTTATTCAAATGATTCAAACCGAGTGTATTCTACAATGAAATGAAGGTTATGATGCCTAATAAGTATCCTTATGTTTATGCTTACTGGCTGAATGCTTACTTGCTAATTCAGAGATGCACTGATAAAGCCTAAATTTGCTGCCACACCAAGGCAGAACATGACAAACACAAAAAGAGAGGTGTGAAGTGCTGTGAAAAGTCAGGAGAGGGAGGCAAATACAATCCACTGGGGTGAGAAGAGGTAATCAGAAAAACAGACTTACAGCATAAGTCACACATAGGTAACACAGTTAGACCACAAGCCCTCTTTTTCTCCTCTTCTCTCTGCTTCCTCCTCCCTTTCTTTTTTCCCTTCTCCTCCTCCTCTCCCTTCCCTCCTCCTCCCCTCCTCTCCCCCATCCCTCTTCTACCCCTCCTCTCTCCTCTAGTCCCCTCCCTCACCCCTCCCCCTTCCTCCCTCCTCCATCTCCTCCTCCTTCTCCTTTCCTTCTCCTTCCTCCACTTATTCTTCATTTTGGTATGTGTATGGAGTATAGAATGTCCAAAATCTTATGCCATGTTAAAAATATTTTTTCCTATAAAATTTAACTTTTTTTTTTTCACACTTTTCACCAGTTCCCACTTAGCAACATAGGCTGTGGTTGAGGACTGAAATTTCTTTACACAGGGCTCAGGCTTTTCTCCAGACTTGCCCTTTCTGGCCATGGTGGTTTTTGCCTGCTATCTCTATGAAAGAAGAACTATTTGCTGCAGAAAAGGTTATTGCTTTTTCTCTTGAGAATAAAAGTTCAGAGTAAAGTTTAGCAGAATAATAGGTACATAAACCAGATTTGGGATAGATTTAAAAATTGGGCTATGTAATTCATTCATTTATTTGTTTAAGTCCATGAAGGAAAGTGGAGGGAAAGGGACTCATTTGAGGGCATTTGCGGATTAGAAAAAGATTCATTTCACAGGCAAGGGAAACTTGAGCTTGTTTCCGAGCACAAAGATGTAGTTCATTGTATGTTAAGTGCAACAAGACTCCTTAAAAATATGAATGATACCCATGGAACCTTCTATAACTCTGGGTCTACAGGAATCCTAAAGTACTATATATCCTAGATATTCATTTTCCCAAGCACTTTATCGTATAAATGACACATTATGGGCTAGAGAATCCCGTCATTATATTTAATATACTACTGGATTTACCTACTAAGGCAGAGGACTGATTAAGATAAATATAGACAATGATCTCATCCTGGCAAGAATTGCTATGGAAGAAGAATTTGACAAGAAGATCCCCTTTTTATCTGGACAATGAAATATATCAATTTCTCAAAACTGTCATGCTTGGACTGTTCATCGGGTGAGAGAATGGGAGGAGGAGGACATACATCAGTTTTATAATCTGCAGCCTACCCCTCAGACCAAATCAGGAAGGAAAGTGCAAGAGAACACATTTGGAAGAAAATTTATTTTCAAAACATCTGGAAGAGGGGACAAGTGCAGTCAGCTCAATTCCAACATTTTATGAAGAAGAAAATATTTTGCTTTTAAGATGTCTTCATTTACCCTCATTAGCTACAAAGTTTTTACCAATACTCAGAAGTAGTGTATTAGAATTAATAATGTGTTTTTAAAAAAGTGCAACAGTGATGTAACTAGCATTTTAGCATAAGGTTAATGATTTTAAAATAGAAAGGCTAGTGATGTGCTTAAAAATAAAAAAAAAATAGAATATCACAATTGAATTGACCTTCTTCCATTCATTCTAATTACTGGTCACCTAATGAGGTTGAGTGAAGAGTTAGAATTGTTGCAGGTAAGAATATTTGCAAAAACATGAAACGGGTCTTGAAAACCTTAACAGGTGAAATCCATCCAGAAAATGAAAATGGGAGTTGAATGTATGTGCAGAAGAATATGCAGCTTAGTTTTGCACACTGAGAAAGTGTGCTGAAGATGCACTTGAACATTTCATCTGGGATCCTAGTTTAGCTATGAATACTAGGAAAATAAATAAAAATAAAGATGGTAAAATAACATCGTGTTTTAACAAGATTCTACTAGCGAGTTCTGGTATGAGAGTTAATCTGGGCTTTGATGCAGTACAGCAGGAATTCAAAACAGTGGTGATATTTTTTTTTTTTTTTTGTGGGTACCGGGGGGTCGACCTCAGGACCTCGCGTGCCAGTAGGCGCCCGTGCCACTGAGCGATATCACCGGCCCCTTTTTCGTATGTGGGATCCGGGAGTCAAACTCGGGCCCTCGCGCTTGCCGGGCAGGCGCTTAAGCCGCTGAGCCATCTCACTGGCCCAACAGTGGTGATATTTGAGGGGCATCTTGGAGCCTGGACAGTGGCATCAGAGTTCTGGCCTTATCTCCCAGTTCCCTCTCTTATAACTGTGCAATCATGAAAACTTAACTTTTCAATGACTCACCTTTCTTACTGGCAAAATGAGATTATTTACAGCACCTTACGAGTTGTGTGGCAGGACAAAGGTGATAGTACATTTAAAGTGTAAACATGCTAAAGCTCTGTAAATGTAGAATGCTAAAGACTGCATGTGACTCATTATGTATTTAGCAATCAATTCACAGAAAGGATTTATTAGATATTAAACACCACTGTAAAGCTATCTTGTATATGTAGTGTTTGAATAAGTAACATATTTTGAAACTGTCACAAGTCCTGCAAATTTAGGATGAAGGGGGAAATTTAATAATGTACAAAAATTTTACCCCTGTGAAGATAATTTGACATAGGAGAGGATTAATAATTCTTTGTTGAATAAATATGTGAGTGTAAAAATCAGTAAACTGTAGTTACCTTGTTCTTTATATGGATAGGAGAAACATAATGAATTGATCTACAAGCTACTTGAATATAAGAATGATATTTTAATATAAAAACAAAATAACATTTAAGTGCCAGTTTACAATTAAGAGCACCATTAAATATCTTTGTGTTTTATGCATCACATAAAACCTATACACACTTAAAAAGAGCAATGTATTTATGCACAAGACATGTTTTACTCAGTGAAATATATTCTATTTTTTTTTTTTTTTAATTTTATTTTAAAGAGAAGAAAAAACAAAACAAATCAAAAGAAGAACAAATTTTCAAAACAACATAATAGGAGGGTAAGAATGGTTAATACATTGCGTATTACTATCTTTAAGTTAGTTATTCAGGACACCAGACATTAGCATTTAATTATCCAAACATTATTGGCACAAACCTTACTCTTCAATGAACTAAGTAAAAATCGTAGTGTATCTATCTTAACCATCTTATATATATATATACAATTTTTTTCCCTTTCCCTTCTTTCTTTTCCTTATTCCAGTCTCTCTTTCCTTTTGACCAGTTTCTTTTTGATTCACCATGTCTATTGTACATTTTGGATCTTATATACTCTTTCAGTTTCTCATACTAGAGAGACAATACGATGCTTACACATGTGCTTCTGGTTTATTTCACTTATGAGTATTTTCTCGAGTTGCATCCATTTACCTATAAAAGTCTCCAGTTTATCCTTCTTAATGGCTGAATAGTACTCCATTGTATAAAAATACCACATCTTTCTTATCCATTCCTCAGTTGATGGGCATTTGGGTTGTTTCCAAGATCTGGCTATTACAAATTGTGCTGCTATAAACATGGGTGCACATATATCGCTGTGGTATGATGTTTTTAATTCTTCTGGGAAGATGCCCAGAAGGGGAATAGCTGGGTCAAATGGGACCTCCAACCCTAGCTTTTTGAGGAATCTCCACACTGACTTCCACAGTGGCTGTACCAGTCGACACTCCCACCAACAGTGGAGAAGGGTTCCTTTTTCCCCACAGCCCCTCCAGCATTTGTTATTAGTTGATTTCTTTATAGTAGCCATTCTTTCTGGGGTGAGATGGTATCTCAGTGTTGTTTTAATTTGCATCTCTCGAATGACTAGTGATGTTGCACATTTTTTTGTATATTTATTTGCCATTAGTATTTCTTCATCTGAGAAATGTGTATTCATCTCAGATGCCCATTTTTGGAGTGGGTCTTTACATTTGGGAGGTCTGATTTTTTTGAGTTCTTTATATGTTCTCGATAGTAATCCTTTGTCTGAGGAACAGCTGGCAAACATTTTTTCCCACCTTGTGGGTTGTCTCTTCACTCTGTTGGTGGTTTCTCTTGCTGTGCAAAAGCTTTTTAATAAGATGAGATCCCAGTTATTGATTCTTTGGGATAGTTCCCGTGCGGTTGAGTTTTTATTCATAAAGTCTTTGCCTACACCAATGTCTCCAAGGGTTTTACCTATCCTACCTTCCAGCAGATTTAATGTTTCTGTTTTAATATTTAGGTCTCTGATCCATTTTGAATTTAGTTTAGTGCATGGTGAAAGATATGGGTCTAGTTTTAATCTTCGGCATGTGTAGAGCCAGTTTTTCCAGCACCATTTATTAAAGAGGCTATCTTTCTTCCAGCGAATGTGTTTGGCACCTTTGTCAAAGATAAGGTGGCTTAGTATGTCTGGGGTTGTTTCAGCATCTTCTAATCTGTTCCATTGATCTTCAGGTCTGTTTTTTTGCCAGTACCACACTGTTTTTATCACAGTAGCTTTATAGTATAATTTCAAGTCGGGGATTGTGATGCCCCCTGCCTTGCCTTTGTTGCCCAGAATTGCCTTTGCTATTCTAGGTCTCTTCTGATTCCAAATGAATTTTAGGATTGTTTTCTCTAATTCTGTGAGATATGCTGTTGGAATTTTGATTGGAATTGCATTAAATCTGTATAACAATTTTGGAAGTATGGCCATTTTCACTATATTGGTTCTTCCTATCCAGGAGCAAGGGATATCTTTCCATTTTCTGATATCCTCTTCAATCTCCTTTTTCAGAGTACTGTAGTTTTCAGTATAGAGGTCTTTTACATCCTTCGTGAGGTTGATTCCTAGGTATTTCATTTTTTTGGATGTTATTGTGAAAGGTATTGTTTCCCTAATTTCTCTTTCAGTAAGTTTGTTATTTGTGTACAGGAAGGCTATTGACTTTTGAGTATTGACTTTGTATCCAGCTACACTACTGAATTTGCTTATCCAATCTAGCAGTTTTTTAGTGGAGTTTTTGGGGTCTTCTGTGTAGAGTATCATGTCATCTGCAAATAATGATAATTTAACTTCTTCCTTTCCAATCATTATTCCTTTTATTTCTTTCTCTTGTCTAATCGCTCTGGCTAAAGTTTCCAGAACTATGTTGAATAAGAGTGGGGACAGTGGACATCCTTGTCTTGTTCCTGATTTTAGAGGGAAGGCTTTCAGTTTTTGGCCATTTAGTATGATATTGGCTGTTGGTTTGTCATAGATAGCTTTTACCAGATTGAGATAAAGACCCTCTATTCCAATTTTCTGTAGGGTTTTTATCATGAAAAGGTGCTGGACTTTGTCAAAAGCTTTTTCTGCATCTATTGAGATGATCATGTGATTTTTGTCTTTGGTTCTGTTAATATGCTGTATTACATTTATTGATTTACGTATGTTGAACCATCCCTGCATCCCTGGGATGAATCCAACTTGGTCATGGTGTATAATCTTCTTGATGATTTGTTGGATTCTGTTTGCCAGTATCTTATTAAGGATTTTTGCATCTATGTTCATTAGGGAGATTGGCCTGTAGTTCTCTTTCTTAGTTGGGTCCTTCTCTGGTTTTGGTATCAGGGTAATGCTTGCTTCCAGGAATGAATTTGGGAGTATTGCTTCCCTTTCAATTTCATTGAAAAGTTTGAGAAGTAGGGGCGTTAGCTCTTCTCTAAATTTCTTGTAGAATTCGGCAGTGAATCCATCAGGGCCTGGGCTTTTCTTTGTTGGGAGGTTTTTAATTACATCTTCAATTTCACTGGCTGATATTGGTTTATTTAGGATTTTTAAATCTTCTTGATTCAGCTTTGGTAATTCATACGAATCTAGGAATCTGTCCATTTCTTCTGCATTTTCCATCTTAGTAGAATATAAATTTTCAAAATAGGTATAGATGATCTTCTGGATTTCTGCAGGGTCCGTCGTGATATCACCCTTTTCATTTTCAATTGCATGGATTTGAGTCTTTTCTTTTCTTTTTTTAATAAGGTTGGATAAGGGTTTGTCAATCTTATTTATTCTTTCAAAGAACCAACTTTTTGCTTCATTGATTCTTTGTATTGTTTTTTTATTCTCCAATACGTTAATTTCTGCTCTAATCTTTATAATTTCCTCCCTTGTATGGGCTTTTCGCTTAACCTGCTCTTCTTTTTCTAGAAGCTCGAGGTTCACCCTTAAGTTGTTTATTTGCGCTTGCTCTATTTTCCTGATATAAGTGTTTAATGCTATAAATTTCCCTCTTAGGACTGCTTTCATTGTATCCCATAAGTTCCGGTATGTTGTACTGTCATTATCATTCAGTTGTAGAAAGTGACTAATTTCTTCTTTAATTTCATCTGTGACCCATTGGTTGTTCAGGAGGATGCTGTTTAATTTCCATGTGTTTAGGGAGTTTTTGTGGGATCTTTTGCCATTGATTTCCAATTTCATTGCACTATGGTCTGATAATATGCATGGGATAATTTCAATTCCTTTGCATTTACTTAAGCAGGTTTTATGAGCTAGTATGTGGTCTATTTTGGAGAACGTCCCATGTGCAGCTGAGAAAAATGTGTATTCTGATGTTGTGGGATGGAACACTCTGTAGACATCTACTAAGTCCATTTGTTCAAAAGTTTGGTTCAGTTCTACTATTTCATTATTGATTTTCTGTCCAGTTGATCTATCTTTTTGTGACAGTGGAGTATTGAGATCTCCCAATATAATTGTATTAGTGCTTATTTGATTTTTCATGTCCTTTAGTACTTGTTTTATATAGCTGGGTGCATTGGTATTTGACGCATATATATTTATGATTGTTATCTCTTCCTCTTGGATTGTTCCCTTTACAAGGATGTAATGACCGTCTTTATCTCTCTGAATCCTTCTTGGCTTGAAGTTCACTTTGTCTGCAAAAAGAATAGCTACCCCTGCTTTTTTCTGGGTTCCTGTGGCATGGAGTATTGTTTTCCATCCTTTGACTTTCAGTCTATGAATTTCTTTCTGAATTAAATGTGTTTCTTGTATACAGCATATTGTTGGATCTTGCTTCTTGATCCATTTCGCCAGTCTGTGCCTTTTGATTGGTGAATTGAGACCGTTAACATTGATGGTTAAAACTGATATGTATTGACTTGTCATGATATTTTCCTGTTGTTGGTTCCCACTCTTTGTTTTTCCGCTTTCCGGCTATTTAATTATTTGCCCTGCCTGGTGGATTCCTTCTGTTGGGGTTCCTATCTCTTTCTAGAATGTCCTTCAGAACGTTTTGGAGTGCTGGTTTGGTGGTCATAAATTTTCTCAGATGTTCTTTGTCATGAAAGTATTTTATTTCTCCATCAATTTTGAAAGATAGTTTTGCAGGGTACATCAATCTGGGCTGAAAATTATTTTCCTTTAGAGCTTGCAATACATCATTCCAAGCTCTTCTTGAATTGAGGGTTTGTGCTGAAAAGTCAGCTGTGATTCTGATGGGTTTTCCTTCATAGGTGATTTGTCTCTTCTCCCTAACAGCTTTTAAGATTCTGCCCTTCTGTTGAATTTCTGGGATCTTGACTATAATATGTCTGGCTGAAGTTTTTTTTTGATCATGTCTAGTTGGTGTTCTGAAAGCTTCACTTATAGAGGTGTCAAATTCCTTTTCTCTTCCAGGAAAGTTCTCCCTGATTATGTCTTTGAACAAGGTTTTAATGTCGTTGATGTTATCTCCTGCTTTTTCATTTATTCCAATTATTCTTAAGTTGTTTATCTTTGAGTCATCTAGCAGCTGCTGAATTGATTTTTCATGGTCCCTTGCTATTTTTAAGAATTTTTCCATTTCATGATCACTAATTGCAAGCCTATCTTCTATATCTGAGATCCTGTCCTCGCATTGGCTTATTCTGCTACAAATACTTTCAATGGAATTTTTTATCTCTTGGATATCTGTTTGAATCTGCCTTATGGATTCCATTTCTTTCCTATGCTGAGCATTCATGGTTTCTATAGTTTTCTTAAGTTCATCTATTTTTTTGTCTGTATCAGCTATAGTGTCCTTAAGCATGGTCTTTGTTGTAGACATTATCTCTGCAGTTATCTGTGAGATTATTTCTGTTTTAATTTTTTCCAGAACCTCATTCAGTTGCTTTGTTGTTACCACTTCAGATAGGCCAGGTGGGTGGCTTTCGGATTGTCCCACCTCGTTGCTCCCTAGGTTTGCCTTTGGTGAATTGGATGTGTGGGGTTGCATCTTGTTTAAGTGACGTCTCATGTTTTCTTTCTTTAATTCCTGGGGTGATGTTTGCAAATTACCTATAGTAGGTTACTTTATTGCTAGTGTTTAAGATCTTTAGAAGATGACTACTTCTCTGCAGTATCTTCCAAGTGGAGCTTGCTTTTGTGTTTTGAGCTTTCTGCCAGATCCTACCTCTTCAATTCGTTGGGTATGCGAAGTTGCTACCTGTTTGGCCCAGTCCTTGATTCTTTGGTACTGTGCCACTGTATTTTCTGTGTCCCTTAGTCAATCTCAATCATGAAATATCAGGAAGGAAAGATGTTTAGAACAATTATTTCACATTTGGCTATAATGTTAACTAAAGCATCAAACACAGCCTAGAAAATGACAGACTGAGCTAACCAGTTATTTACCACTTTTAGCTGTATAGAGTTGCGGTTATATAACAAAATCTAAAACACACCAGAAAAATTATATGCAGTATACAAGTCCTATGTATGTCAATTTTTCCCTAAGGAGTTTAAATTTAAAATGAGTTAAGGAGGAAATAGAGTATTGGGAGAAGAGGAAGGAATTAGATGTAAGGTTAGAGGACCAAGAGGGATCCCACTAAAATTGGGACACTAGTGCAGAGAACAGGTGGTAAAAAGAGAAGGAAGTGATAAAAGGAAGAACAGATCACGACCACAATCACAAAGAAGTTAGAGGCGCTGTTTACACTCATATAAAAAACCAGAGAGAATAATGAAGGAAAGAGCAAATACACATACAGAAACAATAACGAAGATAAAAGCAATAAAACAGACAGATCAAAAATAAAACCCCACCAAAAAACAAAACTAAACAAAACAAAAACAAACAAACAAAAAAAAACCCTTTGCCAGAACAAAAAACAAATCAGTGAGAAGAAAAAAAAAAATAATAATAAAAAAAAAAAATAAATAAAAATAAGAAAAAAAAAAAATTAAAAAGAATCAGTTCCAGGTGTTGACTTTGTTGTAGGCAGCTACCTGTTCTGTGCAGGTCCGTCCCAGTAAGCCAGGAGCGCCCTCTGGCGGGCGGTGAGCAGAGGCGCGTACTTTCAGGTAGAGACCAGTCTAGCTCGCCTCCGCTCTCAGCGCCCTTTCACGGTCCCTGGGCCTGAGAGGCTCAGCGCGCTGTCCGAGCGCGGATTTCCTGCACTGGTTCCCGCCGCTCTGGTTTTTCGCCACGCCCCCCACAATGGCGCCGGGCCAGTCGCTCTCTGGCGCGGGACAGGTGTGGCTGTGAGTCCAGTCTCGTTCGCCTGCTGACCTCAGCACACTTTCGTGGGCTCAATTGAGAGGCCCTGTGCTGCCCTGTCCGGAGCACAAGTTCCCAGAGCAGTTTCCGAGCCGCTCTGAGTTTCGCCACACCCCCCACAATGGCGCCCGGCCGGTCGCTCTCTGGCGCGGGACAGGTGTGGCTGAGAGTCCAGTCTCGTTCACCTGCTGACCTCAGCACACTTTCGTGGGCTCAATTGAGAGGCCCTGTGCTGCCCTGTCCGGAGCACAAGTTCCCAGAGCAGTTTTTGAGCCGCTCTGAGTTTCGCTACACCCCCCACAATGGCGCCCGGCCGGTCGCTCTCTGGCGCGGGGCAGCTGTGGCTGAGAGACACTCACCGCCGGTCAGCGCCGTTCTCCGCCGCTCCCCTGCCCCGCCGCTGTCTCAGGATCCTCCGTGGGGGCTCCCTGGGCGCCAGCTGCCACCGTGTGTCCGTAGAATTGAGCCTCCGCCGGCGCTCCAACTCCCGGGATATTAGAAGGTGCGCGCGCGCGGTCTGCTCCTTCTTTCCGTCTTCTTTGTTGGAAGTCACCCGTCACTGGTGCTGGGGGTCCCAGATTGCCCTTCAGAACTTCTCTGGGTTTCGGGGAGACATCTCCCCTCCTCCTGCGCTTTCCGGGTCGCTATTTTCTCGTGTTCCAATGGTAACTTTTAGAGAGAGTTTCATTGCCTGCTTCTTACTCATCCGCCATCTTCTATTCAATCCTCTGAAATCGGTTTCCCTAGGTAGAGACAGAATCGCAGAGGAAACGCTAGTCCTCTTGTGACCGCGACCCCTGGAGAGACCCAGAAAGGGACTGATTTAGGAGTGCAGCGGGGAAAACCAACTCGGCCTCGCGGTCCATACTGGAAGTCGTGGTGCCCGCGGCATCGCTGAGTGCAGTTCCAAGACCCCAGCCTGAAGGACAAAATCTTCTATTTTTTTTTTTAAATATTCTTTATGTGTGTGTTTTAAGTGTCAGGTAGCAAGCTGGGTGAGACCAAGCAAGCTTCTAAACAGAGAATTTCCTTACCTATAAAGTAGAGGTAGCATAATAAATCTGTTTAGGATTGTGGTGAAGATTAAATGAAATATTTCAGGTGCATTATGAGCATGCTTCTAGGTGCATAGGAAGAGCATGATACACATTATTTTTATGGTCAGTATTATTATTCAGTGCCTGCTGTAGACAATGCGGTCTTATAGAACTGCTCTTATGAGTTCTGGAACCGTTTAGAAGCTCTCAATTCCTAGGCTAGAGTGGAGAAAGTTTTAGGTTTGAATCCTCACCCTTTATTCACTTGCCAGTGACATGATTTCACACTCCAAGGAAGTAAAAGTAAGCTGTGTTGGAGTGATAGACCATTCCAGTATTTAACGGTAAAACCTTTAAAGAAGAGGAGTGTATTATTTCCCATTTTCTAGAGCCCACCTATGTTCCTTGGCTTATGACTTCTGTTTTGATTGTGTTCCTTGCTGAATTGTGTATCTTCACATTCATATTGAAGTCACAATCTCCTGCACCTTGACATGGAACTACATTTGGGTATAAAGTCTTTAAAAAGGTGAATAATAAGGGTGTTGTAGATGGCCATAGTACACTGTGACTGGGGTTCTTTTGAAGAGAGGAAGAGACGAAGAGGTGAGCAGACACCAGGAAAGGCCACCCAGGACAGAGAAAGAGGAGGGTCCGCAAACAAATTCCAGAGGGCACAGGAGAAATCAAATCTGCCACCATCTTGATCTAGAACTTTCTGCCTTTAGAAATGTGAGACACCTAATGTAGAGCATTTTTTTATGGTGTTCTTAGCAAACTAAAACTATGTTTAAAACCAGCAGCACTGCAGTTCTTTAACCATTCTTCCCTCTGCGCATTT
This sequence comes from Erethizon dorsatum, assembly GCA_028451465.1. NCBI lineage: Eukaryota > Metazoa > Chordata > Mammalia > Rodentia > Erethizontidae > Erethizon > Erethizon dorsatum. Next base: position 118,049,095 of record CM051828.1, on the reverse strand, counting down.
CTTTAACCGGGAAAGGTTCTCTGCTTTTAAAGGCTTGTGGTTAGCTTGGGCCTACCCAAGTAATTCAGGATCATCTATCCTCCCATGTCAAGAATTTAACCCTAGCCACATCTACAAAAGTCCCTTTGCCATATAAGACAACATACCCTAAGCTCTGGGAATTAGGACAGGGGACATAGACATCTTTGGGGAGGAATAACCATTACTCTGCCAACCAGGAGACACAGTATTCTTGAGATTGTATAATCCACGGTTCAAGAAATATGATTTGTTTTAAAAATAAAGTGCTAATTTTGTTGCTTTTGAGAAAGCCTATTATAATGAGCTCAACTATTTAATAGAACCAGATTTTTTCCCTTGCATTTTCTCATTTCCTTATTCCAGGATCCAGGTTTTAATTAAAATTTGCCTTGTTCCTTGCTTTTCAGCAGGATGCAAAAGGACTTAGCACATTTTTTTTTCCAGTACTAGGGATTGAACAAAGGGCATTCCTCAGCTCTTTTCTATTTTGAGATAGATTCTTAAAAAGTCAATAAGTTGCCTACACTGCGCTCAAAGTTAAGATCCTCCTGTTTCAGCCCCCTGTTAATACACATTTTTGACATGAAAAGAGGATTCTATACCAGCCCACTTCTTAGCATCTTCCAGATTCCCTCCAGCTCGTTCTACCTAGGGACTTGCCTCTGTACTGAGGAGAGTTACTAACAAAAGCCATCAGCTGCAAGAGCCTTTCATCCCATCTGTAAGTGAGCCCCATAGAAAATACACTGAGAATCTTTTTCTTGCAAAAGTCTCCTACTGCCAATGGAAAGTTGGGGAATGAATCACATCACATAGCTTGCTTTTTCATGATATGGGTCTCAAAGGCGCTATTAAAAGTCTATTAAATCTATTTTATCAGCTTCCATTGGAACTGCAGATGATAACTTCATGTTGGAATTCATCTTACACACACCAATTATAATATCAGAAGTGTGCTGAGTTGAATTTTCATATTTTCATTTGATGGTGAGGGCCAGCTGGAAAGCATTCTTCACTGTGAATTAAGTGTCATGTGCATCTTTAAATTTAGATAGTAAGACACACACCAAACACACAATGCTGGAAAGATGAAAAGAAATAGCAAGCAGGAGACCCATTTGGGGCCAACTTACAACTGCACTTCCAGTCATCAATTAAATGACTTTGCCTACAGAGGGATTCCAAATGCTTTTTGTTCTGGTCAGAGAATAAATTACTATAGTTCCTATAACATCTCACTCTTGAACACCTTAACATTTAGCTTTCATGTTCAGGAATAGTTCTCAAAACAAAGTGACAGTTGTTTTCCAAGTTATAAACACAGCACTGAATCTGTTATAACCTCTTTCACTGTTTCTTCCATGACTTCAGCTGGTGCTGCTGAAAAAGCGCATCAAGTATCTTCCCCTTCTCCACTATGTAAGAGTTCATGGCTCATTTCAAACGGAGTCAGCACAAAGCGAGGCTTTATGGCAGGATCTGAATGTGGTTTCTTGGGTGGCATCTGGCAGTTTTCCATCTTAGGCAAATAAGTCAGGGCCTGGCATTCCCCAGGGGCTTTCCTGTAGCGCCGCATTGAAGCAGAAGGAGAGAAATGACGGCTGGAAGTGTCAGGGGTTTCATGCTAGAAGAACTTGGATCTACATTCTGTTATTTCAGCTGTCAAGTTCCTAAAATGGATAAAGATCTTTGCAGTCACTCCGGGAGACTTCTTTGTGTAGGATCACATCTTTACAAATTTAGTGAAAACAGAAGTGACACAGTTCAGTAAATATTTCTATCAGCCAAAAGGATGTAAACAAGAAAAGGTGGAGGAGGTACCCTGAACACAAGCTTTGCTTGCTTCCCAGCACTGTTTTGGGCTGTTCCACAGAATCCACAGGTAAGTGAGAAAAGGAACCAGCTCCTTTTCCACTTGACATTGTGTCCCAAAAGAGCATCTCTTTCCACTTACAAAGCTATGAGCATATCTGTCAGCTCTTTTGGACCAAGAAACCTGTCTTTTGACAATTAGATGTTGAAACAAAATTTAAAAACACCATTTTTCCCAGATTAGTGTTATGCTTGTTTAAACTATTATAGAGGACTTCCACTTGTAAGGAATGTTAGGGTTTGTGGTAGATTGCAGTTATGACCCCAATTTTTTTTTGTGGGTAGCGGGGGGTCGACCTCAGGACCTCGCGCGCCAGCAGGCGCCCGTGCCGCTGAGCGATATCACCGGCCCCTTTTTCATATGTGGGATCCGGGAGTCGAACTCGGGCCCTCGCGCTTGCCGGGCAGGCGCTTACGACGCTGAGCCATCTCACCGGCCCGACCCCAATTGTTTGAGCATCTCTGTATGCACATCTAGTGCTGGGTGATTTTGCTGCAGGTCCTTTCATTAGAGATAAAGAATCTGTTTCCTTATCCCATATGAACAGCCCATGGAAGATGGCAGAAGTGACTGTATGCCACTTCTGAGCATATTCCTCAAAAGACTCACATGCTTTCGCTTTCCTTCTTGCACATTTGTGTTGTCATGTGCTTTTGGCTTACCTATATAGGCAGGAGTGAGCTGACCAACCCATGGATGCAAAAGCAAGGCAATTGAGAGCAGCTGACCCAGCCTAGCGTAGTGGTCCCCTGAGTGACCTACAGACACATGAACTGTCATAGGAAATTTGTATTGTTTTAAACTACTATGCTTAAATATTTTATCGAGCTGTGGTTTTGTGGCAATAGCTCATTGATAGTAGTGTTAATACTTATTACTCAATGGATATCAAATGAATCAGTAAAACTCTATCCAAAATATTTCTGCACGTGTGAATAGATGTATAAAAATATATAGGTGGATATAAGTGAAATATGTAAAGCACACAGACAAGTAAACTTAGCCATGCATAATGTGGACTGCATACCTGATAGAAGTTCAGTTTATGATAGAGCTGAAAAATACCTGTCATCTAGTGATGCCTTGGTCATCACATTTTGTATTACTCAGTGCTTACGACAGTCAGATATAGAAGAGTGCAAAACATCTATCTGCACACTGGAGACCCAAAGGATGCAGCTGAAGGTTTGGAACCCATGGCAGTGTCCCCCGCACGTCCATAACAGGACAATCTGAGATGGGAGACCAAAGGATCTGCGCTGGAAAGGTCCAAGGGGCGGGCAGTGCTGGAAGTCAAAGTGTCTACCAAAAGGCTGAAGGATGTGAGCCACAAGGCTGAGGGATCTGCACTGGAAGCCAGGAGATGCTGCCCAAGATGAACACAAGGATTGAAGCTCCCCAAGAAAGAAAACAGGCAAAGCTCTCTTGAAAAAAACCTCCGAAATTTCTCCGAAGAAAAGTAGTCACAACGAAGCTGCTCCAAGGAAAATCAGCTGAAATCCTTCTCTCTCATTCTCCTATTATACCATTCTGGCAACAATCCTCCTTAAAGTGATCTTCCATGCCCAGAACAGTGCTAACTCAATTCAGCTGGGCGTTCTCCACTCAACTTGACAATCAATCAACCACCACATACTGTGTGGGGGGTATTATTCACATGGTTGTGGTGAGTCTGCTGTGTGCCAGGCATATAAAAATATAGCACATTTAATCATGCACGAATATTGTACATAATTCTTGGTAATTGCAACGAGAGAGTTTGTTACTGGTTTATGTATTTATAATACTATATTTTTATTATTGTTAATTTAGTATGTACTCCTACTTATAAAATATTTACTATGAACCAGTATACTGTAGTATGCTGGCAGCAGCTTCATATACCTTATGTGTATCACATCTGTTAATTTCATCAAGTGATAATGTCCACTGATTGACCTATGTACCATCTAGGTTTGTGTAAGTATGGTCTAACATATTCATATAAGGACAAAAATCATTGAGCAATGCATTTCTTAGAATGTATCTCCATGATTAAGCAATGAATGACTACACATACAAATATATGTTTTCACCTGTCTACAATGGTACACTTTTTCCTGTTTTAACCATTCTCTTTTGGAAGATGGTTTTGCATAAATCTATCTTTTAAGCTGAGCATGATGGCACACCCCTGTCATGCCAGCAGTCTGAGAGGATAAGGCAGGAGGATTGCAAGTTCCAGCCCAGCCTAGGTAACTTAGTGACTTAGTGAGACCCTGACTCAAAATGAAAAAAATAAAAATAAAAAGGGCTGGGGATAGAGGTCAGTGCAAAGTCCCCCTCAAACCAAACCAAACCAAATCAAACCAAAACAAACCAAACCAAACCAAACCAAACCAAACCAAACCAAACCAAACCCCCCACACAACTTAGCTTCTCTCACAGTGTTCCAGTTTGGTGTCTCACCAGATTTGACCTCAGAAACTATTTACTTTATTTTCAAATGTTTTGTTGTGGATAAGTTCTCCAAGATATTAAGCAAAACAAGTCAAGTTTTGGTAACAAGAAGTCAGCAATTTTGACCCTCATCCACTTTCCCAAAAAGGAAAGCAGAAAATTTTAATTTCCAGGTACTACTGTGACTTTAACATACTATAATGTCTATTTGTAGGCAAATTTTAAACAGTGTAACAAGAACTGTTCAGAAAAATTTTCTTCCACATTAGTGCTATAATTGAACTTAAGGAAAATATAGAAGGATTAATTAATTTCATTGCTCAATAGGAGTTTAATTCTAGCTTTCTAAGCTAAAACTAGAAGTAAAACTTTGAATTGATAATGCTACTTCTGTCCCCAAACTTATTCAGCATGGTTCTCAGAATGAAAAGAGAAGCTACGTCTTTCAGGAACTAAAGGGCGTGATGAGTAATTGATCAAATATCTTATTCCAAAAATATTTAAAGCTTTTAAAATACTCATTTAGACTCAATATCTCAATATCTCAAAGACTATTTTAGACTCTTTCAGGCTCAAATACTCTTTTAGACTCAATGTCTCAAAAAACAAGAAGTCTTTGTTTGCCATTTCAGGATGATTGTATGATATAACTCTAATTTGGTATAACATACAGTTTCTACTGGGTGATAAAAAAGTCACAGTGTCATGAATTTGAGATATGCTGACCAGAGCCTTTGGTTTTCTCTCCCAAAGACAGTAGACCTCTAGCTCTTTCCTTCGTACATGTATTTTCAATTGAAAGAGTGAATGCCAAGTGAAGTAAAATTTGAGGCTAGTACACCATTGGACAATTGCCTATTATGAGCTTCTAGGGTTTGTCAGAGAAAAATAGTTGGATTAGTGTTCTTCCCACCCTCAGATCCTTACATCATTTTTGAATACCTTATTTTGAAAGACTAAAAATAACTAGAGTTTCCTATAAAGATAGAAGTATTTTCCATGCTAACCACTTTGTTAAATATATGAAAATAACAATGGCAGAAAAGTGTGGGCTATACATTGTAGGAATATAGAAATAGGAAAATCTTCTTAGACTTGATCTTATATTTGTTCCTAATTGTTCCAATTTGTCTGTTTTCTTCAATCAAATGATTAGGAGGTAACAATAATTATTAAAGTCTTCCACCGATGGAATGACAATACTACTGATTTGACTAACAACAGAATAGTTTGAACAGCAAAAGGAGCTGTAAATCATTTCATTTCTATTGAGGTTTTGAATTGTAAGAATTATTGTGAAAACTTATCCAGAATATATTTTACTTATTTTGTGAATTCAGAAATATTTTAAATACCCGCAAACCTGGATAATGGTAGTGCATATCTTTGGGGCTTTAAGATTATCTTACTGATTATTCAGCTTCTTTTACCTTTACTCATAGGATTTTTGTATATGTGTCTGCATGTTATAAATGTGTGTGTTGAGAAATGTGTGTAAGAATTTAATATATTCAGTTTTCAGAAAGCACTGAAAGGATAGATTCATCCCAAGTTTTAGATTCCTAACATAAGCACATTTTCTAGATAATACATTGTTTTCAGAGAATAGAATAGGTATTCTTTTGGGATTACTTATTGATTTTCTTTAGTCTATAATGATATACAGTGCTTTATGACTTATATTTAAACAAGTGCTAAATCAATAGTAGGTTATACTATATATATATATATATATATATGCACATACACACATATGTGTATATATATATTCCAGAATACATGCTACATCATTGTGGGAATGTGTAAAAATTCCCACCTTAGATAATCCTGATTAATCAATAAGAGCAAAGAGATGAACAGAATGAGCTTATATTTAATCCTTAATACTCAATTTTTATGAGAAATTATTTTTATATGTTATATGTTTTTACATTTTATATGTGACAAACTACAGCCAATTTTTACCCAAATTTTGTAACAGTGGTTATGATAAAATTCTGAGGTAGAGAATTAATAATAATATGAGTCTTTATTCTGATATTGACCCTTTTCTTTCTGTAAGTCATTTAATCTTTCTAACTTTCAAAATGTAAACTAAGAATATGTAATCTAAATCACATAAGACAAAATGGCTTGAAAACAAAATGTGTAAGAATAGTCTATTGTTTTCAGAGTGTTATTTATTTGGAGAGAAGCAAAACAGTTCTTATGAAGAGAAATATTTAATCATATTCATTGACTGTTTCTTTTTTGTTTATGTATATTTCATTTCTTTGAAAATTCCAAATGATTTTGATCTTCATTTTCTCTATGACTTTTTTTTTTTTTTGTGGGTACAAGGGGTCAACCTCAGGACCTCATGCGCCAGCAGGCACCTGTGCTGCTGAGCGATATCACCAGCCCTTTTTTCGTATGTGGGTTCTGGGAGTTGAACTCAGGACCTCGCGCTTGCCAGGCAGGCACTTATGCCGCTGAGCTATCTCACCGGCCCTCTCTATGACTTTTATATACTGTAAGGCATGTTCTTTGTAAAGTTTGAAATTAGTGGCTTATCTACGTCATAAGTGGAAATAAACAATTGTTATTCATCCTTAATGCTTTTGGTTTATACAGTGGTACCTTGGTTCATAAAGTTAATTCTTTCCATGATTCTGGTCTCAAACTGAATTGGACAAGAACTGAACCAAATTTCAATTCAATGGTTAGGTTCAATGTTGACCTTATGGGGAAATTTGATTCGGTGGCATTTCTTCTTACACGTCTCATACAAACTGTCTTATATGATACAGCAACCATAGAGTGCATAAAATAAAAATACTTTTCTCCAGTGAAAGATGCTTAGTACTCTGAAACTCAGTGATGGCAAACTAAAAATGGTGTGATCCCTAGTTTTCTCGTGAGGTTAAAGAAGGAATTTGAGTTCCTACTTCTGACTGCTTTCATGATCACACGTTTATTTGGCAGTTAGTGAGAATCTGGGCCAGTACTAATCAATGCCATATAGGTGAACAAACTGGGGCAGTGATAGAACAGTTAGGGAAACAGACACGAAGCAGATATAAAAATACTAACACGTGTTGCAGTAGATGCATAAACCAAGTGTTGGTAAAATGAGGGAGACCCTTACTGAGCAAGTGAAATTTGACCAAGTTCTTGAAGAACTGTAGGAATAAGCTTTGACTCCTCCTCCCTCTCCCACACACGCGATCAATCACAAGTCCCGTCAAGTCTGCTCTCTATAACAACACGGAATCCAAGCGCTGCTCAACAGCTCAGATCCACCATTCCAGTCCAGGCCACTGGGAATCTGCCACGGAGACTTTCCAACAGCTCGGCCCCACGTATCTTTGTCATTCCCCAACAGTGAGTTTTAAGACAGAGTGAATCTGGTCAGCTGTCTCCCTGCAATCTTTCAGTGGCTTTTTGTCACTACTGAAATATGGTTCTAATCCTCGTTATGTCTGCAAAGCCTGCACAGTCTTATCTCTGCGGCTTTTACGTCCTCACATGGCACCGTGCTCTCTTTAGCTTATTGTCCAATCAGATTGTTTTCTCTGTGTCCTTCAGCAATGCCAAGAACAATGTGATGGTTCATTTTATGTGTGAACTTAGCTGGGCCATAGCGCCCAGATATTTGATCAAATATGAAGGTGTTTTTGGATGGGGTTAACATTCAAAACAGCAGACTTTGAATAAGGCAAACTGCCTTCCACAATGAGGTGGGCCTTATCTGAGCAGTAGAAGGCCTGCCCAGAACAAAGGCTCTCTCTGGATGCCTGTCAGTGTATCTTCTGGATCTCTTTCTCTGGAGAACCCTGACTACCCTGACTTGTGAACTAGTGAACCCCTGAGGCCTTCACATGTGCCGTTCTTTCCATAGAGAACTCTTCCAGCTAACTTTCCCATCTTTCGGGTTTCAGTTTAAATGTCATTTATGGGGAGATGTTTCTCCTGACCTTCCAGGCACAATGACGTGTGTTTAAATTTAATCAGCCCCTGTGTTGCTTCATGGTACATGTGACACTTGGTCATCATATATTTATTGTGTAATTATTTAATATAGGTGACACATATTAGAACAGTATTTCTCAACCTTTTTTTTTTTCATTATCACCCAGATGTTTTTCCCCAATTGCCTGACACCACAGATACACATCTGTGAATTTACAGTATACATGCAGTGAATTGCTTTTTTTTTTTTTTTTTTGCTTCCAACTACCATTCTTCAGCTCCAGGGGCGGTACTTCCCCTATTGAGATTGTGTGCAGTGTAAGGTCCATGCCAGAGAGGACATTGCCTCTTCCCTTTGCCTTAGGCACACAATGGCTGGAGTGATGCTGTAACATAGTACATCACGATAAATATGTGTTAAAGACATTGCACCAAGTCTGGAGTTGGCTTGGCTGTCTGGGAAAGCATTCTGGGGATAGCATGACCCAATGTAGTTTCTGGATTTATCTCTTATTTCCCTTATCACCTCAGGCAAACCTCTTCAGGCTCGTTCTTCATCTACAAAGTGGGATTAACAACAGTTCTTAAATCTCAATGTGTTATGATGAGAAAATCAGACAATTCATGTGAAAGACTTAAGAGAGTGTATAGCAGAGCATTAAAGAATATGAAACCAAAAAGAGCCACATTTACGAGGTGGTGTTTGTGTGAAAGGGTGGAGGATAGGCAATATAAGCTAAAAGGGAGGCCTGGGAAGAATATTACAATCCCCTACATCTCTAGAATGATATAATGTGCAAGTTTTTAGTCAATAGTCCTGAATGAATAGGCCTGAACGTCTGCAGAACAGGATGATTGGAAGCCATATCTCTTCTGAATATTTCTGGTCATCCTGGGAGCCAATCATTGTGTTAGGTAATAGAACAGTAGATCCAAAGATGTGGGAGGAATTCAGATCACTGGATGGTCCCCAGAACACACTCAGTCTCTATAATTCTCACATTTTTGTAAAATAGTGAAGGTAATAGTAGCTGTTTCCTTCATTTATTTTGAGGTTTAAATAGGAGGAGATTTAACACCTCTTTATAAGAGTAAAGTACATTTGTTTTTGCAATAACAGGATTGCCTGATTATCTCTATGCTTAATATGTGTCTATTATGTGCTACAACAATGTAGAAGATCAGCTTAATTAATCCTCCCCACCACCCTGTAAAGAAGGTGTCAGCATTGCACTTTACAGTTGAAAAAACTGGGGCTGCTGCAGATTTAGTTACTTCCTGAAAATTACACATCCAGCAAAGAACAGAACCAAGATTTTTTCCTGGACAGTGGGGATCTGATGTCGGGCCCCGTCTTGAGAATCATTACTTTTGCATGTGACTGTAGTTAGCAGTTACAGGGCTTTCACTGTGATTCAAGCATTTTGCTAACTGCTTTACACTTATTTTTAAACTTAACTCATTGAAATTGTGTATATATTCCTACTCACATGAATATTTTTACTCATGTCCGTATTATAGACTTTAAAAAAACCCTGAAATTTAGGAGGGCTTTGGTTAATTTTATGTGTCATCTCAACTGAGTCGTGATGTGCTGAGATAGTTTGTTCAATGTTATCCTGGTGTGTCTGTGAGGATGTTTTGATGATATAAGCATTGGAATTGATAGACTTGAGTAAAGAAGATTTCTCCCCTTAATGTGACTGGGCCTCATCCAGTCAACTGTGGGCCTTCTTAAAACAAAAAAGAGTGCCCTTCTCAGAAGCAAGAGAGAGCTCCTGCTTTCCAGACTGTCTTTGCTGGGTGTTAGCTGTTTCCTGATTTTGGACTTAAACTAAGCCATTATCTTTCCTAGGTCTCCTGCTTGCCTGTTCACACTGCTGATCTTGGGACTTGCCAGTTTCCATAACCACATGGGCCAAGTCTTTGAAACACGTTATATATACGTTCTGCTTTACTGGAAAATCTTGATTAATGGAAGGAGCTTAAAAATAAAATGAAAATGGAAAGGGGGACCATAATTCTGATTTCTTAAAGAAATATATTTCTCCTTCAGATATTCCAAATAATTTGGGTCATTTTTCTAGTATAATTTTATCTATCTATTTATCTATCTATCTATCTATCTATCATCATCAAACTATCTATCATTTCTATATACACGCACACACAGTTATATATATATAAATATATATAAATATATATATACAGAAACATGCCTATTTATATGTATGTGTATAATAAAAATGCCATATTCTGTGACATTTTTATTCTTTTACATACATTAAATTAGAAAACAAATCCAAGACAGCAAATCCATTGAGGAGATGTTTATATTTTCTCTCATTGCTTGTAAGTAAGTGGTCCAGTTGCTAATGCTAGTTTTCTGTGTGTATTGTCAGTCATGTTTAAAGGATGTTTTCTCCATAAGCTTATTTATTAAAGTAAGAGAAGACCACAATAAAACAAAATTTATATTACGAATGCAGTGATAATGCTCTTTTCATCCACATCTTTGTTTACAAAAGCTCTAGAACAAGATTTTACTTGCTAGGGAAACAAAAATCCAAAGGGAAAAAAACATTTGTCATCAAATAGACAAGCTCAAATCAGAAGTGATATACATATTATGGAGTACCTGACCTTTCACTGTATTGTCAAAAATTACTTTGAATTATTAATACTTAACTCTTCTTATCACTGAAAGTAGAGGATTATTTCCTTACTTTCATAGTTCTCCAACCATTTTAAACTAAATACAGTGGTTATATGTTCCCAGATAATAATTAAAAGTGGAGTGTGCTGTCAGGGTTTCAATGGTGAGTGCTTGCTACAAATAAATAGTAATAATAATTTTGTCCCCCCCTTCTCCTCCCTTTTATCCTTTCCTTTTCTTCTTCTTCCTTTTCCTCTTCCTCTTCTTCTTCCTTTTCCTCTTCTTCCCCTTCTCTTTCTTCCTCTTTTGCTTTTCTTTCTGCTCTGTTTCTCCTGTCCTATTCCTTCTCTTTCTTAACTCTTTTTTATGATGTCCATTCTGAGGATGCAACTTCTGAGGGTGAGAGAGGTTGATATTGATATGAGGGACATCTTAGGAAATGAGTTGTCTAGTCTCTTTTTATGTGACAAGTTTGGTTTCCCTTTGTATCATATAGATTTATAATTTCCATGGCTGTGCTAAATATATTTAAGTTTATTTATCCTACAGCAAATAATTTGTACTTGCAATAACCAATGTAATGATCGGAGAAGGTGTTTCTTTCTATTATGTACTAAGAAACTGTGGAATGAACAATATACAAACTTGAAAGATGGTCACCTGTTTGCCCACTAATCATGCCTCAGAATCCTTTGAAGTTACTATGATGGGGCTTTTGGATAGTAATATATGATCTACAATGAAAGAGGAAATGGAATGATGAATGGGGAGAGATGAAGCAGTTTCCTAGGCATGCATGGTCATGAAGTTGCTGCAAGTAATGAGTGCAGTAAAGAAATCAATGTCTTCTTCAGCAGGAATAGCCACAGACTCCCCCTGCCACATGGACCAAATGAGTCTCTCATTTCCTCCCTGACAAACCTGACAGCTTTTCTCTTTGAATGTAGTTCCACTGATCTAAAAGAACTTTCATAAAACTATAAATATGGGATAACATTTTGGGCCGGGGATTTTTATTCTTGCTTAGTTTTGTCTTTGTAAAAACTATCGCTGGATCTTAGTATCTCCACTAGCCTCTAACTGGTTGATTCTTGGAGTTGGGATGAAAAGTGCCTGTTCATCCAAAGCAATGAAAGACTTCCCAAGTTCTAGGGGAAGATTGCATGTTGCCAACTTTCCTGAATGAGCTACTTTTTGGTGTTCTTTTCTTCAAAGGAGTTTTGGCTGCTGTCTTCCTTTGGGAGAGCTTCAATCCTCTTCATCTTGGATGTCGTCTCCTGGCTTCTGCACAGATCCCTCAGCCTTCTGGCACATGTCCTTCACCCTGCTAGCACAGACTTTCTAGCTTCCACCAGTGGTCCTTGGGCCTTTGCAGTGCAGACCCTTGATACAGACTTGCATGGAACATTGCTGTGGGCTCCAGCCCTCAACTGAATCCTTCAGGTCTCCAGTGTGCACACAGACATTTCACACTCTTCTACATCTGACCCTAGTATGCTTTGACTAATACACCTTCCAAGTGAGACCATCAGGCTATTCTCTCTTCCCATAGAGGATGAAATAAAAACTTGGGTTTCAATTGGAAATGTCAGGTTTTCAAAACAAAAGAAGATACCTATAGATAATGGTATTATATTTAAAATTATATACCATATATGTTTGTATATTTCTGTGTACATATTCACAGGGACATTTATTATGTATTTAAATGAACACCCACTATATAACAGTGACTATACTTAATGAAACAGGATATTAAATGATTGATTACCTGCACAAAATGTGGTGCCTTAATATAGCAGTGCTTATCATTGTTGTTACAAAGACAGAAACAAATCCAGAGAAATTAAGTAAGTTGCCACATTGAGTGGCTGTGTCACCTTGGAGCTGGCATTTAACCTCAGATAGTTTGGTTCTAAATATTTCCTCCTCAGCCCTTGTGTTACAATAATATGCTTAGAGGAGAAAATAATTATGTATTTGTTAATGAGGACAGGCCCACACAGGAAGCAGGGTCTCTTTGATGAGTTATTATGTGCCATATTTTTGATAACATGGCCATATTAGGTCTTCATTTGACATTTTGTAATGTGATTACTGGCTTTCCTGTGGTTTTGATTCAGAAGGAGTGAAAAGATTCTCGGCTATGGCTCTGCCAATGGCAGGTGGGATCATCTCTGTGAAATGGAACACAGGGGAATTTTCCTAATTTGAGCAGATTAGGAGTTATGTTAAAATGAGATTAACACACAGAATGAAGAACAAACTGGCTAGAGTACAACAAGGAGACCAGATCTCATGGTTAAGAGCATTTGTGGGCTATTCTGAATCACAATGATTGATTCAAATCTCATCTCTGCTGCCTTCTGGCTTTTTGTTCCTTGTCACCATGTTTCACCTCTCTCTGCTTTGATTTCTTCATGGTAAGATGAAGGATAGTAAAAGGGTTTAAATGAGACAATAGTTATAAATCCTTAAACTCCTTGGTGTATAGTAAATACTCGATTTAATCATCATCATCATAATAATAACAGTAATAACAAATTACTTGTTGATTGTTCCGTTGCCTGTTTTTACATAGTTTTGGCACACACACACACCCACACACACACACACACACATATGTATCTATCTATCATCTATCTATCATCTATCTATCTATCTATCTATCTATCTATCTATCTATATATATTAGGGAGAGTTTGGTGTGGAAACATCATGTAAAACATGTGTAATGATATGGTAACTTTCAAATTTAAAAGGATATCTAATTGGGGTGAGCAATGAGACTGGAGAATCAGCCAGCTGATTATGAAACATAATTTCATATTCTTCAAAGGGGTGTCTCAAGACCTGAACTCCAGGTCTTGCTAAAAGTGAAGAGGCATAATTAAAGTGTGTTGCTGAAAGAATACAACCTTCCAGTTACTGAAGGGCTCAGCAAGGGCAGACATCACATAAGACAACATCCCCTCCCCTGAGCTAGTCCTAGAAGAAGCATTATTGCTTATCTGACACATATCACATACCTAAGTGCTGCTCCCTTTGGTTTATTGGTAGGTAAAAATGAAGCCTTGCATTATAGCCCCCATGCATTCATTAGCAGTCTCCATGATAATGAATCTCTTAAACTGCTCTTTCATTAATCTGGATGGCTTTCCTGCTACCAAGAGTTCACATTTATGAAGTAGAGCTCAACTATGTTGTTTAGATCAAAATCACAGTGATGTATTCAGAATATCCTTTATCATATTTCCCTCTGGAAACACACACTTCCTGTTCTGACACCAGCCTAACAAATCCAAATTTCCAGAAAGGAAGGTCTGGACTTACACGTTCTGAAAGAGCTCCAGAGATAATTTGATGCCACACTGTTGTCAATCTTCTGTTTTCTTTTGCCTTGACATTTTACTCCTTTTGAAAAGAACCAGGTGAGGACAATCTGGCAAGTCTCAATTGAGTTTGAGCACCTTCTTTAATTTTTTAGTGCTCAGAGATTGAATCTCTTTCACTTGGCTGGAAGTAGTACAATTTATGAGTGAACTGGATCTATTGCTCTGATTTATGATACAATTATAAAGACCCAGTCATTTGGGATGAATTTCTGACTTCCAGTGCCTGCTAAGGGCTTTAAGAAGTGAGCGTGTTTCCATGGACCTCTTGTAACCTTGAATCAGAAGTTAAAATGTCTTCTCTCTCTCTCTCTTTCTCTCTCTCTCTCACTCTTGATCTCTCCCTCTCTCTCAAATAGTTCCTCTATTCCAAGCAGGGTGAAATCTGGAAAGATAAGTATCTTCTTTGTGTGGTGGTTGAATGTTTCTGCATTGGGACAATGCCTACATCAGAGAGGTGGCTCTGAGGATTAAATGAGAGAAAATACAGCATACACACAACATATATTAGGTGGTGAACAATATTAGTTTTCCCTCTTCTTAACCAACTTACTTTGAACTAAACAATTCCCAAGTGCCACAGTACCTGAGCTTATTACCAATATAGATTAATACTTTGCTTTCTGATGTAATCTACAGTTCACTTAGATTTTGTCAGAGGTTCAGAAACTGTTGGTTATTAACTTTACAGACATTGTAGGACCAGATTTCCAATGAATGTACAGATTCCTGAGCTCATTTTCCCTTGCATTCTTGAGGAATTTTGGGGTTCTGTCAGTTCCCACCATAAGGGTCTTACTGATTTGCATGAGAAATCATCCAAAGGGCACAATATTAGTTTTGCAAATATAAGAAGACCGAGAAAAATGAGAGGTTACCTCATGACCGTGGTCCATGTGACCATCCCTCGTTCCTTTTGCCGTAGCTGCACTTCTTAGGCCACTTCTACAAAATCTGTTTCCCAAACCTGCTTCACACTCCACATCACCATAGAACCCTTGGGAAATACAGCCCAACATTCTTGATTAAATATCTTGATATGCTTACGCTCTTGAAAATGCCTCATCTTATATTTATTAAATAATGAAAATTTATGAACACTCCTGAAGCAGGAGCCTCTTGAGCCCCTTCATGACCACAAAATATAAACATAATTTGGAAAGTAGTTATGAGAATTTAGAATCACTATGGACAAGTTTTCCTGAAAGCAGTCTCCTACCCTCTTGATTTCACCCATTTTCCTGTTCGTAGCTTCTTACACTCAGAAAGCAGCTGAGATCCCTGTAGCACATCAGTCAACGAAGAGTGAGTTTTGTATTTTTAATGCTGTGGAGTATTGAAGAACTTGCAGTGCTAATTGTCCTTCCCATACACTATCCTCTTTCTGTACCTAAATGATTTTCAAGATTGAATTCTACCATTGTTATCAGCTGAAGCTTGTGTACCCTTTTGGTCTCTCAATGAAGCAAGTTAATCTTCAAAAAGGTAGGAGTGGGAATGATAGGAATTTTGCCCTAAAGTTAGAATTTATTTCTTAAAAATTAACATATTTCTCTGAAAATGAAAGTACACAAATTAAGAAAGTTTCCATTGGTCTCATAGTCTCTCTCTCCTAATCATTCTTTCTCTCTCTCCATTTTCTTTTTCATTTATTCAAGAATATTAAGCCAAATGTCCCAAAGAGGGACAGCGTTTATAGGTTCAAATCCTAGCCCTGCTGCAAATTAGCTATGTAACTTTAGGGAAGTCCTGTTTCTATTTCTAGTGTGGTTTCTTCATTTGTTAAATGAAAATACTAGATAGTTCTTCTGTAAATATAGTGCATGTTAGTCCACGTTCTGTTGCTATAACTGAATACAAAAGCCTGCATAATTATAAAGAATAGAGAATTACATATACTAATAAACTAAAAAATAAAATAATTAGAAGAAAGAATAGAGGCATATATAGCTAAAAGTTCTAGAGGCTGGAAGTAGAGTATGGCAGTGGCATCTGCTCAGCATCTGGGGAGGACCTTCTTGTTGGGTCATGACATTGTGGAGTGCATTGCATGCTGGGACACAGCCAGCCTTTTAGAGGTAGAGCTTGCTTTGCTAGCAAAGACACCACCTCTGTAACCCATTAACCCATTTGTGAGGCCCAAGTCCTCAGGACCCAATCACTTCTCAAAAGCTCCACTTCCAAATCTCTCTCTCTTTTTTTTTTTTTTTCATGGGTACCAGGGGTCGACCTCAGGACCTCGTGTGCCAGCAGGCCCCAGTGCCGCTGAGTGATATCACCGGCCCTTTTTTCGTATGTGGGTACCGGGAGTCAAACTCAGGACCTCGCGCTTGCCAGGCAGGTGCTTATGCCGCTGAGCTATCTCACCGGCCCTCCAAATATCTTTAACATACCACTTTAGGAATTATGTTTCCCACAAGACACATCCAAACTATAGCAGAGAATTGTTCCAATTATTTGCTCCTTTTCTTTGAAGAAGTGATTAGATTTCCTTTAGAATAGTCCAGTTCCTTAGCTAAGCATATAATAATAAATTCTTAGCTAAGTCTGTAATAAGGACTGTATTTCTCTGCTTCCCTTGTAGTTACCTGTAGTCATGTGTCTACACTCTGGAAAGGAGAATACAAGACATGCTGTATGCAACTATGGAGATGTGTCTTTAAGGTTGTCCATGTGTTTTTCCTTACCTTGCTCCCTTTTCTGATGATGGGAATGGAGATACATAGGTTAAAGAAAAATTATGTTGAATTTCAATGAAAGCAGGACAAGGGGAATGAGTGGGTTCCTATGGTGCCAGGACCTAAGCTTTTTCCATTGTTACTGAGTCATGCATGGCTGGCACACTTTCATGATTTCTTTTTTTTTTTTTTTTTTTGTAATACCTAACAATTACCGAAATTATATAGTTTACTTTTTTTTTTTGTGGGTACCGGGGGTTGAACTCAGGACCTCACACTTGCAATGCTGAGCCATATTTTCCTTTGTATGTGGGTACCGGGAGTCAAACTCAGGACCTTGAGCTTGCCAGGCAGGCGCTTATGCTGCTGAGCTATCTCACCAGCTCCCTGTTTGTTTACTTTTAAAATTCTTCTTGCTCCAGTGAACTTTAAGAGCAATTTCACTTGCTTGCTACTGTATTCTAAATACCTGGTCAGGTATTTAGTGGTCAGGTGATTGTAAGTGCTAAATATTGATTGAATACATGAATGCATGAGCAACAACCAGTTCAGGTGATTGCAAACTCCATGGATTTTGTGGCAACAAGCGGTAGGTGGATGCCAAATTGTATGGGTAGTATGGAAGAACTCACGTAGGTAGTGGTACCCAGTGGTCACAGTCAGGGAAAGGTGAGGCAGGAAAGCTGCAGATGAGATGGTAATGCCTTGATTGAAAAGTGGGGAAGTACTGATACAATATACTTAGGGGTAGACTTATTCATGAATACCTTTAGAACATCCCCTAAGATACACAGACATACCTGGGTGTTTAAAGAGAGAAAACTGCATATGAGGAATTTCCTGTGTCATTTGTCAGGCACAGTGACCTAGTAAAATTTGAATTATTGTTGTTTTACAGAAGTCATCTGTGCCCACAGATTGGTGATGAGTGAACATGTGGGTTACAACCTTTGTAATAAATAACTTGAAAGATAAACTCAGCTTTCCTTCTAATCATGTACAACTTGCTCATTGCAGAATCCTGAAAGGTATTTTCTCTTATACCTGGCTCCTGTTTTGTTGCAAGCCTTGCATAAAGGTGGGCCTTTTTCACCTATCTTGGAGGTGGGTCAGAGATTCATTAAAATTGTCTGCTTTATTTGCCTCCTGCCTCTCCCATTCATTAATCACTGGGCTCAGCCTTTTTGTTAAAAGTGCCCTTTGCCTTTCAGCTATCTGATTCACATGTCTACAGAAATAATTTACTGTTAATATAGGTTTTGTCTGATTCAGCTGTGAGTGTCTGAAGTGACCCATAGGGCAGTGGTGTGTATACAATGTGTGTGGGAGAAAAGTAGAGATAAAATACTCTTTGAGGAATTATAAAGTATAATAAATTACTCTGTGCTCCCCATGACTTCCTCTCATTCTTGATGTTCATATCATCATGTGAAAAGTGAGTGATGAAGAGAAGTGAGGAAGCTGTGGGCATTTATGGGTAATATTACTTAGTCCACTTTAAAGAATGCACCAGAGCTACTACCAATGCCAGAAAAGCAGCTGTGACCACAATGCATTGAAAATTTGAAAATATGGAATAAGTTGCTAACAAAAGATTGAGGGAGACCATTTGCCAATACAGTAGATAGAAATATAAGCAGAAAATGACTTACTATAAAAGCACACAGAAAATTAGGGAAAAATCAATTGAAGGGGATTTGCTTCATGTTATAATACGATTAGAAGATACATTTTACAAATTCTTCTCCAAATATAAGAGGAATATTTTGCTCCTCGAAATCCCAAAGGTGTACAGCATTGATTTTCTTGATGTCATTGCATATTTGGGATTTTTCAGCTTCAATAAATCTTTCTGGAAGCAAGTCATTGCATTCTTGGATTTTCTCTGCTGAAAAATGTTTTATGATTTCTTGGTGAAGGAAATGGAGACACAGTATTTTCAAAACATATGGCTAATGTGACTGTTGAATCCAAATTGCTTTAGGCATTTGCAAAGACTGACAGATTTGTCTGGTTATAAAAGGATCATTCGATATTGTACACAAAATTTCAGTTACTTTTTAGGTGAATAATCTAGAGAGATTAAATTACTTAATCTATGATCATGCTGTGCCCATTAGACTCCAAGGTCAAGATGAAGTTCGACTTTTGATTTCTAATATGAAATTTCTTTAATGATAAACTGAGCCTTTCTACCACAGTCACTACTACCAAAGCCCTACCTAATCTTATAATTCACATTTTCCACTCTAATATCTCTAATATCAACTATCTGAAAAAATAATGTAAAAAAGTGCATATCTTTTTTGGTGTACAAAAATTTTGCACAAAAAAAAAAAAGAAAAGGAAAAAAGAAAGTTACAGAGAACTAGCCCAATGAAATTTGTTTGGTGACTTAGTCAGTTTCCCTGTGACAGACATAATACCCAACACCCACAGCTTATTCAAATCTCTTTGTGTTACATGTTTATTAATTTGTTTAATAACAAACCAATTGTGTGTCAGTTTCTGTGCCTTCTAAACAACATAAAATGCCTTGATTTTGAGTTCTTATTGAAGAATGTGTAGTAAATTGAGAGAGAGAAATGGAGGATAGAGTCATTACTTAAAAACTTTGTAGAATGGATACTTCTATTCATTCATTCATACATACATTCATCCATTCAACAATTTTTTTTCAGTACCTGTGCCAACAGTTGATGATAGCTTCATGAGCAAGTCAATTGTGGTTCCTCCTTCATGGAGTTTATCAAATCTGTGTCTTAGTTATTTTCTCACTGCTGGGAATGAACACTTGGCACCAATAATTTAAAGGAGGAGAGATTTATTTTGACTCATGCTTTTTAGAAGTTTTAATCCTTAGATTGCTGGATCCAGGGCAGAAGTGGCATGGTGGATGGGCCTTCCCTGGAGGAAAGCTGCTTATGTCATGGAGGCTGGGAAGTAGAGAGAGAAGGGCTGAGGCACGTAGAGAGATACGCCCTTCCAGGTCATACCTCATCCAGGTCCAACTCTTCTGACTGGATCCCACTTCCTAACAGAAAGTCAGCTATCTCACCCTCACGATTCAGGCACCTTGCAGAAGCCTTGCCTATGAGCACATGAAGCTCTTGGAGGGTATGTAGATATAAATTATAACACCTTGTGTGCATGGGAGGCATTGAATAAGTCAAGAAAAATCAGTATGAGGGGAAGGAAAGGAGAAGTGCTGAAGGACAGAGTACGTGATTGTATCTATTTTTCTTTTCTATTAAAAAGCTGAGACTCTATTAATAAGCTTAATTGTGTCATGTTTACTGGCTTGCGAACCACTTGGGGGACTGGTGGAACATACTTCTGGATGTGTCTGGGTGGGTCATGGAGGAGTGACCTTGGGTGGTATAACTGGTCCTATGACCCTTCCTCTCAGCTGTTGTTCCCTTGGTCTGCATCCTGACCACAGTGAGCTAAGCTGCTTTGCCACACTTCTCTGCATGATGTTCATGTCTTGGAGCCAGCCAACTATGAACCAAAATCTTCTGAAACCATGAACCAAATTAAACTTCTCCTTCTTTAGATTGTGGGTGTTTGATATTGTGTTTCAGCGACAGAAAAACAAAAACAGAAACTTAGGTACACTAAGACACCCGCAGGTAAATCATAAAAATAGCTTACATCCAGCTCTGTCTGAGGTCAAAACCCCCTCCTCCACTTCCAGCATTTTCACTTCACCACCCTAGGTGCTCAACAAGCAAAAAATTTGATGCTATGGTCTACAGTCTTGTTGGAGGAAAGGGAAAACCAATGTAGGCTAATATTCTCAGACAATAATTTGTGAGTCTCCATGTCAATGAAACTATGGTTTGAGGTGGCTGAGAAAAATGTATGTAAGGGGCGCCCTGTAGGATGTGTAGATTTTGAACAAATGGATAGGTTGGAAGATGGAAGAGGGAGCACATTTCACATAGAAAAGCTAGAGTTGCTTATGGCTAGCAAAGTAGTTTTTGACAGAGCTACAGTGGAATCTAAGAGGAGAATGGTGGGAAAGAAAATCGAAAAGTTTTTTGACATCCTAACTAGTTAGAATTAGAATTTTGGATTTAGAATGCAGTTTAAAGGGTCAGAAGACATTTTTAAACTAGAGGTAATATTTAGGGTTTCCTTACAATCTCCAGTGCAATCACTTAAAGTGATTTTGTGATAAAGTACAAAATTAGTTGTAGATAATACAGAAAAGAGCAGGTGAGACTGTGTTCTAATAAAACCCTACTGATTCCTGCTATAGTTCATGGTGATAAGTTCAAAGTCATAAATTTACAAGTAGGTGTTTGGAGAACAGTGATGTTAGAACAGTGGTGCTAATAATGAGAGAGAAATAAGTGATATTCAAGAAAATCAACTGGAAGGTTTTTCCAGTAAGGATTTTCAAAGTATTAAGTGAGAAGATATGGGTGTCAAGAGGGGAAAATGTACTAAAAATTAAGATACTAGAAAATAAAGGCATGTTTCAACTTCCAGAGTTTTCAGATATACAAAATAATTGTGCATGAAATTCTCAAAACATAAATTATGACATATAAACTAATAGCAAGTGATCAAAAATTACCAAGGAGGTATCAAAAGAATTAATTAGAATTTTAGCCATCAAAAGCAATTATTGAAGTATATAACTCAATGATGATTGAAGCAGCCAGAGACAGTTGGAGGGGTTATAAGTGATAAATTATCCAAAGTACAGCAAAGGAAGACTAAAGAACAGAAAAATGTGGGAAAAAAAGAAAAAAAACTCTGAGAGTCATAGAGGAGATCTTAAGGAAGTCTGCAGTTCTTCAAATCAGATGAGAAAATGGGAATGTGGAGAGATGATAATTAAGAAGGTAGTGGTTGAGAAGCATGGCATTAGTCACACATGCTAGAAAAAAGCATTCAGAAAATGTGAAATTTCAGAAAACCCAAAGCAAAGAAGCCATATAATAAAAGAAGGAGCTACAACAAATTCCATGAAGAGTAGAGTGTTCAACCATGATGGAATCCAGAGGAATTGGATGGCTTCACAGTACTTAGAGAAAATGGCTGTCAACCTAGACCTGGTGAAGACAGCATATTGATCAAGAACAAGCACACAATATAGGCATTTCTAGGTTTAAAAATAAATCTTAGAAGAGCTTACCTTCACTGAAGAAACTTTTCAAAGTTTCTTTTTTAATGAAGTTGAGTTGAGTTTGAATCACAAATGAGCTCTCACTGGTTGCATGACTTTGATATTTCTCTTTCTCAGGATCACAATTTTAAGTCCAGTCTGGAAAGCTAAGTGACTTAGCAAGACCTTGTCTCAAAATACATAAATAAAAAATAAAGGGCTGGAGATGTAGCTTATTGGAAAGCCTCTGGATTTAATCTCCAGACCTGAAAAATCTTCTAAAATGAATACAGCATTGACTTCACATCAAGTGGCTAGAATAGTTCCTGGTGTAGAGAGGGGTCAGTGTGTTTGTAGACAGTGAGAGGCAAATCCATGGAGCCATGGAAGAGAAATAACTCACCACGACTACATTATAATTCCCCGTTCTCATGCTGAGAATCAAGTAGATCTGAGTATCTGCACTGATGGGGTTCAGCCTCTGAATTTTAGGCTCACAGACCTTGGGAGAAAAAGAAGATATTAAATGGATTAAAAACTAATAATTACTAGCTTGTCATCAAATGTCTTGGGTAATCTGATGTCATCATACCTATTCAACTCCATTGCCCTCTAATCTCCTATGTATATTATCTCATCTTTTGCTCTGCCAACTACACCAATATCTTTCAGAATTTAGCTTTTTCTCTTCTCTTTCTGCATGTAGAATATCCATTATTCCCTCCAGTATACTCCTCCTTCCCATTTCATGCTCAAAATTCACTTTTCCTGCTAGCATTAAACCAGAAACTCCTTCTCACTTTCAATACTTTCCCTGTTGATGACAATGCCTTCAGCACACAGTTTGCACGTGCTCATTTATTCCATAAATGATGCTTTATCCTCCAAATAAAGTATAGAATATACAGATGAGGGAATATAATCTGCTTTTTCCCCTGTTGGTGATGACACTGAGCATATAATAGGAACTCAATCAATGAAAGAATGTGTGCACACAAGTTTCAGTTTAAGATGAATTCTTCAGGATGAAGAGTGTTTACATCTAAAGGGTTATTCATCAGAGCTGGTGGGACACACCATTTGTTACTCCTATAAGTCATCTTATGAAGTCTCATTAGTCTACCAATTTGTCACCAGATTTTAAAGGTCGCTTGGTTTAAAAACCATTAAACTTTTTAATGGAAGAATAACCTGTCCCCAGCCTCTTTAATAACGCTTTAATAACCATTTCTTTCTCTCCATGTATAAATAATTGTACAACATATTTCAAGTGAAAGAAAAAAGAAGTGCATAGTAATACAAGCCCTTGTAATTACTATGAACTCTTCATTATATTTATCAACAGCTTACTTCTCAGTCCTAAAAATCACCTCACCAATTAGATAATTATTTAAGGATAGTGAAAAATAGTCAGTCTTTAAAACAGAAATATCAACCTTATTAATTGTTTTTCTAATTATAAAGACACAGTTAAGACACTGATTAGAGTATACATAACAATTGACAGTTACATGAGAATAGACAATTTGCAACTTATTTCTCAATACAGATTGACGCAGGTATTTTTGCCACCTTTTCCCAGCACAGTTTGTATCTTGCATCCGGGTACTTGATAAGGAGGGCCTTCCACTTAGAAAGGCTAGAATTGATACATAAGAATCACGTGTTCTATTGGTAAAACGGATTCTAGGATTTTAAACCAAGACTAAGTATTAGACATATTATCTATAATGTCAAACATAGACTTATAATAATTATTAAGAATTTGAATGACTTCACATTTAGCTGAAACAGTCTGCCAAGTTTCTTATTAAGTAGCTGGAGGCAGATTCAAAAGATTTCGGTCTGACCCTTTAGTCTAGTTCACTGTAGCTGAATCATTTAATCAAATTTTATAAAACTCCAGGCTATAGTGCAGTGAAATGTTAAGCACGTCTTGCTCATTAGAAACAAATGAAAAACTCATCAGCCTTGAGACTCAGCCATTTACATTAAATATTGTATAAAATGCTACAATGTCTACAAATAGACATTGGGTCTAGATTGACTTAATCTGTGAGAGAGCCTATTTAAGAGATTTTAAAAATATATAGTCTATTTCGTACTACTAATACTGCCATGGTACAAACGAATAAGAAAACAAAAGAAACTCCAAAAGCGTATTTTACCTTTTATCAGATATATGAGCGTCCCGTTTTAATTTAGAATTTAGAAGTCTAAACAAACTTAAGTGTGGAACAGAATAAAGATTACTCCTTAACCCTGTTTGGTCTTGTCAAAACTGAAACATTTGAAATACAAGATACTTAGAATACACTACAGATTGCTCACTATACAAGTAATTTTTGGTGATTAATCTCCAGTCAAAAAATTTAAAGCAGCAAAACAACTACTGTACTTTGGAAAATAAAATAAAACAAGTAGGCCCATGAGTAAGGAAATATTTCTTTCTACTTCACCTTGGACTGTAATCTGTCTGAGATTACTCAGGGAACATTGTATCTCCAGTGTCCAGGATACTCAGAAGCTAATATACTCACTAGAAACACGGGTGGCTGTATGGAAACTAGTTACACTAAGAAAATTCGAAGTGTTTCATGGTGGGAATAAAATCTGAGGAAAACAATTTTTTTTGGGTACAAAAGTATGCTGATCAAGCATCTGTAATTGTGCATGTCCAAATAATCCTTGTCTGGCAGGGATCATATTTTGTAATAGGTATGTAGACATCCTTGTGCATACTTTCTACTTATGCAATATGGAGGGAAGATATTTCTAACTTTCAGACTAGTCCTGAGGCACATTCATTCGGTTATTTATGCATTCATTCAATGTGTCAAAATTGAAAAATGACTTTAGTCTTTTCTATCAATGAATTCCAGACATAGAGAAGAGATACACATGGATATATTCATAATAGAGTGCAACTTCATCGGTAGAACCCTTTACAGGCACAGATATTTCCTAAGGGAAGAGGGAGAGATTAATTTGCCAGGGTTTAGGGGGAGGATTCATAGAAGCTTAGCAGAGGGATTCCAGCTTGGGTGGTGTTTGGATGACTCAACAAGAAAATCAGGAATATGAGGATTTTCACAGAGCAGGAACACAAGTCCCAAATTATACAGGTGTTAAGATTTTCAGCATCCTCAGTCTGAGAGTATAAAGAATTTTATGTGATAGGAAGACAGCATGTAAGTGTGTGTAGGGGTGGTGGGGAAGTGTGGTGCAGGGTATCAGAGTGAGAATTAGAACAAACTGTGTAAGGTAACAAATACTATACACTTGCGAGTTGTCAAGAAGGCGGAAATTACTGGTAAGGATGTGGAGCTGGTGAATACTCTTAAGGGAGGGTGGCCTGCCTAGGTTAACATTTACAATACAAATTTTTATTCCTTCATATTTCCAGACTATTTTTAGCTCAATATCACTTTTCAAGGTAACATGAAAACTCTATCCCACCCCTATTTTTCCAGGTAAATTTGAATATATGTATATTTTACTCAATATATAAACACTGGAGTTCATCATAAAAATTTTTAAGGTGTATGTAATTACTATTTTATAGATTACTGCTATATATTAAATAATGAAGTACTGAATTATAAAAAACTTCAGTAAATTTTTTCATTTAACAAGTAATATGTAGTTTTTGTTAGAGAACATTATATTTGTAGATAAGTCATTTGTCAACAAGTCAATTTTTAAGTGATACTCATTTTATTTCATATTAGCAAATAACATATGTCAAAAACATTTCTTGAAATAGAAATATGTATGGCAGCATCAAAAAAGACCTAAAATTTTTTATCAACTCATATTTGAAATGATTAATTTTTATGCTAAAAATACCTCAAATATAGATAATTTTCATGGTTTGTTTCTCCATAAAATGGCTAATTCTAGCCTAATTAACACGTTTCAACTGCAGGTAGTTATTACTTCTCATAAATGAAAAATTAAGTCAGATTTCATGATTGTTATTCTTTTCTTTTAACATCTCATTTTATAGCAGAAGAGGCCTTTTAAGGTGCAATCTAAATTTTTGGGGCCGGTGAGATGGCTCAGCGGCTTAAGCACCTGCCCGGCAAGCGCGAGGGCCCGAGTTCGACTCCCGGAACCCACATACGAAAAAGGGGCCGGTGATATCGCTCAGCGGCACGGGCGCCTGCTGGCGTGCAAGGTCCTGAGGTCGACCCCCCGGTACCCACACACACACACACAAAAAAAAAAAATAAATAAATTTTTGATTTGATTCTGCAACTTACATATTTAATGTCGTAAACCTGGAGAAAAATTTTCTATTCCTCCTAAGTTTGCATTTAACCTTTTAAGTGTAACAAATAAGCATATATTAAAGTATGTGGCTCAAAAATAAAAATCTATAGCAAACCATACAGAACACTGTCATCCATGGAGTTTCTGGTATACAGTACATGCTAGAAAGAAATTGTTAAAGGAAGGAAGAGAACTGGAAAATAACAATAAGGAAACATAACTCAAAAAGGGTTTTAAATTCAAAGTAATACTGTAATTAGAGTCAGGTCTGGCATCAAGGAACATCTCAAAGAATGTCTCCCCTTAGGAATTGAATTGTGGCTCTCAGAATTTGTTTGCTGGAATCCTAACCCTTAATACCTTTCTCAGAGATAAAGTGTTTGGAGAAGTTTTCAAGTTAAAACGAGATCATTAGGTTGGGCTCTAATGCTGATGAACAGTCTCCTTATAAGAAGGGGAAATTTGGAAGTGGAATACACCATGTGAACAGGAGGACCAAAGTCCGAGTGATGCTTCTTCGAGCCAAAGAGCATGAAAGATTCCCCCACAGAAGTCAGGGGAGAGGCATGGAACAAATTCTTCCTCAGATCCCTCAGGAGGAACCAACCTGTTGACACCAGATAAAGTTCTCGTCTTCACAACCGTGGGACAATAAAAGTCCCTTGTTTAAGTCACTCAGTTTGTGGTTGCTTTCTATGGCAGCCCTAGGAAATGAATACAGCTCTAACGCTGTTCCCACTGTGTCCTTATCTCCCTTTTAAACTGTGGCAAATGCTATAAAGGGAGAACAAAAATTGGTGCCTAGCAACTTAATGAAATCTAAAAATAATTACAACATGTCAAGACAACTTTAGAAGCATTTGAATCATGAAAAATTCTCTTTGTATTATATTTATATAGAGCTTAGGCTACGTGTAACTGTAAGTTACAACATTTCACTTTTTTCAAAGCGCCTCATTTAATTTGCTCAATATTACATTAGATTTGTCACTGATGTTTTGAGTCACAGAAATCTTTTGTATAGCTTAAAACTTTTTGATCATAAAAATATGATTTCAAGATGAGTCAGATGCCTGATTCTGAAAAGCATTATGCCAGCTGTCTCCATGGAGTCAACAATGAATCCAAGAGGGATATTTTACATTGTGTAATATAAAATTGCTTTGTTCTCTGCTCCTGAAAAGAACCACTCATACCCAAGATAGCTTTGTAGCATTCTAAAACTAGCAATTTTTCCAATCCTCATGCTGCCTTTTAGAATGCCAACCCTCTGAAATCTTTCCCTACCTTGGACTTTTTGTTGGGGCAGTACTAGGCAATTTGCATCTAGCTTAGCAACTGGTAACATACTCAGAATACCCCTTTTCTAGAGATCTTCTGCAAGTTCAAGGCTTCTGGAAAAAACTTTGCCTTGTTGCCCTGCATCACATATATAGTTATCTCTTTACAGGTCTATCACTCCCTGTTAACAGACTTTGGCTTCTTCAGCAGTAGTACCTAGGTCTTATAATGCGTAGGCACACAATGGTTTATACGATGCCTCCCCCATTGAAGCCATAGGCTTCTCTTTACCATGGGTGAAAGGCAACACTGATGCCTAGCTTTGCTGAGTAGATCTGAGAACCAGCAGAGAATATATATTCCAAGGTTATCCCACCAAGGGCTACAGGCTGCCATCAACTGGAAGTGAAATTCTGTATTTCTGTCCTCTGCTATACATAGGCAGAGTTGGTTCTAGTGGCCAGAGAGAGACCTTGGGAAATACCAGGCAGCTGCTGGAGCAATGAGTTAAGCAGCATGCACCATAGAGCCAAGAGTGCGGGATTATGTGGAGGATAATGAAGTCTTCTGTTGTACCCATGCTATCTACCTTCTACTGGCCAAATCCAATCAAACTCCATTTTTTCATGCCTTAAAATCTGTTGGACCTATCTAGAATTATGTTTCCTGTGTGGTCTTATCCATAAACTACTGGTTGGACCCATAAAGCCCAGGCACTTTTCTGATGGCCATAGCAGCAATGTCTGTAGCAGGCAGGTGGGGAGTTGTCTACCTCCTGCCAATTTGGCTCAGCAGAAGACAGAGAGATGAGTTCATTTGTTCACCCTCTGTGCCAGGGACTGTGATACCTGCTAAAAAAGACGCCTGGATCCTGGTCTGTCATTACACACAGTCTGAAGAAGAAAAGATTCTTATTATATAATCCCTATAATAAAAATAATAAAAATTGTATGCAAAGTATGAATCATTTGTGAAAGTTAGAAAATGATGTGATGCTGAATATAATAGAGACAGAGCTAATTTAGAGAAAGAGGGTTAGCTGCTGTGAGTTAGTGGGAGGTGGTGAAAATTTTCCAGAAATCATTCACAGAAGCCAAAAATTAGTAAAGAGGTTGTTCCACTAGTGGAACTGAGAAAGTTCTCTGCCTATAAATGTATTTATGTGGTGGGAAACAAAATCAAATACAGAAAAGTGTAAAGAAGAAGACAATTTCCATTGGAATTAGGAGAAATGAGTTGCCTATTGACTACTCTTTCTTCCTGTTTTCACAACACACATGCACACACACATATACATCATACTACATATGTACACAAACAGCAGTGTATGAAAAATTCCATTTTTCCTTTGGAGGTGTAAAGCACTGCAAAACACGTGAAAGTGGATGCTGCATAACATGGACAAGAACTCTATTATCACGTAAAAAGGTGTTCATTCACACAGCCTCTCAAGATAGATTTCCAACATCTTCATGGGTTTATTTTCACATCTAGGACAGCGCAGCTTCGATCTGTAGCAGCTTTTTGTCTTAGCCATTTTACTGAAGATTTTTTTTGTTTTTTTTAAGTAGTTCAAAGCATAACATCTTTATGGAAACTGCGGATTACATGTTGGTGTCAGGCCCGAGGGAGCCAGCCATCTCCAGGGATTTATGAATCAGTTATTTTACCTTCAAGGCTATCTTGTGTGGACAAATGCTGTTGCACTCACTGTGCTTTCCTTTAAGCAGGGAAATGTGGTTTCTGTTCCTGCCGTTGCCTTCTGTCCAATGCAAGAGAGAACAGGGAAGAAGAAACTGAAATTTCCAAAGCTGAGTCAGTTTTCAGACTTGATCCTGAAAGTTTTAGTTTGGACTGGATAAATTGATTAATTCATATGCATACTGTACACATTTGAGTACATATTTATGAACATTATATCACCTGAATATAAAAAACAAAAAAACCCTTTACCAATAAGAATGCATGCAATACTAATAGCTAATATCTTAACTAAATTCCAGGTGATGATCTAAGTATTTAACTAAATTCCAGGTGATGATATAAGTATTTAATTTCTTCTCCTAACTGTACAGGCACTATTTCTATACTATTACACAATTGAGGAAGTCAAGTCTCAGAAAGGTTAAGTAACTTTCCATTGTCATGAAGCTAGCAAGTTCCAGAGTAGAAAATAAAACCAGGTATTCTGCACCTCTTACACTGCTCAAGTTCATATCTCACAAAGCTTGAACTTTCATGAAGAAGACAACCAAAGGAAAAAAGTGCATTATGTAGATAATATACTGAGTACTTTCTATGTGCCAGTCTGAGCACCAGCCTGCATATTTTACATGCATAACTTCAGTCCTCGCAATCATTCTGTGAAGAGGCAACTGTTACTTTCATCATAGATTTAGAGACAGGGAAACTGAGGGCCCAAGTGGTTATTCACATTGCTAGTGAAGGGCAGAGCTAACATTTAGAGGGAGGAAGCCAGAATCTATACTCTTAATCTGTATGATAGTTTATCTTTTTTCTTTTTTATTAATCATGTACATTTGTGATATATAACAGTAACAATTGTTTTGAGAAATTTTACCTGTATGTATCTGTATCATATCTTGATCATTTTTTATCCTCTTATGCCCTCCCTAACCTTCCTCTTTTCTTTCCCTTTATCCCCCTCTCTATATTAACAAAGTCTGCTGTTTGTTTCCCAGTGATGGTTAATATTGATTGTCAACTCGATTGGCTTGAGAGATACCTAGACTAGAAAAGCACAATTCTGGATGTGTCTTGGTGGATCATGGGGGCAAGACCTTGGGGACTAGATTTGGTCCCTAGCCCCTTCCTCTCTGGTATTATTCCCTGCTTTTTTCTTCCTGGGTGCAATAAGTGGAATTGTTCTCTTCTGCTACACCTTTATACCCTGATGTTTCTGCATTGGAGGCAGCAGACCATGGGCTGAAACCATGACCAAAACAAACTTTTCTGTCTTGAAGTTGCAGTGTCAGACATTTCATCCCAGCAATAGGAAAGCGGACCAATACTTGAAACTGACACTGGGAGTGGGGCTCTAGTTGTGACTACATCTGACCATTTAGTCCAGAAACTTTTGGATTTTGTTTGCTGGAGGAATTTGGAAAAGATTGTAGAAGCAGGCTTAGAGAAAGTCTAAAATGCTGTAAGTAGAGCTTGATGGGCGATCCTGTTCAGGGCTCAGAAGACCAGAATGCTGATAGAAATATGAACAGTAAAGGCCATGTTTGTGAGGATTCAAATGGGAATGAGGTCTGTGTTGGGAATTGGACTAGAGGCTATGCACGTTTCTTTCTGGCAAAGAATTTGTGTTCATTTTATTCATGCCCTTGAACAGCATGAGGCTGAGCTTACGGGTGACTGTCTGAACTAGTGGAGAAAATTTTAAAGCAGCCCAACATTCAGGTTGTGGCACGAGTACTCATGGATGCTTTTAGCCCAATTTATATTGAGAATTAGGAGCAAAATGCAGGGCCAAAAGATTTGAAAATCTTCTAGTGTGGTCAGAAGTGAAGCACATGTAAAGCTGGGGTTGAGGAGGTGTGGTCGCTGAAGAGATTTTTGCCATTTAAAAGCAATCAAATACTTCACACTGTGACAAGAAGAAAGATGCCTGGAGGGCATGTCAGGAATCAGTGAGACTCCATCCATCCCTCGCTCAAAGGTGCAAAAGTATAAACCTTTCATTTGAGAAGTAAATTCTAGGGTCCCTGTTCCAGAAAGGCTGCCTAGGGAAGTGGTTTCTTTGGGTTCATTTCATCATGGTCAGCCATTCAGACACTCAGAAGGCACTGAGGCAGGGTTGGTGAGATGGCTCAGGGCATAAGTGCCTGCCTGGCAAGCGCGAGGTCCTGAGTTCGACTCCCGGTACCCTCATCCAAAAAAAGGGCCGGTGATATTGCTAAGCGGCATGGATGCCTGCTGGCATGCACCTGGTACCCACAAAAAAAAAAAAAAAAAGAGAAGGCACTGAGGCAATGGTCCAGTGGGGCCTGACTACTGCTTGAGCTGCCAGCAGTCTTGATGTCATCCATGTAATGCTGATTTTACAGGAACGATAGTGCATTAAGAATTAAGGATCATGGATGCTTTCACCCAGATTAAAAAATAATAAAACCTAAGAGGTCAGGCAAAAATATTTGTCAGTGCCAGAGTTCCTACCAGCATCCTCAGAGTGCGATGTGTGAAGCTGTGAGAGGAGGCTGAAGCTGTTACTGAGACCCCAGCAACTTGGAGATGTGGGGAAAGCAGAACACCTGTCAAGGAAAGCCACAGACAGTGAGGGGAATTAGCCAAAGATAGAGGTTCCATAGACTGAAATCAGCAAATCTATGAGTATAGAACCAAGCCCTCTGAAACTCACGTCTCATGAACATGTGTCCCAGATGATTGACATGGAGCTACAAGACTTAATTTTGCCCTAATGAGTTTCTGTCATGATTTATTCTGGTTTCTTTCTTTTCTTTTCTTTTTTATTAATGTGGGTCCCAGGAGTCGACCTCAGGACCTCCCGCTTGCCAGCAGGTGCTTGTGCCGCTGAGCGATATCACCGGCATTTTTTTTCCCTTATGTGGGTACCGCGGGTGGAACTCAGGACCTCGTGCTTGCCAGGAAGGCGCTTATGCCGCTGAGCTATCTCACTGGCCCTGTTCTGGTTTCTTTCTATCCCCCATTCCTCCTTTTTGGAAATGATTACCTATTGTATCTTTGGTTATGTAACTTGTCTTTCAAAAAATTTATAGGGATTGGCAGCTAAGAGTTAGTCTTGTGTCTCAGAAGAGACTTTGGACTTGGATTTTGAGCAATGCTGGAACTCTTAAGGTTTTGAGAAAGAAATTCGTACACTTTAAATTGTAGCAGCAGAGCTACATTATGTTAGGCAAAATTGGGGCTTTGTTATTTTCCTCAATAAAGATTAAGTACATTTGGATATTGAGTCGACAAGGGCTAGAATGTGTTGGTTAATTTTGGTTGTCAATGTGATTGGAATGGTTTTAAGAAACAACACCAGTGTCAGATCTATGTTTGAGAAAGATTATTCTGGTTTATGGCTAAGACAGAAGGCATTGGATCACGGAACTGACCTATAGAGCAATTCTCATGATGAGAAGACAGCAATTTTTACACGATGGGAACAAAGGTGATAAAGAGAAGTAAAGGGATCCCACCAGCTAAATCCAAAGGGAAAGTGCTTGTATGCATGCGGGTGTTGACACACAAAAAGAGCGATGTTAGTCATCTTTTCATATCTGCAACCAAATATTTCAGAAAATGTAAGGGTTTCAGAATTTTTGTTCCATGGTCACCTGGTTCCACTGATTTTAGGCCTTTGGCAAGGCAGGAGAGTTCTGGCAGAAAGGGCATGGTAGAGGGAATCTGCTCAACTCATGGCACCCAAGAAGCAGAGAATGATAGAAAGAGACATAGAGGAAGGGGCCAAGGACAAGATATAGTCCCCAAAGTCATGCCTTTCCTCCTAAATCTTCACCATCACCAAAGTATAATCCAACAATGGATTACATTAGAGCCCTTATGATGCAATCACTTCTAAAGGCCCCACCTCTTAACACATAAGCTTTAGGGGGGACATCTTAGATTCAAACCATTACAGGGGATTAAGCGTAACTTCACTTGCTTGAGAAAGTGGGTAGAAGGTGGGCCATTTGCAGAGGCAAGGGGCTGGAATAAGTTCAGAGCTGGATGAGGGCAGTTCCCTTGAGAGCATGTGGGGCTTGAGAAGGCTGTGGGAAAACCTGATAGCTGTCCAAGAGGTAGTCTGATAGACAAGTCAGTGGCTCAGGAGAGCTCATCCAGACTAGTGTATGAGTTGGGGAAGAATGAGCTCATTTAAAGGTGATTATTCAGACTTCAGAGTAGATGAAGGTGTCAATTTGAGGATTAAAAAACTACATTATAACTGGTGAGCTCATATCTATATCTCAGAAATAATTTCATCAAATATTATAGCTCATTTTCTTTTGAAAAATTCAATACTATTCTACATCAAGCTAGTCCTTTGCAGTTTTTGCAAGACTTTCATATGCATTATCTCATTAGAACAATGTCTGCTTGAGAACACAAAAGATGAGGGTTCATGTCTAAAACTAGGAATGGTATTTAAAGTTCTATAGAACTTGCCATATTCCAAGTTAGCCAGGGGAAATGCTGGAGTGGATGCAGGGGTGCTCAAATTTTAACATTTTTACATGCCTTTGGGGGATCTGGCTGATTTTAATTTAGTGCTGCTGCCACTAGTAGGATTTGTATTTCTATCATATCTTGTGGAGGAATAGCTGCTGCTGGTCCAGGAAGAACTTTAGGTATTAAATGACTAGAGAATGGAATTTCCCTCTCTTTGTTCAGTGTTATGCTCACTAATCCATATTGAATTTAGATCTAAAACTAAGACTGAACAAGTCAAGGTGAGATATTTAAAGCCAGGACTTCAAGCGATAGAATGTTTCAGATCTTAGAAATACAGTTTTGAGACCCTAAGATCCAGGTCCTCCTTTTGCAAAAAGAAAGCTTCTCTGGTCTGAATATTTATATCCCCATGATTCGTATGTTGAAATCCTAACCAATAGGATGTTACTATGCCCAATGCTGAAAAGGAAGCCGTGTGGTCAGAGAGACCCTGAATCATCTTGGCAGATGACACAACTGGTAGACAGAAAAACTAAAGAAGCTACGAGGCTCCTCACAAGGCTAGAAAAGAAGCCCCTAAGGGATCTTGACTGACCTTAGCAGTAAAAAAAAAATATATATATATTTTGATTGACCTAGGGGTACCCTCCTAAAAATTAGGTAGGATAGAAGAAAGATAAGTAGAAGGGAGAAGGGAAATCATAATTTTAAAGTCATAATTTGAAGAAAGCTATAAACATGTACTAATCAAAAGAGGTATAAAAATCACATTTGGGATATATTATATTAAAAACAAAAAGAAAGTTGCAGGTCAAGATACAATCAGATTGGGCCAGTGATATAGCTCAGCGGCATAAGCGCCTGCCTGGCAAGCACGAGGTCCTGAGTTTGACTCCTGTTACCCACATAAAAAAAAAAAAAAAAAAAAAAAAAAAGATACAATCACACTTACCCAAGTTTACAGCGCGTTTTTTACTTTTTGGCCTGTGTTTCTTCCAGGTTTCTCACTACTAAATTCCCTATAAGTCTTAAAGATACAAAACTTCATAAACTTGGCTTGTTTTTCTTCTGATGCTATAAATTAATAAATTCTTAAAACTTCCACTCTCAAAGAAGCAGTACTATTACTCCAAATTTCAAATACATACAATTAAACAATTTATATTTAACCTCATAGATGCAGCCTGTTTTTGCTTTATGCCCCTAATGAGCAACTTGACCTTGAGAAAATTGATATTAAATCAGTGATAAATAAAATATAAGTATCCCATATCAGCCATCCTGAGGATACTCCAAAACCACATGAATACCCCCAACTCTAAAGGACAGTGCGCCTCATCCCTTGACTGTACACACTCTTTCTCTGAGTGTATACTTTTTGATTTTGACTAATAAATCTGTTTATGCCTCTCAGTGATGCATCCCAAAATGCTTTTCATGACCGTGAGTCAGAAACCTAGCTTGGGGTGAGTTGAGGTCCCCATCTCCACATTGGGGGAACTTCCTCAGACTCAGTCTGATGACAGCATTAGTGGGTGGGACCTTTAGGAGGTAATTCAGCAAGAAGATGGAGCCCTCATACTACTAATGCTCTTAAAAAAGAAGCCACAGAGAGAAGTGTGGCACCTTGCGCCAAGTGGAGTTACCAGCACTTTGATCTTGGAGTTCCTGGCCTCCATAACTGGAAGAAATAAATTTCTGTTGTTAATATGTTACTCCGTTAATGGTATTTTGTTATAACAGCCTGACTGGTTTAAGATAGAAGCTGACAAGCTCAAAGAATGATGAAACCTCTGGTTCCCTGGTTCAGAATACAGGGCTTGCTATAGCCTACATTTTCCACTTTGCATATTTGGATTCATACAAAGTTCAAAGTGATTCAACACACTTTGGTGTTTAAATGGCAATTCACGTGAGTTTTCTAATCCTGAAATTTATTCAGTTAAATACATTCTCGGATCAGTTGTCCCTGGGCTGTGTTTGAGGGGAAGGGCAAGTTTGCATCAGATATAATTAACAAACTCAAGTGAGAAATAACAAAAAGGTACAGCATTGATTCCAGTGTTAGAAACAAACAGAAATTAGACCAAATTCTGGTCCCTGGTTCTTACAGGAGCACTGGTGTCCCTGCTGACCCTTGATTTATTTATCTTTGTTCTACTGTCTCTAAGTTATAGAGCTACTTTTTTAAAGCCCAATTACGTGATCTGGAATGTGCCTTTTGTGGCCAGCTACGGTATCATTTTTCATGAGATGATCTTTACTTTCATATTTAAATCTGGTTTTCCTTAATTTAAATTTTGCTGAAGACAGCCATATCGCTGTGAGTGTAAATGAAGGTGGATGAACATTAGTGGTGTCAGTTCACAGCTGTTCATAAGTTAAATAATTACTGCTCACTCCCCTGGATCTGTTTGAAATGCCTACAATATTCAATTAGAAGCGCAAGGCACTTTTCTTCATTATTGTTATTATGATCAGGCTCAGGCTGAAGAACCTGCATGGGATATGAAACATGGAAATAAGACCGAAGCTTTATTGATGAAACGGAGCCAGACTAGGTGTGAGAGGTGTCTGGAAGCTCTGTTGTCTTTTCAAATTTATTGCATTTTCTTAAAAAGTATCTAAATTAATGTTGCATTAATTACTGGTGGGTATGCACCCCGGAGCATATGTTGCCATTAATTGTATCCATTATCACAAAATAAACATCGCTTTATAAAAACAAACGATGCTTCATTTTAATATGTGGCATCACACACCCTCCTCCACAGCTGCTGCTACTTCTGTTTTGGTGCTTTTCCTACAAAGAGCCACCTGTTACAATAGGCATTACATTCGTTTTTGTTTCAATAAAGCGAACCCTTGGAAAACAAAACGCCACCAACTTAAAACATGATCATCATCACAATAACCATAAAACACAATCATCAAGAATCTCCAGAGGAAAGTTGGCATCTTCCCATTCAGAAGTTCTCAACACGAGGATGGTCTCATCTGTAATTTCACCTTTTCAGCTCTGATTATTCAGTGTAGATTTGTTTGATTTCTAGGTTTAGAAGGATCTCTTTCTAGGTTATGAGTCTTCATGCTGCAGATGAAGAGGCTCAGAGCAGCTGGTGTTGACTCAAGGCAAAACTACCACCCCCTGGCTCTGTAATGAGTTCCTTTTGTTGTACAGCATTTGGCTCCTTTCAGTGTATGAGCCTGTGCGTTGCATTGAAAAGCTGTGCGACTTTGTGCAAATTACCGAACCACTTTGATATTCAATTGCCTTCACTCCACAATGGGTTAATAAAGCCAGATATCATTGTATATGCCTCTAATCCCAGCACTCCGGGAAACTGAGGTAGAAGGATCGCAAGTCCAGCCTGGGTAACTAGCAACTTAGGAGGACCCTGTCTCAAAATAAAAATAGAAAATAATGGGCTGGGGAAGTAGCTCAGTGCGAAGGTCCTGGGTTCAATCTCTCATAGTGAAAAAAAAGTAAATAATAAATTTATTAAAATTGTGTGAAGATTAAATGAATTTATGGAAGTATATAATACTTAGAACAATATCCTGAATTTGGTATGTCCTCAAAATAATCGTTTCATTATCATTGGTATTAGTGGAAGTAATGAAAATTTCAAGTCAATGTTAAAATGTTTGCTTAGCTATGTTACTTTTCACCACTAGAATGGAGCCTTCTCCATGCATGTAATTTCTACACACAGTCCTTGATCTCTGATAGTTGTTTAGTATGTCCATGAACAAAGAAATATTATTATAAATTGAACTAAAATGAACTAATAAGGGTGTACCATATATAGGACTAAATCACGAAGATTGAAATTACCAGAAATTATTGAGAAGATTTTCTTAAATTGGTCACTTTTCTGTCTGTTTAAATACAAAGAAAATTACCTTAGCAATTTTAGACTGGTCATTAATAACTAAAGACTTTATTCTGGATTTTACTTAACAATAATGCCATTCATCCATTGACTTTGTAATTCCTGTGTGTGACAGAGCACTTCGCAGTGATTTGTAAAATCAGTGTTAAATGTGAGGGATAACAAAACTAAGAAACTTCCTCTTGGACAACTTGAGATCTGGCTGAAGTTCATAGGTGTGGTGTTTGATATAAGCTGAGGACTCAGGTAGCTATAGGCTGGAGAGAAAGAGTGGGAACATCCTGAAGTGAAGAATATTTCCAATAATGTTTTGATAGGATTGCTCCTTCATCAACTTCCCCTCTGTCTTCTTCAGGATAGGGGATTGCCACTGAATCGGTGCTGCCTCCTGTCTTTAGCTCCATGCCACACATGTCCAGAGCTGACATTCTGTTAGCTCAACATCCTGCTGGTGTCCTAGGGTATGTGAGATGTTTAGCCTTCCAGCAGATAAAATCTTAGGCAACACTGATCATTGTACATATAACCTGCTAGAGATATGCAACACATCTTACATATTTAATTTAGTTATTTAATAAACATGTCACTTGAATTTTGCTTTATTATTATTATTAAAGAACTATTTTTAGTACACTGTCTTTTAACATTTCCCCAAGACTAGTAGTCTCCACTAAGCCAGCTGGAAGTTTCCTAGTGATCATTTTCTTCCTCGCAAAAAAAAAAAAGGGGAATTTTTGTTTTCCCTTCACATCTCTTTGATCATGCCTTTTCCCTGCTCTCTCCATTCGGCATTCTTAATTGTGGTGATATCCCAGGTTTTCATTTGACTGCCATTTCAAAGATACTTGATACAGGCAAGTTCTTTACCCTTTGGAGCCTAAGTGTCCTCATCTCGAAGTCAAACACAAGAATATCCAATATTTATATAGTTGGTAAGTCTTAGAATCCAAGTGAGATAAAGGGCATGAAAATACTTTAATTGACACACATGATCAATTGTATGAGTCCTACTGGTTGTGCTTAATCTTATACCTTGAGTTTCTTTATTTTCTTGGCTGATACTTCCTTCTGGATTTAACAATTAAACAACAACAAATCACTTTTTCTGTGTAAGAGAGTGTTTCCGTTTAGTTGTCTTAAATTTCCCATTCTGAACTCAAGGGAGTACTTCTGAGGATTACGGAGTAGATACTCCACGTCTTCTCCCAGCACTGTGATGCTTGGTATCTGGGACACACTGGTTTCTGTCTCAGGCTCCTGTAACAAAACCTAGGATGTCACAAGGAAGTGCCTTTGTTTCATTTCTCTGCCAGTCCCAACCCTGCTCTCCTTTGTCCCAACCTCCATCTTCTTCTAGGATATAAGGGGATTCTTAAAAAGAAATAAATAGACACAGATAAAAAATAAATGAAATAATTAAACTTGTCAAATAATGCCAAACAGTAGAAGTAAACAGTGATATGAATGGGGAAGTAAAGCACGTTTTATTATCCACTCTAAGGATATTAAGTGGTTACTACGCAAAGCACTGTGCTAAGTGCTGAGATATAGAAATGGATTTGATTCTTTCTCTTAGTTGACAGTCTGTCTTGACACCCCTTCTCCCAAGACATACTTATATTCCAGCAACCTTAGAAGTATTGAAACAAGGCCAGTGATATAGCTCAGTGGCATAAGCGCCTGCCTGGCAAGTGCGAGGTCCTGAGTTCAACTCCCGATACCCACATATATAAAAAAAAAAAAAAAAGAAGTATTGAAACAATAGTCAATACAGATAAGTGGGAGATATTGAGGAAAGAAGGGGATCAAAATACACTACCCCAAAATATGTCACTTTGGCATAAGGATTCTTTCGAACTGAAAGCAATTGACAAGAAACAGATACAAGAAAACTATTTACCTAAAGGCAGGAATACATTTGTAAAACTCTCCCCTCTCTGTATAGAAAGTACAGATGCTAATTACTAGAGACCAATAGGCCCTTACCACTCCAGAGATGGCACTGGATAAAAATCTATGCAAAAAATTTACTAACTAGCTATTCCCTTCCATTAGCCCTCCCATATATTTACCTTCCAAAATCTGTTGCTCTGGAAATTCAATATCTTCCTCTGCTTTGCTACTTCTCTAAACATTTATCATCCTTTCATGAAGGAGTTACATAACCCCTTGTTCTAACCTTCCCTTTGAGCTGCTCATTTCTGAGTGCACTCATGTAAATGTGCAATGCATTTGTTAATCAATTTCTATTTGTTTTTCTTCTCTAATCTGTGTTTTGTTCATCTAAATAGCAGGATCCTAGCCAATAAACCTAAGATAAGTAGATGGAAAAGAATTTTTTCCTGCCTTACAATGTAAAGGGAGCTAGGGACAGCATTCTGTACCCAAATGAGGTTTGCACTAGAAGCCAACAATAGCTGCAGTTAGAAGCAGTCATTATTTTACATATTTCCAAAATTGTTAGGCAAAAATGTAAAATACCCTTCCCTCGGTCAAAGAGGCTGTAGCTACACACTTTCCAAAATTTTCAAACATGAGATCCATGCAGAACATTTTTTATTTATTTATTTATTTTTATTTATTTATTTTTTTTGTGGGTACCAGGGGGTCGACCTCAGGACCTTGCGCACCAACAGGCACCCGTGCCGCTGAGCGATATCACTGGCCCCTTTTTCGTATGTGGGTTCCGGGAGTTGAACTCGGGCCCTCGCGCTTGCAAAGCAGGCACTTACGCCGCTGAGCCATCTCACCGGCCCAGAACATTTTTTAAATAGAGTTCTAGGTGATTAAAAAGTGAGAAATTACTATTTCAAGGTTACAAATAAACTAAGATTTCATCAATATTTGTGGGAATGAAGAATAGAAGACTTCTGAATATGTTCTAAGGAGTCTAGATTCTAATATCATCCTACGGTATTCTCTACATTGAAAAAAGTTTAATACTGTGTTTTCTTTAGAGGAATGTCAAAAAGATATCTATCATCTTAAATCACTATGCTGTTCCTGTACTGGTCTTGTCTATCTGTGTAGTTTTCGTCCACCCCAATGGCATTTGAAGTGCCCTAAACATCACTAGCTTTTTCACAGTTCTGTGCATATTTAGATGATGTCCTTCCTACCTGCAATTTCCCCTCCGTAGGACCAACATTTGTTCTTAGGGTTCCTGCTGAGATTTCACTTCTTCCATGAAGCTTTTTCTACTATTTCTTAGGTAAATCAATCATATAGTTTTTGATGCACTGTGGAAGAGGCTGATCACCATAATAGACTAAATTTTGCAAGGTGGGATCTTTAGCCCCTCAGTAATATCCAGCCAGGGCAGGTACCCTAAAATGCTTAGTGAGTCAATTTGTAGTGAGTCACCCAGTGCCTTTGTAAAGGTTTTTAAAATAGAAGAAAGAAGAACAAACAGTGATTTTTAGCTCCAGGGTCAGTCATACCTTTAATGTCTGTTATTTCAATTATGCAAAAAGAATGTCAAAACAAAGAATAATCACATTGTGATGACTAAATTGTGAGGGAATAATATTGTTCTTGGGGAATTTGGAAATTAGGAACAAAGTAAGTGGGTTGTGTACTGATGGGGAAATGACTACCAAGCATTTTGCTCTTTTTTTCTTCTTACAGAAATAAGAATCCATCTAAAATGGTGTGAATAGTTGAATGGTTCTCAAAATTTGATGCAACTTAGTCATTGTAGGATATCTTTTCAAAGTGCACATGGTTCTGTTTATCTGGGTTGGGACCTGGGAGT
Source organism: Erethizon dorsatum (assembly GCA_028451465.1). Classification (NCBI taxonomy): domain Eukaryota; kingdom Metazoa; phylum Chordata; class Mammalia; order Rodentia; family Erethizontidae; genus Erethizon; species Erethizon dorsatum. Next base: position 118,007,595 of record CM051828.1, on the reverse strand, counting down.
TTGCATTTCTAACACGATCCCAAGTGATAATTATGTTACAGGACCAAGGCTCACTCTTAAAATAACATGAACCCTACCTAGATGAAAGGATTGTCTCACCTCTGGGTAGCAAAGCTGTAATAATTTTCATCTCAAATAGTCACTTACATCTGCTTTGAGCAAGAATACAAATTCAGTCTCAGGCTTTTTGCTTTTCTACCTGTAATTCAGATGCCAAAACCATTATTTTTTCCTCTGTATAAGTCTGATCTTGTACGTGATTAAATATAAATTGGTTGCTAGGAGAAAGAGTAAATAAATCTGCACAGTGGAAATAGATAGAAAACTTAGCTGTTAGGTAGTCAAGTGAGAAGAATGGAAAAGTAAATTATTAGCTAGCTTTATTCTTATTCATCATATGTTTTATGAATAACAAGATATCAATTAAGAGCTAGATATCATCTCTCTCCACATTAAATGTGTTAATTGACACTGCATTACTTAATCAATCTTATTATATACTAATTAAATAGCTGCATTTGGGGGTGGGTGCTGAGAGAAAAATCGGTTACCAAACAATAGCAGCTAATGTGAGTTCTCAAATTTCCTATGTCAGTAAGAAACTTGTGTTTCACTATGCCCTGTAATATGGATAAGGAAATACTAGAGATAAGAGAATGTCATCTTTTAGCTACTAGTTCCAGGATCAAAATGACTACAAAGTGTTTTTTTTTTTTTTTTTTTTCCCTCTCTCTGGTAAATAACAGTAATAAGAGTAGCAGTAAGAAATGTAAAAAATTTTGAATACAGTGGGTCAAATCTATGGGTGGATCATTGGAGAAACACAAGGTCATAGACTTCTTTGGGACCTTAACTCCAGAAGACTTTTAAATACCTGTCTGCAGGAGGAATTTATGGGAGACAACGGGTTTAGAAATTTAAGAGGCTTTTCTTCAAACCGCAGGCTACATTAACTGAGAAGTGCATTTGTTAAAAAAATAGAACGTCTACTCCGGAAGACAAAGGAGTAGCCATTGATGGATTTCACTGTGAAGCCAAAACCTCTTGCTCCCATGCCAATCTCCAAAGCCACCTCTTGGTACTGCCATTAGCATGAAATGTACAAAGATGCTCCAATGTGTAAAAAAAATGTGCTACGGCCTACAAAGCACTATCCAAATTATAGTTTGTGAGATTTTAGAGTACTAGAATTGAAAAAAAAAGAAATCATAAATGAAAGTGAATGCAGTCTGAATCTCTGTTGAACCCATTTTTAAAGAATTGCAAGTGAAGTTTGAAGCATCCATAGGACTGTAATTATGCTTTCATTGCTTAATGTATGGACTCAAATTCTGACTTAATTATTCTGCGACTAAATTTATATGTCATTTATGTAGTAAATCTTGGCAATTGCTCTCACAACTATCACTGGAAATGTAATTAACTTGGGTTAGATAAGTTTTTACAGTGAGAACTAAATGCAGTGTAATACCAAGCCATTATTTAAAAGGCAAAGGCCAAATACATTCTCTTTCTGAACTTTTTTGTTTGTTTGCAATTTCTTTTCCCAGAAGGCTAAATGCTGAGTTTGTTTTCCTTTTTTCAGTTTCACATTTTTGTCTGTTAATTGGAAACTTCTTTTTGTCTTTCTTTTTTTCTTTTTAAGGAAGACTTTACTCTTTGAATTATACCTTTTTCAAAGAATTCAGTTTATTTTTGTAAGAAGCTTTTCTGTATGCGATGAAGCCATTTATTTTCCAAGTGAATCTCCTTTTGTTTTACTAGTTAACAACTGAATGGCTTTCTTTTGTAATCTGTAGTTAAACTTTCTTAGAAGAAACATTGTATTAAACCTAAAAACTACATTTTATGACTTGTAAGAAATGATGCTGCTTTATATTACTTTTATGAAAGATACAAATGATAGTAAAGGAAAAGAGACAAAATAAAAAGGAAAATTTTCAGATATGGTGCTCACTCTCTATTTTAAGTTGATTGAGACTATAATTTTAGGTAATGTCTTAGTAGGCTCAGGCTTCCACAGCAAATACCATAGACTATGTGGCTTAAACAGCAAAATTTATGTCTTAAAAACCTGGAGGATGGAAGTTCAAGGTCAAATGCCAGGGAGATCTTTCTGTTTTGTGGCTTCTTTTCCTGGCCAGGAGGTGGCTGTCCCCTCATTGTGTCTTCATGTGACTTCTACTTTGTGCGTACACTTCGAGAGCTCTTTTCTCCTATTCTTCTTATAAGGGCCCTAATTTGATCACAGTAGCCTCACCTTCACTGTCACATCTAAACTTAATTATGTCTCAAAGGCCACATCTCCAAATACCATCAACACTGATCTTTCAGAAGGAGGAGGACAATTCAGTCCTTAGCAGATAATGGTCTTCACACTGGTTTGAGACTTTTAATCATGATTTAACATCAAGGGTATATAATGTAGTGTATGAGCATTATTATGTTCCTGTTCTATTCAGGGAGTGAATGATTTTCTTCCTTTCAAGGATGAAGAACTTCATAGGATACATTTTTTGAAGATGGAGGTTTATCTCATATATGTTCTATCCATTCTTTATAGACTTAAGATAATACTACCATAGATTTAAAAAGTTATCTCTCTTTTAATTATTTTTTGTGCCAGACTTTTTGCTATATGCTATAACGTAAGTATATATATAAGGCTAAAGAAAAAGGAAATCATATATAAAAATAAATTCTAGGTAGATTATAGATCAAAATGTAAAAAGTAAGATAATAAAATTTTGAAAAAGAGTTTTAACAAATAAAAACAGCAATATCATATAAAAAGAATATCAAAACCACAGTTAGATATCACTGCATACCAAAGTAGCTAAACTATAAAATCTGATAATGATATTAGCAGATACACAGAACAACTGACATTCCCATACATGCTAGTGTAAGTGTAAATTGGTTCTAATAATTTTGGTTAATATTTTATTTGTATGTACTGAAATTAATCATATATATACCATATGATCCAGAAATTCCACATGTAAGAATATGCCCACAAAAATGCATACCTATGTTCGCAAAAAGTTAGATATTGATTGCTCATAGCAATACACTTTACGTACCTAAGCACAGCTAAAATCTCAAATATGTATCCATAGTAGAATGGATAAATACATTGTGGTACCTCCAGTATTAGAAGCCTACATAGGCATGAGTGAAATACTTCTATGAACTACTGCCACACATAACATAGGTGACTTTTTCAAATATATATACATATATATATATATATTTTTTTTTTGGTACTGGGAATTGATCAAATATAATTTTGAATGGAAGAAACAACATACATTTTTTAATTCCACTTACATAAAGTTTAAAATAGACAAAGTAACACTTTGGTGTTAACATCAGGACAGTGGTTACCTTCAGGTTGGTGGGTAGTTTTAGTGAGAATATAGGAGGCACTTGGAGGTTTTTGGTGGGTGGATAATATTCAACAAGAGACTTCCAAAAAAGACAGATGGATATGTAAATAACTAACAAACAAGACAATTAAATTTACATCTACTTTCCAATTTAAAAGTTAATTCTGCAAGTATTAGGTGATTTGATGCACAACACAGTGTTTGATCTGCCAGCATAGATGATAGTTAAAATGGCTTACATACACATGAAATCTGAGTCTAGACTTTCAGATATTTCCTTACTACTCATTCAGTCAACATTTGTGAATATGTAGTGAATTTTATGAGGCTGGCTTTCACTGGGTCAGAGAAATATAATGATAAAAATTGTGGAGAGAGCTCCTCCTCTCACAAAGCTAGTAATCTAATAGAGAAAGAAAGTGAAACAAATATACAATATCATAAAATAAGGGCTATGCTAGGAATGCCAGACTCTTCTGTTTGTAAATCAAATTGTATAAACCAGTGTATAAACATTTCCACAGATTTTATAAAGATATATGAATTATAAAGATATAAGCATGTGATAAGCATCATTAGTTATTGGGGCAATACACATCAATATTACCATGTGATACACCTATTTATTATACACACTGTGGGGGGGTATGAGGATATTACTCACTGGATTGAAAATATTAAGTTTTGGTGGATATTTGGAAAAACTAGAACCTTATACATTTTTCTTTAGAAATATAAAATTGTATAACCAGTCTGAGTAACAGTTTGTCAATTTCTTTAAAAATTTACTATATTTACCAAAATACTCAGTTATTTCACTTGTATGTTGAAATGAGAACATACATTCTCACAAAGATTGGTATGCAAATGTGCCTAGCAGTTATTACTGATAATATATTTATATTGGAAACAATCAAAATGTCCATCAATGAATAAACAAAATGTGTCACATTAAAAAAATGGAATATCTTTCAGTCATAAAAACAGACAAATTATTCATACATGCTACAGAACAGATCAAGGTTGGCGAACCTATGGCACACATGATATTTGTTTTTCTTTTAAGACAAAAGATGTTAATGTATGAGTTGTTTTTTTCTAAACTTAAACCTCAGTATTCAGGTTTAATTGCAGTGTTGGCACTCTGTGATAAATAAGTAGGTTTGGGTTAAAGTTTGGGTACTCGTCTCTAAGATGTTTGCCATCACTGGTATAAATTATTCTCAAATAGTTATGTCAATGAAAGAAACCAGACATGAAAGATCACATATTGCATGATTTAATTTATATGAAACAGCTACATAAAGTAATCCTACAGAGAGAGTATTTCAGTGATTTCCAAGAGCTGAGAGAAGAGGTGATTGACTAAAAATAGACAGAAGAATGTCTCAAATTATGAAACTATTTTTAACACTGCATTTTGTTATTGAGAGTGGAACTATGTCAATGTATTAAAAATCAAAGAACTGCTTACATTGGGTGAAACGTACGACACTTAAACTATACCCAACAAAGTTCTTATAAAAAGAGGGTGGAAAATTATTTTTCTCCTCCAACCCAAAGTAAGACTTCTATTATATTTTTTATTTTTTATGGGGCTTTAGAGAAAGAATGAGAAAACGTTGATGGGCAAAATTTCCAATACAGAGTTTTCAATAAATTGAGTTGAAAAAGCACCAACTTATTAATATACCACGCGTTTCTTTTGTAGAAAACAACCAACACGCCTATTTATTCACTTAGTGAAAGCAAATTCTAACAATAAAGAAACAGAAGAAAATGACTTCGAATGTTATCTGAGCAGACCCATACTTGGGGTGTGTCACTGGAAGAGCTTAGCTTCCACGTATGTGTATTTGTGGAGAGTGGAGCACATAGTTTGCCAAGAGAGGCCCCTGATGTTCCTGATTCTCTGCCTCAGGCGCTAACCTCACATAGATTATGTGCAGCAAGATGTGTTTGTGAATACCTTGTCTGAACTAAGCAGCTTCCCACAAAACAAAATTATTACCTTTTATTAGCGCTATTTTAATCAATTCTTTTTAATGGAATTATCCTTGTAGTGGCATCTGACTTTATTTTCTTCTCATTTACTTCATCTTTATTTTTGTTTTTGATTCCTCTTTTGTTTGTTGTACATAATTATTTCATTCATTGTGGAGATATGGCATTTGTACATGACATTTCTTAATTCTTTCTTTTACCCACCCCCCATTTTCCTCCCTCCCTCTTCCTGCATCTCTTGCACTCCTTCAATCTGAGTATAGATTCTCCTAGAACAAGTTTTAGAATCTTGAGGTTGTGTGTGATTCTCCTTTGAATTTGCTTGCCTATCCTCCAAATCAAATCTAAATATTCCTGTGCTGAAAACACAGTTAAATCTTTACTTCTAAAATGTCTTCCTTCATGGACTTTTCTTACCATTGTTATATTTTTAAATGCAACAGTTTCGAAGGTTATGTTAGCTCTTCCAAACTTATACTTACATAGTAATATGTATTGTGCCTCCACTAACTCCTATACTCTTGAAATTCTATAATTATTCTTTATCATACAGATCATTATCAGCACGTAAGTTACACTTTATTTATGTATATTCAGATTTTAAAGAATAGAGATGTCAATTTCACTTGAAGCAAACTTTTTACATTTTGCAACAAGAAAAACTCTCTCCCTAGGATCTTTTTGATTAATTCATTTTTTGCATTCACTCCCTACAGATTGCTGTCTATGTTTCCTGTACATAAATAAAATATGTGTTAAGGTCTCTTTGTTATAAGGTGTAAAATTGATTACTTTATTATTATCCTGCTTTGCTAGTTTAAAATATTATAGCCTAGTGGATTGCTGTCATCATATTAATTATGAATTAATTTAGTTTGTGGAGGTTGAAAGCATTAGCTTGTTTTCTTTAATTAATTGTTTTTGCGTGCATTGCTAGAGGAGTATTTGATAATAGTGATGTGGGCGAATGACAAAGCATTTCATTTTTTCTGACCAAGTCATGAATTAGACGAGAGCCATAAGTAATGTGAATCATATCTTGTTTTAGTTGCCACTCATATGTCCTGCTGCTAACTCAGTAAGTTGAATCATTAACAAAAATGTCGAAGGGAGTTTCCTGAGATCTGCCTTTGCGTGAATGCCTTTGGTGGACTCTTAGCTCGGTATTGGGCCTGTCACCTTACTGTCCACAGATTCTTTGAGATTATCCTAGGGTCTATCTGTCCTAGGTGCATAAAACTTGCATGATGTTAGACACTTTAGTTCAACTTCCCGGCTAAAGTTTGTATTATTGGGAATAATTATTATGACATCTTGAGTGCTAGGTCCTCAGGAGAAGTGAAATTCTATACCTTCACATTGTGGAAGGGGTAGAAAGATGAAGAGGGGCATATCTGGTTTCCTTCAGCACTTTTATAAGGTCATCAATCTATCACAACAGGAGACCTCATGACAATCACCCCATAATTACCCTACCTCTTAATACTATCACATTGGCAATTAAATTTGAACACGTGAGTTTTGGGGGCCATATTCAGACCATGGCAGTTGATTAAAGGATTGAATGAAGTCACAAATACAAAGTGGGAGAAGTAGTACGTGAACCACAGGGAAATGTCACTAGAGGTTTGTTGTATTATTTGTATTGTTTTATGGTTACTGAGCAACCTACTTAGAACCTTCTTGTTGCCCTTCAATTGTCTCATTTTCCTCCATTTCGTCCTTCTGTGATTCTGAGATTCTTGAATATTCTTCTACCTGGATACAATAAAGATGAACTTACAATAATCTAAATGTCTAAAACAGCATTTTACTTTTATCTCGCTTAAATGGATTTTTTAAATATGAAAGGTATTTTCTTTCCACTTCTTTGACGATTGCATGACTCACATCCTATGTCATCATGACTAAAATTTGATTGCTAAAAGTTTTAATTCATGCATTAGATATTTGCATTAGTTATCTCTTCCATTGCTGAGACACAATACTGACATCCACAACTTCAAGGAGAGAAGGTTTAATTTAGCTCATTCAGGAAATTCAGAACCTGGCAGGGAGGCTCCCAGGCACAGACCTCGTGGGGGAAAGTGCAGTGGAGCAAAGCGGCTTAGTTCATGGTGGTTGAGAAGGAGAGTCAAAGAATAATGACAGTGAGGAAGGAGGGAAGGGACCGGATATAGTATCCAAGGCCACTCCTCCATGACCTACCCAGACAGGCCCGGTAGTGTACTTCACCAGTTGCCTGAGTGGATCCCAAGCTAATCAAGTTGACATTCCACCCTAATCTCCACAGTATTTTTGAAAGTTCATTCTGGGAACATTATCCTTACATTTTACTCTTTGTACATGTAACCCTGCACTATATACTTTAAAGAAGTATCACTGACGCATATATTTAACTAGTACACTTAACTAATTTGACTAATAATTCTTGAGCACCTTCTACATATCAGCCATTCTTTTAGTTACTGATGTATACTTTAAAAATGACCACTGGATTTAAACACATGAAAGTCACTGATAATATTGATATTTGAAAGCCCAATTGGAATATGATTAAGAGAACACAGAAGTAGAAAAATTGAAGAACATAAGTATAGATAATTTCGTTGAGGTCTTTTTTTTTTTTCAGAGAAAGAATGCATTTAATTGAGAATGAAACAAAAGAAATTTCAGAGTCACAGGACATTAGTCTGGAGATGGAAAAATGATAGCTTGTTTATACAGTAATGACAGCAACCCAGTACAAGAGTACAATGTTTTTTGATTTGGAGGGAAGAGAGGAGACATTTGCTGAAGCAGTATCCTTAAGGAAGTCAGAGGAGATGGAATCTGCCCTAAAAGAGGGCTGGCCTATGATATCTTTGGTAGGAGAAAAGAGCCATTCATGGTGAAAGAGAGGAAAAAGTTAGATATTGATTGCTAGTATTCATCACCAGCTCAGTTGCACTTAGTCACACTTTCTTCTTACTATCAGGGCTGCCACAGAACTGCTTCCCACGTAATGAATTCTTAACACCTGTGAAAGTCTATAGCTTCTGTTGCCTTTATAAGGTCCTACCTTCCTTTTTTCACCTAGGATTAATTTTTATCTTTGCATGGCCACATCTTATAATTATATTTGTGTGTCTCTATCTCTTCCATAAGCACCTTTGAGCCTATAGTGCCTGTGGTCCACAAGACCAGGAATAATGTAAAGAACAGAAATAAACACTTTCCTCTAGTGAGGAGACTCTGTCTCTAAATTCTCCAACATAATCACTGGTTAGCTTGCTGTTTTCTGCTTTCAGTTCATCCTAAGTATCCCCTTTTTTGTGTAGTCAAAGTTAAGGTACAAAACACATGATGTGACATCCTCAGAATGTGTGTGTGAATTCATGTATGTTTACATGTATGTATTTTTTAACTAGAAATATTTTCGAAGAAGTGTAAGTACACTAGCTTATGGGTAACTAAGTGAAAAGTAGTACAAGTATTGAGTTAAATACCTGTGTTTACCTACCTTATTTGGTGATAGCAGTATTGATGCTAGCGTGGATTTTGGTGGAAGTGTTGCTGAAAGGCAGACCCATGCTGAGAGAAGGCTGCTCTTTTTACATTTGTTATAATAGAAGAGGGAAGTTTTAATTGCTGTAATTACTGCCTCAGGTTTCTTTGAACTTCTCTTGCTCCTCTGTACAGCTATGATAACATCACAGCCTCTCTTTGAATCCGCTCCAGGAGCAGTAGGGAACATTGACTTGATTCACATGAAATAGCCTTTGATTTCTTCTTATGTAAAAACTGCTTATCATGGTTACCACCTTGGCTTTGCCAGTTGCTCTAAACTAATTTTTATTCCTATTAGGAAAGTGATGTTTTATTTAAATAAAAGTTCTGAAGAACTCTTTTTGTTTGGAGGTAGGGTAAAGAGAAAAAATTATGCATGAAACTTCCTTCAATATGGGCTTTCAGTGAACCTTGAGTTCACTCACTTAGTAGATAATCTTGGATTGAAAATTGAATCAGAAATAGACAATAGATAATAGATGAAATTTGGGAAAAGAAAAGTTTGTAGATTAGGTAATAGCCTGGTAATACTGCTAACTTCCTTTTGAAAGTTATACTCTGGTTATATAAGATGCTAACATTTGGTGAATCTGGATAAATTCTTTGTACTATTTGTGTATTTTATAAGTCTAGAATGTTCTTTGATATAAACAGTAAGCTTCCATGCCAGACCTACCTAAATTCATACAATTCTGTATGATTAATGTCTCAAAGCTAAATCTAATCCTATGTAGGGGGGATAACAATGAAAAAAGTGAGGCTATATCTTTGGGGAAACAGGAATTCTGTCAGAAGTGATAGATTTCAGACAAAGCTATTGGAGTCATTGAGAATAGTGATTTTGTGCAAGTCCTTGAAAATAATCAGAGAATTTGCCTGAGTAATGATTGTGGTCACTTTTGACATTCTGTGATGTGAGAGATAGATTCAAAATTAAGCTCTATAAACTTAATGAGCTAATTAGAGCCAATGGGTAGAAGGTATAAAGTATGCGTTAAGTTTATTATGTAGAAGAAAATTCTAACAATTAGATTTATCCAAGAGTAAAATGCATTGTAACACATGTTTACGCCTGTAACCAGGATTTAAACCTGATACCAGATGACTTTTGGATTTAATATTGCAAATAGTGATCCTGAATTAGGGATGAAGCAACAAAGAAACAAGCTCTGAAGTCTTTGCCAACTTTGATAGTTAATTTGATTTTGTTTTCAAGCTAATTGAGTTATGCTATCAAATATCTAATTTACTATATTAATACTACTGCTAACACTAATATTCTCTGTGTGTGAATGTGTGTGTGTGTGTGTGTGTGTGTGTGTGTGCATCCTTTAGGGTACAGATTATTTGAAACACTAAAACGATGTTTTTTATGGGTTATAAATGTGGATAATGTTAGATGCTGTACAGCACCTATTAAATTGATTTATTTGTGTATAGAACAGTAGCCCAAAACTGCTCCAAATATATCTACAGGGTGCAGGTTTGAAATTAATGTGCTTGAGTTCTTTAAATGTAGGGAGCATGCTGGCTGGGTTTGCTGATGTTTGGTGCCCAAAGGTTCTCACCTTGATGGATAGTTGTGTTTCCTTCTTGATCAATGCATGAATCATCTCTCTTAGTTCAACAAAGAGAGAAAATAGTAGGGGGTCCTCCCTACTGCTGGATTAAGTTCAAAACCTGGAGAGAACTTTGCATTTGTGGGAGAGGTACAAGAACCTATGTTTATTTGAATCCTTGGCATATTACCCTTTTTCAAGTTCAAATTGCCTGTGCTGGATAAAAAAGGACCAGCATTCTTTTCTGACTTCTTGAAGTGGCTTAGATGAGTTAGATGAGATTATGCAAGCTAGACTTACAAGTAATACAGTTGATTTATTAAAAAAACAAAAACGTGCCATGTTATAACAACTATTATATCAAAGTAAAGTATTAAAATATCTTCATTTAACAGTTTATCATTTTTCTTCAGGTAACCAAATAACATCCGAGGTCACAATGCAACACTGACATTGGTCAATTTTATTTTAATCTCTCATATGAAGGAAAAAAATCTTCTATTCCAGGATAGAGGTACAAATGCTACCCTAACAACTCCTAGATTTCAGATGCGTCATGGAAAAAGAGAGAAAAATGCAATTACCAAAATTTCTTGCATTTCAGGTATTTGTTTGAAGACACTGTTAAGAATATATAGATGTAAAAGTAAAGGAAAATTCTACAGGATAAATTAATCACTGAATTAAATTTGGCAAAATAGTAGAATTGATAAAGGACCCTATTTATGGAAACAAATTTGTTTCAGACTAGAAACAGTTTCCTTGAAACAAAATGGCTGCACTTGAAACAGAATGGACCTTGAAATCAGGCATACCTTTTTGGAATTCAGATCTTTTCCAGTTTAGCAATTTTGAAAAAAATGGCTTGTTTTTCCTGAGTCATACTTCTTTTTTTTTTCCTTTTGGAAAGGTGCTAAATACGTATTTCAAAAAGCTGACTGGGAATTAGAAGAGATATCTTGAATAATTAGCATACTGTCTGGCATGACATAGACACTCATTAAAATTTTCATTAAAAGTTAATTGTATCTGTTGGATAGTAATCTCCATTATGACAAGTGATATGTATGTGACTATTGTTCTTGGTATTCTCTGAATCTAGCACAAAGCCTTGGACATCATAACTGACCACTAAATATTTATGAACTTAATTATTTTAATAATTTTAGCTCCCATTCTCACTGAAACTTGACTGAAGTGTTATTCATTATTGGTGATACTATCATTGAAGGGGGCAACAGGAAGGCTGGGTGTGACCAGGCAGTGTCTTAGGTTTCACTATTTTGTTCTTTCTGTCTCCTAATTCTGAGATCCTCTTCTAAGATGGAAAGTCGTATCACCTGGGAAACGCAACTATAATCTTTGTGTTAGAACTAGGAAGATTCGACTTGTTCTGCATTTAAAGCAAAACTACGGAGATTTTTGTTGTAAGAAGTAGTAGGTAGAAGTATCAGGAATGGTAAAGTAGGACACGCTTGGAAAAATCACGTCATTCTGCTTTCTGTTTTAAGCACAGTAATACTGACTGCCTTGAAGATCATTCACAAGGCGACGGTAGAATCAAATCCTTCCAGGTCTATCATCTTTAAACGTCATGTGAAGGCAACTGTTTCTAGTCTGATTGAAGCAATTCTTATTCCTTTAAGATCTGGAAATTGTCTTCGTCTGTCTTATTAATCAGAGAAAAGATGGCACTAACTGTTCCCAGGTGACTTTTAGTCTTTTCCCAGAGCCTCTGAACCCTCCCAAGAATAGCAGCTGTTGGGTTCTGCAAACAAATGAGTTGCCTGAGCTCTCAGAGTGTCACGTTATGCAGACCAATTAGTTAAAAAAGAGGCTTGTTATTTTTGAAATTTCTGCCATCAGGTCTCTGTAGTTAAATTTCTCTGATGAGGATTTTAGATTTGAAAAAAAAAAATAAACTTTTTTGTTTCCCTTCCATTTTTACTCATTTCCTTCACAACTCAGCTGAGATTCCTAAATTACTTCTGATCTTTTACTTTTTTGTGTAATGAAAAGTTGATTTTTATTTCACATTAAATGGAATGTGTTATTTTGTATCGATGTCCCCAAATCCTTCTCTAAGCATTCCCTAAATGCAGCTGGCTGCTCTTTAATGTTAATGGCTACACCAAATATGTAGGTAGACTGTAGCAGTTAAAAGCAATGTTTCTCCAACCCTGGTTGGAAGTTCATTTCCAAGGTGAAATACAGTAAACTTTTGCCATTGGTGAATTTCGGAGACAAGAAACAGTGACCTATTGTCTGGTGTTAACTCTATATGTCTGTAGAGACTTAATTATCAGTGCAGCTAAGGGGAAAATCACACCTTATATAAAATTAGAATGAAACTAAACGGAATGTAGCAGTGGGAGAATCCACTGAGATCATGTTGTACATTAGAAACCAGAAGCTTTGAAGTCAGAAAAATTCTGCCTTTAATTTCTGACTTTGTGATTTGTGTGATGTCTAAGAGCTTTGGTATGCTCTCCTAGAAAACAGGAATACTTATATTCACACCTCAGGCAGTAGATCCAAGGCCAAACTGAGAGAAAAAATACAAATGCATCATATATGTTTCTTTGCCTCTTTCTAGCCATTTGAGAACCCAAATCTATCTTTGAAACTTATCTCAGTCATTGTTTTGCTAAGTAAGTTTAGGAAAGTTACTTAGCCTTGATCTTAGGTTTTTTTCTTTTTAATGGAAGAAGACATTCAGGTGTTAATGACAAAATTAATTATCTTCTGATTTCACTGGGGACTAATGTCATAGGTAGATGCAAGTATCCTCTTGTTATATTTATTCATTTCATTTTTATTCAGCCTCAAGACCCAAGCTTTTTAAATGCGCTTGACATGTACATCACATATCCTGTAAGGCATATGCTAGTGTTCTGTTTGCATAGACTTCTAATTTACAGATATTATATGTACAGTAGATATCACTTTTATTTTTTCACTAAATTCTGTATTTTAAAAGATATATCTTTGTTGTGTGGATAGAAATCTATATCTTACTCCATTGTATGCCTCCACTATATTTTACCTCTCCATCTCTCCAGTTATGGACACCTGGGTTACTTACAGTTTTTTCATTGGACTGGCAAAAATTGGAAAACCTGGTATTTCCAAATATCAGAGACATAGAATACTCATGTGTGCTGGTCCAAAAATAGGTGGGATCACCTACTCTGGAAATTGGTGTGTGTGTGTGTGTGTGTGTGCACATGTGCACACATGCATCAGCAGAGAGATATAGATTATAGGACTGTGAGAGATGCACGTATGCATCCACATACATGTCTGCTCTGATCTAGCAAGTACTTTCCAGGAAGTCTGGGAAATACAGGCTCATAACTTTCCAGCCTTTATATTATAAGAAGGCAAATTAGAAGAAGACATAAATGATAGCTAAGTGTCAATTTACAATTTTACTACAGTATACTATGTATATTGTAGTAAACTCAAAAGCGCTTCCATGTTCTTTTTTTTTGTGTGTGTGGGTATTGAGAGTCAACCTCAGGACCTCATGCTTGCCAGCAAGGGCAAGTGCCGCTGAGTGATATCACCGGCCCTTTTTTTCCTTTATGTGGGTTCCGGGAGTCAACCTCAGGACCTTGCGCTTGCCGGGCAGGCGCTTATGCCGCTGAGCCATCTCACTGACCCTCCATGTTCTTTCTATTGAAATTAAGGCAAGGTTTCCTAATCATTCTTGAGCTGTGGACCCTTTTGGCAACTTCAAAACCTATGACTCCTTCTCAGGATGTCCTTTTTAAATGCATAAGATAAAATTTATGTGAGTACTAGAGGGATCAATCATATTAAAGTTGTATTAATGCATTAGATACTATCTGGTAGTATATCTGATAATTAGTTGCTGGGATTTTGAAGGAGTGAAGAGTAAAAAGGCTATTTCAGGATATCTTCAACAACTGTAGTGTGATACAAAAACATAATGTAATAAGAAAATATCTGTGATAAAGTCATAGGTACTGCTGATATCACTGTGGTTTTCCACACTCATAACTGAAGGAAATGCTCTAAATTCCAAGTTAGTAATTCTCAGTACGAACAGAAAATGACCTGAACTTTGGACACCATGAGTCACTCTTGACAACACCCATTTGTTGTCAGCCCAGTGAGTGTTTCCTCAAGTTATGAATTCACATTTAAACTGTGAAAATGATTCATCCTTGAAAGGTCTAGAAATGTACATTATGGTAATTCTAAGCCTTCTTCCAGTCCAGGGTGTTTGGCAGCAGAGGAAACACAGGAACTAAAATTAGCCACCAACATCTGTTTCATCAATGCGTCTTCACCCCAACAGGATATTTTTACTCCTCTGTTGTTCCTTTGTGAACTGCCAGTTTCTGAGTTGATAGTGCAGCCAATGGCTATTCCTCCTGAGACAGCATGGCTGTGCAGGTTTGGTGACAGGGAAAAGCGGAACTGAGTACTGTCCACATTGTTCCCCCTGTGACCTCTGTCCACTCTCTGCTCAAGACAACAGCATGGGCTCTCCTATTTTTGTAGATATCCTGCAGAATGGAAAAGCTTTCAGACACCCCCCACCCCTGCCCCGTAAGAGTTTCTGGCAGCTTTTGCTGTACATTCTTCAGATTCAGGCTCCCCCTTGCTTCAATAGCTTCTCTAGAATGTCATTTTGAGAAGAATCAGCCAACAGTTATTGTTAATTTGTCATCCTGACAGCAACATATTAGTTTCACTAAAAATATAGCAATTCAATACCATCTTTATAAGACTGTCTTGAAAACAGAACAAGACAGTGCAACATAGCACAGCTACTGTGCTTAGTACATATAATAGGTATTTATCTTAAGTTTCTACATTTTCAGAACATGTAACATCCCCACAGTAGCCTGATATGGGTCAGTGCCCACCACTAGAAAAAAGACGTGTTAGAGGTAATTCCCTCTAAAGCAGTGCCTCTGCTCCTTGGCTACATAATGAAGCCAACCTATGGGCTTGCATAAATCTGCACCTTAGTCCAGTTAAATCATGATCTCCCAGAAAGGGACCCAAGTATTTGCACTTTTAAAAAAATCTCAGTTTATTCCATTGTGCAGTCAGAATTAAGAGTCTCTGAATGAGGTCCCTGACTTGAAATATTTTTTTCTCTTTCTTTTATAACGCAATAACTCTGAATGATCATTAAGAAGAATGAGATTTCTTGGTAAGATATTCAATTTCCACATACAATCATCAAACTTAATATTTCATAACCACCTGCTCATACACAAGCACATTATATGAACAATAAGCCATGTATTTAAAAGCACTCAGGGGTAGGATGGAACTGAGGAGGAAGAGGACAGAATATGGCAATTCCAAACTGCACGTAATCTTTTCAGTGGCCAGAGGACACAGTCACAATGAATATAAAATTCCTAAAACCAAGCCCTTTGGAAAAGGATTTTTAAACTTGAACTTGATACAAAGAATACAGTTGTATTACCTGAGATGATCACGTCATTCATTTTTATAAAGTTTGACTCCAGGAGATTTGACATGGTAAAATTTATGATTTGGCTCATCAGTTGTTCTTCTGGCTCTTTATAATTTGAAATCAACCAGGTTTGGAATATATTACCCAGAGTAATTATAATCTCTAGCATCTTGACATTGGCTGCCAACTAGAGTTATATCTGTGTGTTCTTTCCATGGAGTGAGGTGTAGAAAGGGTGGGGAGAGGAACTTAGCACAGATGGCTCTTTCTTGGGAAGAGAGAGAGAGAGTGCAGATGGCCCTGCCAGTGGGGGTGAGGAATTGTAAGATGTGAAAGAGATTATATTTGAAGATAGATTATGAACCTCCCTAAAAAATGTTGATGGAACAAGAGTTAATGGAAATCTATGTAGCTATATTGAATGAAAAGAGAGACAAATACATATAAAACATCACATCCAGCTTCTTAAAATGACATTTTCAAATCCTTAACATGTTCATAGTCAATCCAATGGAGAGCAGAAATTTGGCAGTTTAGTAGTGTAATTCTTGTGTTTTCCTTCAATTTTAAAGTTGCCTGAAATTGTCACTTGCTGTAACAACCAGCCAGCAGCTACGACCAGATCTCCAGCAACGGAATGAAGAAAAGGAGACCACGTGGAAGGATAAAAGTTATCTGTGTGGTTACTCTGAAGAAAAAGTCCATAGGAAGTGAAGCATGGCTAGAGTATCCTTCACATCTCCTTAACAGTATTTGATTTTTAAAAATCACAATAGTCTATTCACCAGTGTCTCTAAGCCAGTATATAGTTCAGAACACATTCTTTTATTTTCCTCATTCTCAATAAGTTTCTCCTTACTTTGCCCTGTTCTCTCTGATTCTACCTGCAAGTGACAGTCAATTTGACGTATGACTTCTTACTAACAGATTGAATGCTAAGCATTCATTAAAAAATAATAACAAACATTTATTGAATGCTTTCTATATGTCAGGAAGTGTATTAAAAGTGTTCACATATATTATCTCCAAGCAAGTTAACATTTTCATTTTGAAAGGATTCTAATAATTGAATACAAGAAAATGGTCAAAGCAATACAACTCGAGGCTCCTGACAAGGAGAAGAAGGTGTATTTACTGACTGGAAACATAACAGAGTTTCTTAAGTCACATCTGTGGTCTAACATCTACTTTATCAGTGGAAGATATTTATTAGAAATCATATAAAATACAAGTGACTTAGTTAGAGAATAGCATCTTTTTATGAACTACCATATTTAGCTACCTTTTAAAAATCCCTGAGCTTTAGTTTTCTGTCAACAATAAAAGGAATATAATAATTATGATCTTCATGGATGATTGTGGGGATTAGATTTGATTATCTATTTTTAATTATCCATACGTATTTTAGTTATATGGGTGTTGTTACCATTGAGTCTTGACTGACCTCTGTCTGTCTGTCTGTTTGCCTGTCTCTCTCTCTGCAGAGCTGGGATCAAACTCAGGGCCTTAAATATACTAGACAAGTGCTCTACCACGAAGCTACATCCCCAAACCTTGACCCAGTTTTTAGAAACTATATCTTCAATGTCAGTTTGATGGTTTCTAAGGACATTAGTTCAGGACAATATTTTGAAAATCTTTAATCTATCAAGAACTTTATCCTGATTTAGAACAAGCATACTGACATATTTGTCATGGTTACTTCTATTCCAAGTTAATAGATGAATCGATAATAATAGTTTGAGGAGGACTATTTTTATGAATGGTTGTAATATTTGGAAACTAATATTTTACTTTATTAACATGTATTAATTGTACATATTATAATGTGGTTTAGTGTGATATTTAAACACATGAATTCAATGTGCACTGATCACATCAAGCCTCCCGTTACTCACTCTCCTCCAGCTCTTACTAAATTCTAGAAATCACAATGCTGCATTCAGCTTGACTTAGTGTTAGCTTCCACATATGAGAACATGCAGTACTTCTCTTTCTATGCCAGGCTTATTTTACATCATATAATGTCCTCCAGTTCAATCACTTCATTACTAATGATATTTCATTCTTTATGGCTTAATAGTATTTTATTTTGTATACGTTTTCTGTATCCATTCATCCATTAATGAGCGCCTAAGTTAATTCCATATCTCAGCTTCTATACATAGTGCCATAATAAATATGAGCATACTGTCATCTTTTTGGTATGATGATTTCATTTCTATTTTGTCTTTGTCCAGAGTGAGATGGCTGGACCATAAGGCAGATCTAATTTTAGGTTTTTGAGGAAGTTCCATACTGTTTATCATAATGTCAATAATAATTTACATTTTCATCAATAGTATATGAAATTTCCTTTTCTCCACATTGTCACCATTATTTGTTATTCTTAAATAATAACCATTCTAACTGGAGTGGGATAAGGTCCTGTTGTAATTTTGATTTGTAGTTTCTTGATGGTCAAGAATATCGAGTATTTTTAAACATATTTGTTGAATATTCGTATGTCATTCGAAAGTGTCTGTTCAGATCACTGGCCCATTTTTAAATGTGATTGTTTATTGATGTTAAGATTTTTACATACTTTATATTTTCTGGACATTAATGTGTTATAGTTGGCAAATATTTTCTCCCATTCTGTAAGTTATCTCTTTACTATTTTAATTATTTCTCTGTGCAGAAGCTTTTTAATTTAATGTAAACTTATTTGTCTATTTTTGCTTTTATTTTCTATTCTTCTGGGGTCATATCCAAAAATTATTGCCTATGTCCTCATCTTGAAAAGGATCCTCTGTGTTTTCTTATAGTAGATGAATATTTCAGGTTTTGTAATTTTTATTGTACAGGTCTTTCACTTCCTTGGTTAAATTTATTCCTATGTAATTTTTTGCAGCTATAATGTTATTTTTCTTGCCTAATTGCTCTCTCTTAAACTTAAAGTGCTATACTGAATTAGAGAGATTAGTGAGGACATTTTTTCTGTTCCCAGAGCTAAAAGTGAATGGTCCAGCTGAGGGCGGGGAGCCCACTGTAGTGTCCTGCGTGAGTCCGTGTCAGGAGGCTGAGGAGTCTCTGATGGAGACTGAAAAGTCTGCTGTGGAAGTCAGGAGAAAACACCCAAGGCGAAGGTGAAGACGGGAGCTCCTCTGAAAAACCAGAAGCAATCCTTCTTCACTTCACTTTTATTCCATTCAGGTGCCTACTGTTTGGTGCTACTCACACCCAGGGTTGGTCCTCTGTCTTCAGTAAATCCCTTCAGCCACACCCAGAACTATGCGAATCCACTTTAGTTGGCATTTCTTACTCAAGTTGACACAATCAATTACCTATCACGGGAGGTAAGTGGCTTTCTTTTAAGAGTGCGTCTTGGAGTATGGGTTTGATACGCAATATCTGCTTTGGTTCCAGCTGGGCACTGTGGTGTAGTCTCCCTGCAGATTCTTTGGCTGATATCAGTGGTACAATGTGCACCGTAGGCTAGTGAAGGTACTACTTTCTCTGCGATCCAGGCATGGGTGGGAACACACTAGCAGCTCAGGAAGGTACAGTTCATATAACAGCGAGTTTGGGTACTCAGTGTGTGGGCACTCCTACAATGGAAGTGGCGACACCAGTTGAATGATTGATGTTTCCTCAGGCACTGCTGAGGTGAGCTGTGTTGCTAGCAACGTCTCCTCTCTCTGGAAGCCCCAGCAGTGGTAGGGGACTTGGAGGAACTGATGTCAGACCAGGCAGTGATGGAGGCCGTGATGCTGCATGGGGAGAGATAACAACAGGAGATGCAGTACCCTCTCTGTGGTGCTTACAGCCAGTCCTGACAGCAGTCTTTGTTCAGACAAAGCATATGGTGGGCTGGAAGGGGAAGAACGTGGATGGGGCAACATCAGAAACCATGGCATTTGCTCCCATCGCCTTCAGCAGTGTGTGTCCAGGAGCATATTGGTGGCTGGACTCATGGTGTTTGGTGTTTGCTCCCAGCCTCTGCAGCAGTACGGGCAGACATAGAAGGGTAGTGGGCATCAGGAACTGTGTGGGTGCCTCCTTTCAGTCCTGGCATGAGCATGAATCCGCACATGACTGGCATGGACTTGATCCTAGAGTTCACTTGCCCCGGTCTCATGGCTCTCAAGGGTAGCATCCTGCACTCTCCTCGGTTCTGTCACATTGTTACACTGAGAGGCTAAATTGGTTCTGGGAGGTTGTAACTCCCTTGCTTGATTTTTGCAACGTTTATGAGTTCCCTGAGATGGAAATATGCAAGAGTTTCTGATCCCTAGAGTGGTCTTAGGCAAAGTTTACATGTATCAGAGTAACATTTTCTACTTAAGGTTAAAACCATTATCAGTCAGTAGCTGGTAAATTATTAATTGTGCTGGTGTTAACACAAGCACTTTAAAAGATCTAGCTAAAATTATTAACATGTTTTATTATGCCAGGACTTATAAATTCATTCTGGTTTGGCAAAAAGTAGAGAACACTAGTTTATGAAATTTAATTCATTTGAGCAATGAATAAAAATAGAGTAAGGACTATTCCTTTAGTCTCAGAACGTTTTGCTCATCTACTTTGGAAATTTTGCTCATTAATCTGGTAGGCCTATGTTAGAGGAAATGAATTCTTTCTGAGTAAGTTTTTATGGCCACATATGCAGTATTTAGTTGATATTTCTAGTAGTTTCTTATTAATGTCAATAAAAGAGATCTATATGATTTCTTATTGTATGTCAATTTCTTATCCTGGTGTTGAAGGTATTTTAAATATACCTCTATCCAATACCTCAGAGTTTGATGATTCCATGCCACACATCCTATACTATGTACGGTACATTGCTTTCATTTACTGAAAGATGAGCCAGATATCTGAGGGTTATATCTATGGGCGACTTATCCTTTACTCCACAGCATCTTCCTCATAACAACATCAAAACATTCAGAATGATCTGTGTTTCTGATATTGCAATTACTCCATTTTTACCTGTCTTCATCATTAACTGTCAAAGTGCTACTCAAACTTCAAGTTTCATCTTAAAACTCCTCTTTAGTTTTTAAGACCCACACATAATCTTTCCAAATCCTGGTCTTAAAACATGTGCTTGATATTTTCAAGATAGTTATTAAAGTTAGTAGTACTTAGTAAATTGTACATTCTTTGAGCATTTAAATAGCAGCAAATACTGACCTCATTTTCAGATTGTGTTCTGCTACATTCTCAGGCAACACAATGAATTTATGTTGCTGGATATATATATATATATATTTTTTGTGGGTACCGGGGGGTCGACCTCAGGACCTCGCGTGCCAGGAGGCGCCCGTGCCACTGAGCGATATCACCGGCCCCTTTTTCGTATGTGGGATCCGGGAGTTGAACTCGGGCCCTCGCGCTTGCAAGGCAGGCGCTTACGCCGCTGAGCCATCTCACCGGCCCTGTTGCTGGATATATTAAATTTTTGTGAGAAATAGAAACACCTGACATCTGTCATTCTTTGCATGAACTACAAGTTTGAGGTGTTTCAGAATCTTAATATTAGATCATGCTATGTTTCTTTCACCATATCACATTTTCTGAAGCTGATGTTTTATTGGAATGGTTGACATGACAAAAAAAGCAGTACTATGCAAAGAATAAAATAGGGCAAAACGAGGGTAGTGGTGACCAATGTGATCCCAATGTTTGAGAATTTGTACTGTGTTGTATAGGCATATACATCACATTAATAAACACAGATAAGATAAAAATATGCTTTCTTCTAATTTTATGTATTATTTTTAAATGGCTAAGTTGTGTTATAAATAATAAGCTGGTTGGATTTAATCGCTTAGTAAGTGAGTCTGTTTGCTATTTTTTTCTTTTTCACTAGGTGAAGGCTGTGAAGAAAATATGAGCTACTAAAGATACTAATTTGGGAACCTCTGTGATGCTATATGCTTTGTAGTATGCCAACTGCCATTATGGTAGATATTCAATAGTTATTTCTATACTTGAAATACCTTAGGCCCCTGGACATAGTAGTGAGTTAAACATAATTCTGTCTTCAGATGAAATGCACAAAATTTATTGCAGATCTTACACTAAGACTACAAGCACCAGATACTTGCACATGCACACAGCTACCTGAGTTACCTCTGTTGTGAAATACAGTGAGAACTTTCCCTTTGGCAGTTACTAAAATATAAGTCATTCTTAAATTACCTCTACAAGTCATTTCTCTTAACAAAAAGACTTTTCTGCATATCTGGACTCTTCAATGTCTGAGAATATTAAGTAAGAAGAAAAAAAAAAAGATTTTTAATGCAATACCAGACACTTGGCATAATAGAAACTTCAATAATGAAGGCGATGGTCAGTGTTAGTCTGGTCATTGGAAGTCAGGGTCTGAGTCAATAAGAGCAATCCCATGAGAACGCTTAGAGATTTGGTTTCAGAGGAAGTCACATTCTTGGTGATGCTTTACCATCACATGCCAGGTAAATTGCACACACTTGCACTCCAGCTACCGCTTCCCCATACTATTATGTTAGATAGCAGCAAATTATCATCAAGCAATTTCTTATATTTAGCAGAAATCATTTCCAGAAGGACTTGTGCATGTACAGTGAATTATAACACATAGGGATGTAACAATTTCTTATTTCAACAGATAGGAAAGTTTCTCCGTCTGAGGCATTTTCTGGAAAGGGCCACCCAGAGCCTAGTATCACGGGAGAGAAGATCGAAAAGCCCAAATCAGTGAATACTGGCATGGACAGATGGCAGAGGAAACAGAGAGGATTTAGCAAGTGTCCTGGAGAACATAGAAATCATGCTTTGCTGATTTTACAGTTTTGCCTCAGGCTAGCCCTGGAGCTACCAGACAGTTTGTCACTGAAAAGCAGAATTCATAGTTTATTTAAGAGGACATGAATCTTAAAATATCTTTCTCATCTTTAGTTTCACTTGCAATCGTTCCTGTGGCCAGATGGGGATAATGAGAGTTCTCCTGTAAGTAAGTTTTGGGGGTTGCCTGCTATTAATAAGTTTGTAGAAATTTAAAAATTTCTGTTAATGTTCGAAGAACTTGCTGCATATCTGCCCTTTGGTTTTGGTGAAATGAGAAATGTTAAAGATAGGAAGGAGAAGATTAAAAAGTAGTTACCGCATTTCCTAGAAAAATAATTTGAGTGGGAAATGTGGTATTTTGATTATTGTTGCATTAGTTAATATCAAAATTGGAAAAAAATGATGTGCACCATTAATTTTTATTAGCCACCCCAAAAGCTATTATTTAATATCTGCATTTAGGTGCTATAATTAATCAGCAATGGACTTACTCTTATTAGCAAAAATATCCCTAAAATTTGGAAATAATGCAAAAAATGATGATCTCACGTTCTCTCAATTTGATATTGGAATGTTATTGAACAAGCTTGACAGAAAGTTTAATTACAGAGGACATATTCACTTGATTTTACTTTTTAGTATTTAATTAGAGCCTACACTTTAAAAATTACGTGTTAACTTATACATGTCTCTCCAATAAAAGAGATCATCTCAGAGGTTATAGTATTATTTCCCTACAGTTCATTAATCAATTTTGTGTCTATTAGCAAATTCATTTCAGCATTCCTTTGACAGCCTGATTATATACATAAACATTCCCAGGATGCTTTCAACTACTTCTATGTTCTGACAGGTTCCATTTTTACTTAAAGTTTTGAGTAAAATATCTGTTACATGGTCATTCTTTGTTTATGTAAGAGTTATGATTTTATATTTTGGACAATTATGCTGGGCACCAATCATACGCATAAGCATTGCAACATTGCCTGGCCCACCTCTTTAAATCAATCATATCTCACACTATTAACTATCCAGACAGGCTTACATGATAATCTGGATGAGAAAGAAGTACTTATTAGGAAAACTGTGTATGCAATTCAAATTACTCATGCACGTGGGCAATATGTTTTCTGGCCAGAAATGATGCCGTTTAACTGGAATGGAATATATGTTGTTTCCCTGAAGCCGCATCACACTATCTTGGCAACTGAATGAAGTGTCTGGGAGATGGAAATGGCAGGATATAAAACTGGTAATTGTTGAGGAACTAATACATATTAAGCAGTGCTATTCATGTCCTACATTAGCTTTAAAATGATCACGTATTGTAAAATTACGATTTCACTTTGAAGACAAGAAGACAAATTCAAAGAGATACACTTATTTGTCCAAAATGCATTTGTATAGGTTAAACCCAAGTTTTTCAGACTTCAAAGTTATGTTCATTCTGCTGCTGTATCAATCTAACAGAATTTTTTCATGAAGTTAGTTGGAAGTTATTAGATTAATAAGAGTAATTACTAATTAAAACCATCACACTTTTCTTTTATGAAGATCAAAAATTTTGGTCAATTTTATAATAACAGCCCCAGTATTGTATCACCAAGAATTCATAAAATTTGGACTATGTGGAATTAGAACCAATGAAAAAAATGGAGTGGATAACAAAATATTTATAGAATAATTTTATGGCAAGTACTTATTTGTAATGATACATCTTATAGCAGGGATCAGCTTTCTTATAGCAAACACCTTCCTTGGCTTCTGATTGGGGCACTCTTCAGGACGTCTGTTTGGGGTGGGTATTAAGGTATTAGTGCAGCATCTCACTAGGGGACATGAAGGGGATATGTCCCATTTTCTGTGCCTCAGTGAATCCAGGTGTGGACGCTCATGATTTTCGCCAGATCAATAGGTTACTCTTTTCTGAGATTCCTCAGCTTTAGTGGATGATGTAAATCTATGGAGACAGGAGGAGGTTAGTTTCTTTGTAGTGGGCAAGGAAGCACATGGATCAGACTATTTATCCAGAGCAATATTGGTGATGGCCCCTGCTAGGTCAATCCTTTGGCGTTTCCTCGATGTGGCTGAGATAGCTGTCATTTTCACAGTATCTATTTCATTCCACTCCTATTTATTTCAGTAAAGTTTAAGCTGGGTACAAGGCTGATGATTACAGATTTAAATTTCCATCTTGCCTTGTGGCTAGCTGCAGCTAAATGACGAAGTTTCAGGCAGTGGGATATAAGCAGAATTGATGGATGCAACCATTGGGTTTTTCCCTTGCTGTAACTATGTTTTCTTTTTCCTTTTCCATAGGCTTAAACGAGGTTGTTGTAACAATAAAGCTTTGACTTTGGGAAAAAGGACAATATTTTACAGGATTAGCAACAAAACAGAAGAGACATGGTACCTTGATGAACTTTTTGTAGAAGTCTAAATCAGTTTGAAAGACTAGCTGCTGCCTTCTGTGAGAAAGAAGTCTGATAATCATAATCGACAATATTTGGATGTCTCTATTACAGAACGTTAGTCTATTTCCTACCTAGTTAATTACTTAGATTCTTTCCATTTTTAAATGCTTATTACAGACTTCATCAACTTTGTGCACTGCTGTTGCCCCCCAGTAAAGTCTTTGATTGAATAAGATATTTAAAAGTGGTTTCCGTTGCTTGCCACCAAGAACTCTGATATGATTTCGTTTGTACTTTGTCTTAGAGTCATTTTGGTTTCTCCCGAAGCCTCTGCTGCAGCAATCATGGTTCTTTGCAGTGGATTTTCCGTATGCCATTGCCAGACACTAACTTTTCTCTCAACAGAGCAGAATTTATTAAACACAAGTTTAATAAACATGTGGACAACTGTCACCATCATGCTTCATCTCTCTCAAGGAAACTGAAAAAGATGACACAGACCACTATGGATAGCTTGAAGGAAACTGCTGGAAAATATGAGAAGAAAAATATACCTCGTCTACTAGCTCCTCAGGAACTAATCCTGAGGTTCTAGTCTCTAGTGCCCCACACTGTGCCTGATGCATGCTTGATGTCTAAGGAATATTTGTTTAATCGTTCACTGAATCTGTCATTGCTTTGTAAGTAACAGGAGGAAATAACTACTGCTGAATTCCTAATTAGGCAGCTTCTTAAAAATTATTTGAAAAACCCACATGTAAATCTGGATGAGGACATAAAAGTGAACATAATGCTATTCTCTCTGTACCTATGTTTTTCTAATTTCTTTACCAGGGCTACTTTTTGAGTGGGATACCTTTGTCCTCTTTCAGAAGCATTCCTTACCTTCTTCCCAGGAAACTGACCTGCATGGAATATATCCGCAGCTTTCCTGTGTGCTCAACTTCCTGTTAGATTCCAGTTCTCCACTGGAGAGCAATGAAAACAGACAGAAATGAGGGCGAGAGTAAGGTTAGGGGTTGATTTGCTCTATGAGGTAGTCTTGCATTAGGATGTCCCTAATTGAGAAGCACTGCTTCTTTCAAAGATTGTAACTTTTCAGAGCACTTTCTTTCTCACATTTGAGTAACTGCTCCCTTCACCAGGTTCTCAGGATCCATGGGTGGTAACAGATTAGATACTGTCAGTGCAGGACCACTGCTCTACCCTTTGCTTCCATTTATAATGGTCATTTTACAGAGAAGTCTTTGTCGAGCTATCCTGATTGTGTGTGTGTGTGTGTGTATGTGTGTGTGTGTGTGCCTGCATGTGATTTGTTTCCTGTTGCCTCTTGGTTGATGCTTTCTTTATCTAGAGTTTGCAGCTTGACTGTGGTGGTAGCTAGTCTGTGAATTAACAAGGAGACTCACTATTCAGTGGCTAGCAAAAGGACTAGAATTTTTTATCTTTCGTATGGGCATCAGAAGAAAGGGCAGTGCAGGGCTGGTAGGCAGCTGTGCCATCTCTGACACACAGCTTTCACTGAGAGAAGAGTTCAAGTTGGCTTCTCTGGCCTTTACAATTTCTCAGCAACAATAGTGAGAAAAACAAACAGCAGGGCCCACACTCAGTCCCTTCAAGTACAAGACTCCAGAATGGTTCACACATCACTTCTGTTCATATTGAAAGGGCATTGCCTTAATCACTGCAGTTTGGTGAAAGAACAGCTGGGAAACCCAATCTTTCTTTGAGCAGTAACATAAAATGCTGATATTTTTTTTTATGGAGGAAAGGGAAAATTGTTATTGGGGGGAACTAATATATAAGGTTAAGAGGCTGATTTAGTTCGAGGGGAGCTAGCCAGACAGTTACAATGCCCTAGGAATACAAAACTGAACATGATGCTCCTACCCATCTATTAACTAATGACCTGGTTGAAAGACAGGCCTTGAGAGAGACACTTTCAATATGACAAATGGGACCAGGTAAAAGGTCAGAGAAAGTCCTGTAGAAGCAGAGGAGAAGGATATTTACTCCAGCTTTACAGTTCTACAAAACTATTAAAAAGTAAATGATTAAGCTGTGGTTTGAGGTCACCAAGTTAATCACCTGCAAATTGTTCATCATTATATGAAGAAGGACCTGTGATGATCTAGTTCCTGCTTGCTGATGAAAAGCGGCCCTCGTGGATCTTTTTGTAAGAGCCTGCTATAATTTCTGCCACATGGTACAAGTAAAACTTTATCACTTAATCCTGAACTTTACTGACTTACGCTGAGTCAGTGCCTAAGTCAATGGAAACCAGAAATGGCCCAGAGTAGGTCTGTCAAACTCCCTCCACCAAGAGAACTGCCTAGGATGAGAACAACCAGCACCTTACTGTTCTCTCTTTGAGAAACTAAAGGGCTGTTGGGCCCAACCTGCTCTTAAAGCCAGCTGTACATTCCAATCTCTCTGAGGTCCAGAGTAACTACTTGGTTTAGAAAACAAGAGTGATTTTCATGCATTCAAAATATATTCCTCAAATGTCACTACAATACCAGGCCCCATGCTAGAAGCTGAGAAATCTCTTAATCATTTATAACTTAGAAATAAATCTTAATTTGTGTAAGAAAAACTAGCCTTAACACTTCTTTGCCCTTGGAGAACCAACTCATAACTCCTCTGCTCATGGGATGAATAAATCAGAAGCAGTGGAATCAAAATGGGCTCTGCTGATCCTGGGGCTCAAATAAGTTTCCTACAGAAACATCACAGAAGACGATGGAAGACGCAGCAAATCTTTTCAAACCATTCTGTTTGAGGTACTTAGCCTCCAGAGTTTCAAGGAGTTGGGCAGGGACCACAGGAGCCATTGAATGTTCATTTACAGCTCCATTTGGCCTTCTGAGTTATGCTTCTGTCCTAGTCTGCTCTGTGCTTCTTTAGAAAAATACCATAGAAAGGATAATTTACGAAGAACAGAAATTTATTTCTTATGGTTGTGGAGGCTGGTAAGTCTAGGATAACGGTATAAGCACCTTATAAGGGCTTTCTGGTCTTGTCATCCCATGTCAGAAAGCAAGAGAGCAGGAGAGAGAGAGAGAGAGAGAGAGAGAGAGAGAGAGAGAGAAAGAGAGAGAGAGAGAGAGACAAGCCAAACTTGCTTTCTTATAACAAACACAATCCTATAATAATGGTAATAATTCATTTGTGATGCTAGTGACTTCATGGTCAAATCACCTCTTAAAGTTTCCATCTCTTAATACCGTTATGTTGGTTATTAAATTTTAACGTGAGTTTTGGAGGGGCAAACATTCAAATCATAACATCTCTATGTTTCAAGACTGTGCGACTCTATGTATTAAATTTTCAGAAGCGTCTGCCAGTAGAGGCTCTGCAATAGAGAAGGCAAGGATGATGAGGAAAGAGAGTATTTGCCTTCTGGATCAGGCTGTGTCTCCAGCAGCATTAATGAAGAGGATCACCATGGGGGCAGGATCTTTATTACAGGATGATGGTAGCAGTGGTCTAATACACCAGCTTCTGGTAGCTGAATCAGACTAATAATCCTCCAGTGAAAAGCCCTTGGATAGAAATCCATCCTCGACTCAGGTTTGCTTCTTCAGTCTGCAGCTATAAGCAATTCCTGTGCATAATCTTTTCTATTTGAAGTACCTTTAGTAGTTTGTCTATTTGGAAGCTGACAGATTCAATCAGGGTATGACCATTAATCTTAGCATGTAAACTTGGATGAAGTAAGAAACGCCTACCAGATTAGTGTACCACAGTTTTGGGTGTGTCTGTGGTGTGCCAGTGAACTGAGGTCATAAGACCCATTCCAGATGTGGGTGGCGCCAACCGATGGGCTTGTACTCTGGACAGAATAAAAGGGAAAAGAAGACATAAGTGTCTGAGTATGGAAAGAGCTCCAGTCTTTGCCATCCAGGCTTTGAACACTGGCCTCTAGTTTCTTCACTCATACCAGTGACCGTATAGTGAGTTTCCAGGCCTTTGACCACAGACTGTGCTGTATGCTAGATCCCTCTTATTCTGTGGCTTCCATCTTCTTGGGGTAGGCAGCTACTGGGCCATGTGGCTCCCCAGTAGAGAGACTGCCACTGTGGATTCTTCCTGCTTTGACCCTGCAGATGACTACTTTGGACTCTCCTGCTTCTAAGCCTTTAAGCCTATCTAATCAATCCATTTGAATAATTAAACATATCTTTTCTATTAATTCTGTTCCTCTAGTAAACCTCCACTAATACACAGGAAATGGGAAAGTGTTGGTTGTTTAAACAAATGTTAATGAGCGAACAATAAAATGACGACAACAACTGTAAAACTACAGATGATTTTCCATGAGATTTTTTTATTCTATTTTCAAACTCTTCTGGCTTTTATTATGTGAGAAGGAAAGAATAGATAACTATCCTGTTGCTGGGACAAAATACCTGATACCCATAACTTAAAGGAGATGTTCATTTTGGCTCACAGTTTCAGAGTTCTCAGTCCATGGTCAGCTGGTTCCAAGGCAGAAACATCACGGGAGAGGGACCTGGTGGAGGAAACCTGCACATCCCATGGCATCCTGAAACAGAGTGAGATCAAGAGACTGAGAAATGTGATAAATATCCTTCAAGCGCACACCTCTAATGACCCACCTCCTCCAAGTGGGCCTTACTCCTAACAGCACATTCAAGTACGAACTCATCAATAGATCAATCCACTGATGAGTTCAGTATCCCCTTAATCCAGTCACCTCCTAAAAGCCACACTTGAGAACACATAAGACTTTTGGGGAACATTTTAGATCAAAACCATAATAATAACATTGGTGATTTGTACACTGAGTATGGTAAAAAGCCTATATTTTAAAAGTGACTGCTTCTTTGTTGGCTTATAGTCTCTTAGAGGGACCCATTCCGTTAAATTTATATGTTTGCAATCTTAGCAATCCACATGAGATAAGAAATGATAATTTTGTCAGCACAATTGCTATTTTAGATATCACTGACATATTATAATCACAATCTCAGAAATTGTTCTCTCCAAGAGGCTATTTCATGGCTTAGCATGGGAACATAGAGAAATGTGGAGGAATGCTCTATTTCCCCTGGGAACTGTAGTAAGTTTTGTCCCCTGGAAGACACATGCCTGGCCATCACCGTGACTTAACACTGGGTCACTGATAATGGACCCTTTTATCCCTTCTCCACTATAGAATTCCATTTAAGGCATGATCAGGTATTGAAGATTCTCCCTTGCTTCAGCCCTGTGTTTAATATATCACAGGCACATTTAACAAAATTAAAGTATAATCTAGACATCCCTTGGAAGTAAAGTTGAACACAATTGGAAACAAGTGAAATAACCATAAACTCAGTCAAAAGCGGAATTGTGCACAAAACAGCTAAGAGATGTGGGGTGCGACCATAAAACAAGTGAACTAAAAGCTCAGGTAATTGAAGTGGAGTTGATGACAAAATAATGGAATTTATCAAACTGAAAAAGCAGAAGAGATGAGCCAGAAATGAAAGGGCAAAATAACCCTGAAAGGCAGAGTCAGACCAACACAAGAGGTCAGTGAATAAGCTCTAATGGACTCAGAAATGAGAGCTAACAGAAGTTCCTCTTCCCTGAAGCATTCTGAAGGGTATGTTAATTCAAACCAAGATGAAAGAGCAACCCATAATCTTGAAGTGTAAGAAAAATAATGAAATATCAATTTGTGTGTGGCAGACAAATTTAAGTGTGAAAATGGAAAGGCCATCAAGATACAAGATACAATGGGAAAAATTACAGGGGAACAAATAACATGAAGAAAAGGTGAGAAGTAGAGGGCTGTGTTTGAGAGTTTCATCAAGAAAAACAAAAATAGGGCCGGTGAGATAGCTCAGTGGCATAAGCGCCTGCCTGGCAAGCGCAAGGTCCTGAGTTCGACTCCCAGCATCCACATAAAGGAAAAAAAGGGCCATTGATATCACTCAGAGGCACAAGTGCCTGCTGGCAAGTGTGAGTTCCTGAGGTCGACTCCCGGTACCCACGTTAAAAAAAAAAAAAAAAAAAGAAAAACAAAAATAAACTGTGGTACATGAGAAGCAAGTTTTAAAACAGTATAGTCTTTTGTTGTTTTTGTCCTTATAATATTATTCTTCAACTCAAAGCAAATGAGAAGGGACCTTGCATTCTGGAATTCTTACTAGGGACATTCCTCTGACATTCAACATTTTGCCGAAATGGGGATACCATGAAGAGTGACAAGTGGTGTTATTATTGATTACCATAGGTAATAGGCTTGAATAGGGATGGTCTTATGCAACTAGGTAGACGGTCATTCTGCTTATGGGGAAAAGTATACACCAGGATGATTACTGTGGCGATGGTTAGTGGGGGATTGGTCAGGACCATGGAAATATGGGTTAATAATAGACACCTTTCTCTTCTAGCCAGTGACTGCAAATGGCATCAAGACAAAAAGTTCAGTCTTCTCAGAATTGTGCTAAAAGGATATCAGTCAAACTCCTTTTGGTGCCTGCCCAATAACTAGCTGGACCAAATCATAGCAGTATCCCAGTAGTAGGTATGGTGGTGAAAAAGATGAATGTTAGGTAGCAAAATTAGTGTTTAAAGGAATGAACAAAACGAAAGTGAAAACTAACAAGGAGAAAGAAAAGCTGGGACATATCTCTTGGTTATATGAATTGACCTAAAGGTATCTCAGGGGTTTGAACAGCCTGTTTGTGTGAACTATTAGATGCAAAAGTTATAGGAATGTGCCTGAATTTTCCTGGAGCGATTTCTTCAAGAAAAAATCCTCAGTGCTTGTCTTTTGATCATTTTTCTGTTCTGATAACTGTACTATATATTAAACAAATTGATTTCAAATCAAGTCCGTAAACTAAGTTTCACAATTCGATGTGCATTCCTCGCCTAGACACAGAGAGCCAGTAGGAAAATACCCAGAAGTGTGAGAAGCACACAGGAAAACTGGGAAACATCCTAAACATCCCTCTGGCCTAGATGCAGAACAGAAGAATAAAATGGTGAAAGGCCCAGGTAAGCTGTTTTCTATAGCTTGAGGCAGGTGATGATGACAAGATTGTAGCCCATGCATTAAAGAGAGTTTAAGATTCTCCTCTTCTGGTGAGGCTAGAAACAGGCTTGTCATTCCAATTTGAAAGGTGGCGGGGACACTTTTCATCTCTAGCAGCAGAGAATACTCAAAAAAAGGAACTTTTGACATCCTCTTATTTAGGCTATTAATTTATAGGAAGCTGAAACTTAAGACAAAGACAATCACAACCGGGACCTGAATTAGGCTTCTCCGGACTCACCTACTGCATATTCAATGGTCCTTACATTTTTGAGAAGCAGAAGCTCCAGCTACCACATCTTCACAAGACCCATGTCCAGACATGGAGGAATTTCTAATAAAAAGGGAGAGGAGAAAAATATATAAAATGCATAATAAAACCCAGGGAAAAGTGAAAAAAAATCCACAACAGAACTACAAAAAGAAAAGTAAATCAACAATAGACTCATAATATCTGAAGAATTGCTTGTAAGATTAAGTTTATTTAGTAATCTGAAGACACCATCCAGAGTGTTCAAGGAGATGAACGTGGGCCTTTATTAAAAGAACAGGAAATTATGGACCTAATTCAAGTAAATGTAAAAAAAGAAAAATAGAACATAGTTAGAAAATATATAGTTATTTTTAAGTGAAAAAATTTAATACTGGTATAAACATTTACCTTTGCATATTTGGAAGCTGTGGCTGAAAAATCAGGCGAGTATAGGCAGGAGAAAGTAAAGATAGATACATGAAGAGTAGGAAAGAAACAAGGCATTAGACTGAACTCTAAATGATATCCGATTGGGTTATAGAAGAATGCTGGATTCAATAGTTGACCAACAATAGTTGACAATATAAAAACTGTACTTTTGGAATAGGAGATATGACTATTCAGAGTTCTGAGTGGGATTACTAATAAATAATCTACCAACACATTAGAGACACCTCTGCACTCAAGTGCTGAGTACCTAAAATCAAGTTTAGCACCCACATTCTCTAAGACGACCATTTCATACAGTCCCTCGCCTCAGGTCTTCAATTTGACAAACTCTTTCCTCACATACAATTAATATTCTCACTTCTCATTTCACTGAGAAAACATTATCTATTATATGCTCATCACAAAATTTCTCACCTCATCATGATATATGCCTACATATTCTCCTTTCTTCTCTTTTACAGATAATACTCCAACCAAAGTTTGATTCTCCATTGACGTAACAGACCCTCCCATTTCAACACATCTCTCTTGCATTTTTTCTCTCTCTTTTACTCTGTCAGAAGTTCTCCTTTATGCCTGTAATCTCAGTATTCTGGGAGACTAAGGCAGAAGGATTGCAAATTCAAGCCCAGCCTGGACAAATTAACCAAGATCTTAGTGAGATCTTGTCTTAAAATAAAAAATAGAAAAAGCTGATGATGTAAGTGTGAAGGCCCTGAGTGTAATCTCCAGTACTGCACCACCCGCCAAAGAGCCCTTTCTACTGAACCATTTCAATCAGAATTCAACATGCTTCATTCTCTCCCTTTTTAAAAATATCACCCCCCAAAAAAATTTAACAGCACAATGACATCTGACTGGAAGACTTACAAAGTCAAATGAAACAACCCCTCAGAACTTTGCCTACAACATTCTTTCCTCAAGTGTTGGCACAGTTGATTTTTCAGCTCCCTCAGGCCTCCACTGGGCCTTATCTGTTAGGCCTTCCTTGACCACAAGACTTGAAAAAGTATCTCTGTCACTTCTTATCCCCTTTCTTTGTTTTATCTTAACGGTACTTAAATTTTATTTACTTACTTATTTACTTGTGTTTTATCTCCCTGCACTAAAATCTAGATTTAATAAAAACAGAGTTTTTTAACTTTACTTTTTTATTACTACATATTTGTCACACATACTCATCACATTCATCATAGGGAATTTGTCCCACACATAATATATCTTAATTCTTCTTTTTTTCGAATTCCTCTCCCCTCCCTGGTTTTATCTTGTTTTGTTCCTTGCTATTGCCTCAGAACCTAGAAAGTGGAAGGTATATAAAAGATAAATATTTCTTAATACATAAGTAAATGAATAAATAGACAGTGAAACTACACAGTACTAAACGTAGAGAGAAATTCTTGAGCTTGGACACACAAGTTATCTAAAAATAACAAATTGGAAGTTGACTTTTTATACTTCATTGCATATGCAGAACGCAGTGGGATATATCTTCAAATACTAAAAAGAATATTAGCCTAGAAATTAATTTTTATTCACTTAAGGCCTGTTGTAAGAGAATGCAAAACAAAGACAACTTCAGAGATTCAGAACCTAAAGTGATTATCACCCTCATACACATACTAAAAAACAAACAATTAAACAAAAAACTAATTTAAAATGTACTTCAGCCAAACAAAAAACCAATCCATAGGGAAGTCTTAGGACATATAGTTTTTATGTTAGTAAATTAATTAATCATTAAAATTGC
The DNA here is from genome assembly GCA_028451465.1 of Erethizon dorsatum. Classification (NCBI taxonomy): domain Eukaryota; kingdom Metazoa; phylum Chordata; class Mammalia; order Rodentia; family Erethizontidae; genus Erethizon; species Erethizon dorsatum. Next base: position 117,972,890 of record CM051828.1, on the reverse strand, counting down.
AATAATTAGTTACAAACAAACAAACAAACAAACAAAAAAAACAGCAACAAAGCCCCCCATAGAGCTACAACATCAAAACACCAAATCATACCAAAGATTTTAGCACTCAGTATGAATGACAAAATCATGGAGCAATCCAAGTTGTATTTGGGAGAAAGATAAAAATAGTGGGTAATTGTAGCAGAAAATATAACAGATAAATGTGTTTTTAAGGATGACTAGTGGAAGCACTAAAGGAAAAAATATTTTGTATAGCTTTCCAATGAATAGATGAAATAAAAGTTTGGGTGACTGGGAAATAAAAACTATTAAAAGACAGGGAAAGAATCTTAAAGAATAGAAAATGGTAAGAAAATAAAGATAAGATAAAAGGTTTAAGTAAGACACATAAACAATCACAATAAATAGAATATTTTTATGTGTTTAACAAATATATGCATCACAACTTTAGCCCAGGAGACCAAGGCCAGCCAGGGCAAGAAAGGGAAATTTTGTCTTAGAAAGAGAGAGAGAAAGAAAGAAAGGAAGAAAGAACAGAGAGAGAGAGGGAGGAAGACAGGCAGGGAGGGGAAAGCAAGAGTGAGAATGAGAACAAGAGAGAAAGGGAAGATCGGGCTGAATGCTCTGCACAAAACAGAAGCAAAGGAAGTAGAAGGACTGGTAGGAGATTCTGAGATATCTGCATTCTGCTTGGATTTACTTGAGTCCCCATTATGGATTACAGTTATTTTGTTTTCTGTGGAGGAGGAAAAAAGAGAAGAATTATTGGAGGTAATTCGCATGGCAGTTTCAGTTCCATCTAAGATATATAACTAATAAAAAGAAATATGCAACAAATATGACAAAACCTTAAAATGTAATAATTCAGGTTTTAAATTACTTGATATCTATATTATCTTTTATTCTTGTCTGTATGTTTGAAATCATTTAATTCAAAAGCGTTAGAACAAAATTGAGCTAACTAATGAAATGTTTTGATAATTTAGATATCCTCAAAAATTGTTTCTTGGTTTATCAATAGTGAATATTAAGAGAAAGGTTGAAAGAGAAAAGAAAGAATATGTTTTTTGAGAAAATTAAATTTTAGGTGGATGGTCTTCGACATCTTCTGAATTTCCACAACCATCAATGACCTTAGCAATGGTGTTTAACCTCTCCGAGCCTCATTTTCTGCTTTGATAAGGCTCCTAACTTCACTGAGATCTGCTTGACATCCCTGCTGTGACACTGAGTCATTCTATAATTGTTTTTGCACAATGACATTAAATAGATACGCCAAAAAGTGAGAGATAGGAAAATGTTTATTCCAATTCTGGAGTTCTTACTGCTGTGTCAAATGATTTTTGTTGATAAATTTGCTTCTGTATTCAGGGTTACTCTTCCAACAATGTATACTTTTTATTTATTTGTTCATTTAGTTTTTTTTTTTTTTTTTGTGGGTACCGGGGGCTCGACCTCAGGACCTCGCGCGCCAACAGGCACCCGTGCCACTGAGCGATATCACCGGCCCCTTTTCCGTATGTGGGATCTGGGAGTCGAACTCGGGCCCTCGCGCTTGCAAGGCAGGCGCTTAAGCTGCTGAGCCATCTCACCGGCCCCATTTAGTTTTTTTTATTTTAGAACTTTTTGGTACTAGGGAGCAAACCCAAGGACTCACACATTCTAAGCAATCTCTCTGCCCTTGAGACACTTTTTCAAACCTACTTATTTATGTTTGTAACTTATGAACTACTTACAGAATGGATGATATTGGATGTTACAAGTATATTTTCTCTTAAGATTGATGATGAATGTGCAAAATATTCAAAAATGCTGAGAGTAATTGTTTGGCTAAGGGAATGTTGGAGTTGAGATGAGCAAATTATTTTGAGAAGGAAGAGAGGAACAACAACAATGCTAGCTATCCTAACAATATGTTAAAAGTAGTAATATTGAGTAATTAGTGTTACAGGGCATATGCCAGATGCTGTAGTAGGAGCCTGGTACTCATTATCTCATTGAATTTTTGCAACAGTTCTGCAAGGGGTGTGTTATTATTCTAACATAAGGAGACTAACCCTAGGACTGCAGGACCATAAAAGCTAAGGCGGTTCTAGGGTTAGTCTCCTTGTAGGGCTTTCAATATTACATTCCTTAAAGAACTGCTGTGAAAATTAAATGAGATAAGTTCAAGCCTTGGATGTTTAGAGTAGGGCTGGCATGGTGCACTCTGTTGCGCTTTCATCCCTCCCCAGAATGGTGAGGCCTCACTAGCAGCATTAAAGGATGTTTCGGTTGGTACCTGCAGGGGAACACATATTATGTCATCTAATGTCTCCTTACATGACACCTATCAAAAGTATCATCCACTTCTCCCATATGAAACCTCGCTTTTGAATAACAGATCTTCATTTGGAATAGACACTCTAAATAAGTGGAATATATGTCAACCACAGGATTTGCCATTTATAAACATTGCTAAAAATGTCAAGAAATGTTATATAAATCTGTTTTCTTCCTTTAAGGAAATATTAAAAACCTGTAATGTGTGCAGTTCAACTTTTTACCCTAGATGAGTCATCATGCATAACAACATGCAAAGAATGAGAGCTCAAATATTTCTCCTATAATTAAATTTGAACTAAGATTTCATAAACTTTAGAATGCATTTGTAAGTAATACATAATTTCATGAATGCTTTCAGGGTATATCTTAGATTTTATATCTTATATTTTATATGGTTTAAAAAGTAATTAGCATAATTTTAAAATAATTTTTTAAAAATTACTTTAATACAATATTTAATATCATTCATCATATAGAAGCATAGTTCATTGTTTTCTTCATTTATTCTGGCAGACTCTATTTGGTCTATCTTAAATGTGTAACAGAAAGAGTGATTGGTCAACAAATAATTTTTTGGGGGCAGAGTGGTACCGCTAATCAAACTCAGGACCTCGCGCTTACCAGGCAACAAATAACTTTTTTTAAATGACATCACATTACATTTGAGGCCTGTAACTAAAGATATTTTAATATCTATGGTGCAAATTAGCTACTTATAGCATTAAGAGTAAAAAATCTGTTTTTATTACGTTTTACTTAGAATTCTTTCATTTTCCTTTTTAATGCCCAATCAGATTAGTTTTAATTTGTGGTTTTGCTTTAAGTCAGGAAATTAGTGAGAGGAATGTCTGTGTCATAGAGGCTCTATCCAACTCATTTCATATGTAGCTAGTCTTAAATCTAGGGGTTGAAAATATTAATTTTCAGCATTTTTCTTTTTTTAAAAAAATGCTGAAATGCTAGAAACACCTTATTTCGCTAGATAAGAATTCCAGTTATTGGAGTGCAGGCATGATGAAGATTATCTTGAAGCACATTTGCAAAATTACAAAATGACTTCCCTTTTAATGGTTTTCATTAAATTGTCTTTGCATGTTAGTCTTCCTCATACCTGTTTTGCTCAAAGGCCTATCACTGAAACAAACGAAGTGACTTTGAGTAAACATAATTTATAACTGCATAAATGTTAGAGCCTCTTTTGTAGCTACTTCGCCCAAGCTAGCTTCAGACACAAGAGTGGGGCTCTGAAAACTTTGCGGCAGCCACGCTGAAGTGTAAGAGCTTCCAGGCACGGAACTGGTGCCAGTGGCTTTGTTTGGTAAGTGGGTGGTATTTGTGATAAGTATATTAATGAATGAAAAACACCTCAAGTAGCACCAAGATTTAACATTTAATTAAAAATAATGCTAGTTAATTAATTAGTTTGTTTTCTTCAATAAATATGAATGGCTACCAGATGCCAGGTAGCCTTGGGCATTTCTTGGAAGGGCCAAATACAAACCTCCTATGTCACATATTCAATATAATGTTTACATCTGGGAGGATAAGATTGAACCTGGACCAGCATAAATTACTGTAGTATTAAGAGGCTCTGTAATGAGGAACCGGGTTTGATTTGAATCCTTACTTAGGTGACTTTAGGTAAAGAAGCTGACCAACTCATTCTCTGATTTCTCCTTGGTAACACGGGTATACCGATCTTAGATTGTGCTGAAGAATTATTGACTGGCAGTGTTTATGATAATTGCCTGTTTTAGTGTAGATGCTCAAAATTAAAAACACAAGTTACTGTGTTGTTACTGTTACCTGTACTGGTGCTGTTGCTAATATCACAAATTCCCAATCCCTCCTTACACACAGTTCCAGAATCTTCCATGTTTTGGAAAGGATTTTTTTTTCTTAAATGAATTGGAGCAAAACTGACAGAACTGATGTGAAGCTATTTATAGGGCTTCTTTGTTCTACCTACTGTGAATACGTATTATAAAACTACAGAAATAGCAGTGTGTTATTTCATGGGGGTTTGCCCCAGTTCTTGTGCCTATGTCTATGCTAGATAGGCGACATTTATTTTTAAAGGTGCAAAACAACAACAAAAACAGAAAGCAAACAAACAACCAAAAAACCTGAATTCTAAAACAAAATTGGTTCCGTGGATTCTTGAAAAGGAACTATGGGCTAGCTGTACACCACTCTTGATGCCATACTGAAGCTATCATCTATTTTTTCTGTCACTCTGTACTGAATGTTCTAGGTAGGGTAGGTTGTCCCTGGCTGATGGTACAATTTCTCATAAACAGACAAGGCACATTGCCTAAGCCATAAATAACAATTATTTCTCCAGAATTGCATTTCTTGAGAAATATTTTATTCTCCATTAATTTCATTTGAAATTTTGCATGCAGTTGTTGCAAGTAAACAGGAAAAAAATAATCTTTGCATGTTGTTGTCTTCTGTTTGTATTTTGTTTACTGTGACAAATTCCTTGTTTTCCAAAGTGTTTTGTGAGACAGGCATTCCCTTTATAGTCAGTACACTAACACTAGCAGAAGTGTAGCAGAATGGTGGAAATCCAAGAAACAAAGAGACACAGTGGTTGTGAAATTCATATTTAGGCTGAAATTGGTGAAGTGCATGATTGCTCCATTTTTCCAGCTGAAGGCTACCCATGTTTCGCCTTGGAGGGAAAAAATCATACACTTTGGTCATGCAGACTACTTCATCCTAATTCTTTATTGTCCTAGAAATAGTTACAACTAACATGAATTATAGGCAAGAGTTATAAATTGAAAAGGAACAAGAACCAGACTGCAGTTCCTAGATGACAAGAGCTGTGTGTTTCTTTCTTTTTTGATATTTTTCCCTTAGAGTCTCTTTTCTGTGACAGAAGCAATGACTGAACCAATGAATCAACGTTTCTTGGTTCAGCAAAAGAATTACGGTATACCCTGCTGTTTAGTAAATACTTTTAAGTAGAATTTCAGGGGAAATGAAAGAGAGTAACCAGTGATATGGTGGGATAACTCAGGGCTTGATGAGAGGGCCAACAAAAGAGGCTGTCCTTGTTATGGGGAAGGTGGTATAAACTGATGGTCACAGAAGCCAAGCAGAATAAGAAAACATAAACTGTAGGAAGAGACGTCCTGGGGAAATCTCCATGTGATCTATAGACTATAAGGAACCCCAGTGCAGAAAGCCGTGATAAAACAGAAAAGACACTGCATCACCTTGTAATAAATAACTTTTCACACCAAGTATTCTGCCTTGTAATACCTCGTATGAAGTTAATATCAGTCACTTGAGCAAATGATGACCTATTATAGAAAGTTTTCTTACTAATTATATAGAGTTTCAATCATTTCAGCATGAATAGCAATTTTAATAAATTAAGTTATATTCTACCCAAGAAACTATATGCAAGTGAATTTAGATACTTGTCTAACACCTGCAAAGAGTGTTTGTTATACAGCATGCTTTATTCTAATTGATTCCATATTGAATTTAAAAAAAATTCAAGGGACATCTAATTAATTAAACTTGTGGAAGTTGATTCAAAGTAGAATTTTACTCAAATATAAGCAATGAAAGTTGAATTTCTGTTGAATCTTCCCTCTAAATTTGAAATATCCATTTCAACAATGCTGTTAAGAGACTGCAAGGAAAGCAATGTGCTCTGAGAACAACTTTAGGGTAAACTGTAAAATAATTTAGAAGATAAAAGTTACATTGGAGAGGCTTTCTAAATTGTTCCCTTAAAATTATAGTAATAAAATTATTTTCCTTTGGAAACTGATATCTTGTCTCTTTGTCCAGGGAATGATATTACCTACCCCAGGGAGAAAATGAGCTTGAATTGTAAATGGCATTAGTTTAAGTGGTCGCCTTTGATCTAGTAAAGCAGAGAGTCAATAGCTTCACAGAAAGTTTGAGAGTAGAAAACATTGAAGTCCTATTTCCTTTCTTTGTGACTGCCATTCTGAACTTAGTTTTGATACAACATAGAAACATGACTCTAATACAGAAACTGTAATTTAAAAACGATCTCCTAGTGTCGCCTAAGTGTATTTGTCCACACATTCAAATTTCCTGTACTTCCCTAAAGAAGTAATTTCCAGTCAGAGAACTACATCCCCTCAAAGTCTATTGAGAGAAATTTAAGACAGAATTGAGAAGGATAGAGGGCTAGAGGACTAGTTTTAGTATTAACTCTTTTCTTCCAGTATGCTACAGAGGCTTTTAGAACACTTTATTTACTGTTTTTCCTTGCATTATAAAAATTGAGTTTGGTATTGTTGATTGGCTAATAGAAGAGCAATTATGTTATCTATCTTTGAAGTAAAATTCACAAAATCTTGGGCTTTATGGTATAGGATTTATACATAGTAAGAGCTGAAAAGGCAGGGAGCTACTGTTGTATAATAAAACATTGCTAAACACTCTAGCTTTGAGTCATAGGCTCAATTTCTCATCTGTGGCTCTGACCACTACTCCTAAGGCAATCCATTTCTGTCCCAGAATTTCTGCCTTCTAGTCTCCCCAGAAAAATGTTTTGATCTCTTTTCTTTCTTGGCCAGTAAAGTTTAAAGAGGTTCTACACAGCTACAGGAGCCCATGGCACTCCCTTGCCAGTTTGTGAAATAAGTGTATTTTCTGTTAGGGAACAGATAACACTCTCAGGAGTTGACGGAAGTGAGTTTAAATAAAGAACCACTTACAGTGTTATGAGGAGAGTAAGGGAACCGACTCAGCATGGTGAAGTGCACAGGGCCCACCTTGTGCCTGAAAGGGCAAAGACAAGAAATGCTCATTACCACCTAACTTGAACTGTGGCACTTAGAATGGCCTCACAGTGGGAGCCTTGAGATACGAAACCACTGCTTAGGGATTACCTACCCCACTGAGCCTTAGCCCCTACCCTACTGAGCCTTAGCCCCTTCCTCTCTCAAGTTGTCTCTCATTGGCCCAACAACATTGGAAATGAGTACACATTTTCTTTGGCGATGCAGCTTGTAGATCTCAGCTCAGGAGCACAGGGCTGATGATGCAAATGAGGAGTACTATTTACAACCTCTGTGTGACACTGTGGGAATGAAGATGCAAAGCACCAAGGTAGCACCAAGGCCCACTTTGTGTGGCAAAACACACAGTCATGAATTTAAGTCCAAAAGTGATTTGAATATAGGGATCCCGAATATGAAGAAGTTTAGAGAAATTTGCAAGAATTTATTTTAACTGCATTTTCATTTTAAGCATGCATAGTCATCTTTCATAATCAGAATCGACTTCTAAATAAGTCTGAAATATATATGAAAAAATCATTTAAAGTAAGTATGTTATAGTTTTACCGGCAGCACTTTTTGTATAGTATCCATGATAATTTACTTTACAATTCATTCTATATCATGTTTGATGTTACAGTATTAGCTATTAATACTCTAGTTCAAATGACTCAAATATATTTGGTTTATTTTCTGATACTCCGGTTTTTCCTACAGAAACTTGTTCTTACAGTTTGAATTTTAAGAAAGTAACATTTAAAAAGTTCAAGAATCAAACTTCTTTCAACCTGATAGTCATGAGAAAGGTTTTTTTAAAACATGGCACTGGCTGAGAAATGGTTTCAAAGACCAAAGTTATAGATGAAGTCAAACAACTCAAGTATGTTGTCCATTGAGTAGTCTCCAAAACTATCATTTTGGTAAGGAGAGTATTAGACCCTGAATAATATTTTCTTTAGATAGCCCATTAAACTCCTACATTTCTTATAGCAAAACCCAAAAATATCATTTGCAAATTTGTTAGCAATATCTTTGCTTCTGTATCTCCTCTTTTGTATTTTAAAAAATGGTTATGAGAAGCTCCTCTTGTGTAAGTAAAATTGAGATATACATACTAAGCTATTTTATCACTATAAAGTAACGTAAAATCTCACAAATTATTGTGCATATTTTCTACATTTCTAACCCATAAATTAGTCTCATGTTGTTGACAGGGCAGTATAAATTGTTTATGATGTAATAAATGGAAGATGGTACATATTTAAGGAAACATTTTCATAATTTTTTATACTTATCTCATTAAATGCAGACTATTTTCCTTTTCACATAGCATAAAATTATAGACTTTTATAGCTAGAGGGAGCTTTAGATCATCAAGTTCATGTTGTGTTTTATTGTCTGACCTATTTTATTGTATCTCAACATTTTTATCTTGGTCACATTTTGTGACCCTTTAAGGGAAGATTGCTGCTTTCTGTGTCACTTAGCTTTATTCTTACAGTGCATGGCACCCACATTGGTGATCTTTGAGTCAGGGGTCTCAATTTCAAACACCTAAAGCAGTCATCCCGGGGACACTATGAGCAAACCTGGCCAGGCGGCTTCCGGGGAACACTTTAAAAACACCAGAAGTCAGGCTAAAGAGGGAGTAGACAGAGATCAGTGCCAGATGGTGGGGAAAAGGAAACCCTCCAGCTCCAATGCTGCTTGATCTTTCTTCTAAAGAGTAGGGCCCATTTCTTAAAACTTTCCATTATCTTTCAATAACACACACCTGAGGACCAAGCATTTAGCACATAGACTTGAGAAGACACAGATCTGTATCATATTATTCTACTCCTAGCCCCCAAAGGCTCGTGTCCATCTCACAGTGCGAATTGTATTCAGTCTATTTCCACCAAAGGGCACAAAATCTTAACAGTCCCAGCATGGCTCAAAAGCCCAAATCTGAAGTTTCCTCTGAGAGTCAAGGCAAAATCAGCTGTGAGCCCCTATAAAAGGCTAAAAGATCAAGTTATATAGCTCCAAGATACAGTGGCAGAGGAAAAGCATTCTCATTCCAAAGGGAGGCATAGGAAAATAGCAAGGAGGGATCAGAGTAAAACAAGATTGAAGCCCACCAAGAAAAATATTAAAACCTCTAGCTCCATTTTGGCATCTGAGGCATACTGGGGTGGGATCTGGTCTCCCATGGACTTGGGGAGCCTTGCCCACATATCCTCACTGGTTCCAACACACAGCTTCTCTTCTGGGCTGCCTTGGCACACAACTCACGGCTTCCCTCAAAAGGCATTTCACAGTCCTGGCCTCTCTATCTTCTTGGGGTTTCCACTGCAACAACAGCTTCTCTCTCACAGCTCTGTACATCATCTTATCAGGGGATATTTGAAGGGATTTGATTTTGCCACACTTGCTGGCCTCTCAGGCTTTCCTTTGAGATTGTGGAGGAAGTTTTTATGACTTCATAACTTTTGCATCTACATGTCTATGAAAATAAGCATTATGCCACTGGTCCAAGTTCTACATGGGCTCAATTGAACTATATAGCTGCGGGAATCTCAGTGCCTTGGCAAGTTAAGAGAATCTGCCCTGGGAAGTCTTTGAAACAAATCCATATTTTATACTTTTGAGAATGTCATGGAAGGGGCCTTGCCAATTTCTGAGATATCTGAGTTCATGTTTCCTATTGTCCCAGTGAGAACTTGGTTTCTTTTTAATTGAATGATACTCTACAACATCCTTGGCCGTAAATGCAGGCACTCTCCGTTACTCACCAAGCTACAGGCTTTCTAAATTGCACAATTAGTTCCTTTCACTCCCTAACCCTAACTCTCACTCAAACCCTAAACAAGCCCTAGTCCTAGCCATAGCCTAAACCCTAACCCTGACTGTAATCACAACCTTATCCTAAGCATATACTAGGCCTAAACCTAGCCTTAACCATAAAACTATGGATAAACTATGGCAAACCTTAAACCTAACCCTAACGCTAACCCTAACCCTAACCCTAAACTTAACCTAACATTAACCCCTAATGTAAAACATAATTGTAAGCCTAACCATAACCCTAAGCCTAATACTAACCCTCACCCTATCCCTAAACTTAGTCCTAACATTAACCTTAACCCTCATCTTGCTAATTTTAACTCTAATCCTAACCTTGAATTTAGCCCTAACCCTAACCTTAACATTACATAAAGCATTAGACCTCACCATTGTCCTAACCATAACCTTAAGCATAGCCATACCCTATCCACAACCCTATTCCTAAACCCTAACTATAACTAAAACCCAAAACTGAACCTGACTTTAACCTGAACACATACGCTGAACATAGCCCTAACCATAGCCCAAGCACTACTCCTAATCCTAACCATAACACTAAACTTAACCTAACTCTAAACATAATCCTAACTCTAGCCCTACCCCTAACCAAAATCCTAACCCTAACTCTAGCCTAACCCTAATCCTCACCTTAACTTAACCCTCAACCTAAAGCTAACCCTAGGCCCGTGAGATAGCTCAGTGGCATAAGCGCCTGCCTGACATGCACGAGGGCCTGAGTTCGACTCCTGGAACTCACATACGAAAAAAGGGCCGGTGATATCGCTTAGCGGCACGGGCGCCTGCTGGAGCGTGAGGTCCTGAGGTCAACCCCCGGTACCCACACACAAACAAAAAATAATAAAGCTAACCCTATCCTAACCAAATCCAACTCTTACCCTCTTATAATAAACCTAAACTTAACCTAACTCTAACCTAACCCTAAGCCAAAACATAACTCTAACCATATAACCATACCCAACCTAACTAACGCTAACACTAACCAAAACCTAACACTAACCCTATGGCCAACATTAGCAATAGCCTTAGCCCAAATACTAGACTTAACCCTAAGAAAACCCTAACAGTAAACCTAACACCTAACACGAATACTAATCATAACTCTAAGCCTAATACTATCCTACCACTCTACTAAACCTAACCCTAGCCACAGCCCTAGTCCGAACCCTGACACTAACCCTTAAATTGAATCCTAACTCAAACTCTAAGCCCAACACTAACCCTTACCCTATCCGTGACCCTAGCCCTAGCCCTAACCCAGCTCTAGCCCCAGCCCTAAACCTAACCCTAACAATAACATTAACACTAACCCTAACCTAACCTTAACTGTAACCCAACCTTATAATAGCCCTAATCCTAATGCTAGCCCTAGCCCTAGCACTAATCCTAACCTTATCCCTCACCCTAACGTTATCCTTAGCTCTAGCCCTACTGCTGACCTTAACCTAACCCTAACCCTAACCCTAACCCTAAAACTTGCCCTAGCCCTAATTCTAATTCTGATATTAGCCCTGAATCTATCCCTGATTCTAACCTTAACCCCTAAACCTAAACCTATCCCTAACCTAAACCTAATCCTAACTTAACCCTAACCCTAACCCTAAACCTAACCCAAACACTAAACCTAGCCTTAATCCCTAACCCTAACTTTTGACAAAACTAACCCCAAATCTTAACCAAACTCTAACTCTAACCCTAATCCTCAGCAAAGAGATAAAGGAAGATACAAGAACCCCACAGTGTTCTTGTAAGGTACAGCCCCAGTGTCCTAAAATCTCCAACCAGGCATGATCCAATCTCTTAAAAATTTTCAATACAGTACTTCCCAATAGTCAAAAGGAGGACTAAGCATTAAATATATGAGCTTTTGGGGGACACTTATAGAAACCATAGCATTCTATGTGGGTTAAACAAAATCTTTTAATCCATCTGTTTTAAATTTTGATCTTGTCTATTGTATCTTGAAATGTACATCTTCTCCGTTATTCCACACAGACAACAGGCAATATGCGTTTGTACCAGGTAATACTGACCATGGTCACCTTTGTCCTGATGCTTTGGAAACACTAGAAATGTGAGTGGAAATGGAATCACCACAGCTTTTCTTTACTGGCCTAACCAACTGACCTAAGAATTTTTCTTTTATTGCTGCTTAGGTAGAATGTGTTCTCCAGATTGTCCAACAATCTTTAAGAACAAAACAATGTTCATTTGCAACATTTTTTAAAATATGAAAATATGGGCTGGGGATGTAGCTCAGTGACATAGTGCCTGCCTGGCAAGCATGAGGCCCTGAGTTTGATTTCCAGTACAAAAAAAAAATCTGAAAATATGCAGCTTATTAAAGTACATAGTTTCCATTTTTATAAGTACTCATTCTGTATTTCTCGGCCAAAGTACCACTTTGGAATCTACACAGTTATGAGTATATACGCTTGTTCATCTGTTTGACATACTTAATTACTCCTTAGTTGCTTACTGTCTAGTGCTTAGAATCAAAATGACAGTAACATGTTTTTCTCATAGACACTGTTTTGGGCATTGTGCATTACAGCTGCAGGCTAACGCAGTTCCTCAAAATTGTCTTTAGGAACCCAATGACCATGAGAATTAAAGTCTATTTTGTAATTGTTGAAACACATCATTTGCATTTTATAGATGAAGAACATGTGACATAAATGTAAATAACGATAGCCATGAATAGACTGATTTCTACCCAGGAATCTAATTCAATTATTTATATGCTTCTTCCTCTCCATGCACATGGTCTACCAACCAGGAAAGAGTAGCAGGCCGGTTTGGTTATCAGCACTTTGTTTCACTGGACTTAGCATACCACCTGGATGGATACTTTACATTAACGTGGATACTCTTCATTAAATCTAATGGGAAGAATCATCATTTATCTGAACTCTCTTACAGAAAGATTTTAAGTTTCTATAGTTATAGACATTAGACAAACCACTTACTTAGGCCTTAAAATTAAGGTTTACTTTGTTGATACTGCATGACAAGAAGTTTAAGGAAATATGTTCATTTTATGTATCTCATTACTATTGGAGAAGAAATAAAAATGTGATTAACATTAATAAAAATTTGGAAATTCTTGAATGACAGCTGTCTCTAAATTTCCCATCATATCACTAATTCTCATTCTTTGACTTTACCAGAAAGAGTGAGATTTTGCAGTTGATGGATTGAGAAACCATCAGATCGTATTATTGGCATTTTAAAAAATATAATTTTGTTTTATATTAAGGATAATGATTATGTAGGTGGATGGGTGACTAATCCACTGGTGGTGTCTAACTTAATAAATGGCATCAGAATTACACAAGCCTACAAATCAGATACCTGAGTACCTCCCTTTTCTTAACTACTCATTTGTAATCCATCAGAGATTGTAGGACAATACTATTTTCTTAAAAAAATCCTGAAGCAGCTCAATTCTCTCCCTACTATAAAATAGATACTCAATAAGTGTTTACTGTAATTACTATTATTTTTGCTATTTTTGAGAATCACCAAATTAGCCCATTACTATTATTGCTTGCCTGAACTATTTCAATAAACTCTTAAACTGTATTTTGTACATAGACTTATCCTTTCAACTGCCCCAATTTTTTTTCTTCACTGTATCCAAATGGCCTCTTTAAAATGAAAATCTAATCAAACATCTTTTGAAGCACCACATGCTATACTGGTTACAAAATATCCTATCTCATACAATATTCTTTGGAATACAAATACCCTGACTTTAAGTTTTATAGTTGTTCCTTCTCTCTACTCACAGGGCCCTTGGCTGCGGTGGTCTTTCTGATTGGCATGCTCATCTCTTTGTTCTGTCTCTTCAATCAATTTCTATTTATGTTTTTTGTCTCACTTCCCTGGGAATCCTCTTTGATGTTCCTGCACTGAATGAGTTCCTCCCTATTGTGCCACACCCTTTCACAGCAGCATTTACTTTGCTTTTGAAACACTAAACATAATTATAGTTTTACATATTTTTGTGAATCTTTGATTGATGCCTCTCTTTTCCTAGACTGTAAGGTCTGTGAGGGTGCAAACTATTTACATGTAATATATATCCACCGAATTAATGAATGCTGTGCTATAGTTGTCTATTAATAAAAAGAAACAATAGGGTGGTAAAATCACAGAATTATTAAAAAATACCCTCTGAAGGTATGCGGTTTTCAGTGTCTTCATTTTGCAGATAGAGTTCTAGTATTCAGGTAGATTCCCAGAAAATTAGCAGAATTTTTATACTCAGGGCCTCCAGAAGGAGTGGGGGTTAATTGTGTAATATCCAGAGGTCAGACAAACAGTACCTGTAAGTTCCCTATTTGATTCTCTTTAATCCCCATTAGAAAGTAGCTATCATTTTTCAATTCAAAAATGGGTGAATTGTGACTTAATGCATCCCCTGACAAATGAAAACATTCTTCATATGTTCAGCAGTTCACATGAAACAAAGAGAGCCTAATGAAGATTAATATCAGGATGTACTTCCTTGCTTTCAAATGTATTATTACTGGAGTTACTATGTAAGGGAAGTGGTGGAAACTCCACCCTCTGAACTATTAAGACTCCATGAACAATGGGTTAGAAAGCACCCTAGGGACCTATCTTTTGTGGATTGTGCATGGTGGTGGTCATGGATTTTACGATATAATCAGTGATCTATCTCCCAAATTTTGCAAGAAGGAATAATACGACAAAGCAAAGCCAATGGAATAGCTTTAGTTATTGTTGAACGGAGTTGTAGAGTAAATAGTTGAATAATATGGAAGAAGGATTAGCATACCATGTTAGCCCTAGTGTTCTATGTGAACCGACAGAAAACGTCTGACTCTTCCAGGCAGATGTCACTCTACCATGAACTCATAATCCTTAAGTGTATTCTTCATATGAGTCACTCTGGTTTGTCGTATCCTGTAGTCTTTGCCAGTCCTGAAATCTTTTTTAGTTCTGTATTTTCAGGGTCCACCACGATACCTGTGACAAAGATGGCATTGTGTGTTTGCAGGTGACATGAATGAAGGGATAAGTGGGTACATGGATGGATAAATCAATGGATGAATGAATGATGTTACACATTATCATTCTTGGGAATTACACTGAGTAACTATAAACTTTGAAAAAAATCCCAAATTCTGCTATCATGGTAAATTCTTTTCATATTTTTTACACCTCTTCTTTTCTGACTTTTATTTAGTACTGTTTCTTTTTCTCATTTTCTCTCATTTTCCCTCTGAAGAGAAATTTCTGATGCTTCTACATTAAAGACTAATATCAGAGTGCACTTTAAGACATCAAAACTTTATTCTGACTGATAAAATCCACCTGGATTTTGTATGCTATTTTTAAAATCTTGATATAGGTTATGTTAGTAAGTATTGCTACACTTGTTTTCCACTTTTGAAATTGGTGAAAGGAGATAACTTTTAATTATCTTTGAACTAGGCAACTTAATATTTAAACCTAATACTCAGAGGCTGGCATAGAGAAAATCCGTTTTTGCCTTGATTTTGAAAAGCTGGCATCCATTCTCTGAGCCAGTATAAAATTTTTTCTCATCTGAATCTCCTTTCAACTTCACTAGTATAAAAAGAACGTGCTCTTGAAAGATGGACCACAAACTGAAGTTTAAGGCATCTAAGACATTTGTTTGAATATTTTTGCTAATATAGTCCAACAGTTACCTAGCACAGCAACATAACTTTTTCTTTCTGAACATGACAATGGTATTGTCACTTTCTTTTTACATACTTAAGATTATTTCCTTACTGTAACATGCAAAGCATATTTCAAATTTGTCTCCCTCAAATAATATTACAATAATTAGAATGTTAACTTTTAAATTATAGCGTTTAATTATACCCATGAGCCTATGATGTGGCTGTTAGTTTCCTCATTCTGCAGATGAAAATACTGAAGCCTAGTGAGGTTATGATTTACCAAAGATCACTTATAGAGTATCAGGACTCAGATTTATCTAACTTTAAAGCATGTTTTATGGTGAAATCTAATTTTTTTTAATTTCAGAGGAAACTTTTCCTCTGAAATCTGTATCCAGTTTCATCTGTTTTGATAACTAAAAGCCTTTACTACAAGTTAACTGTGACTTTTATTCCAGGACCAGTAAAAAGTTAAAATAAAACTATCCAAAGATATATATATAACTACTGATGTGTACAGTTCTAAGGACTATAAGAAGGAGGGTCAACTGGAGATTAAGGAAAGAAGGCTACTCTGGTGCTTTGGGACATTCTTGAAGCAGACTGGCTGTAGTCACTTTATGTGGGCAGGCATTGGGAAAAGCAACAGTGGCAACTATATTTCTACAGGGTAGAGGGTAGAACAAATAAAATATATCCTGTTCCTACATTATGTCTATTTTCCCTGACTCTGTTTATGCTTTGTTGTCACTAATAGTTAATTTTTACACATCCTTCAAAGCTACATTCATTCTCACAACTTTTCACTCAGGCTTTCTTTGAAAACCCATTTAATGCATGTACAAGCTTTTTAGGATACTTACCATTTTAAATTTTTACAGTAATTAATTCTTGTTGTGACTGTCTTATTTTCCATGGCTAAAATGTAAAATTCTTAAGAAAAAAGATTGTGTCTCATTCATATTTGTTTTTATTTGACATAATATATGGTTCAGAATACTTCATTCAAGGGATTTCCAATAAATTTTGTGAATTAATTATATCTTTGCATTAAAACAAATATATTAACTTTGTTTTTGCACTGAAAAAAACTCTAATAAGTATTTTATAACTATAGGTGAGTTTTACATTGAAAGTCAGCTAGCTTTCAATTCTGGTTCAATGATATATCAAAAATTATACCTGAACTAATGGAGTATTCTTAACAAAGGATATACTGAAAATGTAGATGTCTTAGATTCAATAAATAACATTTTTTTCAACTGGAAGGAGAAATAATAGCAAAAGGAAACAATATGTATTTGCAGACAACCTCAAATATGCATGCTGAATTTGTTTTGAAATCAGTTAATATTTTCAATATTATGCCTATCATCCAATTTGTAAACATCTAATACATTCAACAGCAAATATTCTCTCAGATGGCCCTAGACTTTTATGAAGAATACATCCTGGGGATCTTTAAAATATATCAATACCATAATGTCCTGCAAATTGGCAGGGACAAAACACGTGAGGTCCACAAATTAAATAAGGACAGGTTTTACTTGGCTCACAGATGTGGGGGATTCAATCTGTGGTTGGCTGGCTCTAAAGCAGAAATGGCATGTTAGAAGGGTATGGTAGACAAAATCTGCTCATTTCTTGGCAAGCAGGAAGCAGAGAGAGAAGGAGGGGCTAGGACAAGAATATGCCATCTCAAGTCATAGCCTTAGTAAATTGACCCCATTATACAAGTACCTTTCTGAAATCCCACATCTGAACACATGAGGTTTTGGGGGACATTCTAGATCTAAATCATAATATTGTGTGCCTGGGTCCCAAAAGACTCATGCTCATCTCATATAAAATGAATTTTTTCCATCTTTAACAGTCAGCAAATTCTTAACAGCTTCAGTATTGCTTAAATATAAAAAACAAGTTACATAATCTCAAGATACAATGATACAGGGTAAACATTTTCATTACAAAAAGGAGCAACATTGGGGATAAAAAATAATCAGACTAAAGCAAGACCAAAATCCAGCAAGGCAAATGTTAACTCTTGTACCCTCATGTCCAGCACCCAGGGGATATTGTAGTGAGATGTGAGTTCTGAAGGGCTGAGGCGGAACCCACTGCTATGGTCCTGCTTTTTGCAGCCCACATGGCCTTTCTCTTGAGCTGGCTTAGTTTATTGCTTATCGCTTTCCTCAGGAGACAGTCTTAATGTCCAGCATCTCCAACTCCCTGCGATCTCTACAGCACTTTTGGCTTTACTTTCACAGCTTTTCACTTCACTTTTCTAGGGACACATTGCTTGGCCTCCCATGCCTTCCTTTGAAATCTGGGTGTAGGCCTCCATGACCCCACAATTCTTGCATTCTGCATGCTGCAAAACCACTACCACTATAGACTGACCCCCTTGGGCCAAGGCTGCAGAAACCTTAGCATGTCTCATGGCTGAACTCAGGGAAACACTTCTGTAGGTGCTCTGACTGAGCAGGATGTCCTCTCTTCAAGCAAATTCTTTAAAAAATTTGTTTTAAAATCCTTGAATCTGTTATAGGTGGAGTCTGGCTATTTCCTCAGATATCCTCTAGACATCTTCCTATTGGCTGGTTGAGAGGTATTTGGCCTCTTTTTAGTAGTGCTAGTCTCTTCAGCAATCACATCTAATTTTTTCCAACATTACACATGGTGCTTTTGGCCCCAAATTTAAGTTTTGAAAATTTTTGTTCTATCTTCTGTCCCTGATTCTTACTATAAATTGGGATTACATTTAGCACTACCTATGCCACACCTCTTCAGTCCAGTAACACACATCTTCAGTCCAGGGCCCAACCTTTAACAGCACATTTAGTTATGAACTTATCAATGGATAAGTCCATTGATGAGTATGATGGTACCATAACCCAATCAACTTCCAAAAGCCTCACCCTTTAAGCAATGAGACTTTTGGTAGACATTCTACATCTAAATCTAACAGCAATGTATCTGAATATCAGTAACCGGTTTGCACAGTCTGAATGTTGGGCTGTCTAAAGTTTCTTCTGTCAGATTAGTTAGTCCACTGTCTTTAATTTCAATCTCCTGAAAAATGCTGAAAAATTTTGGGCCCGAGTGTAATACATTTGGCCTATAGTCCAGGGTCCATGGAGTCCTTGTTCCCAAGTGAAACCTCTTGAGACTTTCCTTTTCTTTCTACATCTCTTTCAACATTCTCCAGCAGGAATCACCCCCCCATCTCTGTTCACAACATTCTAAACATTCTCCAGACCACATCTCTAGACTATGCCAAACTCTTCCTGTCAAATAGTTCCAAAGGCTTCTGAAATACATGGTCAGATACAGTCATAGCAACAACCCCACTCCTGGTAGCAATTTTCTACATTAGTCAGCTTTCCTGTCCCTAGCAAAAAACAGTGGACACAACGTAAAGAGGAGGTCTTTTTATTAGTACAAGTTTGGAGTATATAATGATTACATTTATTATTGGGAGGTGTTATATGTACACAACACATCTTGGTACATGTACATAATGCATCTTAATTTTTCTTCTGTCTTATTTTTCACCTTGTCCATCTTCTCCATATTCCCTTCAATTCTTAGTCCTCTTTCTGTTTTCAAAAGATCTATTTTGATCATTTCTCTTTAATTCTTTTTCCCCACCTCCTTTCCTTCTATCCCCCCATTTTGTTCCCCTATCCATTTGAAAAAGATCTTCCTTCTTCCTATTTCTGTCTTCTATTCTGTATTCTTCATACTTCTATATGCATATGTATATGTACATATACATATACATCTTGGTCTATCTATAGGCATATGTATATGTACATGTGGATATACATATACATATGCATCCACATGTACATATACATATCTATAGGTGTATGTATATGTAGATCTAAACGTATATCTACATAGATATATATAAGAATCCATATGATATTTAAATTAACTAATACAACCCTTGTGGAAATCAGTATGGAGATTCCTCATAAAAGTAAAAATACCATTTGTCCCAGCTATTCCCTTTCTAGGTATCTTCCTAAAAGAGGCAAAGTCATTATATTACTGGAATTCATGCATATCCATATTTATAGCAGCACAACTTATAATAGCTAAATCTTGAAAATAGTCTATATATCAATCAACAAGTGAATGGATAAAGCAAATGTAATATTTATACACAATGAAGTACAACCCTGCCATAAAAAAGATAAACTTAAGGCATTCATAATAAATGAATGCAACTTGAGACCATAATAGTAAAGGTTTTATTTGGATAATGGTTTATGGACATTCAGTCCATGGCAAGTTGGTTGCAGGGCAGAAACAGCACAGTGGAAGGGCATGGCAGAGGAAAGCTGCTTGCTTCACAGGAGCAAAGAAGCAAAGAGACAAGGGAGGAGCAGGGGGGGAGGGCATTATACCTTCCAAAGGTACATATATCCCCAGTAACACACCTCTTCAGTCCAGGGCCCAACCTTTAACAGCACATTTAGTTATGAACTTATCAATGGATAAGTCCATTGATGAGTATGATGGTACCATAACCCAATCAACTTCCAAAAGCCTCACCCTTTAAACAATGAGACTTTTGGTAGACATTCTACATCCAAATCATAACAGCAATGTATCTGAATATCAGTAACTGGTTTGCACATTAACAGTGAGGTATAGCTGAGATTTAGTTGCTTAAAAATTATTCACTGGGTCAGTTTCAAATTTAAAATCCATCAAAATAGCACACTGCATTATTATGACCCCTAGTTTTATGGGATAATTAGTAAATAGATGAAACAACAACTTTTAAATTTATGGATGTCAAAATCTATACTTCACATGGTGTTGGGAAATGTGACCACAGAGTATACAAAATTCATAAAATATAAATGTTCCTTAGAGTACCACTAGCATATACTAAAGTATAGAAAGCTTCAGGGTTTCTGTGGAAACATGGTTAACTCCAGCTAACAATAGTGAAAGTCTTCATGGAAAGGAGGGAATTCATGTGGGGGCCTCAAGGACAGGCAGAATATAAAAATATGGATTAATAATTAATCAATAATTACATTAAGAAATGCTCAACCTTGGTGGCTATTGGTGAAATGCAAATTAGAAAAACAGTGAGATTCCATCTTACTCCAGAAAGAGTGACCATCATCAAGAAATCAAACAATAAAAAATGCTAAAGAGAATGCAGGGAAAAAAGGAATCCATCTACATTATTGGTGGAATGTAAACTAGTGCAACCACTGTAGAAATCAATATGGACATTCCTCAAAAAACTAAAACTACAAATTCCATTTGACACAGCTATTCCCCTTCTAGGTGTCCTTCTAAAACTCTTAAAGATATCATATTACAGTGATACATAGAAACCCATGCTTATAGCAGCACAATCTGTAATTGCAAAATCTTGGAAGCAGCCTATATATACATCAACAGATGGGTAGATAAAAAAATGTTGTATTTACACATAATGGAGTGCTACTCTGCTATAAAACAAAATAAACTTGATTCATTTCCTGGAAAATGGATGCACCTTGAGACCATAATGCGAAGTGAAAAAAAAAAAAAACACACAAGTTTAAATATCACAGGATTTATCCTATATGAGAAATCCAAATTATAAATAAAGAGCAAAATAAAAGATAAATTACTGGAAGTGGGGAGATAGATCTTTCTCAAATAGGAAGGGGATCAAAAGATGGAGGGTGGGGGAGAAAGAGGAAGGAAAGGGGATAAGAAAAGGAATTAAGATGTGTTATGTACATGTACCATCTCTATAGGACGAATGTAAACATTACCTACTACAAATATGTACTAATAAAAATTAATAATGAAAAGAATCCAAGATGGATGGAATTGCACCAAAAGCTGTGAAGCAAAACTGGTAGAGAAAGAAATCCTGGATAGGGTGCCTTTCAAACTCTGTTCACAAGTTTGGGGCCTGCTCACTGTTACTTCCTCATCTCTTTCTGAATTCACAAAGTCTACAAAAGCCCCCACAACATCTATTTGGACACCTTGCTTAAATCAATCTACCTTTGTAACCATGAGGAAATGTATTCTCCAAGCTTCATACCCTAAAAGCTATATTCTTTTTTTTTTTTTTTTTGTGGGTACCAGGGGTCGACCTCAGGACCCGGTGCGCCAGGAGGAGCCCATGCTGCTGAGTGATATCACTGGCCCTTTTTTCATATGTGGGTTCCGGGAGTCGAACTCAGGCCCTCACGCTTGCCAGGCAGGCGCTTAAGCCACTGAGCCATCTCACCGGCCCAAAAGCTATATTCTTTTTAGAAGACTAGTGTCATTTTATTTTGAGACACCATTTCTTGCCTTTTCTTAATGTATTTAGAATAGGATAGGACTCCTACTTACATCTTTAAATGTATCTATAGTAGCTTCAAATAGTGATCATTTGAAAGCATATATTTAATAAGTTAATCATAATAAAATAATAATACAGATTTAAATGGTAATTGACACATAACTATTATGTATCTGTACTAAATTATTTTGTCTTTTACTGTTTAAATCTGTCTAAGTTTTACAAACATTTTCTGTGGACAATCTAACGTTTCAATTAGGAAAAATGGAGAGGTTGTTAGGTGAACATCAAATGATTCTATTTTTATTTTTCTATAAATCCACAAGAAGGTAAATAAAGAACCAAAGAAGCTTTAAGACGCTTTCACAATACAATTTTATTAAAAAAGAACAATGAAAAAATTATATTGACATCTGTTAATAAGTCAGTGTGGTTTTAGAAAACTAGAAATGTAATTTCAGTATGATAGCATGCTACCATACACATTTAAAATACAACATAGATTTGAAACATATTTTGACCTCTTTGATTTCAACGACAAATATATTTTTTCATCTATTTTACACTTTGGGCTTTGGGTAAAACAGAAGGTACAATTTACTTAAAGGAAAGGTAGGAGAAAGAGAACCATTTTATACATAGGACTGAGTTTCTGCTTCTAACATACAGCTGGCTGCCCTCTGTGCATGTGGCACTCAGTGTGCTTTCCCGAGAATTAGACATTTTTTCACAGCCAAATACTGGAGAGAGCTGAGATATTAGACAATGCTAAAATCTTTGAGGCGATCATTTCATACACCATCAAACAACAAAGAGAAACAAGGAGATGAAATAATAAATTCGTATTGTAATAGCAAGGGGTTCATTCATTCTCCCTCCTACGTTTATTTCCCATTGCTTGGCTGGAGTGAGGAGGGTGGCAGCTCACCACTGTAATTCGCACTCTGCTTAAATCCAGATTGCTCTTAGCCACAGCTGGAGGCGTATTTATTGTGTCAGCAAGAATTCAGCATGCTCTGAAGTGTGACTTGCCACTAGATAAGTGTAGCTTAGCCTTCTCTCATGGAGCTATGACCAGCATGGTATAAAGCTGTACTCAGCATGAGAGTACATTTATAGAGAATTATGGGTTATTTGTGGGTAGGCTATTTAAGTTCCAACTGATAAAATTTTAACATTAAGCTCTGTAATTAGAAAGCAAAGTTCACTTTGATTTTTATAAGTTGTCTTACCTGTACCTACTTATTGTTCAAAATCTTCTAATTTACTTCTAATTTTCCTTATTAACTAATATGGGGTATCAGAAATGTTACACATCTTAAATTATATATTTAAAACATTTTGTTTTTAAACAAAGGAAATCATTTAGGAACTTACAAAGTTATGCAACACTGTCTTGAATGGTTCTATTTTTGAAATGTGTTAGTAACATAAAATACATGCCATTTCAACCTCCAAGAAGTTTTCAGCAAATGCTAGTAAAAAAAAAAAATTGCCTAAATTCTTTTCCTTGTTTATTTACACAGAAGTAAAATCTCATATAAAAACCATATTGACATTTCAAAGCTTCTTCACCCATATTATTTACACTTTTTGGTTTACTGAGTTTTATTAAAACTAATCTTTTGATCTTTTGTTTAGCATCTTAAAGTTATTGAGCTGAAAAATATGTAACCTTCACATTCTATAATTAACTGTTATAAGATTTTGATACCCAGTGGAGCAGTATGTGCTGGGGAAAAGAGATTTATTAAAGTTTAATAAATGATTTATAGCTGCAATTCCTATTGAAAAATGAAAGTTTTACAACTGCCAAGCTGAAGAACATTGTCATTCTCTCTGAGCTAAGATATGATAATATTTGTAAAGAAATAGAAAAATTGTAATAAAAATACTGGGAATTTTGGTCTATTTTCTGTTTATGGATTTTGAAGATATTTCCAATATCAGCTATCATTTCAGTGAATCTTTGTCAGTGTTTTGCTTCCATGTATATACTAATTCATGTCATGGAAAGAAATCATAGAATTAAGCTGCTTATTTTCTGAATTAATAGAAGAAGAAATTATATGACTAATACTACAGTTAATGAGAATTTACAAAGCATTTATAGCTTACTTTTACTGTTTTTGTAGACAAAGAAAAATATTTACTACAAGGATGTAAGTGGCTATGGCATCGGTGTATGTAAGACTAATATCTTACTAGTCATACAACCACATTTCATCTATGTGGCTAGAGTAAAAATACAGACTATCCATTTAAATTTGTCTTTGAAAAAATAAATCAGGTTTTAAAATGGTATGTTTCTTATATGTGATATATTTATGCTAAAAATATTCTTTGTCTATCTGAAATCCACATTTAACAATAAATCCTGTATTTAGTTTCATAACTCTAGAAAGAAATGTCTGATATGCTTTCATCTATTTGGTACTCAACCATCTTTCAGAAGAGTTTTAGGAGACAGAGACAGGTAGATGAGGATGGCATAGGTACCACTCAAGAAGTAAGGTTAAGATCCCCATGAGAACATACTGAGTTTCAAAGGACCTTTCTGATCACTTCAGAGCAAAGATCTACATTGTTTCACAGAAAAGCCAGAAATAAATTCTCCCCCTTTGAAAATAAATCATCAAAGAAGATAGAAGTAGCATGAAACAAAGCACAAGAGTAAGAACAAACACAATAATGAATTCCAAGTGTCTTCTTTTTCCATATATAGTGGAATCATCAGAAAACTAACGGAAATTCTACCATAAAATCACCATAAAATTCACTTTATCACCAACAAGGACTGAATTAACCAGGGAGTCTTTTCAAGCAGTAATGCCCATTTCCAACCACAAGATTAAAAGCCACGTTTTTGACAGATGTTAGGGAAGTTACATTATTTGAACTTAAATGATTTCATCCTAATTTTAGTTTCCAGTTGCTGCTTATAGAATCTTTACAAGATTTAGGCACCTCAGCTCATTATACTGCCGTACATCCACTACCTCTCATGTATTATAAATGTTGTATTAATCAGAGGCACAAAAGAGAAAGGATGTCAGTTCTGGAAAGGAGCAAGGTAATACAGGTCACTGTTAAATTTAACAACTTAATTTATTGGTGACTATTTTAAAGTACTGTCTTAACTCTATCCATTCATTAATTTTATTTTTGTTTTTATTTATTTATTTATTTTTTTGGTGGGTACCGGGGGTCGACCTCAGGACCTCGCGCGCCAGCAGGCGCCTGTGCCACTGAGCGATATCACCGGCCCTTTTTTCGTATGTGGGTTCCGGGAGTCGAACTCGGGCCCTCGCGCTTGCCAGGCAGGCGCTTACGCCGCTGAGCCATCTCACCAGCCCATCATTAACTTTTAAAAATACAGATGTTTTAATTCCTAAATATATTTTTCCTTCTTTATAGATATAATGTGTACCCCACCACCTTTATCTTATAATGCTGTTATCTAGCTAGTTGTATTAATGGATAGGAATAATGAATACATTTGTTAACTTTTTTCCTTATTTTTTATTATAACAGCCATGAAAGGAGAAAAAATACCAAAATTGTACTGCTCCTCTGTGGAATATATTTCATTTTTCTGCATTTGTGCAATTCTTTTCTAGTATTGTAAGATCTGTCCACATCAATTATTCTGATCACAGAAATTTCGTGGGTCATATAAAACTCATTTAATTCTTTGAATGTATGTTGGGTAGTTATCATAGAACAAGTACACTATAAGCAAATCTTAAGCTGAAAACAGCTGTCACTGTTATTTCTTGTATGAAAGACATAGACCTTTATTTATCATTAGTAAGGATAGATAGATAGATAGATAGATAGATAGATAGATAGATAGCTATAGATATAACTTTATACTGGTTAACGTTTTATTATATTTCTATATTTTTGGTCAAGGAGCTATTTGTTTAAATGAAATTCTCCAATAAGACTTTAAAAATAACACCTACAAAAATGGGTGCATCTCCTCTAATTTAAGCACCGCTCTCCTTCCCTCCTTCCCACAGAGAGATTGCTGGAAAAGTTTTAGGACCTGGAACACCTCAGGCCACATTTGGAAGAGTAATGGTAGGGTGTAAGAACACTTATAAAGCCAATATCATAGAAGAAAGCAAAAGAAATGAGGGTTTGTTAATAAACTTGCTCTGTTTCCTATTTAATAAACTTCCATTAGATCCTATGGCCCAAGTGAGATGTGCTCATATTTCCCCATCTTAGTCTTGATATATAGCCCTTAACATAGTGACACAGTATTACACTTGCCTACATGCCTGTGTTTTACTGGATTGTGCACTAAGAGTAGTGTCTTTTTAAATTTTCTATTAATAGGGCATGCATCTGCCATGCAGTTGGAACTCAATAAGAATTTTTAAAGTAAGAGATGAATTGGTAAAATTTTTAGATATTCAGAATTCACAGGTGTTTATTCTGAAATAACATCTGGCCCCAGATCTCCTTCCATGGCTTCAGCTGAGTGGGGTATCTAACTGTGACTTTTAATTATGATGTGTCATCTTGACTACGTGGCAGATTAGTAAATTCCTGGCAGATTAGTAAAGCACAGTTCTGGGTGGGCCTGTAAGGTGTTTACAGAGATGATTGGTATTATTCTAGCAAGCTGAGGAGTGAAGAGCCAACCCAGCTGTGAGTGGCACTAACCAACAGGTTCGTAGCCTGGATGGAATAAATAAGAGAAAGAAAAAGAGAGTATGACTGTTTTTGAAAGCTCCAGTATTTTAGAGAAAGTGTGTCTTTTGATAACTTGGCTTTTGGACACTGGTCTGAAGTTTCCTTTGGTGTGTGTGTGCGTGTGTGTGTGTAAGGAGGAGAGACCAGGATCTATGTGAAAAGATTTTGTAATACAAAGACAAGTGTGGATAGTAATGATTCCCCTGGTTCTTCTCCACGAACAACTATGATCACTGACATTGGCACACTGGGGAAGTGGGAACCTGAGTCGTTCTGGGATTGTTGGGTATGGTCCCCAGTTGATACTGATAATTAGGAATTCTGCGCATCATCATGACATCCTGTTGGAATAGAGATGTAAGTGATTCAAGTGTGGAATGGCATTTTGCTGCAGGACTGGCTCACAGTAGGTAGGGATTGCTTTGGTGAATATTTACAGGAAATGCAGAAGGAAACTAGGAAAAGTCTCAAAGAAGAAGATCATTGTTGCTCTGCAACATGTACTTTTTTTATGAGAGGAGAGTCTACAGAGAGGAAGAGTAGTCAGAAATGTAAGTGGTGAATTAAACATGGAACTTGCATCACAAAAGTCTTGTATGTGTTCTGATTTGATTTTGAAGGCAATTGGAGTCATGAAAGAATTTTTAAACAAAGAAAGGGTGTGAACATTTTGTAGACCTGAGAGTTTATTCTGGCCATGTTATGAGAGATGGACCACGACAGCCAAGATTGGTGACAGGGAGAGTGTTTAGATGACTAATACATAAGTAAGGATGGAAAATAAAAAGTATCCAAAGCAAAGGACATAGGCAGACTTGAAGAGATTTGGGAAATATTAATAAGGTATATGCAGTTGTATCTGCTGACCAATCGGAGGAAAAAAAGAATGAGAGATGGTTCCTAAATTTCTGAATCATGAAACTGGTTGAGTAGAGATACCATCAATTAAAACTGAAACAAAGAGGAGACAACATGGCTGGGAGTGAAGGAGTTCAAGTTTAGATATTTGAAGTGGAGATGCTAAACAGAGACTCAGGGAACTTTTGAATTTAGTGCAGAAATCAAACTGCATGTGTAGATTTGGGTGTCACCAGGAAGCAGATGCAATGAAGGTAAATGAGGGGAGGAACTTACCTGGGTAACATATAGCAGAAGAGAAACCAGTTGAGCCTGAAAGTTTGTGATGCCCAACAGGTGAAGCAAGAAAGAAGATGTGGTCAGTATTCTACCCACAGTATCAGGAAAGAGCAGTGTCATGGAAGACTGGCGAGGAAGGGAGTGAGTAGCTCACATTAAGTATACAGAGATGAGCTGGAACAAATGCTGAGACCTGGAGAGTTTAACCCTGGGTGATGACAGAAGTCCCACATGAAGCTCTTCCTGGCACCCACCTCCATTGTTTTTCATTAATATGAAATAGACACAATGATTGTCTTCTGAGAGTTTCCAGCGTGCTCATCTTCTCAGGATTTTCTACCTTTCTCTCTGTTTAGGAGGTCCTCACTTCATCTTCCTTGTTGCTTACCTCTGTATTACCTCTTGGTTCTCAGATCAGTTGTCAGCATTTTAGGTTCTTGTATGTTACGAATTTGTACTTTAGATTATATCTTCCTGCGATATGCCCTCCAGAAACATTGCATTTCTTTATGTGGCATTTTTTGCAAGAGTATGAAATGATTTGTGAAGTGTTACTTTAAGAACCTGTATTTCCTCTACTCAGCTGGAAGTCTAGCAGAACACAGACTTTGTCTCTTTTGTTCAAGTCTGCATTTCTGGTACATACAAAAGCCTGCAAAATAATAAACATTCAATACATATAAATGAGCTTCCTTATTTTATTCATTAATAAAATTTAGATGCCACTTACTGTGGGCTAAGTAATTATTTTATGTACTCCATAAATAAGTCAGTTATTGAATGGAGAACACAGTAAACAAGAAGCTGATTGGCTAATAATGAACCAATTGCAAAAAAAGATTTTTAACCACTCAACAGTTTATTCCGAGTATTACTTGGGCAGCACTTTGTTTACGTACTGACCATCCTGAGCTTTGCTGCGGAAGGTGTCATTTCAGCCAGAGATACACTTGTATGTCTGTTTGTTTGTTTTATATCAATTATTTTTTCATACTTTTTATTTAAAACGCTGCAGTCACATTTGTTTCTAGTGAAATGTAATGAGTTCTCGTTATTTTCTTTTACTAATTCGTGTTTTTTTTGTGAAAAAAACCTATAATTTTGTTCTACAATCTATAAAAATCTTATCATAAGTACATTAGCTATAATTTTTATACTTCTCCAGAACTCAGTGTTATTCTTTTTTTTTTTTTTTTTTAATGTGGGTACCGGGAGTCGAACTCAGGATGCCACGCTTATGGAGCAGGAGCTTGTGCTGCTGAGCGATATCACCAGCCCTTTTTTTCCTTTATGTGGGTACTGGGAGTCAAACTCAGGACCTCGGGCTAGACAGGCAAGTGCTTACAACGCTGAGCTATCTCTCTGGCACTCAGTGTTATTCTTTTACAGTACAAATGGACACATTTGGGACATTGAGAATGAATAGGAAGGCAATGCCAAAAGATCTGCAAAAGAAGAAACTGAAAGAGGGAGAAATATCAGCATATCAGAGAGGAAAAGTTTGTGTTACAAAATTGAAATGCAAAAAAGACGTCTCTTTATTGTCATCTAGTCGTAATACAGAAATATGAATTTGAAAGAAGAAATTAACCTAAAAATATTCCAGTAGTGGTCAGCGATTATAATTCTACGGGCAATG
This sequence comes from Erethizon dorsatum, assembly GCA_028451465.1. Taxonomy (NCBI): domain Eukaryota; kingdom Metazoa; phylum Chordata; class Mammalia; order Rodentia; family Erethizontidae; genus Erethizon; species Erethizon dorsatum. The sequence goes on along the minus strand of CM051828.1, from coordinate 117,943,460 downwards.
CTGACAGAGTTGACCGACATCTAGCAAACTATCCTTTAATCAAAAAGCGAGGAAAAATATTATTATAAAATATTTATGCACCTTCTGGACCAAACAATATGGAACTCCTTTGCTATTTATTCAAAAGAAGGGGGTTCAAAAAGTCATTTACTGTTTAGATTAGATATAACAGACCAAATAATTGAAAACTATGGGACAGTGAAACACCAACCAAGACGTCCATCGTTGACAACTTCACCATTACGTTTACTGGGTAGACATTTTATTGAAATTATAGCACCCACAGAAAAGAAGGAATGGCCAATATGACAGTGTAAAGTGTGTTGTTCAAAGAAAGATGACAAGGCAAAAAGAATTCAGAAAGAAAGGCTAGATACTAATGTCCAGATTGTAATGTTGGGTTGTGTATTGAATGTTTTAAGATATATCATACACAGAAAAAAAGTATTGAATACATTGATAAGATTGTTGTTTTATATTTCCTGTTATATTTCTTAAAAAAATTAATGAAAATTATGCAATTTTTGGTCATTACGTATTTAAATAATTGGACTGGTAAATTGTTAAGGATGTTAGTCAGAAAGATGGATAACAAAATTTAAGGACAGTGTAGCTCAGTGGAGGGTGAAAGAATGCCTGATATCAACAGTCACCTCTACCCAACAGTAACTATGTTATTTGGATAATCACTTAATCTTCCTGAGAACATAATCATCTTTTCTTCGTCTACATCATTTAGACCATAGTAGTACTTAGCTCATGAATTGTTATAGGTATTCCATTATTGAATATACATAAAGCACCATGAACAATGTCTGGCAAGGGAAAAGACCTATATACATTTTGTTCTGGTAATTTTTATAGTCTAGCACCTCTGCCTCCAGCCACACCCCCAGATGTCTTTCTTACCCACATCTGTCTGACTTAGAAACGTCATTGACTCTTGACCACCAAAAACATCTTAAAAATTAATTTTATATCCAGGCATATCCCCAGTCACATGTGTCATTAATCTTCCAGTGACCCTAGTAGATTTCAGACTCCTAGGTTTTATCAATCCATTTGATGCTATTCTAATTGAAATTATACTGCTACTGCCTTTAAGCAGCATGTGATTACTTTACTTGGCATTTGGAAATCACTATAGGTTTTCCCATTAGAACTTACATGATCCTTTCAATGACTAGATTGACTTCACTTTTTAAACATCACCAGTGAAGAGCAAATTGGAGCAAGTCTTCTAAATGCACGGAAGAGAAATGACTCCATCTCTGTGGCCTCTGTTATAGGGTGAAATCTACCATTTATTTCAGCTGATGTGCCACCGGAGTATTTGAGCTTATGCCACATTATCACATGGAAGCTCTGAAAATTGTTTAAATTACTTATAGTGTCACTTCAACCACACATAGATGACTATGTAAGTTTTTGGGTAGAGAAGATCTTTATAAGCATAATGTATAAGATAAAATATTTAGTGGAAAAAGTGATATGTTTGATAAAATAAAAATTCAAATTATACATTAAAGTAAAAAAAAGCAAAAGAATGACAAAACGTATTTTAGTTACTTGGAATAAAGTTATTCCAAATGTATAAGAGACATAAAAAAATCACAGAAAATATTAACCTAATAAAGTACTTTTATACAAGTGCAAGAAATTAACGCTTACCCAAATGAAGTCACTTGACCCAAAAAGATGGATCCGTTCTACTGCCAAGCCAAATAAAATATGTAATTATGGCCCTTTTATTGGTATGTCATATTATAAAATATTTGGTAATAATGAATTGTAGAAGCATTTTAAATGCTCATGTAAAAGAAACCATTAAATTCTGTACGCCCGTATCATGAAATACTTTGTAACATGAAAAGTTTGAAAATAGTTGCCCGGTGTTGCGGTGGTGCATGCCTGTAATCCCAGCACTCAGCCGAGGTAGGACGATCACTGAGAGTTCCTAGCCAGTCTAGGCTACATAGTGAGTTTGAGACCAGCCTGAACTACAAAGTGAGACCTTATCCAAAAAAAAAAAAAAGAAAGAAAAAAAAACACACATGCTCTAATAGAAAATTTCTGGAATAATAGTTAAGAAATCATTGATGGTGACTGCAGATTGGATGTGTGAAATGTATGGAAGGCTCACTAAATTCATATTGTCTGTTAGAGTGAGTTAAGTTGTTATTTACATAGAAACAATTTTGAGGAAATGGCATTTGTAGTACAGGGAAACAGGCGCCCATCTCTTCTGTTGCACACTGAGAGCTTTCTGTTGGAATATATACACACCTTAAAAATGTTTCTTTAAACCAATAAAATCTCTAGTGGATATTTAATTTTGAAAAATTATCAGCAAAACATCTGTTAAGAAGGGAGAGAGCACATTGCCAGTCAGGAAGCCACAGAAAAACTCAGGGGTTGGGTTCACACTTACGGCAACTTGTTCTCACAAGATCCAACTCAGGATCCCATGACAACAACATTAATCCTTTCCTAAGGCAGTCCAAGGACCTAAGGAACTCCCAAGAGGTCCCACCTTTTAAAAGGCCACACGACACCTCCCACTATTCCACACTGGAGTCCAAGCTTCCAACACATGAACTCTAGTGGCAGGTGATCCAAATTCTAACACCAGCTGAGAAGAAGTGGGGAGAGAGAGAGAGAGAGAGAGAGAGAGAGAGAGAGAGAGAGAGAGAGATTGCTCACAAGAATGGGTACAAAATGTGAGACACAATTTTGTCAAAAATTCAAGATAAATAATCTTAGTATGGCTTTTTTTCTTCCCCCATGAAAGTAAAAGCATCTGCAAGATGATTCCCAATTTCAAAGAGGACATTTGAATGAGTATGTTTTTTGATATTATAGTATTTATATATATCTATATATCTATATCTATATATATGTATATATATATATATCTCACAGACATTTTGTGTATGATATATACAATATATTACACTTTATTTTTAAATATAGTAATTAGCCTATGTGCATTTTTGTATTTTTTTCAAATAGCCAGCTGATGGTCAGACTTCAGTGGTCCTTCAAAACTTTCAAGGAGGCAAATGAGATGAATGCAAAATCACGAAAATTTGCTAGTGCAGATTTGCAAGAGGAAAATGGGTGCCATCTGTGAGAAGATTTCATTTGCTGCCTAATTAATTCTCCATATTTCCTGGTACAACAATGCAAAGCTCCTACATGTAGTTGGAAAAGGGAACAGATGTTGCCTTTCAGTTACCTATTGACTACTGTGATCTTCTTGCTAATTAATCTAAATAAAGCACCCATTATTTATCTTAAGTAAATTTGAACCAACTAAGGTTTTGGGGTGTTATTAAGGAATTTTTTTCTTTTGTTTGCATTTGCATATAGCATCCTGGTGTTTACCTTGAGTAGTCAGGACTCAGAGATTGTAGAAGCATCCACAGTAGTCAAAATATTTACTTCCTCCAATACACCAAATGTGGCTCTCAAACTTTTAATACCAAACTCTAATCCAGTGGGAGCTGTCACAGATTCTTTTTGAAATTAACAAAGAGAACAAAAGTACAATAAAAATATACTCTTTATTCAAAATCCAAGCAATATTTCATTAGCTAGATCTAAGACTATCTACCCAGAAATTGTGTATTTGAGATGTTAATTTCTAACTTGTTTCTGTAATGTTAATAAATGTTAGTTTCTCCTTTAAAATAATAAATTTGTGTGCTTGAAAAAAAAAATCCTCAACTCTAACACTCATTTTTAACATTTACACTAAAAAGTCTTCTTTTATTAAGTTGAAAATACTATCAAGCTTATCTTCTTGTTCCTCACTATCTTCATTTTTAGGAAATTGGAAATTACAACATCTGCATTTTAACAGAATAACTTCTACTTAAAAATATTTTATGGTATTTTAGTGAGTTATTATGAGAAATGTATTTCACAGATAGTGCTTAAGAATCATGAGTCACTTTCCTTTCATACAGCTGGAAAAATATAAGTAATTTAAAATTATTATATAAATAAACGTGATATAACCTCAATTAGGTGTACAGTGGACCCCTGAAATTCGCAAGAGTTTCATTCCTAGAGCACCTGTGAATTGTGAAAAACTGCAAATTTCAGATATGGCCAGAAAAATGCTTATAAATGCCTATTTTTATAGTTTAAACCCTAAATATGCTATGTCTCCCTCAGTTCTGTAATTTAATCTAATAATATACTGTATTAATAAAGCCTGAGAAGGTACAGGGTGTTTTGGCGGCACCTTTGGTAATTTAGGGCATTAAGAAGAACAAAACCGAGAACACTGGAGATAGTTACACGTGGTACAGCAACCTGTTAGGATGCCCAATGCTGGTAGATCTGAAGGAGAGGGGCTAAAGGACACCAGCCTATCAGCAGCAAGGAGAACTGAATAACGATCTTGGATTGGCTACTTGCAAACTTCCCGCCAAAAGAACAATTGTGGAGAATATCTGCTGTTTCCCTGAAATTGTGTGGGTTTCTGTGAACAGTTATTAGGTTCTAAGGAAAAATCCGGGAACAACTGAAACTGTGAACTCTGAACTGCGACTGTTTAGGGGTATACTGTAATAGATATATGATATATATGATATATCATATATATTTATATGTTTTACTCTAATGACATCATTATCCTAATGGGAAAGTGTGTATACATTTGTGTGTACGTATCTTAACAGTAAATAATTTAGGGTTTTTCCAGCAATGTAAGATATTTTCATGTTCCCTGACCCCAAAACCAGAAAGTTTTCAGCAACTCAGGCAGTTTAAACATCTATTTACAGTAACATTTTCCTGGCAAATAGCTAGTTGTTGAAGAATTGATTCCTTAGATGTTTCATTTTTCTCTATAGTTCAATTATAGCACTTATCATGCTATATTTCTATTCATCTTTTTTTGTACATGACTCTTTCATAAGTCTGAGAGGTTAGTTCTGGAAATTACAGATCATATCTAATTTATCTCTTTATCCCCGGCATCTAGATATGTGCTTGGCACATTTTTGGAAATCAATAAATGTTGCTAAATGTATGAATGTTCAAATTTATGTGAAAGAGGGATGATAGTATGCAAGAAAAGGTTCAAATACATTTTACTTAGGGAAATAATAATGAAGCTGATTATTTGGTGGACATGAGGAAACCCACAATATTTTTCTTTAAGAAAATTTCATTTATTTGCATGTCAAAACTTTTACTCTTTTATTTGCATCCTAATTTTTGCTTCAGGAAATTAACAAAGCCTTGGACTGTTCTGTGTAAATCTCTTAGCTTGGCATGCCTAATGGTTGTTTATTTCAGGCAAGCGTAGCAGAAAAAAGGCATAATTGCTTTTCTGTATGTTGAGCCATTAGGACCATGGGCTGGGGTTGTCATCTCTTTTACATTCCACTAGCGTCATAGCTTGAGATAATAAATGCCAAGCTCCTTGTATACAACCTAAAATATTATTTTTTCCTCTCTGGCCACAAATTAATTTGTGTCTAAGACACAAACCTAGTTCCTACTAGATTCTCTACCTACTGTACTAGGTTTTGATGCATGGGAATAATTGAAACAGCAACAAAAATATCTGAGTAAAAAGTTACCTTGGTTATACTGTTGCCTAGTTTAACCATTCTCCCAAATTCACCTGCCATATGTTTGAGGAATAATATTCCAGATTGTATTTAAATCTATTCACTAGGAGGGGCTTTGTTCAAATTCATTCCAGTCCTTTATGACATTTTTCTAACACTGTGCCTAAAGATATTCTCCAAAAAACATATTATAGATCCAAAAATAAGACGCCCCATCTGAAAATGACTTCCTGATAACACAAGTTATCTGGCATCCAGAATTGTCCAAAAATATTCTTCATGCAGACAGGCACTAAGAAATACCTAATGGGTGAGTAGTGTTGGAAAGAAAATCTATAAAGGTCATTGTCTTCAGTCATGCTGAAGTTAATTAATGAAGCTCGATGAGACTAGTATTACATTTGGGACGTATAAATGTAGATGTAATTTTAATTTCCTTTATTCAACCAAAACAATGGTACAAATATTTATAAACAAAATCTGACAATGATAAAAAAAAGTAACTATTAGACTGCAAACAAAAAACCAGAAACATTTTCATAAATATCTAAATAGTTAAAATAGAAAAAATATTGCTTTGCAGGAAAGAGCTATGTATATAATAATATTTGTGTAGATAAGTAAACAAATGAACAAATGAATAAATTCATATATGAAAGCGTGGTGGGTTAAATAATAGAAAAAGATGCAGAAGCAAGAGAATTTCAGTCAGTGGCAAAAATCGGAGGAAGGTTAAATACTTACAAAATGTCCATTTATAATTCATTACACAAATAATTTTGAAAATATACTTGATGAATTAAATTACAAATTGAACATATAATTTTGATGGTATCATATTCTATCTCTCTATGTATCTGGACATTTTTTGACAATTTAATCTTTGCAATCAGCCCAGGAAAATCACGCTCCTATTGTTTTAATTGTCCTTAGTTAAATGATACTTTTGGATACTGACTTACAGACATGGACATTTACAAAAAGAGATTAATTAGATTAATTAAAACAACATTAAAAATAGCTATTACATTTATTGATCATATGCTGTGTGCTAGGCATTGTGCTAAACACGTTTATGTATCATTCTACCTAATCTTCATAAAAACCTATCAAATGAGGAATTATTTGATAATCTAGTAAAGAGTAGATATACAGCATTTAAGTAATGGAGTAACTTGCCCATGGTTACATAGCATAGTATAGCTATGTAGCCTGATTCTTCAGCAGTAATTTAGAAATATAATATTATAGTGGCTTCATATCTATGCTAGGGAATCAGACCAATTTCTAAAATGTACATCTCTCTCTTGTTTATCATTTTTTCTCTTATAACATTTGAATACATATGTAGTAAGACAAAGAGACAATATATACAGCCAAAAGGTGAGGAAGGTGGGAAGAAAGAGTAAGTAAATAGTGAAATGTTTATGCAGCTAGCTCAGATCATTTAATGTTGTATTCTGTTGCTTGCATTCTCCTTTAGGCATAGGAAATGCAGAAAACAGAAACTGGATGAGCAGTCCACCTGTCTTTGTAAGGTAGGATCCCTCCCCCTTCTTTTGCCCATTCTAGGAATGACTACCCTTGTGTTGGGTTGTAGGTCCTGCTTGGTTCCGGTAGCCTTAGGGACTGTTTTCTCGTTGGGCCTTGTCCAAGCTTTAAGAAGCCTTTGAGACTGGGTCGTCAAAGAATCCAAACTGACTCATAAACGAAGAGTCAGGGAAATATGGCATAGAATCATTCGGTGCCTAGTAATTCTAGAGAATGATTTTTAGAGAAAAATAAAAAGCTGTTTTTATGAGAAGTGATTATTTTTTACCTCATTTCAAACCAAACTAAACCAATAAGCCAAAAAACAAATACACAAAACACCCCCCAACACTAAGCATTCCAAATAAGTTGAAAAAGAGAAAATTTCTGCTGAAAAGCAAATCTGGGACAATGACTAGTAGGCAGAGGGGCTCAATAGATACTAATTTCATTATATGGTAAAGGAGGAAAATCTCAACCTGGTCTTGAAGTTGTAGGGTGATGTCTGAATGAATTTTTATCATTCCAGATTTCTTACTTTACCCATTTTAAGGCATTATCAAAGAAACAATTTATTAACATATTTTGGGAGAAAAATGTATGCTAATTAAATGTAGGTAATTCAGTTTCCAAAAAGTTAAAAGCTAATAATGCATGCATGTTAGAATTGAGCAAAGAGGGCCGGTGAGATGGCTCAGCGGCATAAGCGCCTGCCTTGCAAGCGCGAGGGCCCGAGTTCGATTCCCGGATCCCACGTATAAAAAAGGGGCCGGTGATATCGCTCAGCAGCACGGGTGCCTGTTGGCGCGCGAGGTCCTGAGGTCGACCCCCCGGTACCCACAAAAAAAAAAAAAAAAAAAAAAAAAGAATTGAGCAAAGAGAGGAAGTCATTACTGATCATTCAATTAAATTTGCAAACTTTGTTTAGGTTATCATAGTTGGATCAGTGAAGAGTGAAAAGATAAGTAAGTCATACTTCTGGCTCTTAATATTATAAATCTGCGAATAAATGAAAATGCATTTACTCAAGTATGGTGACTGTTTCACCTGGGTTTTGAAAAGAAATCAATTTGTATAGCAAGAATTTGTGTCCATCTGAAGACCAATTAAAATGACAGATCTCTAGTTTTAGTTGCAAAGGATGTACAAAAAGAGTTTATAAACGTACAGCTATTTCAAAATTGTAAAATCCATCTCCCATTTAGGTACACAGCTTATTAAACTTTTGGATGATTAAGCCAAGAAAGAATTAGAAACAGCAGTTTTCTTTTGTTTCTGTAGCAAATTCCTAATAACATTTTTATAGCCTGTCTAAAGCAGTGGCTTAAATCCCAGTTTATCTCAACATTTAAGTTTCTGTGCCTTTCCATTTATATACTGTGGTATATCCATCTTCATCACCGCTGAAGATAAACTACTTATATCCCCATCTTATTCTTCATAAGAAATCCCAGATATTGCTACAAATAAAAGAAAAAAGATAAGAGTTAAGTATGATAATGGTGAGTTAGATACTGTTCACTGTATTTCTAAACCATTAACAAGCAAATGGAATATAAACAAATCAATAACAGAACCTATAAAAGCATAAAATGCAAGACATTAGAGTTTAAAGAATGTTCTTGTCATTGTATTACTGGAATCTGCTACAAATACATTCCCCGGGGGGTAGTCAATTTATTTTTATCGCTGTTGTTATGAGCTGACTACTTTGAGTGAAGCAGTTAGAGAGTGACAGAGAGAGAGAGCCATTTGGTGAGGATTATTACAGGGTGAGATGCAAAATCACAGAAGTTTCCACCCAAGACGCCGTGATATTCCAGGAAACCCAGGGGAAAATTCAGAAAATGTTGGCTGTCTTCACATTTAGCTTTCACTCATCTCAAGATTTGTAAGCATTACCCTAGGACTTATGCTGTACATGTCAACCCTTCTTGCAGTGGACGTGGAATCTGTGATTAAAGAATGATGTGCAACAATACCGCGCTGAGATAAGGTGAGCTTGGAGAAGACTTACTGATCAAGATAACACAACAAGAATGAATAACATTAGCAACAGTTCTCATTCTCACAACTTATTGTGTCCTTTATCTTCCATCTATCTTTTTCCTTTTAAGTAGTTCTAAATGGCAATTTTCATTACACTTTTAGTACTTATTATAATAAGGTTTCATGACTGTTTCCATTCACAAAGCTCCCTCTCTATTTCACAATGGTGACATTTCCTGTCTTTGATACTCAAGGTGCATTAATCTGCTTGGGCTGCTATAACAAAATACCGGATGGGTGCTTAAGCAACAGAAATTTATGTTTTGGAAGCCAGAAGTCATTGTGCCTCTCCAAGGGTACTCACCCGGCTTTTTTTTTTTTTTTTTTTTTTTTTTGCCCATGTGCTCTGATATTCTCTCTTCTTACAAGAACACCAGCCCTATCACATTAGAGAATGACCCTTCACATCTCAACACTAATTTTTTTCCCTAAAGGGACTCCTTCAAATTCATGGGGAGTTTGGGCTTTAATATATGAATTTTGCTGGGGACACAATTCAGTCCATAGCACAAAATTTCTCACCATAATTTATTCTGTGAATCACATTTTCTTAAACATGGTTTTAAGAGTTGTGGATACTTGTGTTGACACATCTTACTTTTCCTGCAAAATCTTGCCAAAGAAGATAAAACTGTTTACTAACAGATGACTCCATTGTTTCAGGAAATTCTTACAAACCACATGTTCTGCCAGGCCTCTTAGTGATATGGTCACATAGCTATTTTTTAAATCACATATCAGTTTGTTAATTAACAATTATGTTAAAAGCTTCATATCATTGTGTTTACCAATTCTAAACAATTAGGTCATGAATTTTTGCCAAATTTCTATAAATTTCTGTCTTTGGAGATTACCTCAAATCTATTTAGTCCAAACCAGAAACTACATGTTTTCTTCCTATTTTTTGTACAGAATTTGTCAAAGTGGTATTTTACTTTGCTGCTGTGAGTCTAATCTTTGCTTTCTTAGATTCACAAAATTCTTTGCTGATCTTTGTAGGGAGCTGACTGTAGCTTTCCAGTAGCTAAAGGGACACCCAGAATAACTGGTATCCAATTTAGTGGAATCTTAATCATGCTACATGGGTAAAACCATTTCTTCTTTGCATACCAACACTTCTAAATGAGCTGAGAGAATATTAGTAAAATGGAAAATGAAATGATTGAAAACTATTTGTTAGGTGTGACCAACACGTCTCATTTTCACCCCTCTGGTTCCTCCAGTTTATTATGATTATATGAATAATAGGTGACTCAGTTCCATTAAACTTCACTCTGTCTATTTTCATTGTCTATTCACAAGAGCAATAACCTAAGCACCTTATTTTGAGTGGATGCCAATCACTATGAGCAGGGTCACCTAACAAGGAGCTCTGGAGAAATTCCCAGTGGACTGACACTATTTCTAGAAAACAATAACTCATTAGTAGGTAGACAGTGACCCAACTGATGTCCATTATTGGCTTAATGGAGCAAGATATAAACAATTGCCAACACAGTATATATTCTTACTATAACTCATAAAGGCTATACAAGGTGGGTTTTGGGGTACAGCTATAACAAATGCATAAAAATGTGGAAGCAGCTTTAGAACTTGGCAATGAATAGAGGTTGGATGAATTTTGAAGTTCATGCCATAAATACTGGTGTTAAGGGTGATTCTGGTGAGGACTTAGAAAACAGGGAAGCTAAAGAGAAAATATCCATTTTTTTCTAGAGTATACATAAATAATCACGAACAGAATGTTGGTAGAATTATGTACGTTAAAAGCTATTTGGATAATGCTTCAGACACAAATGAGAACAGGTTATTGGAAACAGGAGGTAAGACAATCCTTGTTATAAAGTGACAAAAATACCTTGAGTGAAATGTGTATGTTGTAGTGATTTATGGAAGGTAGAACTCATGAATAGTGAAATTAAATATTTAGCTGAGGAAATGTATAAGAAAAGTATTGAAGGAGCAGCTTGCTTTTTTACTGTTTGCTTACAGGAAAATGGTCAGAGAGAGGTGGGGAGTGAGAGCGAGAGGGAGAGAGAGAGAAAAAATTCAAGAAAAATCATTAAATAAAAAGGAACCATAATTTTAAAGATTTGGAAGATTCTCTGCCTATCCATACTGCAAATATAAGAAATCTTGTTCTGAAGAGAACACTACAGTTACAGTCCAACAACTACTCAACAAGAAACTTAGTATAGGTGTGAACCATAGACCTAATCAGTCGCTGCAGCTGGAACGATGCCAATTTAAACCAAAGGGGACAGAGACAGGAGAAAATGAAGCAAAGATCTTGGAATTTTTAGATCTTATAAGACTGGATTATGCAACTATTTGGTGTATTATTTAATACATGAGAAGGATGACCTTGAAAGCAATTCAAAGGTCCTCAGGGCCCCATCTTTTGTTTCACAGGGTGGGGGAAAGAGATGTCCTCAGTTTCAGCCATCCAGATAGTGGCCACCCGACCCTTGTGGTTATCGTGCACAGAAGTGGGACCCATGCCACAGTAGGTCTTGTGAAAGGGAATCCTGGCTCAGTGAAAGTGGATGGTGCAGCATCAAACCACAGATTGTTAGAGCTGAGATATGATATAATTTGTGTTGTCAGCAGACCAGAATTGACAGAAAATCTATGTGAAGTTACGCAAGGGGTTTTATCAGGGGGGCTTATAGGATCAGAGGTGGGAGACTCCACAAGGCCTTTCTGTGCAGAGCCAGAGGATCCAGTATTTGCTCAGCCCAAGAAGATGAAAGCCTCAGAATAAGAGGATCAAGGATGCAGCCCCAGTCCAAGGTTGAACGCCTGAGAGCCCACCGGAGAGTCACTGGTATGAGTCTGCACTAAAAAGCTGAAGAAAATGGGGATAGATTTCTAAAGGGGATGACAGCAAAAGACACACCCACTCAAGCACACTGGAGCTCTTTGAAAACACCAGAACTTCCTTCTTCCCTTCTTCTTTCCCATTTTTATTCCACCCAAGCCTCAAGCCTATTGGTTGATGCCACCCACAACCCAACTAGTGCGAGTCTTCCCTTCCCAGTTTGCTGGTCTCTGTGCCGGTCACCTCCGCAGACACACCAAGAACTGCTGTACTAGTCTGCCAGGAATTTCTCAATCCAGCCAAGTTGACATATCATGTTTACATATCACTTTGGGTTTTAGACTTCTTTGTATCTGTCATCCTTTTCTTCTTTCCTATTTCTCCCTTTTAGTGTGGGAATGTCTATCTTATGCTTGCCCCACCATTGTATCTTACTAATAAAAGATTTGCCTGGATTTCCCAGGCTCACAGTTGAAAACTAATTTTGTTGCAAAATGAATTATACCTCAAATTACAGCCAGAAATATTTAACCAAATATATGGACACCTTGGAGCTTAGTCAAATTGATACATAAAAATATCCATCACAGTGACACAGATAGCCTATGCCCTATGCTCTAAGAAAAAAATTCAGTGTATTGGTCTGTTTGGGACTCCAAAACTATTTAATAGCATTTCCATAATTTAGAAATATCTTTATTCTCCTCTCACATTATTTGCTGTTCCCCACTGAAGGTAGGAAGTGCCTAAGCTTGTTGGTTTCAATACAAAAAAATGAAAATTTTCCAATGTTTCATTCTTTCAAGCCATGGTAATGAAAAATCACTTATGTATTTCCGTTCCTGAATATATTGATCTGGTACTGTAACACTGACCCATAACCCCTGCCTGACACGGTGTGGCTGGCAGATCACTAAATCATATCAGTCATCCCTGTAATGCAGAGTACGATCTTCCTTTTCATTTCACGTAGGGTAAACGACTTGATAAAATGGAAAAGCTATGCAGAACGATGAGAGGAGACTGATAATCAACCTGCTTGTTCTTTAGAGCTGTGAGTTGGTGGCTCTGGATTCTTTAGCGACTTTGTTGACAGCCTTCTGGTTGTATAGCACAATATTTATCTTGCAATATTGCTTCTGTTTATGTCAAAGCAAACAACAAAATAAAAATTCTGCACAGAAGAAAATAATAGGAACATAGCTTCTTCAGAGTAAACATAGGATACTGAGTTTCTGATTATAGTTTTGGAGTTAATCCATAAGAAACTTAGAGAAATAGATGGCATTTATTCAGGTGTGTGTGTGCTCCTCCTTTTGATTCTGCTTTTTGCTCTGTTTGTACACTCTCATTACAATTATGTCAACTGTGTTCTTTATGCTTTTCTATGCAAATCAGTTTCTGAAAAATTTATCATCATAGAACTTATTCACCTATGCTTATACTATTCTGAGTGTCTCCTTTGTACTAAGCATTGTGTTCATTGCTAAGAAATACCAATAAGTCAAATATAAAAATATTTTGTCCCATATGGAGTGGACTGAGCATATACAATGTAATAGGTCATTTGTGTAATGTTTTGATTATATTCTCTAATATAAAATTCTTAACAATCTAAAATGTAGGATCTGATAATTACTGTACTTTTCAATTGAGAAAACTGAGGCTTAGCATGATTTTAGGACTTTGCCATAACTACACAGTCAAACCGTAGAGATAGATTGAGATCAAAGTGATTTAAATCTGTAAAACAATTACTAACAAGTAGATTTTAAGAAATAAATTATTAACAACAGTTGAATTATCACCTTTTTAAAAATTTTACTTTTTAACTAAAACATAGCAAACCCTAAGCCAAATGAATGCATTTCAAGAAGTTGATTTCAGATATCAGTATAATGAAATAATTTACTTGGGCAGAAAATGATTTAAAGTGAAAAATGAGAAGTATATACCTTGCATTATGTAAGATTGTACTTACATATATTTCTGTCCCACAAGTCTTTCAAAAGTGGATGTTTTTAGGATATTCCTGGCCCCAGTTTTCCTACAGGGCCTGGTGTGGTGAGAAGTCACTTGGCTGTGAGCACTTCAGTGCTTTTAAGTGCGTGTTGATGGGACTCAGTACTTTGGAGTTGATCTTTGAAGTATGTCGTGGGAGACAGACTATATAAACAAAATTCAGAAATATTTAGGGCAGCAAAATCATCCTCACTCAGATGTAATGGATATGAGGTGGAAGGAAATAAGGTGCTAAGATGACTCCTGTATCTGTCATTCTCTAATTAAATAACCCATACAGGCAACAGATTTGACAGCAGTTGAAATTGTTTTGAGGACAATATTAAGTAAATATCTGGGACTATGTTGTCAAATTCACAAGAATGGTCTGGATGAGAGATACGCACATGTGAATCCTCTGGCAATATGCGGTAAATAAAGGTTTATGTGGCATTGTGAAGGTATGAAGGAATACAGATGAAGAAAGTCAGTTGATATTGCCACATCTTCTCCACTCCACTTTGTAATAGGTTGTCAGACATTAAGGAATTTAAAACTATCTACTTAAAGTGCTTCATGTAGTAAAAAATTGTTAAATGCTTATTTTTAATGGTCAAAAATGACAGCAAGAAATTTTTGCCTTATGTAATTGGTTTGGAGGATGCAATGGAGGAAATTTGGGAAGACAAAGTGGGTTATAGAGGAAAGAGGTTCCTCAAATGAGTATTTAGTACATGGGGAGAGTGAGCAAGGCACGAACCCATGAGAAGGGCGTGCTGCTACTTATCCGGAACGCGAGACATGGACCTTAGGCTACCACACACCCTCCTCTAGTTATGCTTCATAAAGAAGAAATCTTTCACTAACAGGTATCAGTGATATTCACAGCTTCTGGGAGACAAAGCTTTTGTTCAGGATACTGTCTTTCAAACTGTTCCATGAGATAGAAATATCTTGTGCAAGATCTACTAAGTGATTGTGGGGGGGTGTTAATTTTTCCTTGTCCTACTATGTGAATATATCTCAGAAGAATGATATATTTATATAACAGTTCTTATTAATAGCCCTGCACTAATTTGCCTTTTTAATAATGATATGTCTTAAACAAGATTGCACATAAAATATATTTTCTGACAAAGTTCTTGTGATTATTGATTTTGAGTTTCATTTGACTAGATTAAGGGACGTATGGACAGTCTGCAAGGCATCATTTCTGGGTGTCTGAGAGAGTTTCCAGTGAAGATTAGCACCTAAATGGTAGATCATATGAGGAAGATCTGCTTTTTCTGATGTAAGTGGGCATAATCCAAATACATTTGAAAAAGAAGAAAGAAAAATGGAAAAATGTATGCTCTCTGCCTCATTTGGGACATTCCTCTTCTCCTGCTCTGGAACATCTGTGTTCCTGGTTGTTGGATCTTTAGACATAGAGTGGAACCTATCCCACCTGCTCCCCTGGGTCTCAGGTACACCGGTGTGGACTGGAATTACACTGCCAGACTCTGCGGGCCTTGAGATTGGAAATGGCAGATTATGGGACTTCTCAGCCTCCATAATCTTGATTTAGTTCTTCATAATAATCTCTCTCTCTCTCTCTCTCTCTCTTTTTCCTTCTGGAGAAATGTAGGACAATTTTAATAAAAGTATATATATATATATATATATATATATATATATATATATATAGGTATTTTTGTCTTATCATAGAGTAAAAAGTATGTCTTATTCTCTTTCTTGTTGCTATAACAGAATACCTGTAACTGGCTAATTTATAAAGGGAAGGGGTTTATTCTGGGCCCATGATTCTAGAGGCTGTGAAGTACAAGATCAAATAGCAACATCTGCGGGGGGCCCCATGCTGCTTCAACATATGGTAGAAAGGGGAAAAAGAGGATGGAACACACAGAAAAGAGAAAAGAGGGCCTAAATCCAATAATAGATAACCCATTGCCAAGGAAATATGTCAACAGGTACATGAAAGTTTCATGACCCAAACTCCTCCCTTTAGGCTCCACCTCTCAACATTGCTGCATTGAGAAATTACCTCAGCATATGAGTGAGTACAAACCATGTTCAAAATGGAGTTTTTATACTTTCCTATACTAGCAAATCACATGGCAAATGATTCATTTTCTGATCTCATTGTATATTATGTCTGAGAACTAAAATGAATACAATTTTCTTTCACCACACTCTTCCATCACAGATTTTCTGCTTCATTAAAGGCCTAAAGCAGTGCAGCTGGTGAGCCATGAGCTGAAATCTCTGAAACAGTGAGACGAAATAAAATATTCAGCAAGATGTTCCCCCAAAACCTCATTCAGTCATAGGTGGGTCTTTTTCAGAGATGGCCGGATCTAGAGCATGTGATGCTGGGATTAAGAGTGTGTAATTACTAAATCAGTCCACTCATTGGTTTGGCATAGTAGTGGGTAGGATTAAGGATGCCCTAACCTAGGTGTGATTACTACCCACACTAAGGGCAGGAAGCCTTGATAGAATGTAAAGGACAGAAAGAGCGCTAGTGTTGTTGCTTGTCGCTTGCTGCTTGTTGCTTTCTGCCTGCCATGGACTGTTTCTACTCTGTGATGCCCCTCTGCCATGCCACCCTTCCTTGCAGCCAACTGTGGATTGAAACCTCTACAAACTGTGAGCCAAATAAACCTTTCCTCCTTTAACTTTGGGTGTTGGGTATATTGTCTCAGCAATGAGAAAAGTAACCAAGACAACAGTAAAGACATATTTCTGAATTTTCTAATTCTGTAAAAACAATAAAAAAATAGTGACTATTTCTAAGACTCACTCACTAATAACTATTCAATTGTTAAGGTGGTGAAAAACATCCCCCTATTTGGATAAAAGTGTGCTCGGAATAGATTTGGTCTGCTAGATTGAGAATCAAAATATCATTTAAAACATCCATTCCAATAGTAATATACATAGCAAGTTATAAATAGTAAAAACTTTTGTAACTCAAATTTCCATCAATTGACAATTATGAAACTATCAAACTCCTGATTATTGTTTGGTTGGATTTTACACATACCCAGGGTAAATATTTTTTTTTAATTTAAGACTCATTGTTAATTCACTCTGTCTCTTTCTGCCTATCTGTGTTTCTCTCTCTCTCTTTCTCTCCCTCTCTTTGTGTGTGTGTCTCTCTCTCCCTTCCTCTCACTTTGTGTTGACAACGGAAGTGCAATTTCTTTTTCTTTCTTTCTTTTTTTTTTATGTTGGTACTGGGAGTCGAGCTCAGGACCTTGAGCTTGTGCCGCTGAGCGATATCACCGGCCCCTTTTTTTTTTCCTTTATGTGGGTACCGGGAGTCGAACACAGGACCTCATGCTTGCCAGGCAGGTGCTTACACCACTGAGCCATCTCACCAGCCCCGATTTCTTTTTCTGAGATTTACTTTTTATTTTTATTTAAAGAGTTAAGCATTACGATGGCGACCTAGTGCTTATAATCTATACTACACAATTTTATTTCTTTGCTTCCATTATTTTCATCAATGTACAGATTCAAGGGCTATCTGTGAAGCATGATGGTAACACAAATAGCAATCCGGGAAGCAGAAATATAGTTAAACACATGCCTTGCTACATAGCAGTGCTCTTTTATAATTGTATCTTAATATGTTTAGGCAGGATACTCACATTCCAGAACAATACAATTCTCAAGGTACCTATCATTCAGATCACTTAAAGGCATTTGCAGATTTTTGAGGTTGGGAGAAAAAGAGTAAAGAAATCAAAGCACTTTTATCACCTACTCACGGAACTTGATACGTCACTGTATTTAGGCTTACTTATATCTGTGTCTCTGGGAGTAAAGTCAACAAACAAGCGTGAAGTGGAAGGGGTGGGGGTGCTGCCATCTTTTCGGCCACTGGGGATTTTCCCTCGACCCCGGAAGCGATGGACATGGTCAAGCATCGTAGAATCCTCTTGTCTAGAGCAGGGATGATGAGCCTATCCAGAAACAATGAAGAATCCACTTCACTATATAACCAGTTCTATTAATTGGTGATTTCCTAACATCTCGTAAATTCTTAAAAGAATTTTAAAAATTAATGTGCCTGACTTCATATTTTTAAGTTAACCTTTATGTTTTTCATTTTTTTTTTGTTTTAGGGCTGAAGTTGTGGCTCAGTGGTGTGTGCTTGCCTACCATGCTTGAGTTCCTGAGTTCAAACGTCGTTACTGAAAATAGGTCATTTCAATATTAGGAAACTACATAGTTTCTGTTGTAGAATTAATACTTTAAAATAAAATTTTTATTATTTTTAAAAATATGTCTAGGGCTGGTGAGATGGCTCAGCGGTGTAAGCGCCTGCCTGGCAAGCATGAGGTCCTGAGTTCGACTCCCGGAACCCACATACAAAAGAAAGGCCAGTGATATTGCTCAGTGGCACAGGCGCCTGCTGGCGTGCGGGGTCCTGAGGTCAAGCCCCAGTACCCACACACACACAAAAAAAATTGTCTAATGGAGCCTAACCAAATTACTGTTTCTCTCCTTCACAAGTATTGACTGCAAGTAAAGCATCTTGCACCCTAGATGTCATCTCCTTCTGGAGGATCCCAGGTGTGACAGCTTTGAATATAACTTTATCAAACTCCTGGGATTCAAATTTAGCTATACATATGGAAAAGAGCTACCATTTAACCATATGGTTAGCCAAGTTATTAAAAATTATTTACTCTCTGTTCAAAAAATTTTCCTTCATTTTACATTATGAGGAAGCACCTGAAGATGTTTTATAAGAAGCATTTTTTAAAAGTAAAGAAATTATAAAACAAATCATATTCAATGAAGTATAAAAAGTAATTAAGGTAATACGTTGAAGATTTAATAAAATTTTGTCGAATATAAAACAAGATAAACTAGCAAGCTATTTATAATTAGCCAAGTGATAATAATTCAAGAAAATTTATAACTAAAGGAGATTATTTAGGAAGTTACAAACATGAAAAGTAATATTATATTTTGGTTACTCTGAACCTTTATGTATTGAACTCTTGTGTTTAGCTTCTGGGAATAAGCAAATGTAGATAAAGTATAAAATTAAGAATCAACATATATATATATATATATATATATATTTTTTTTTTTTTTTTTTAATATGTGGGTAATGGGAGTCGAACTCAGGACCTCACGCTTGCCAGGCAGGTGCTTATGCCACTGAACTATATCACCAGCCAAGAATTAACATATTTTATAGTAAAATATAATTAATATTTTACTATGGATTTAATGAAAGTTATGTGATGCTAGAAATTAATTGATCTGGAAGTTGCACGCAATTTTATTTTTTGTTACTAAGTGGTAAATACTCATTCAACATTTTATAAAATGAAACAAAATATTTAGTATATTGGAAATAAATATTTTATGGTACAATTTGATTATATTGAATTTATTTATCTAAGTAATATATAGCAATTATGAAGAAAATAATATTTTATCCATTTATTTTATATATAGATTTTCTTAAAATATTTTACAGTCCCAGAAAAATCCTGGTATATTTAAAGATTCAGCCTCATTAACTTCTATGCTTTCACTGTTTGGCAGAGATTCTTTTCCACTAATGACAAATTCTAAATGATAAGGATTGAAATAGTTGAAGAATTACTATATTTAGGGTAAAACCAGGTTTTGCAGACCCTACAAACTTTAAAGTTTGGCTTTTGAAAGACAAACAGCACAAGTTATATAATAAAATTAGGTATGAAAATGAATGCTTAAAATTAAAACAAATAGTCACAAATGAAAATTTTAAAAATCTGACAAAGGTGCAAAAATTTAAAAAAATATATGCCATGATATTTTTCTTAATAAACTAAGTATATTTCACACCCCTATAATTATTTTTTAAATTGTTGTCTATACATTTGTTGATGGCTTCTTCATATAATAACAATTTAGTATTATTATTTTCTCTATAAAGATGATGTTTTTCTATAAGGAAAATATATTTCCTAGTGGTTTTAGCAGAATACAAGTCACACAACTTATTTACATTTTTTTTTTTTTTTCTATACAGAGCCACATACCCTCTCTTTAATTTTCTGTTTGAACACGGGGTGTTCCTAGGTCACTAAGTTGCTGAGGCTGATCTTGAACTTGCAGTCTTCTTGTCTCTGCCTCCCAGAGGGCTGGGATTACAGGCATGCATCTCTACTCTTGGATATTTCCATAATTTTTATAAAAATATATGATTATGTAAACTGAATGCTAGTTCCCCTCCTAGGGCCACAGAAGTGTCCAGGCCAATGGAGGGTCCTTATAAATAAAGGTGGATTTTACAAGATAGTACACAAATCGACCTAAGACAATGTTCAAAAGCCCAACTAAAAGTTTGTTCAAGGAATCTTTGTCATTCCCTTCCTTGCTTTTTCCCTCCCTTTTACTTCTTTTCTTCATTATTCTTTCTATTTTAGTGGTTATAACAGTTTGCCCAAGGGCTTATGTGATTTCTGAGGTTTTTTCAAAATGGCTTTTAAGAAAATCCATGGGAATTTGGATATCAGTTTTCTGAAAACACCCAGAGTATTTGTACACTTTGGAGAGTCTGCCAACTCCATTTCAAAGCATTTTCCATCTTTGCACAAAGGATCTGATGTAAATATTTAGGCACTGTAAGCCACAGTTCTTTGTAGCAACTACTCACCTCTGCAATTACAATGTGAAAACAGACATAAACAATATATACATTAATGGGGATGCCTGTGATTCTTTATTAAAAGAAAAAAAACACAATAGTTTGCATTTGGCTCCTGATCCCTATTTACTAAATGATCACAGCCGTAGATTATCAACAGATCTAAAGATAAGTGGTGTCAAAGTCCAACATTTCCAAAGAAACCATTGGAAGTTCTTCAAATCCCAGACTAGCACTAACATTTGTATGCATAGCTTAACACATATTAGTCTGTGACCCCCCAATTAACATTCCCCCCAAAATAAGTCTGCAATGTCTATTTGGAGATGAAGTATACAATATCATACAGAAACACCCTGCATTCTGATCCTTCACAAAAAGTCTTTGTGTTATATTCTGAGGTTAGTAGGATTGAATTAGAAATGCATTTAAACAGAACTTGGCAAAGTTTGTAAATGTTACATAAAGTTTCAGTTCAGACTGAAAGTATGACAAATCAGTGGTACTCAATCAACACCTTGTACTGAAGTAACACTTGGACACCATCGGCATCCACTTTGGCACACACAATTTCATCACTGTCATCCAGGACACGTACTTGATATCAAGTGACAGGCAAAGGCCATTTATAAAAAAAAGTCCCAAACGATTCCTCATCCACCCACTGGAGTTATGTTTCTTGTAACAAAAATGCACCAACTTCCATAGGATCACAATTCTATAAGCAGCCTGCTCTGCATTGGAAGCTAAAATAGTATTGCTGCAAGCAGAAGAGAGGAAATATTCTGGCAAAAATAACTAGCAGAATCATAATAAAGATAACTATAACCCAAGAGGATCTTTAAACATTGATTGAAATTGTGCCGGATTTCTCAGCATTACTGTGCTTGGGAAAAGCCATCTGTGTTCCACGGATTGGGCTGGCAGGCCACTCAAATCAGGCTTTAATACCACTTCAAACCAAAAACGCTGGGTACAAAACAGGCTCAGACACTTGAGATGATGGCCGGAATGCTCTATGTGCTTGGCATAGAATGAATATCAATTCAGCTTTAACCTCTTTCTTAGCCATATATCTGAACAGGCAAATCTTAATCTCATGTGAAAATATTTGCCATCTTGTGCATGGGTCTTTAATGTGCTGAAGAAGTTATTAATTGTCTCTGAATATCTGTCCATGCCACTGTTTTGATGGTGTTTCATGATCTGAAAATCAGATGTTCATTTGTTTGGGTTAACAAGAAAAAGAAGAAAAGGAGAAGACACCTTTCTTTTCTGCTGTGCAGGTTTTATACTTCTTTAAAAATAAGCATAATGCTTAATAAATCCTGTTAATCACATGTAAGAACTATGTAAGTGTCACTGGTCTTAAAAACGTAAACCTCATTCTATTGCAAGCTTTGTCCTCTAAGTGATCATTGCTGAATGAAATCCTGAGGTTCTGTCCAGATCTAGGAAATAGCTAAAATTTATTGACTCCTTACCATGTGCCTGGCATTGCTCTAAGCATTTTGCCAGTTGTGACCAATGCAATGCTCATATTATCTTTATGCCTGGGTTTTACTATTGTACTTTGGTGAGGCTCAGAGAGTTATGTAATACCTCAGAGATTGCACAGCTGGATGTTGCAGAACTAAGACTCAAATCCGGGAAGGTTAGCTTCAGAATCTCTGGTTTTAGCCAGCATTTTCTCTATCACATTAAATATTTGATTTTAGAATTCATATTTTGTCTCAGCACCTCTGGCCAACATTTGACTAAAACACTTGCCTGGACCGTACAACTGTTCCATGCATTCAGAAACCCATCAGAGAAGCTCTTAAGTTGCTTTCATTCTGTCATTATGAAAAGTAACAACTTCCTAAATATTTCTATTGAAGGAGTAGCCAAAAAGAAATGTATGAATGATTGAGAGGAGAAAAAGACAGAAGAGAAAGAGAGAGAGGGAGGGAGAAGAGGGAGAGGGGAAGAGGGAGAGGGGAAGAGGGAAAGGGAGACAGAGAGAGAGAGAGAGGGAGAGACAGAGAGAGAAAGACTCAACTGAATTTTTGTGTGTGCTAGCATGAATCTTCCTTTTGATTCTCTTTTTCCAATTAGAAGATTCTCTCACCGCTATAGTAATACCTCCCTTAACCTTAGCTCATTGCCCTTTCAAATTTTGTCTTTTGTGGATTTTAATCTACATCAAAGAGTCCATCAGCTCTCACAACAGTACAGGGCCAAATGCAGGGCTGCTTTGTGATACATTTGCTTCCTGCTAAATGGCTTGAACTACATAATGCAAGTTTACTCCATCCTGTGTTTTACAAATACATTTGACTTAACAAGGTTCTAAAACAGGGTCATAAAGTTATTCACTACAGTTATCTGGAAAGAATATCTCTGGGAGCAAAGAAAAACTGTTCTCTCAGCATCCATGCACAGGCTGATGTATTCTGAATGCGCTCTCTCCTCTACTTTATCCAAGAATTTTGCAAGATGGAGTTTCTTGATGTTTTAAAAAATTTAGGGCCGGTGAGATGGCTCAGCGGCATAAGCACCTGCGTGGCAAGCGTGAGGTCCTGAGTTCGACTCCCAGAACCCACATATGAAAAAAGGGCCGGTGATATCACTCAGCAGCACGGGCGCCTGCTGGCGCGCGAGGTCCTGAGGTTGACCCTTGGTACCCACACAAAAAAAAAAAAAGAAAAAATTATCAACACACAATTAATTTAAAATGTCCGCAAAAGCTTTTGTAGCTTATAAGACTTTTCTTTCTTAACTTTACACTTTACTGAACTATATGCTTAAGTGTGAAGGTCATAGGCTTTGGAATCTGCCCACCTGGATTAGATTCCAGGGGCTCTCACCACAAGGTGAAATGGACAAATGCGGTAGAATTAGGAAAAGAAGACAATATATGGGAAAGAGACATTACGTGATTTATAGTTGAAGATTAGTTTCCTAAGGCAATTAAATCTACCACAAGCCAGATATCTTTAAAAAACAGTTATTATCTCTGAGTTCTTAGAATCAGAAGTCTAAAATCAAGGAGCCCACAAGGCTGCACTGCCTCTAAAGTTGCATGAGAAACCTTTCTTGCCTTTTCCATCTTCCAGTGGTTCCAGACATTTGTAGAGCTGCATCGCTCCAATCTACCTTGTCCTTATGTGGCTTTCTTCCATGTGTCTTTCACTCTATGTTTTTTAATAAGGAATCTATAATTGGATTTAGGGTCTTTGTTAATCTAGAGTGATCTCTCAAGATTTCATCTTCATTATATCTTCAAAGATCCTTATGCCCAATGAGTCCCATCCTGAAGTTCTGGGGTTGACATAAATATATATTTTTGAGACCCAATTGAATCTACTGCAAACCTGTTCCTGTTCATAGTCACAAGTTTTTTTCTAATTGTCACCATTCATTATGGTTAGAGAATTAAAAATATTCTTTATTGTGTGAAATCATACTAGGTAATTTGTGTTTATATGTTTATGTATTTGTGGTATGTGTCTAAGTGTACATTTGCTATAGTTTGGATCTGAAAGTCCTCTCAAAGGCCTGTGTGTTAAAGGCTTGGTTCTCACCCCATGGCTATTGGGAGATGGTGAAATTTTAAGAGGTGAGGCCTAGCAGAAAGAAGTTAAGTCATTAGTGGCATGGCCTTGAATGCAATATTAGGACTCTGGCCCTTCCTTTCTCTCTTTGCTGCCCAACTGCTATGAGGTGATCACATTTGCTATACCATTGTTCCCCACTGTAATGTTCTGCCTTGGCAAATCCCCAAAGCAGTGGAGCCATCTGACCATGGACTGAAACCTTCTTACCCATGAGCCAAAATAATCCTTTCCTCTTTTTAAGCTGATTATCTCAGGTATTTTGATGAAGGGACAGAAAATTTGCTAACACAGTATCATAATACTTTCTTGGTAAAATATAAAGGTGGCAATGCAATATCAGTTCCCATACAATTTTTTTTAAATGTCTTTAAGGATGCAAAGGCAAGAAGTGATTAAAAAGTGACCCCAACTTTGGGAGTGACTAGAAAACTGAGCCCAAATTTCTGATCCTATTTCATTAGTGCAGATGAAAAGATCTTTGATTTTTATAATAATTTGCACATTTTTAACATAATACCTGGGAACTTCTTAACTCATTTTGTAAAACCCAAATCAAATTTTCTTATCACAGAAGACCAATCAATATTTGAAGTTAAGGACGGTGATATAGCTCAGCGGAATAAGCACCTGCCTGGCAAGCGCGAGGTCCTGAATTCAACTCCTGGTACCCACATTAAAAAAAAAAAATGAAGCTGTTTCACCCTGACACTCCCTGCCTCCCATGTTTAACTGAAGCATCTTTACCCTCTTTTCTTGTGGTAGGTGCCATACATGGGATGTTTGTACTCCCTCTCCCACCCCTATGTTGAAGCCTCAATCACCAAAGTGATGGTGTTTGGAAGTAGGACTTTGGAAAATAGTAATGATGGAATTAGTAGTATATTTATAGGAAGAGACCATGAAAATCTGATGTTTTATTGCTTCTCCTTCCTTCCCTCTGTCTTCCTTTCCCACATTTCCTCTCTCTCTGTGTCTCTCTGTCTCTCTCCCTCTCTCTCTTATAGATGCAAGTGAAAAGACAGCCATGTATAAACCAGGAAAAAAGCCCTTACTGGAAAGTGAGTCTTTTGGCAGCTTGATCTTGGAACTCTCAACTGCAGAGCGATTAGAAATAAATATTATATTGCTTAATTCACTCAATGTATAGCAATTTTTTGAACTGCTCAAATTGATTATGATACAAATGTTTGTAAACCTATGTGAATATTTTGTTTGGAACCAAATTTTTTTTAAATGAAAATGGAAATGTGAAAATAAGAATTGGTTTCAAATGTAAAGCACTCGAGACAAAGGAAAATACTGAGTGGGCTGAAATGATGACTGTGGTCTCAATTGGACAAATATCAGATTTCAGTTAGGCAAAAATGAGTTCAATTTGAAGGAAAATGTCAAAATTAAAGGCTATATGAATGATGGATAAAGAGTATCAATGAATATATCTACATAGTGCATAATGTTTTACAAGTTTCCTGTATATCTTGAGTGAAGTCATTTCCTCCCTATAACTGTCATTTCTATTTTCTGGACCTTTCTTAGGACTCTAATATAGTAAGAAAGAGGAGAATTTCTGCAGTTGTGGTCATAATCATTCTAATAATCTTAGTAGCAGCAGTAACAGTTATAGTATTGGAAGCAGTAAAAAGCAATACAATAACAGTTATCTTCTTATATGATATTAAATGTGCTAATGCATAAAGTATAATTTATTAAGTTCTAGGAAATGTTATTTTCTGCATTTGTGACACAATCTTCAATTTGTAATAAATGCTCAACATCTGTTGGTTAAGTGGAGATGTGTTATTGATTTGCTTAGTAACTTGATTCTTATTTGCAATTTGTATTTACTCATCAAGAAATAAAGCTCTTCAATCCAAAATCGGACCTCAGGAAGAGGTGTATGAGAGCTAAGTTTAACCTACAGGTAGTTAATGATTATTTTACTATAGGTAGTTTGAATTTACAGTTTTTCATCTGATATGTAGTCACCGTCCCTACCATTTGTTCTTGACTTGCAGCTGGGTACCTCACAAGCTTCTGTTATATAACCTGGAAGTCATTTGTGCTTGAAGGTCTGGATGAGGAGATAGGAAATGATAAGCTACATAGAGGAATGGGAGTGAGATTTATTTCTTCAATTCTAAGGCGTTGAGGCTGTCTAGATTTGACCACAGAATATACTTGTTCAAGATTCTAATGAGATATATGATTGATAACTCACAGAGTTACTGTGCTAAATATGGAGTGACTGGCATCTGCCTGAGAGTGTCCTTTGCCCACCACCACACGTACTCTACTTACTCCTGAGCCCTTCTTCATCTTCTATTGCTTTTGTTCTTCTCAAATGTATAATTAAAGGATTGCTAGGAGAGTTATTTGACACTTGCACTGTAAAAGTAAATATATAAAAATTATAGATCACTTGCAGAGTCCCCATCAAATGAAATATCAGGTTCTAAATAAAAGCTTTCTTTTAATCACATTTATATGTGAAAACTTGAAAAACTGTTATGAATCCACATGTGTGTAGCTATGCCAGTCTACTCTCTGCATGTCTCCTGTTGCTTTTGCTGGATAGCAGTGGAATAGAATGGACTTGTGCTTTGTTCTTTATTCCCTTGTTCTTAGAAAGTGTGTTATTTCAAGCCACACTGCATTAACATACTCCTGACATACATTAACCTGAGTTACTTTAGTATAAATGTGTGGATGGCCAGGAAGGAATGGGAATTTGGGTCAAGAAAGTCTTGAAAACATAACCTTGGACAGTTTGTTTCATTATGGCCATATAAGTCACCATTTCCCTATTAAAGAAATTAAAACTTAACATTTTATTTTTGGAAGAGTTTTGGGCTGAGTAATAAACTTTATCAAAGAAATCCTAAAATTCATTAGTAACTCCTGAGAAGCAACTTTCCTACAATAATTATATTGATGTAACACTTGAGCAAACTGTTTGCTCTCTCATTTTGTTATTAGCTCCCCATTCCATTTTTATAAAGATGGAAAATATATGTGCATATTTTAGTGAATTAAAGAGGATGATTAAATGACAATGCAGATAAGGTATGATTTAAAATCATCTTAAAGGAATTATTTGTTAAGGGTACTTTGCATTTTGTAAAGATAAACTAGAACACAAAGCCTTTTGTATAATTGCGGGAAATGAATTAAGGTGTATTATTCTGAAATAAAATGAAGCTTACCTGAGCTCTTTCCATTGCTGTTCCAAAAGAGAGCAGCTGATGTCAAAGTATAATGCTCAGAAGAGCGTAATCCCAAATATGTATAGAATGACTGTGAGAATGAGTCTCGTAAATTTCATATAGAATAAACATACATCAAAATGTAACTCATTAATGAGAGAGCCAGAAGATTGGTAAATCTGGAAAGCGTTTGAGGGGCAGAGGTGTATAAAGCAGTTGGAAGGTGTACTGAAATAGTTCATCAAGTTAGGGACGAAATCTGATAAAGTCTTATAGTTACAGTGTTTGTGTTTCCTTCTCTACAGAACGGATGTTATTTACATCTCTACAATAAGAAAACTATGAGTTAACATATAACCTCATGGGATCTAGTCCTTAATCAATAGCAGAAAACAAATTAAACAAAAGCAAGTTTTCCTAGAAAATTAAATATTCCTTGCAAGTGCGTATTAAACACCATTATAGCATGACACATAAAGAACGTGCAAAGACACTCTTATGCGTCTTTTTAAATCCGTATGGTTATTTTCAAGTTCAGGATAACATGTTTAAAAATCCTTTGATCACAAATAATCTGAAAAGATTATTTTTGATTCCAAAAAGTTCTGATCTCATTCTGGTTTTGATGGGTTAACTTACAGAAATGGAGCAAGGAGTGTTACCTAGATCAGCCTCCTATCTAATATTTAGCAAATCCAGAGACCCTTAGGGTGAGCAAGTACTGAGGCTAGAGAGTTAACTTCTGATTGGAAAATTCATAAGAAATCTCAGATCATATTTTCAATAATATCTATTATTCTTGAGGGCTTTTAAAAAATTTTCTTCTGCTGAATCTTCCATCACAAAGTGATGAAACAAACCTGGGACATTCAGGTCCACAGGTTGCACCTGTGTCTCCTTTATATTGGGAAAATTTCCTTGTACTCACATTTTGCCAAATCTGATTAGGTTCTGCTTGCCTATTAAGGCTGAGACCCTGTAAAACATGACAAGTTTCCTGTGAGAGTCCCGTGAACATCAGTTCCTTATATGAAACACAATTCAGATTCCTTAATGATGTGTTTGTCATATCTAATTACAGTGAGATTTATACGTCAATGTGTGACTGCAGGTGTAGCCTTGACTGCAGAGTCAGTTGTATCCTGGTAAAAGGATCAAATTCTGGTAGGAAAAAGTACATTTCCAAGAAAAGTAAAGTAATAGAACTCACCCACACACACAAACACACACAGAGAGTCTGTGTGCACACACACGTATGTGTGTGTGTGTGAGTTTGGGCACACTACTGTAGTAGAAAATGCTCCCCAATCAGTTAGTTGCCCAGGTAATAGTTCTGGTTACAGTTCCTGTTACTTTTGTTTCTTAGAAAGGGGTGGTCACTGTGATGCAGAGCTGGGCACTATAATACATATTATAAGAACCCATCAAAGACAGCCAAGTACTCTGCCTTTATACTCCTCCCCCTTGTAGACTCCCTAGAAACTTCCCTCCCTGGGCCTTCAAGACCTAACATTTTAATGAACAATTGATTCCTAGTCAATCTCCATCCGACGTTAAATAAATCTGCCCCCAAATCCTGTGTGACATTTTGGTGTTTCTGTTTGCCATAGCACTACCTTACTCATTGTTATCCATATATCCAAAGGTTAGTCACCAGTAACTCCATTACACATTAGATAAAGGGCCTTATTTAGGGCAGAGGACTGGGAATCGAACTCAGGACCTTGTGCATGCCAGGCAGGCTCCATGCAGCTGAGTTACATCCCTGGCCCTTAGATAAAGGGTTTAAAGTTCAAGTTAACTAGGATTTTGGAAATAATATTTAATTAGATACAATTCAAAACAAATAATATGTTTTCAGAACTATAAATTAGACACATATTTGTCTAATTTAAAACATTTTATGAAAATACTATTAGTTTATCTGAGCAGTAGATAAACATGAAAATTTTTAGATTTTCATATTTATAATGTGTTCTTAGGGAAATAAACTTCTTAGGGAAATAATATTATAATATTATAATATTAGAAAAATCTTTTCAAGAAACTTACAAAACATGAATGTGTGCTATATTACATACAACAATTATAGCTGTTTTTAAGCCAATATTACAAACCAACCCAAAGATTCATCTTGATTAGGTAGACTATCATTCTTGTGGAAAATGCTTTTGAGCTATCATTTTCTGTGAAAAGGATTTTTTTTCCTTAAAGATTCAGTAGTTATCATATTATAACTTCAGTTTTCTTATTTTTGGGGGGATTCTGGGAGTAGTAGATTCATGCAAACAGTTAGAACATGCCTCTTTTATTTTGAGAAAGTTTGTAATTTAATTTATTCAGGGAATATTTCACATTTCCACAAGGAGAAGTGTAGAGTTTACTCCATTATGGACACAGAAATAATGTAGCTCCCACTGTAAACTTCCGAAGAGGTCCGAGTTCAGCCCTCAAAAGGAAGTCCTGCTTCCCAGTGGTAGGAAATTTTTCAGAATTTTTCTTTCAATTTTATCCGCTTTCAGGCAGACAAGCAGATAGACAAAATGAAAATAACTAACAAGCTGAGTTAGGTGTAGACAGATTAATAGACTTGACCAAGAATGAGGAAGCGGAGATGCAGCAGGAAAACAGACCCAACAAACGCAGAGCCGTAGTGTTGCCTGAGGCCTACACCTGGAATTAAGACGTCCTGAAATTTAACTAGCTCATGTAGTGACTTTCTCTGAAAATTTCCTTTAATTGGCGCTGGCAGTTGAATCGATTTTATCTGTCAGTGGGATATCCTCCAAAACCACCTGTGTGTAATTTTTCAAAAAGTTAAAAATACAAATTTTACATAAATATTAAATAAACGTATGCCAAGATTAATTTAACTTATTGAGTAGAAGTATTAAATGGGAAAACTGATTCAAAAAGCCTTGAGAGAATCTGCGTATAGATAGATCACCAGGAATAACATACTGAACGTTTCCTAAATTAAAGGGAAACTGGTTGATGTTCATCCATTTGTCTATTTCCAAGTTTTGTATAATTTTTTCTTAATGTCGGATAACTAGGATGAAATCTAGACAGAGCCAGATTTTTGCAGAGAAGATTAATATCTTTTAATTGTGGGGAATAAGAATTTTGGATCACTAAAGATTTAACGATTTGCTTATTGTAAATACTCTATATTATCAAGAAAGTGGACAGTTCTATACATTATATAAAAATTTGAAGAAGACCTCGAAGTGGGAATAGTTTCATCCTCAACAATATCTTACCTTTTTATGGCAAGAAGTTCAAAGTGCCTGGAAAGCATCCAGGGCAAATACCTTGACTCCATTTCTCCTTCTGCCATTGTAACTGTTTATAATTAACCTCCTTGGAAATTCTGCGCCAACTTAGATTCCACGCTACATGCTAAAAATGCTTACTTATAAAGTGTATGTAATAAATCTAGGGCAAATGTATTTAATTGCAGAAAGTGAAGCTATTGCCAAAAACAAATCTTTTTAATGTCAATTTATGGAATGAATTTTCTTCAAAACAACTTTAAATGATCTTATTAGAAACTTGTTAATCCTCGCACCATCTCATACACCCACTCACATCAACACACATGCACATCCACCCAGAAAAACCAACTCAAAATTCTCTTAGGCTTAAACCGGCTATTTTTATTTTATTTTGTATACTATCTATTCAATGCTGGAGTTCCTAATGAACATCTGTTATTTGTTTAATTGGATGTAATATTAGCTAACAGTTAGGAGTTTTTCTTCATTTCATTTTAATCTCATTCAACTTCTGACCTATACAGAAATGTCAAAAAAAAAAAAAAATTCCCCAGTAAATTTCCTAAAACACCTGCAACCTGTTTGAGCTTGATTTCAGGCAGCTCACCCTGATCACCACAACAGCACTAGCTGTTTCTCCTCAGATTTTGTGAATAAGTCATAGAAATTAGAGTTGAAGAAGACCAATTGGGTCACCCTTCAATTGTCTCATTATTGTGCCAATAAATACATTTTCCAGGTTACTCAATTCGAAGAATGAAACTAATATTTTGTGAATATATTTCTCTTGTTTAAAGGCGATCTGGAGAAGTATTTCTCAGATTAATAAAATCTGTTACTGAATTTATTTCAATTTCTCCTCATTAGATTCCTTACAATGTTGGTGTCACTCTTATTTCTGCTATATGTAAATACAAGTTTAAGCCTCCCTAATAAAAAGATCTGAAATCCAAAATGCTCCAAAATATGAAATTTTTGGATATGGCATGTTACCACAAATTTAAAATTTCACACCATGAACTTTTGTTTCATGCACAAAATTATTAAAATTGTTGTATAAAGTCAACTTCAGGTGTAAAAGGTGCATAGAAACAAATGAATTTTATATTAGACTTAAGTCTCATGCCTAAGGTATCTCATTTTGTATATGCAAATATATTAAAATCTCCCCAAATCTCAAATCCAAAAATCTTCTGGCATTTTGGATACAGATGTTTAGTCTGTATCTTGTGTTTGCTCCATTATGTGACATATACTGAAATAAGGACCTGAATTTACAATTCCGTCTATGTTGACATGGGCAGCTAGTTGCATAGCCACTCCTAAAATACTTCCAAAGGAAGTAGACTTTTTTTTTACTTATAGTATTGCATGCCTTAAACATGTGTTCCGACATTTGAATTTAATTTGTAGCTCACCAAATTTTGCCATATGCATGAGTTAGGGTAATTGGGGCCATTTTGAATCATCTCAAAAATTGTAGAGTGAAAGCTTCTGGGTTGAGAGTTTTAAACCCAATTGACTTTAATTTTTTATGTCCTTTCCTAGGAGGGAACTTCCCCTTGTTGTTAGGTGGCATGGCTGAGGCAGGACTGTGTAATTTTTCTGAAGATGCCTACAGTATTAGTTATTTTTCTTTTTGACTTTTCCATTGATACTTTTCTCATTAATGGCTACTCTTATGAATTATGAAGCATTTTGAGAATATTTTCACATGTCTGTGAATTCTATCAGTGGTGTATTTTTTGTCTTGTCTGGAGTGATCAAGGACTTCTTGGCTTCTCCACGTTCTCCCAGCATGGAAGCCCTTCTGAAAGCTTTGCCTGGAGGTGTTAAGCTGCTCTGAAATAGACTTCTTAGAGGATGGAACCAGAGCAGCATGCTCACATAAAAGTGCTAGGTTGGATAATAATCACATTTAGTACTTAGATAGCAGTTTTCATTTCCCAAACACTTCACAAACAGCGATTAAATAAACCTTTCAACATCTCCATTAAATAGATAAATAAGCATTATTATCTTTGCATTCTATCTGGTGGAGGAAAAAATCTTTATTGGTTTATAACTGCAGCAGGAGATTATTTCAGAGCAATGACTCCAACTTCGGTGTTTGCAAGCCAGCCTTTGACTCTATGTGTCCATTTTTCTTTCCAAGGGAACTGATTAATTGGTGCTAGTGTTGGCCATTGTGAAAGTGCAGTCAAAGCCATTTCTCTTTGACATCGTAAATTAAAAGAGTTTCTAAGAGATGAGTGTCTGGGAAGTTTTGCTCAGAGGGCTGACTCTGGGAAAAAAAACAAAGACTTGGAATCTATGAAGGAGGTTAGCTGAAGAAGTCTGTCTCAGTGAGCAAAATCTCCCTTGGTTAATGTTAATGATTTCTTGCAGCCACATAATTAAACCGTCCCCAAGGCCTGGTGGATGATGGCACATTGTTTGCATTTGGCGAACTTCAGAAATGACAACTCTTCTAATAGTTAAGCACATTTCCTTTCTTATTTTCTCAGGTGTACAGAGAATCATTACCTGTTCTAGACCCAGGGGAGATTTTTAGTACGTTTCTACTTGCTCCCTTTTCTGCTATACGTTTTCTTTTTCTGAACAAAAATTCTCTATTTTCGATGAGTATATATGGACATACTTTCTTTCAAGCGAAATACAGTTCATTTACAAAAGTTGGCATGGCACAAATTAGCCATTATATTCCACCTTTTATCATGTGATGACTTTGTTCTTAAAAACTTCAAAGTATTAAAGTTAATATTTATATTCTTCCAGTTAAAGTAAAAGCTTTCTTGGGGCTGGTAAGATAGCTCAGGGGCATAAGCACCTGCCTGGCAAGCACAAGGTCCTGAGTTCAACTCCCAGTAGCCATGTAAAGGGAAAAATTAGGGCCGGTGAGATAGCTCAGCGGTACAAATGCCTGCTGGCAAGCGCGAGGTCCTGAGTTCGACTCCCGGTACCCACATAAAAAAAAGTTACTAAAGTAAAAGCCTTCTTGAGATGAACAGAGTCATGGTTGAGGATGCAGATTCTGGTATCAACTCCATCAACAAATAGGTTGACTCAAGTCTTAGTCCTTTAAAGACAAAATGGGATCATTGATGATACCTACCTGGATAGTTTTCTAATAGGATTGAGGGAATGATGTGTTTGAAGTAGAAGCACTGGGGTGGATCCATAAAAGGGCTCAACAGTATGCGTATCATCTCTGCCATCATCAGTATCATCATCATATTCATCATCATGATCTGGCAATGTTACAATTTAAAAAACAGAAATGAAGATTTGTTCTAGGAGAGATTGTAATCATAAACCTGAGTTAAGTGAAACCTTTAATATCTAACTTATATTTACTTTGTCCCTTAAGAATTGCTTCTGCCACAATTATAGTAGGATAATGGATTTATAGCATTTAGAAATATATTGATATTATGCTCAATAAACCTTTAATGGAAAATGCAAAAGGAGTTCAAGTTAGTTGTACCTGAACATCTGGGAACGAGAAGGAAATGAATTTGCTAAATGTATGTGAAGTTCTAAGATCTAGAAGTAGATAGAAAGGAGCTTCGGGCAGCGGCAACTGAGAAAATAAATGCCTCACTTCCTCATGAACCTCAGAAGGAGGCGGGAAGTTTCTCCACAGAGCTTGGAGAGGCACAGAGAGAGGGTCACTGTCATCATTAACGTGAGCAATGCCCCCATCTCCTGTGGTCTCCCAGAGAGCCACAAATGTATGAACTGGGACAACACAAGAACGGAGAAAATTTCACTAAAAACACACAAAGTAAAAGAACATAGGGCTATTTGGGACATTGAAGTATCTTATTTCTTAGAGAATCTAAGATAATGGATTAACTTTACAAAACTTTAGATTTTTGAGTAAGCTGGTAGGCACTTGGGGTTATTGTTATTT
Source organism: Erethizon dorsatum (assembly GCA_028451465.1). Taxonomy (NCBI): domain Eukaryota; kingdom Metazoa; phylum Chordata; class Mammalia; order Rodentia; family Erethizontidae; genus Erethizon; species Erethizon dorsatum. The sequence goes on along the minus strand of CM051828.1, from coordinate 117,908,808 downwards.
GTAATCTTATTATTGTTATTTGTAAATATTTTCATTGGATGTGCAGCTCAAGAACATTGATCAACACAAATATAACTGTATCTGAAACATTTGGATTATAGTTTTACATATAGCTAGAGTTGTACTTTTTGTACTGTGTAATGAGGAACTAAAATAAGTCAAAATAGACATAAAGGAGGTTGTACAAGAGATCTAAAATATGTTTCTGTTTTTTTTTTTTTTTCTTGGTCTTACTCCAGGATGGACAAAATCTTGTTTTTAATTACAAAAGCAATATGGGGACATTCTCTCATTGTGAATAATTTAAAATATAGAGATGTGATTAGAATAAAATGTAAAATAACTCTTTTACCTGTTCTCACTCTGTCCTTGAGGTACCCACCATCAGTTACTCTATGTACTGTCCATCTTTTGGTATGAGTGTGTGTATATAAATATATGCAACATAAGATGTAACATACATTATTAAGGAACATGCTTTGATAATTGTATAATGGATCTTTGAGGTCATTTTTAAGTTAATATATTTAGACCTCTACTTAGTATCATAAAATGTTTGTACTGTAACTTATTTACTAGTGAGTTTATATTTTCCCACATATTTTGCTAATTTAATAAATAATACAGAAACATTTTTGTACACATCACTGAGCATGTGTAAAGTAGACTTGCTAGGTCATAAGCAAGACACAGTTGTAATTTTTATATATACTGCTAAATTAGCTCCTGAGAGACTTAACCAACCTTTAATTCCATGAGTTGAGGTTGACACCAGAGAGCAGGTGAATATTATTGGGATTTAATGATTTCTTTCCACACTGTTTACAAGGTTGGTTTAGGATCTGAATTGCTACTGATCAAAGGAATGTTTGTGGAATCAGTGTTCTAAAAGCTCCTGTAATATTTTCTTCTATTTCTTCTATCTCTTCCATAATAGGTTTTACTCTTTTATAAACATAATGATGAAATCTTTTCATTTGTGTTTTACCAGATTTTTAAAAGAGAAGGCCAAGATCTGGAAGGAGTAGTTGAAAAATACCAAAGTTTTTTATGGAAGCCATAGTAATCTCACCAAATTCCATAAATATCTGGCAACTTAGCATTCAGTGAGTATTGTTTTCACTTTAAGAACTTGATGTAATTTGATTCAGAGATGACAACTGAAGAAAAGAGTAAAAGAGATTCAGAGGGCCGGTGATATGGCTCAGTGGCATAAGTGCCTGCCTGGCAAGCATGAGGTCCTGAGTTCGACACCTGATACCCATATAAAGGAAAAAAAGGGCCGGTGATATCGCTCAGCGGCACAAGCACCTGCTGGCACACAAGGTCCTGAGTTCAACTCCCAGTGCCCATATTAAAAAAAAAAGAGAGAGAGATTCTGAGATATGAACAAGGCAAAAAGACAAAAAAAAGCATGACAGTTGAATGAAAAGGCTAAAGATGTATGAAGAAGTAAGGGAAATGGAGTTAGAAGAAATCCTTAAACAACTGAAGGGCAAGCTACAAGAACCCCATGGCATGATTCCCTGGATGGCTTTGACCCAGTGGTGGGCGGGTCAACACAGGGCTCAACGCAGTGCCACCACAGTTCTTTACACAACCAGGGTGATTCTCTTGCTATGTCCTAGAAACTAAGATCAATGGATAGTAATAAAAAGGGCCACATGTAAAATCCATAATAAGTAATCAGTAATAAGCATTTAACTATTCTCACATATTATCATTTTGCATCACAGAACCTCTGTGATGTAAGAAGGGGCTAGTAGAGGCATATTCCATTTACAGGGGGAAAATTGTGATACAGAAGTGATAACTGCTTAGACAAATTGTATCATTAAGGTACAGATGACATGTACACATAAATTTAGGCTTTTGGTTCCCTATCTTATGTTTGTTCCAATATTAATATCTACCTGTTAGATCAAAGGAAAGCTTTTTTTTTTTTATGTGGGTACCGGGAGTCAAACTCAGGACCTCACACTTGCCAGGCAGGCACTTATGCCACTGAGCTATCTCACTGGCCCCAAAGGAAAGCTTTTAAGTCAATCAATCCTTTTAAATATTTCAAAACCCCTTAGCATGACCTTATTATTTCTTATAGAATTGAGCTAATATCATGTGGGTCATCTTTGCACTTTATATCAAGAGGCTTAGTTATTGAAGTTCACAAAGGACCCTGACATAGGGCAGTGTGCTTTGAAGATATCTTAACAGCGTGAGTCAGAGGAGAGTTACCCTCGGAAGACAGCCCCGGGAGAGAGAGAGAGAGTGACCGATGCCGGATGAAGGCACAGAGTATGTCTGCTTATACCTCAGAAGATTGTACTGCCAGATTTGCTAAATTCTCTCTTGTATAATTTCCCTTGGGGTGTGCTTAACTATTTCTTTTCTAGGAGCAACGATATATTTCCTTTTCTTCTGGCAGAACGGGTATTTTATGGACTTAATTTTGTTTTTCCTGAGAGTTTTAAATTTTTTTCACCAGATTTTTGGAAATCCATACTGTGTAATCTCCGATCACCTATTTTGTGCCTTCTGAGCTAGGTAACTCCATATAAACCCAGTGCAAAGGGCAAGTGGATTTTTGCCTTTTTAAGAGACCAAAGGCACATTTTTATAGCATCAATTGATTGTTACTGAATCAGAATATCTGCAATTAGGGCCAGAAAATTCATACTTTTAATATGTCTCCTCAGTGATTCTCATATATATTAAAATATGAGAACCACTAATCTAGATCATATGCCTACAGGCAGAGGGGTACTTTGCGTTGTAATATTTTATATCCTTTCTAACCCAGAACCGGCCCCAACTTTTGATAAATGTCGTTGTCCTATGGATGTGATCAAACTACTATAGTTGTCTTATAAAGTGTTCATCGTTTGAATTTTCCTGATTATTTCTTTTTGATGTCATTCACATTGTTTCCCCAAAATTCCTGTAACGTGGATGCCCGATTTCTAGGCTTGCTTGAGTTGAGGTTGAACATTTTTGCAAGAACACCTCAGATGATATTGTATACAGTATATTTCTTTTTACACGTGGGTGTTGCACATCTGGCTTTCCTCCTTCCGCTTTTGATTCCAAGGTTAAAGCGTTTATAATTAGGTTCCTCCACTATAAACTTGAGCTTCCTCCTCCTTGAGCAGTTGAGAGTAGACACTTACCCAACTCCCCGGTAGCCTTTCACCTGGGAGTTTTAAAATGGTGAATCAATAATGAAGAATTTATTTTATGAGGGTTTATAAAATGGTGATAGTCTATTATTCCTTCATTATTCTGTTTCTCTAGAGAAAGAATAATCCTTCTCGGAGGTGAATTAGAACATGTCACTCCTCCCTTACTCCCCTGTTCCTAGTAACTTCTCTCAAGTCCTCCAACCACCCCTCCGGCAGCAGCCAGTGTCCACTCTGACTTCATCTCCTTCATTCTGTCTTATCCTTACTACTCCTGCATCCTTGCTGGAAGGTAGCAAGCATTTCCATATGCACTGAGGTTCCTTCTACCAGAATGTGTTCCCCTACTTTCCCTCAACTCTTGTTTTAGGTTTCTTCTCAAATATGAATTCATCAATGGACCCTTCTGTCATTGCCTTATTTAAAATATCCATCCTTCCAGCACATTCTTGTCTCCTTTCCACTTTATTGTTTAACTGTAACACTTGTCATCAGTTAGCATGCTACGTGTTTACTTTTTCCCCTATTCCCAACCTGAATGAGACAAATTGAAGACTGAAAGGAACAGTGATGTCCAGACAGTCTAAATAGTTTTGGATATCACTCATAAAATTAATAGAGAGAAAGGAAAACAGAGTTTTGAGAGATGTCAGCTGGGAACTAGTACAAACAGCTAGATTTCATTTTTACCTGTTGAATATAAACAATCTCATAGAATACAATATCAGACAAGGTCATTCTGAGACCCCAGTGGATTAACACAAAAAGCAGACATTTCCATAATCATGACCTAGCACAGACAAAATGTGAACACCATGCAAAGCACAAAATATCCATGTACCCCTCGATCAGCTGTTAGAACTACTGCTTGCTCACCAATGAGAGCTTTTGTTCTGCTACTACTCTTCTTCCTCCTAGACATTAATTATCAAGATACCTATACGAGTTTCCTGTAGCTGCTGTAACAAATTACCATAAACTGGTGGCCTAAAATAACGTAAACCTCTTCTCTTGCAGTTCTTGAGGGGACAGGTCTGAAGTCAAAGTGTCAGCCTGGCCATCTTTCCTTGTAAGACTCTAGAGAAGAATTCTTGTCTCTTCTAGCTTCTGCAGGTTGCTGACATTTCTTTCTTGAAGGCGTATAATTCCAATCTCTTCATCTGTATCCACATGACACTGTCCTATTATTTCCAACTTAAATCGCCTTCAATGATGATTTTTAATGACATGTTTGATTGCATTAAAGCTCCATCTGGATAATCTAGAGTAATTCCTCCATTTCAAAATCTTTAATTTAATCACATTTTCAAAGGGATTAGCACCTAAATATCTTTGGAGAAGGTACATTGTTTAGAAAATTGCATACCCTACTACACTTCTAGACATGACTCAACCCAGAACAAAGCATGTCTTTCTTGAGCCAACATGTCCTTTATGCTCTGGACAAAGTCATTTACTAGAAGTCAAAATATTATGACAACTGTCTCCTACTCTCTTTTAAATGACATACCTTGCATTTCCTCAGGTGATGTGGTCTTTTTTGTTGCAAACAAGCAATAAAGCCAGCTTTGTATGATATAGGTGGGTTTGTGGAGTTCCTGGCCGGTGGGTGTGGGCGTTAATATATATACGCTTGTTTTTATCCATGTAATACTAGACCTCAGTACAGTATTTCAATTGTTGTAGGTTTTTTTTATTCTTTAAAACAAATGAGCAGCACATCTAAGTTAGTAGTTTCCACAGGGCATGGTTGTTGTCATTAAAAGAATCTTCGCAATTTTTGTATAATTATAACACATTTGAAGGCATTTTATTCTTTTAAAGAATCACACATGATTGTCCTGGTTTCTGCTATTAGATATAATTTAAGTGTTCCTACATGCTTGGATCAGAAGTACAAAATATTAAACTATTTTTAAAACTTTTTCTGGAAGTTAAAGCTTATCTTTCTCATGTATTGCCTTGGATAAAAGACAGAGGCCATTATTAGAAATGACATTTTGTATGAAGTAATGCATTATTTCTCACACCTGTAGTTTTTTCTTAGAACTTTCATCACCTGACATGACCTCCCAGTAAAGGCTTTTGAGAACTATACATCTTTGAGGTGTGTATATTAAATTCAGTCACAGAAATGTATTTTAAGACAAGACACTGGCACAGATGTTTAAGAACATTGCATTAGTATGACAGTATGGGTAAAGACATCTGTATAAAACAAGATGACAAACATTATATTCAATTAACTAGAAGTGCTGTAAATTTAGGAAAGCTATAGAAGCTATAGATTTTTGCAGGGCATATACATGGGAATACCCATTTTAAATCATTGCATATAAAAGATAAACAATTAGATGTGTATTGTAGGTAGTTTTTGCTTTTCTCCAGGATAGGGGTGGTGACAGTATTTACTTTCTCACTTTTGCTAAATTATTTCTGCAATCATTTACTTAAAAATACTTGAGGATATACAGTGTGGTGAATGTACATACATGTACACATGTACATAATGTGTATGCATACATAATGTGTATGTATACACATTAATCTGTACCTTAAGACCATTAATATTGGGCCGGTGAGATGGCTCAGCGGCTTAAGTGCCTGCCTTGCAAGCGCGAGGGCCCGAGTTCGACTCCCGGAACCCACATACGAAAAAGGGGCCGGTGATATCGCTCAGCGGCACGGGCGCCTGCTGGCGCGCGAGGTCCTGAGGTCGACCCCCCGGTACCCACAAAAAAAAAAAAAAAAAAAAAAAAAAAAAGACCATTAATATTTGGATATCTTTGATGGTTAATCATGATTGTCAAATCGACAGGATTGAGAGATGCCTAAAAATTAGTGAAACACACTTCTGGGTGTGCCTGTGAGCATGTTACCAGAGGCAATTAGCACATGGGTCAGCGAACTGAGGGCAAAAGGCCCACCCTGAACATGTGTGAAACCCTCCAATGGGCTGAAGTTCCAGATGGAACAAAAGTGTATGAAAAATGAAGCACATTCATGTTGCCAAACTCCATTCTTCTTGAGAAGGTGTTTCTGGTCCATTGTCCTTGGGTATCAGACTCTAGCTTCTTAAGGCTTTTGATGATGTGAATTCACAACCACAGCTCCTCAGATGTCTTCTAGGCTGGCAGCCTCAGGCTGGGGGATGCATCAGTGATTTCTTTTGTTCTGAGGTTTCAGCTTTCTGAATTAAGAAGCTACTGGCTTCCCCAGCTCTCCCACTTGCAGGTGGACATGGTGGGACAATCCAGCCTCTGGTCATGTAAGCCAACCTAATAACTAATAATAACACACACATATATAAAATGGTGAATGTTTAGATTAAAAAATACACTAAAAGACATAGCCATTAATCCCCCAATACTCCCCCTCACTTTGAGCACACGTATCCCATTGCTCTTGCCACTTTGTGAAGCACCGCTGCAAAGTCCTCCTTTGTGACTATGTTCAGGAGATGTGATAAAAAATATCGTGAATGCTGCTGCTGAGTGCCATCTAAAAGAAAGGCAAACTCATCAAAATATTACAGTATGTCCTCATTTACCTCATTCACTGTATCTTGTGCTACGTGACTTCTGGCCCATCCATGAAATCAAAATGTCCATGAAGTCAAAATGACCATAAAAGACAGATGGTTTGTGTTGATGCAGGACACTGAAGCAGTCACGGCAGTACAAATAATGACCTTCACAAAAGAGGATTTCCAGGATGCTTAACAAGTTGGCAATTATAGTGTGATAAGCATGTTTGAAGCAAGGGGGCATATTTTGAGAAGGATTATTGGTAATATGTCTCTAATACTTTTTATTTAAACACACCATATTTTCAGATCAACCCTAATGCACACATATATTTATTTCATACTTAAAGACATAATATATATTCCATTTTTCTCTTCCTTTAGAGAACTTGGACTCATGCAAGAACCCTGTGTTGCAGAGGGTCCAACAATTTATGCTACAAATATCTATGGTACAGTGTTTAAGATCTTTGAATACTGTTATCACATTCTATATCAAAAGTTTTGCTGATCAACATAGGAGTTGCTAGAAATAAAGTGTTTTGTTGCTTGGCTAGGAATATTGTAGTGGTCATGACATCAAACTGCCGTAGTTAACAGATTTGTATCTATGAAATTTTTCCATTTAGACTTTTGTTAAAACCATCGGTGACACTTGGAAAGCACATCAGTGGTTAAGCATTCTTTGAAACATTTAAATCCAAGTCTGTGAGGATTAGGATTGGGTACTGTGGGCTTATCACCACTGCTATGGCTACAATTGCATAAAAGAAAACTTGCATTATTGAAAACCAGACCTATTGTAATTCATTGTAGATGAGCTAATAGAAAACTGGTAAGTGGTAAGTTGATCTGAAATTGAGGAAATACTGGTATTGTTGACTGATGAAGGTAAATCTGTTTAATATATAAGAAAAAAAAAAGACAGAGAATACTGACATGTTTTGAAATATAGAAGAGGGAAAAACAAGTTAAGAAAATAAAAAGCTCTCTAAAACCCAGCTGACAAGCAGATAAAAGGGTGCTACCTTGTTAATCTCCAACTAGTTTACACATTATCCAGGAAAATACAGAAATCAGCCAGGAAATGCTACATGACACAGAGGAGTGTAGATGCAGAGTAAGGAAGAAAAAAGATATCATACCAGACTAGACAGTTAGGAGAAAAGAAAAGAGAAGAGCTTCTTTTACAGAGGATATGCAAAAGATGATGGTAACTTGGGAAATACTTAGTTTCCCAAGGAAGGGACAGACATGTACTTAAGAAGCTCACTAAGGGGAGGCTGAATACTTACTGGCAGACTAAAAGTTTGATCCACAGCTAAACCAATCTTATTGGCAAAAAAGGAAAAATACTGTACAATTCATATAAACATTGAAGAAGCAAGCCAAGGTTGGAACGGTTTATTAAGAGACAAAATACTTACTTAAACTTGAATGGTGCAATAATCCCTGAAAAATCAGTCCTAGTGGAGTAAATTATATTGTTTTTGGAATTATCTTACATAGAAATGAGGGATAACATATTATGGGATACATATAGAACTTAGATTTTAATAAAAGACATGCAATTAGAATTCTTAGAAATACTAGCTTAGCCCTAGCCATTCAACAAAATAAATGGAGCATTACGTTGAGTTCAAAGAGAGTTGGAAAGAATTAGTAGAAAATATTACAAAAATAATACGAGGTCTAAATATATTTATAGAATCAGGGAGAAAATTGCTTGAACATGACAAAAGGTAGCATAGTTATTAATGTAAATCTGCTCTACCCTATTATGCCCATGAAGTCAGAGAAACAGAGACAATATTGAAACAAGAAACTCTAACACATAATGGAAGATCCTAGAACTTAGTGATTGGATAAATTTTACCTAGAGAAGTAAAGCCCTCCAAACTAACTCTTCTGTCACACAAATGTTAACCATGATTTTTTATAATAAGCAGGAAAAGTATCACATCTTTTTATTCCTTACACTTACAATAGTAATGAAGCTCATGATGAGGCTCATGTTTACCAAAACCTTGGAAATTTCTAAGTAAGGTAAGAACTAGAGCTCGATGCTACAGTGTCCTCAATTATAAGCAGTCTGGGTGGCAATATCAAGGAGAAGTATCAAATTTTTTCATGTTTTCAAGAGTTTGGGCCGGTGAGATAGCTCAGCGGCATAAGCGCCTGCCTGGCAAGCACAAGGTCCTGAGTTCGACTCCTGGTACCCACATAAAGGGAAAAAAAAAGTTTTACATGATGGTTAATGGACTTTCCATATGGTCAAGTACCTTAAAATAGTCTCTAGTAATACAAAAACAGTTTAGAGAAAGAACTAAAAAATGTCTTGAGAGATCAATACAAATGTGGGCATGTGATCTACCAAAACAGTAAAAGAGGCACTTCCAAAAAACAAGTGGACAGGATGTTCTTGCTGCAGGCATAAAGCCTATTTAAAACTGGCTGGACTTTCAGAGATAGTGCTGACATGGAACATTTACATAGACGTGTCAGGAAGAAGACAAGGGTATAGATGGTCTTTCAGGCACAGTTCTTTCAAGAGTAAAGGTCAAAAATGACATATGTTTGTGAATATTAAACACGTTTAAAAGGCAGTAGTAAAGAGTCCAGTGTGACAGTTGACTCATGTTTTTTTAATAAATTTGATGTCCAAGTTCTCGAGGACTGTTTCCCAGGAAACAATCATGAGAGGATTACATTACGACCTTTGTCAAACTCAACAAAATCTGTTTTTTTTATTGCCACTGACTCAAAATGAAGTAGGGAAACTGCATATGTTCCTTAGCTGTGCCTGGCCAGAAGAAAGTCAAGAGAGTTGGACAAACTGTATGCAAGATATAAAACCTCTGACTTTGGAATTTGACACAAGAACTTATTATAGGGCAAAAATTATGTTGGAATGGGCCAATAGTTGGTGGGTTTTAAACATCCCACAGGAAGTGGCCCTGATAAGGAAAAAATTGAAAGGGCTACTACAAGAGATATGCAACTGAGTCTAAGAGTAAATGGGCAACAGGTTTCAACTTCGTATTAGAAATTTAGATGAGAAACCACCAAAAGGTACCACTACAGAGCCATAGGTAATGGTATCTGCAGAAGTGGTCAAAAGAACTCTAACCAGGCATATTTTGGAAGAAAAATTCTCTAATGACCAGAAAGGCCCATGAGGTTGCCAAAATATTTAAAAGATCATTGAATGGAATTTTTCCCAGCCAAAGTCAAGGAAGGTTAAGGAATTAATCCTCTAACAAACTTTGTTTCTTCAACAAAGTAGGAAGATTACTGAAAGTATCTTAAAAAGTGCCCATTAGACCAAGATCAACCAAAAGCCTCCAATTATCTAACCCACTGGAATGCTAGTATGGTAAATAAATAAATAAAGTGAGTAAGTAAGTACGTAAGGTTTTTTTTTTTTTTTTCTTTCTGTGGGTACCTGGAGTCAAACTTAAGGCCTTGTGTGCCAGTAGGCGCCCATGCCGCTGAGTGAAATCACCGGCCCTTTATTTGTAATTGGGTTCCTGGAGTTGAACTCAGGACCTTGTGCTTGCCGAGCAGGTGCTTATGCCGCTGAGCCATCTCACTGGCCCAGTATGTAAGTCTTGTCAAGGAATTTGAAGCAGTGGTAGAGACAGAATTAGGAATAAGACATTCCATTAAAAGCAGCCAACTTCCATGAGGTAAATATTAGTAAGCCAAAGATAAATGGACCTTAAAATGGAATGGATAACTTTGAACATTATCTTTTTGTAATTATTTGGTAACTGACTTTGAGAATGTCTGTAATATCGATAGTATTTATTGACAAGCTTTGTGACCTATTGGGAAATTTTCCTTAATTTGTGATAAATGTGACTAAGCAATAACTTACTGTGTGGGTCCTATCCTAGTGTTGGTATGGATACTTAGGCTGGCTCCTTTGTGTCTATCTATGCGACATAGGTTAAAGCTGTACCTATAAACACTTCCCATGTGTTGTGGTGATCCAAAGGGGCCACACTACCTTAATTTCATCATCATCACAACAAAACACACATATCTAATAACACAAGTTTGTGTACAATCACAAAAGCTCATCTCTTCATTGTGGACAAAGTGAACTGTTTAGATAAAAGACAAAGACCAGATATTATGAAGAGCTGTCACGGACACCCTTATTATTTCTTTCTGAAAAACAGGCCCATCCTATATATAAACATGGATAGGACTGTTACAGCTTAGATTCAAAGAGTTATAAGTTTAATGCAGGTAATAATCTGAATTATCCAGTCAAGGAAGAAAGTGCCATTTTATCTTGACACTAATTTTGTAAGCACATTTCATATATTTTATCATAAATTTTGTTCTGTTTGGAATGACTAACTGTGTATCAAGATACTGACTGATCAAAAGGGAGCTTTTTTATTATAAATTAAATATCCAAGATCGTTAACAAATCAGAAATGAAAAATTCCATTCAATTGAAGTGTCACACTCCAGAAAATCCAGCAACTCTCAGGACAACTTTGGAAAATGCCTTTAGTTTTCAACTGACAAAACGAAAATCACCATACATTGGCAGTCAAGGAGTTTCAGAGCCAAGTATGTAAAGATTCTACCCCATTTTGTTCAAAATGTAGAATTATATGCTTATATTTATTCATTCAGCCATTAGTTTATCTAACAAATATAGTTGTGTGCTTAACTGTGTGCCAGGCCTTTTTTGAGTACTGGAAAGCAGGAAATAGTAGATCGCAAAAGTTCTTATCTGCATGAAATTTATAATTCTGATAAATAGGAGAGACAGATGATACATTTGCAACCATGTGAAATAAACAGTGCATCCTTTGGTGTGAAGTAGTAGGGAATGAGGGCTTGGAGATTCAAATTTGAGATAGTCTGGTCCAGAAATACCTCCTTGAGGAAAAAATTAAGCCAGTGTACATAAACAGTAAAGCTTTTTCTTTATTACTCCTAAATATCAGAATCAGATACAGAAATGTTTCATCTAGACATTTTTAATTGGTAACTGGGTGATAGGAATCTGATCTAAATGCATATAATGGAAATAAATGGAAATTTTTTCTAGGAATTGTGTTAAAGATGATGCCTGTAATGATAGTTTGGCCAGGTAACAATTAGCAATAAAGATCACCAAATAAACATACTTCTGTGTCCTATAATCCTATTTTGATAATGTCACTTGAATCAGGAAAAAATTAGCCCAAGTGTAAAGCACTACCATATTGGTGGGACATCACATGGATATGAAAGTCATTCTGAAAATCTCAAATCATAGTGCACCCAATTTTTTAATCAACAAAATCTTTACTGGAGCATTTCAGGGACTATACAACCTTCAGGACCAACTAGATTTAAAGGCCACACTATACATTAAAATGCTTACATGGGTAGGACTGTTACAGCTGAGATTCACAGAGTTATAATTTTAGCACAGGTACAAGACATTGGCAATTTTATTTCATTTACAAGTCTCCGAGTCTCTTAACAATAAAAAACTTAATCAGACATCAAACCTCAGACATCAAACACATCAGAATGAGACCATGATGTGCTAGAACTCCCTGGAAACCCCATTTGACTGTCAAATTCCATTCTTAATTTTCACAGCACCTATTCTTAAAGAGTCACAAACTTGCAGAGAATCTGTAATAGTTTCCTTACACACAGATCCTGTCTGTTATCCTATGGTCTGTTTCAAGTGTTATGCTGGTTAGCTTAGAGAAGGTACTTTATATAAATTAGGATTTCAGCAAATCATCAAAAAAAAAAAAAAAAAGATGAGAGCTCATAATAACAAAGAGGAATGGATGATCTTTAAGGCTATTTTATAACAGAGCATCCTGTAGTTTTATGGGGATGATTTCTTGGCAGGGATGTTGTATCTCTGGTGTTCATACTTTAATGGCTATTGGCTGTTTAAATTATTTTTGAGGCCATAGAGAAAAGCAAAAGTTGGCCAGTTCAGACGTACAGGGATGACACCAGAGGTGTTAAAGCAAGTTGGAAGTGAATGTTAGCACTCGAATATTACAACCTTGTGGGAATCAATCCAGTATTCAATAAATGATATAATTGAAACCTTTAAGACAGAACTTGGGAATAGCCTGGCATAAGGGTGGTATTAAATGTACTGAGTACCTTTCTGCATTGGGGTGTGTGAGATTTGGAAAGAAAAGTGGCTGAGAAGTGTAGATATTAAGGATAATTTCAGTAACAACACAAAACAAATTAGGGATATCATAAATATAATTATTTTTTCCCAGAGAGTTATTGCAAAACAGACCCAGAGAGAATTGTAAATGGGACAGCACTGATTGGCAACATGGAATTAGACTTCAATAAACGAAGAGTTCTGAAAACTAAGTTTCAATGTAATTAAATGAAGTGAATGAAACAGTTATCCTGCCTCTCTGATATTCTAGTAGGTGTATGGCCACATAACTTTGTCAAGAAAATTCTACTTTCAAGAGTCCAGGTAGTAGTATAGAATCAATAACCGAACTGGAAAACACAAATGTGCTTCTCAATCACTGACATATAATGGTAAAAATATTTTATGAAAAGACAGTATGTGATACCAAAATAGTGCTAATCAATTACATCTGATTGAAAGAGAGATGCACAAATTTACAATGGAGGGATAAAACTCCTGTATCTTTATACTGTGTTCAACTCTTGCTTTGGTAATAGTGAAATGATTATATATTTATTCATGGTGTTACACAACATAAGGCAAAAATTATCATCTTTTATTTGCTTATGATAAAGATGCTCACCATCAATCTAAATGTGTTCCTATGTTTAATTTTACAGGATTTACACTGAATACAGAAAAATACTTCCAATATTCTCACTTTCTGATATTCATAGTCTAGTATCATCCCCTTCCAATGAGTGGCCTAAACTTAGTGACTTACTTTTAAAGAACAAAATTCAATGAAGTTAAAGGGCTGTAATTTTTAAGACTGAGTTCCAAACATACTGTAGCTTTCTCTCTCATTTTTTCACTCTGATGGAAGTCACTTAAGATGTTTTGAGTTGTCCTGTGAAGAAATCTTCACAGAAACAAACTAAGGGGGTTCTTCTGCAAAGAGACCCAAGGACTGAGACCCACAACCCATGAAGAACTGAATCCTGCCAATAATCATGGGAACGATTTTGAAAAAGGAACCTACCTAGTTACATTGTGTCCAAATTCCCATTGCAGAAAACCTGAGATAACAAATGCTTGCTGTTTTAAGATGAAAATTTTGGGATACTTTGTTACACAGCAGTAGAGGCCAATTAATAGCACGAGGAAGAATTCAGGCAAATTGGGATGTTGGGATAGCCTACAAAATGCAATTATCATGCATTCTGCATCAAATCCAAGCTTCATAGCCAAAGGGACTGTCAAACCTTGAAAAAACATAAGATACAATATACTGATTTAATTTTCACAGGATAAAGACAAGAGATATTTTTGAGATAATTGAAATAATGAATATGGATTGTGTATTGAAATATATTAAGAAATGATTCATGTTGTTTAAGATACTGTTAGTTTGGCTGTATGAGAAATGTTTTCTCAAGTATATATATAAATATTTAAAGGTGAAAGATATTTTATAAAGTATTTTATACTTAAGTATAATAAAACAATAAGCTGATGTGTTTCAATTCATTTGATCATCAGTTAGCATTTGAAGTACCTTAATTGTATATCTTCATTCTAGTGGTAGCCACAAATAATATTACAGAAGCCTATACAAGGTGGTTTATTGTTAGCTAATGAGTTCTTAGAAAATAATTTTTATTGGGGAAGTATAAGTGATAATGAAAGACATTTGTTCAGTTAGGTTGAGTATATGTGGTTCACCATCATTGTATGGAAATGGAATATGAGATATTCATGGAAACCAGATGCCAAGTACCTTCAGAGCAGCATTTGCGGGATAGATTCCCTGGTTCCCTTAATAGCCCTGTCCATCGATTGAGCTGACTGTTTTTCTCGTGCACCCAACATAGCATCAGTTTCACAGTGGATACATCATAGCATCTGTCTTGGGTTGAAATTATAATTTCAATTTGAGGATGGAAATTTCCTGGGCTTATAAATACAAGGTTTTCATATTTACTTTTGTTGTAAAAACAATCTACCTGGTATCTAGATTCTGGAGGAGGGGTTGTATGATGCCCAGCTCTTTCTAATTGCTACCTGATACCTGTATTAGTCGAAGTTCTCCAGGGAAACAGAACCAATAGGATTCATTAAGTACATTAAATGAAAGAGGATACGCAATAGGAATTTTCATTTTATTATTGAGACTGATAAGTCCCACAATATGCTATCTACAGCTGGAAGTCCAGGAGCTAGTGGTATAGCTCAATTCAGGTCTGAAGTCCTGGGAATTAGAAAAGCCAGTGGTAAAACTGTCCATCTTACAGTGAAGGCCTGAGAAATGGGGGAGCCAATAATATAAAGCCTGCCATCTGAAGGCTAGAAAACCTGGAGTTCTAATGTCCAAGAGCAGATACAGATCTGTGTACCAGCTCCAAGAGGAAATGAACTTGCCAGTTCTTCATCTCCTTTTTGTCTGTGTGAGTTCTTAATGGATTGGGTGGTGCCATCCACACTTGGTAGAGCACATCATTTTCATTCATTGTAGGAAAAATACACATAGACATATCCAGAAATAATATTTTACCAACTAGCTGGGTATTTCACAGACTAGTTGACTTGACCTCTAAAAATATTCAACACAATGCCAATTGTGAAAGATTGTTATTATCTGTTAAGTATTTGGTTTTCTCTTTAGTAGCAGAGACATAAGACTTGCTTTTGGTAATAAATGTGACCCATGCAACTTCCATGTCATAGCTCTCAGAGACAGTGCATAATTCATTAGACACATTCTCTTTCAGTTCCTCTGATAATACAGAAGGACATGGCGAGGTGATGTTTCTGCGTGGTCCAGCACCCTACTGACCACAAGGACAGAGATCTTTTGTTAATGCATACACGTAGATGATAACAATGAAAAGTAAACTGTATTGTTTATATACACAGGTTTTTTATTACATTTCATAATTTTGCCTCTCCGGACGGGTCCAGAAAACTTTATTAAATGGAATTATTCACTAGTTGGTGGCTGAAAGGAGTTGCAAAACCAGTTCACAGTGAATGGACAATGAAACTTGGAAATGAACAAATTTTAAAGTACTTGAAAGGATTGGAAGAATAGCAGAAAGAATTGGTTCCTAATAATTTCTATTGCAGGAATCATTTCCTTTCCTTCAGACACTATGACTTCCTCTGACCCTTTTTCCATTTAACTAAGAAAATATGAAGCATTAAAAACAATTTACATATGTATTTACCACCAACTTTGTCTGCCATTTAGCCTTTACTCACTGACTTTGTCTTTCTTATTTCTATTAGACCAGCCATTCACTTGTGTGAGTTCAATCTGTATTTGTGCTCTGAGTCCCTTCCCTTCTGACCTCCTCAAGTTCAGCAATTTTCCTGCCTTTCTTGATGTCATTAATTTCTCCCCTTCTGCCAATTCATTATCTTCAGCATTGAATGTGGTTCTTGTCTCCTATGCTGGACTCCTGTTAATAGCCTCCTGGGACATCTTGGTGCCACCTAAGTGTGCAATGTACTGCTGTGGTACCATGCTTTGTATGAGTGGTCAGTCTATTTGAACTGTTAACTATCTCCTTCCTGAAAATACAAGCACAATTTGTCTCCCAAACTATTCATCTATGAAAATATGTGCAAATATTACCTCTGTGAAAATTTGATTTCTCCCAAGTAGAATTAATTTTTCCTTGATTTTCCCACAGTCCTCCTTTCATTAAATAATCCACCATCTATTTGGTGGCTACTAGATGCCAGATAGTAAAGAAGATGTTGTTGAGGAAATGTGGGTATATTTGGTGAAATAGTCATATACACAGAAAATATAAAGCAGTTATCCTAAGTATGCTTTAGATCAAATTCTAAGTGTAATCTCTTGTGGATAACAATAGAGAAATATTGTTTGAATACTTTTAATATTTATTTTATCTCTCTATTTATTCATCATTCATTGTAGCATAAATGTTAGTGTATATAAAAGCTTCCTTTACTCACTATGGGTTTATTGAATATTGATTGAGACCATGAGGTTCATACTGAAACAGATACAATGTTAAATTCTTTTCTTCTAATTATTATATTTTGTTGCCTCATTAAAACTTGGATTTAAAAAGGAAAGAAAAAAAAACTAATGGAATTATGAATGAAAAAAATGAAATCACAGTGAACGTTGGTAAAATCCAGAAAATTATTAGCAACTACTGCACAAATATATATGCCAAAAATTGGTGAACTCAAAAGAAATGGAGAGATTGCTACATATGTATGAATTGGCAAAACTGAACCAAGAAGACTTAAAAATCTTGAACACTCCAATAACAGGCAATTAAATAGAAATAGTAATAAAAAAATAAATCACAAACTAAGGAAAGCCCAGGATTTGATGGATTCATAGCTGAATTCTACAAGAACTTCAGGGAAGATCTAACATCAACACTCCTCAAAATTTTTAATGAAATTAAAAGGGAAGGGGTGGTTCTAAAATCATTCTTGGAAACTAACATCTTGATCCCCAAACCAGACAAGGATCCAACCAAAAAAGAGAACTATAGGCCAATTCTCTAATGAACATAGGATGCAAAAATTCTTAACAAGATATGGCAAACAGAATGTGGCAAACAAATCATCAGAAAGATAATACACCATGATCAAGTAGGCTTCATACTAGGGATGAAAGGATCGTTCAACATATGCAAATCAATAAATGTAATTCATCACATAAACAGAAGCAAGGACAAAAATCACATGATCATCTCAACAGATGCAAGAAAAAAAGTGCCTTTGATAAAATCCAAAATCCATTCATGATAAAAACCCTGAAGAAAATAGGTATAGAAGGTCCATATCTCAGCATGATAAAAGCCATTTATGGCCAACCTATTGCCAACATCATATTAATGGGGAAAACTAAAAACCTTCCCTTTAGAATGAGGAACAAAACAAAAATGTCCATTATCACCACCCCTGTTGAACACAGTCCTTGAAATATTAGCCAGAGCAATCAGGCAAGAGAAACAAATAAAAGGGATACATATAGGAGTGGATAAATTTGACATATCATTATTTGCAAATGACATGATCCTTTACTTACCAGATGCAAAAAGTTCCACCAAAAAACTACTAGAATTTATAACCAAATTCAGCAGTGTAGCAGGATACAAAGTAAACACACAAAAGTCAATACATTCTTATATACTAAAAGTAAGCTTACTGAAAAAAACAATTAGGAAAACAATATCATTCACAATAGCATCAAAAAAATTAAATACTTAAATATTAACAAAACTGGGGAAGTGAAAGACGTCTACAATGAAAATGACATCAGACTGAAAAAGAAAACTGAAGAGGACATTAGAAAATGGATAAATATCCCCTGTGCCTGGATAAGCAAAACCAACATAATCAAAATGGCTATGCTCCCAAAACTTGTACACAGATTTAATGCAATCTCAGTCAAAATATCAACATCATTTCTCGGAGAGCTAGAGGAAACAATTATAAAATTTATATGGAACTAGAAAAGACCCAGAAGAGCAAAAGCAATCCTGGGTAACAACAGCAAAGCACTTAGCATCACAATCCCAGGTTTAAAGTTATATTATAAAGCTACAGTGATTAAAACAATATGGTACTGGCACAAAAACAGGCATGTGAATCCATGGAACAGAAGAAAGAAAAAATAACCCCAGGAACATACAGTTACTTTGTCTTTGACGAAGTAGTAAAAAACATACATTGGGGAAGACAGGCTGTTTAATAATGGTGCTGAGATAACTGGATATCTATGTATAGAAGGTTGAGTCTAGATACATATATCTCACCATGTACTAACTTAAAATCTAAACTGATCGAATACCTAAATGTTAAACCTGAAGCACTTAATCTTCTGGAAGATAAAATAGGTGCAACTCTTGAAGACATAGACACAGGGAAGGACCTTCTGAGCAGAACTCCAGGGGCACGAGAAAAAATACAGAGAATAAACAATTGGGATCATATCCAATTAAAAAGTTTCTGCACGGTGCAGAAAACAACCAACAGAGAGAAGAGACAATTTTATGTTTTGGGAAAGATTTTTGCCAGCTATTCCACAGACAGAGAAGTAACATCAAGAATATATAAAGAACTCAAAGAAATTAGAGCCTACCACAAATAAAAGGCCCTATCAAAAAATGAGCAGCTGACATGAATACACGTCTTAGAAAAAGAAGTACAAATGGGCAATAAATACAGGAAAAAATGCTCATCATCTCTGGTCATCATAGAAAATGCAAATTAAAACTACACTGAGGTACCATCTTACCCCAGAAAGAATGGCTGTCATCAAAAAGTCTAAAAATTACAAATGCTGGTGAGCATGTGGGGGGAAGAGGAACTCTAGTACATTGTTGGTGAGTATGGAAACTAGTACAACCACATTGGAAACAGTATGGAGATTGCTCATAAAACTAAAAATAGAAACTCCATTTACCCAGCTAACCCTCTCTTAGGTATCTTCCCAAAAGAGTTGAAATCATTATATTACAGTGATAAATACATACCCATGTTTATAGCAGCACAATTTATAATAACTAGGTATTAGAAACAGCGTATATGTCCATCAACAGATGAATGGATAAGGAAAATTTGGCATTTATACAGAATGGAGTACTGCACTATCATAAAGAAAGATAAACTTGAGGGGTTCACAGTAAATGAATGCAACTTGAGAACATAATGTTAAATGAAATAAGTCAGGCACACGTGTTCAAATGTTGCATGGTTTCTCTTATATGAGGAAAGCAATATATACATATACATGTATATATATATATATATATATATATATATATATATATATATATAAATAGAAGAGATGAATAGGAAGTAGGGAGGAGTTCAAACATTTCCCCAAATTGCATATTCCGTTGTTTTAAAATATTTCAATATATATGCTAATTTGTTTCATGCATATTAAAAGTTTATTTTAGTTCATTGAAAAGAAAGTTTGTGCTATTATCTGTTTCTTTTTTGTAAGAATCTTTTTGGTTTATGTCTTGTACTGATAAATTACTTTGAAGATGATACACAGTGTAATAACTATTGTTATTCTCATATTTGGTTACAAAAACATTTTCTATTTTTCCTAAAATAAAAACCTTGGATTTCTTAATTATGCAAAGTACCATAATTGTAGAAAGGATCAAACGTGTAATCACTTATCAGTTTTAAGAAACTATTTTACATGGAATAGGTCTCCCATAGCCATTTGCCATTACTGACATTATTAATATTATTTTATTGTTATCACAATGTTTATTTTCATAAGCCTTGTGCAATATCTGGCATGTAGTAGATACTCAATAAACATGTGATGAATGAATAAATGGATGAGTACATGCATGTGCTCACGTGACTTTAATTTTCTCTATAGGAATTTAGTTTCACACTGCTCTGTTGAAGAAAATGGTTAAAAACTTAAAACATAAGCTTATATTTTATTAGCGTATGTTTCCAGTACATAATAGTTATGTTTGTTTTTGGGAAATAGAGCCCATTAGGAATGGAAGCTAAGTTCAGGGAGATTTAATGATCAATTCTAGCATTTTCTAGAAAGAACAGCTAAAGGATTTTGTAAGCAGTTGCACAATTGTGAGTTGGCCATAAAATATACAAAATATCACCACGTTCTCATATACGTCCTAGAAAACATTTTCTAAATTGGTAATTTCCATTTATAGCTATCCTGGAGTTTCTGTTCATAGCCTGTTCAGTGTACTGTAATCTCCTGGTAGAAGACTTTTTTCCCACCTTAGGCCATTATTTTGTCTTGAAACCTACCAGGCACTCCAGAAAGACACACAGTAGTTAACTGGATGCAAAATCTCCTTGGTGTCAACTGAAAGACGGTAGACCCCACTGGCCTTCTACAGAAATGGAAGCATTTGCCTCTCTGTGGCAGACAATTTTGAGTTCATCCATCAGAATCTGGCACCTTCTACTCTCTCTTTTTCCCTGGCAGGATACGAGATGATCCCAGTTGAAAGATCATCAAAAACATTTTTTTTTCCTTTGACATTTCAGATTCATTACTAGCCTGTGGCAGAAAAATCTAGTTATTCAATAAAATTTTATGCTTTCTTACAGAAAGTACGGTTGTTTCCCAGACAAATGCTACATTTGCCAAGCTGCATTCCATTAGGGTAGAGCCATATGACTGGTTCAAGTCAGTGGAAAAAAAAAAAGTGATGTGTGCCACTCTGGGATGAGAAGAATAAGAAAGTGCCAGTTGATGGACTGCAGACACCAGGAGGACTTAGGAAGCCATGTGTTTAAGATGACAGATTCTCCTTCGGCCGGAGTCCTTGAACAGTGGAACAAACGAGCCCACTGTAATCCCCCCAACCCTGAGTACTCATTTGTCTGTCACAGGAGAAATAAATTATTGGGTTAACTGACTGGCATTGGGACTTTTTCAGCTCTGGTAACCATTCTCTTAACTTTTATACCATACTCCCTATTATTTATGTGCCAAAATAAAATAGCCTCAAGGAGTTCATTACATGCAGGAGCAATCTGTGACAACTGAGTTACTCTTAAAGCCACTGGACAAAACACTTTTTTGGAGTTATTTGGGCCAGTATTTAAAAATGACTTCTACTAGTTCTTTACTCTGAAACCTTTCTAGTTATGGTAGGCAACGCAAGCTCCAACAATCAACAACTTCAAATCTTAGTGACTACCTTCCACGAAGGAAGGAAGATTAATTTCCTCAAAATACAAGAAAAGTTTAATACATTTAGGAACTGTACCTTCATCTTCTATGCAATCCACAAGTCTACCCTTCACGTCAAGACTTGATTAAACTAGGATGGGAAATTCCCTGGCTTCAAACATTCCTTGAATCCTAGTTCAAAGATTGCCATTATGAAAAAAGGTATGCTATTGTTTAGATCCAAAATGCTGCCCCCCGCCAACTCTCATATGTTTAGAGATAGGACTTTTTTTCTGATCTAAATTTGTTTTATTGGTTACATTTTAGATATACAGAATGATCACATTCATCATAGAGAATTTGTACCTGTACATGATATAACTTGATTCTTTTTTTCCCATTCTCCTACCTTCCTTTCAACCCCTCCTCCCCTCCCCATTTACAAAAGCTTTGGTTCCATTTTTCCTTCTTTTCTTACTTTTATTACTTTTCCCTTCTTTCCTTTCTCCCCTCCCCTCTCTTGTTCCACTCCCCATTTGAACATTTTCTTCATAGAGATAGGACATTTGGAAGTTGATTAGATTGTGGGAATGCTATAATCTTTTGTGGGTTAATCCATTCATAATTCACGCTTAATATGCTATCAGGAGGCAGGGCCTGATTAGAAGTGGATCACAGGGGTCATGACCAGGAAGGATGTCTTCTTGTCCCAGACTCTGAACTTCTCTCATTTAATGGCTGCCATGGTTGAGCAGCTTTCCTTTGGCAAGTCCTTCCACCATCTATTTCTGCTTGGACCCAGATGACCAAGGACTGAACCCTCTGAATCTGTGAGTCAAAATAATACTTTCCTCTTTTAAGTTTCACATTTTTGGTATTTTGTTGCAGTGATGGGATGGTGACTAAAATAGGTTATAATCCTTGTTTTCGTCAGAACCTATGTTTTCAAAAGGTATTGCACAAAAATAAAAAACAACATGTGTTCCTACTTCAAAAGATTTAGATAATGTTCCTGATATTGTCTGTTGCATTTACAGTCATGGAATCACCAAACCTGAATGAATGTGCTGTTTAAAACATGGTGCCTTTTGAAAGTGCAGCTACTACTTCAGGGTTTAGTTGTTATTGTTATAAAAATCATAACCTTTATAAAGGCAGAATGGAAGCAAAATGGAATCATAATTTTCCCACTGCTACCTCAGCAAAACAAAACAAAAATAAAAACAAAGGAAAACATATAGCATTTTATTTTTTAATCTTTCTTCTTGGAAATACTGATTATAAAATATGGACTTAAATTCTAATTCAGTACTCGCTGCTAGATAATACGTAATTTCACAAATTTCAATGTGCTACACATGTTATTTTTATATTCCAATAACTGTATTGTGCTTTACTCATTTTATTTTTTATTTATTTTTTTTTTTTGGTGGGTACCGGGGGGTCGACCTCAGGACCTCGTGCGCCAACAGGCACGCGTGCCGCTGAGCGATATCACTGGCCCCTTTTCCGTATGTGGGATCCGGGAGTCGAACTCGGGCCCTCGCGCTTGCAAGGCAGGCGCTTACGCCGCTGAGCCATCTCACCGGCCCTGCTTTACTCATTTTAAAGTCATGAAAATCTGCTCACCACTTTCTAAAATCACATTTTACCCTTTTGTTAGCCTACTTCAAAACTGAGCTTTATACTATGGAAATAATATGTTGTTCTTGTAAAAGCAGATTTTCATTGATATAACTTTTAATCTCTTTAAAAGCTATCATGGTCAATATAATTATGTAGTTTAAGAAAGTGAATAAAACCTTTTTCCATGAGTAAATTACACATTAAATTTGTGATGTATTTTAAATCAGTAACATATTAAAATTTTCAAAGAAAGAAAAGGTAATAGCTAAAATTTTTACTATATAAAATAATGAATTTCTTTCTTCTTGCTACAGTCTGTGTTTGTGTCCTTCCCAAATTCTCATGTTAAAAATCTAATCCCCAAGGTGATGGCATTAGTAGGTGTGATCACTGCTTGCCCTGATGGATGAGATTTGTGCTCTTATTAGACTCTGAGGGCTACTTCAATCTCCATGCATGAGGGCACAAGGAGAAGGGGCCATTCTCTGAAGCAGGAAATGGGCAGTGATCACATTTACCAAAGCCTAGATCTCGGATTTCCCAACCTCTAGAACTGTAAGAAATAAATTTCTATTGTTTATAAGTCACCCATTCTATAGTATTCTTTTTATAACATCCTAAATAGACTAAGAGAGAAAATTAATATCAAGAAGTCAGAGTGCTGCTGTAATGAACATGCAAAAATGAACTTTGGAACTGGATAGCAGGTAGGGACAGAAAAAGTCTTGAGGTACCTGCCAGCAAAATTCTACTTTTATGTGAACAGGCTGATAAAGATGATTCTGGTAAAAATGAAAAAGTGAAGAGGAGAGTTGTAGATAAAGTCTTGATTATTCTTAGAGAATTCCTAAATGATCATGAACAGAATGTTGATAGAAATATGGATGGTTAAGCTCATTCTGAAGAGTTCTTCTTTGAAAGTGAAAAACATGTTATTGGAAGATAGAAGAGAAATCAACTTCATTACAAAAAAGCAAAGAATCTTTTTCTCTGAATGGTGATCATGTCCTATCATGTGGAAGGTAGAACTTGGAAGAAATAAAATGCAGTTTTTGGCTGGAGAAAGTTTTAAGCAAAATATTAAAGGTAGAGCTTGAATTTTTGGGGGTATTTATTATAAATTACAAGAAGAGAAAAAACAATTTAAAGGTGAAATTATTTATCAAAAGGGAAAACAACTTAAAATTTTGGAAAATTTTTGAGGAATCAACACCCAAAGAAATAATAAAGATTGTTCAGGGAAAGAACAAGGGTTTACCCAAATGATATTTTATGAAGAGATTAGTTTGGATCTGCCATCTAAACAGAAACCAGAACTTACTTTCCAAGAAAATAGAAGAATGTCCTCAAAGGAGTTTCAGAGATCATTGTGTTACCATCCCCTCAGCTTCATAGGTTCCTTTACTTGTTGCTGAGCAAATAAAAGGAGTTCATTTGTTTTGGTAAAAAAAAAAAAAAAAAAAAAAAAAAAAAAGGAAAACTGACTTATTCAAAGCTAGCTTCAAGAAGATGGAGAGGCTCATTTGCCTCAAATCCCCATCTTACTGGGTTCAGGTGGGTAAGGGTCTTTTATAGTAAGGAACAGAGGTGACAGGGAGCATAGAGAGATAGTGTCAGTCTCTGCCCTAGCTTTATCATTAAGCTCATCCTCTCTGTCTTGTGAAAAAGAAATGGGCTCTGGCCTCCTGGGGCTGGTATTTGCATTTTCCCTCACTTCTTTTTGGGATGAGCTGGGCAGGGGGTGTGGGTTACATGCTCAGCAGCAGGAAGTTTGGAGAAGTTGTTTTTCTCTAAAAGAAAACGTTCTGTCTCCTAAAGTTCCACTGTGTAGTGCAGGTTACAGGCAGGACTGCGCCTCCATAGACTCAGAGTGCAAGGCCTGAGGGCAGATAGGTATCAAAGCTCTGATCCTTGCATACTGCACCGCACTCCTCAGTTACATCTGTTCCAGGTACAGTGTGGACTACAATGACCATCCTTCCAGAAGGCACAGTCTGTAAACCTTGGTGATGTCTTGTAGAGCCATCTCCATCAGTACCCCACAGAGTACATGGCCCATAGAGGCATGACACTTCCACTTGGAATTCAAAGTCGGAGTCCCTTGAACCTGGGGCACACAACCAATACAAATGGTTGTTGTGAAGAGATAACAACCACAGAAAGTCCTAACAAGATGAATGCCTAATAGAACCATGGGAATGGAGCACCCCTCAGATTCCAGAGCAGTAGTCAACAGCTCACGGCTGCAACCTTGGAGAGCCACAGCCACTTGACTCCAGTCATTGAGATCTCTACAGTGTGAGCTGCATCAGGCAGAGACACGGGTGTGGGGCTACCCAGAGCCTTGGAGATACAAATCCCACCCTAGTGGGTCTGGAATGCAGGACATGTGCCAAAGAAGAATATTCTAAACTTTTAAGATTTGTTTTTCCTGTGGGGTTTTGAACTTACTTGAGATGTGTTACCCCTTTTTTCCTTTCATAATTCTCTCAGAACGAGAATGTCTATCCTATGTCTATCTACCACTGAGTTTAAGAAGTACAAATGTATTTGATTTCATAGTTTGCAGCTAGAGGGGATCTTGCCTATTATGATAATAAAGAAAGCATATGTTTGGTTTTATCTGTTTCTGTTTTGCATAATATTTAGATGAGACTTTGGACTTTGACTTTAAAGTTGACACTTGAACAAATTAAAAATTTTAGGGCTATCAGGATGTAATGAATGCATTTTGCATATAAGAAAGACTTATTTTGAAGGGACACAGCTAAAATGCTATGGTCTGAATGTTTGTGTCACTCAAAAATTCATATGTTAAAACCTAATTATCAGTGTGATCTCTAGGGCCCTAGAGGTAATTGGGTCATTGAGTAGAAACAGTGATGAGATGGATCAATTCTTTTATACAAAGAGGATGTACAGAGCTGTATGCCCCTTTCCACTGTGGGAAGACACGGCAAGAAGGCTGATTGACTCTATTGCAGCAGCAAGCAGAAACACCAAAACGACATATAGGATTTGGAGGCAGATTTATTTATGTCAACAGACACTGATCAGGATCATTCCCAGAATATCAGGCCCCAATCTCTGGTGGTCTAGGTCTTATATTGGATAAGCAAGCAGGAAGTACAGAGGCAGAATGGCTTGTCAACTGGGGATTGGTTTATACAATGTGCATCACAGTGACCAGCTATGCATCACAGTGACTAGCCGTTTCTAAGAGACCAGAAGCAACTGGAACTGGAGCAGGAACTATTACCTGGGCAACTAAGAAACTGAAGTATACTGGCTGGGGGGGCACTTTCTGTTACACTATAAACCAAAAAACAGGTTCTCACTGGACACCAAATGTGAAAGTGCCTTGATTGTGGGGTTTCCATACTGCACAGCTGAGAAGTAAATTTCTATTTATAAGCTACTTAAGTCTGTAGTATTTTGTGCTAGCAGTACAAATGAACTAAGATTGTCCCTTAAATTAATGAGATACATAAAGAATTTCCTGAATTTGAAGCTTATAGAGAAAAAATTGAGAATGCTTAAAAAATATATAATTTTTAGAAGTGAAACTACAGTACCTACATAAAAGATGTGTATTATTGTTGTGCTTGAAGAGAAAGCTGAGAATTGAATTGAGGGGTAACTTAGTAATTTTCCCCTGTGGGGTACCTAAGGCTAGGATAATAGAGACAGTCTAGAACTATTACAAACATGACCTCTTTTCTGCTTGAAAAATTTCCTTCAAAGCTAATATCCTTCCTAGAATGAGATGGATCTCAGCATACATAGAACCCATTTTCACTGCCAGATTTCAAGTTTATAGAAGATGCAAAATGACCTTCTTCCAACAGGGCTTCACCCAAGATGTCATCACATATTAATAATAGTTTAGAGATTTGACCCTTTATTTCCATGCTGAAATCCCTACTGACATGAACTTATTGCCTTTAGGCTAATGGCAAAAATTCAAAATGACACAATACGGACTGCTAATGACAAATCCAGCTAATCAGCATCAAATTCAAGGTTTCCAGTACTTAAGAAATTCCAAGTGTGATGCTGGCTTCCTAAAAATCTGGCTTACTGGCTTTCTTAGAGTGGTGCCCTTCCTTTGCTTTGAACCTCTTGAGTAGATTGGAAGCCTTTGTCCAAAATGTAGCAACGTGGCTTCTGGAAACTTCATACTTCATGGCATTTGGTACACAGGACTGAAATGGACAGAGAAACTCTTTAGTGATTATTCAACCATTAGACTTAGAAAAAAACCTTTGTTTAAGCACCTTTCCCGGAATCCAAGAACTGACATCATTTTGAGCTGACCCTCAGGGCTACTCATGAGCCAAAGTGCCTCAAAAGAAAGAGATGCTGTGCTACTATTATAGGCAGCTAAGTTAGACAGAAATTAATATACTGTTGAAGAGGGACTGGGACCTTAAGGAAGTCAGCAAGAAAAAATGAAGACCTCAGAATTGTGGCTAGAGGTGCTCTGAAGACCAGGCCTCAAGATAAATATGCAACGACTAGACCTACATGCCTCCCTAAGGATTAAGAAGTAATTTGGAATTATACTGTAATTAGCACAACCTGGTCCCGGAATTTCAGGTAGGGATCGGTCATCCAGGTGGGTAGCCAGATCACCTGGACCCATCCCTTACCTAACATGCCTCTGCTCTTTCCATGTACCTTTGCTATGTGACTCGTTTCCCTATTAGATCAATATTAGCTAAGTAGCTGTACTTGTAATCCCATAGGTTGATTGTAGTTTGACCCATGTTGTACCCACATTGTGACTTTGCTGTATAAATTATCCCTGACAGGCCAGTGAGATGGCTCAGTGGCGTAAGCGCCTGCCCGAGTTCGACTCCCGGAACCCACATACGAAAAAGGGCTGGTGATATCGCTCAGCTGCATGGATGCTTGCTGGCGAGCGAGGTCCTGAGGTCAATCCCTGGTACCCACACACACACAAAATTATCCCTGGCAAAGCGCCTCAGTGGCAATCCACTTTGGGGATCTTTCTTGTCTCTCAAGAGCTATCTCTCAATAAATGTTTCCTAATTTTAACCTCCATTGTCCTTTGGAATTTATTCTTCTATTTCAGGGTACATGAACTTGGTACATCTGACATATAGCAGGTTGGGAGTTATATTTTTCCTATATCATTATCAGAAAGGAGAATAAATGCAGTGCAACCAGTAAATAATTCTGAAGTGCTGATTAGAGTCAGGATCTGTGATAGATGCTTCAGGACCATGTGTATTCTGTCACATGGTCACTGACATCTCAGACATAGTTGAAATTATTATCTTTATTATTATTATCACTATTACAAACCTTAGTGGGATTAGAATATTTATTCAAATTACCTTTAAGTATCTGAATTTGTATTTGGCTTCACATCTCCTTTGTTCCTGAGTCCAGGCTTTGAAGCATTGTTCTATATAGAATAGCTTAATATTTCAGGTTCAAAAGTGTAGGTGAAATTTTTCCTATTTCCCTTTTTTTTCTGTATGATAGATTCTTCTAAGGCCTTTCGTCTTCTCCCTGCTATTTGTTCCTTTCCACCTTTCCAAAATATTTTTCTAAAAGAATTGGAGTCAAGAGTATAATTTTCATTTAATTACTTTAAAATCTCTTTTTGCTTTAGTCAGTTCAATTTCTGGGGTAGTACAGTATTAAATAATTTTATTTTACATCAGGCAAGGAAAACAAAGTTGGCAACTGCAAATGGTATTTTTTATTAATGTAAGAGCTTTTACCAGACCTTTGGTTAGTTTCCTCTGCCAAGATTTACCTCACTTAGCTATAAAATTGCAATCTATACCTTTGTTTTTTCCTCATCTACATAAGGATATGCAGTTAAGTGGTTGTCTTCATGCTTGCACAATCCTGCATATTCTATTAAAAGAAATAGTCTTGAAGAGTAAGAAGATTATTTTAATTTGATGAACATAATTCCTTAGGTCATGAAGTTATAAATAAATGAAATAAGAATATTAAAGTATATTTTCCCCTAAGAAAAGAGACCCATTAATGAGAGTTTTACATATCAGTAAGTGCTGATAGAAAATTTGAATTGCTGGAATGGCATGCAGCTCCACCACTCTAAATATGAAATGAAAACGGATATATTGAAATTTCTCTATTACTCTAGCCATTGACCTGTTAAAAATATTATGGGATGGTTTACCTCAGAAATTAGTATTAATAGGAAAATGACAAAAAAACTTGCTGCCCAAATGCTGCTATTTCCAGGGTGGTAAAAATTGCATAGGCGTTTATTTCAGTTTTTCATTTAGAGTGGCAGGGAAGAATGAATGGAAATCAAATGTATCCTCTGATTCTTAAGTGGTAATGTGCCCATGCTAGTTGGTTCAGGGAGAGATGTGTGAATATAAGACTGTCCATTCAGAGTCCAAATTATTTCCTCCTCTTAATGCTTGATCTTGCTTTAGGTCTGATTTGAGACATACTCTTTAATGGGAATATAGGGATGATTTGCAGACTGCCATGAATAACTATCACTATGAAGCTTGCTAGTGAATGATTATTGTACCTTCTCATTTCCTAGCCTTTTATCATTTACTTAGTACAGGCCAATGGGAACCTCAAGAACAACCACGTTTTTCCTTCTGAAATAGTATTTTGGCAAAAGACATAATGACGGGGGACGTCAATTTCCAGTTTATGCAAAAAGGGTATTTTCCTGTTAATGGAGAACTTCTGTGTATTTTTTTCATTAATTTTCTCTATATCTTTATAAGGTTGATGATTATATTAATATCAATAGAGGTTTTTTTTTTTTGGTACCAGGAATCGAACTCAGGACCTTATACTTGCCAAGCAGGCACTTGTTCCACTGAGCTATATCCCCAGCTCCATAAAGGTTTTTCTTCCAA
This sequence comes from Erethizon dorsatum, assembly GCA_028451465.1. Taxonomy (NCBI): domain Eukaryota; kingdom Metazoa; phylum Chordata; class Mammalia; order Rodentia; family Erethizontidae; genus Erethizon; species Erethizon dorsatum. Next base: position 117,878,756 of record CM051828.1, on the reverse strand, counting down.
CTAAAAAAGAATGTGAAGTACATCAACTTTTCAGTGAGTTTTAATTAGTATTAGCAATATACCAATTTTGCAGGAGAGAAAATGAATCTCCAGAAACACTGAATGAATATAACTACACGCAGTGAGCAACATGGGAAGAAGGGAGATGAGAACTCTGTAGAAGCTCTCTGGCTGTGTGCCCTCCTCAGGGTAAGGAGCTGCACCGGCGTGACTGGAATCAAGTCTCACTGTGTATAAAGTTCTCTTCTGGCCGTTGCTACTTTTCAGCCTAACATCCACTTGGTGGTTTTCACTTCTTAAGCTTCTCCTGAGTTGTTTCACTTTAGTTCTCTGTTCTTGAATCAGTGGGTATTTTTACCACACAAATTACATAGATTTGTCCCAGGTATTTATTCATACTTGCATTCACTCAGCCTCCTTTATTTTTTCGCTTATGCTTTCTACTAGACCGTGTGTTTATTGATATTTCTGTGTCCACCTTACTACTTATGTACTCTCCCGTAGTGCCAAGGGAAGGGTTAACAATATAATGGTTACCAAACCTTCTGTACATTAGAGGACATTGTAACTATGCATTTTAATTGTACTGAAATCCATCTTCTAGATCCCAGAACATATTTTTTACATATTTTCAAAGAAAAAAAGTTTGAAAGTTTACTCCTTATTCATTTCAAACCTACTAGTAATGGTCATGCCAAACTCCTGATTATTTTAAATGCAACTGAAAATACCTACTGAAAGGGAATAAGTGTTAATAAGAATGCAATAGAGGGCCGGTGAGATGGCTCAGCGGTTTAAGCGCCTGCCTGGCAAGCGCGAGGGCCCGAGTTCGACTCCCAGAACCCACATACAAAAAAGGGGCCGGTGATATTGCTCAGCGGCACGGGCGCATGCTGGCGCGCGAGGTCCTGAGGTCGACCCCCTGGTACCCACAAAAAAAAAAAGAATGCAATAGAAATGTCCAATAGAAGTAAAGATTGATGTAAAATGTAAATAATATATCTCAAGCACAATTCAATCTGAAGAATAGGAATTACATTAGTGTTTATAGAGAAAAGCTTGATTTAATTCTATTTTTAATTACCCAGACCTTAGACTGCATGTTTTTATTTATTTATACTTTTTCATTTATGTTTTTAAATAGCATCTTGCATGTTTTTCTTTAATCTATCTATTCCATTCAAACTCCAGAACACTGGCTACCTTTGACATTAACAATTGGGCTGTTACAACAAAACACTATAAATGGAGTTAAGTAAACCTGTTAAAATATTAATATTGAAAAGTTCAATTATTTCAGCTCTAGAAGCGGGTAAGCACAAGATCAGGCACTGAGGTAGCAGCTTTGCTGTCTGTGGTGTTCTCACCGTCTGTACCATAGATGGCAGCTTGCTGCTGTCTCTTCCTGTGATGAAACATTGCAAGAAACCTGCTTTATAAATACACTAATCCCGTTCATAAGGGCTTCACCCTCATGACCTAATCACCCTCAAAACGTAACCTACTAATACTGCACCTTGATGACTAGATTTCAGATATGAATTTAGGGTGATGGGTACACTCAGTCTACAGAAAAGAATAAGGTCTTAGAGGGAAATACTTCCTTTCTCAGTTCTTCCTTTGTTGATTCCTCCTTTTGAAACACGACTTTTTTTTGTCAGATTTGCTTTGCTGTGCCAAAATATCTGAATTAAGTAATTTAAAAGGAAGAAGGATTTATTTTGGCTGTGGTTTCAGAAGTTTATGTCCATGGCTGCTCGGCTTTATTGTCTTGGTCCTGGAGCAAGGTAGTACCTTGCAGCAGAAATACATGGAATCTGCCTACCTCATGGTGGGTGGGAAGAAAAAGATGACAGAGAGAGAGAGAGAGAGAGAGAGAGAGAGAGAGATAACTTGGCTTCATTCCTAAACTTTCCACCACCTCCCAATAAAACCACAGGGTGGCAACCAAGACTTTAGCACATGGCCTCACAGAAACAGTTCAGATACAAGCCATAACAAATATCTTCAGTTATGCTTATGCCGATAAGCTCTTCTAGACAAAATTCTTTAAGCTTCTTCTAGCCCACAGCTATTTCCTCAACACAAAACAAGCAAAGTGTTTATATACCTTTTTGAGTAATGAAGCTCAAGATAGCTTCAGCACCAACACTGGGATGCTGAGCAATAAGAAAAACTCTTTGACTTAAATAGGTGGAGATACTTCTGTGTGTGTGTATGAGCGTGTGTGTGCTTGTGTGTGTGCGCACGCAGTCTTATATCTGTGTTTATTATAAGTGCATATATATTTTTGCATATGTATGTTTAAAATTGTAGTATCAATACCAATGGTAAAAAGGTAAATTCCTGACTTCTCATGATTTAAATACATTAGTATTAAATTCATCAGTATGTTAACCAAAAAGTGAAATAATCAAACAATTTAAAGAACACACAGATAAACACTATCTATCTGATTGGGGATCAGGAGAATCCCAAACACCAGCAAATGAAATCATACGTGGGTTGTTTATTGATAGAATTTTTTAGTACATAAAATAATTATAAACCAATACTAATTGGCAGATTTAAACAATTAAGGGGTTAAAATGTTTCTTAAGTAAATAAATGAATTCATTTTCACAAGAAGGGATATTTTAATAAACCAGGGATAGAAGTTGAACACATTGACAGTGGCCACCAAGTATGAATAATGTGAATCGAAGAAGGATTTCATATTATTTCTTATTTTCATACAAATAATACAATTATACTAGGAAGAAAGTGATGGATTTTGTTTTGAAATAAAATCAAGAATAATGCATATTAACCCACATATGTAAAGTGGTTTTTAATCTTTTCTGTTTTTTTTTTTTTTTTCTGTTTCAGATGAGGAAAACTGATGTTAAGAATTACCTACTTGTTTTTCCAATTCCTAGAGTCTAAAGGAATTGTCTCTACTACCAAATGCTACTTTTCATCCATCACTGCCACAACTGTACCACAGATAATTTTATTTGTGGTAACTAATCATGCTCCACCACACACGTTATTAATGTCATAACGTGATGTCTCATGGAAGAGTTTGATTCCTTTTGTAGATAGACATATGGGTAGGGGAAATCCCAACTGATATAGTTTGTTCCTTGAGTGGATAAGTAAGGCAAACAAGCTGTTGACATACTAGAGCCCTCATTAAGCGGACTCCTGCTTTTGAGTGTGGATGTCTGCTACGGTTTCGATGTGATTTGTCCCGCAGAGTTTCATGTGTTTGTCCCCAGTATGGCAGCACTGGGAGGTGGTGGGGCCTTTATGAGGTGTGGCCTCTCAGGAGTTGGTTAGGTCCTTTGGTGCCTTCAGAAAAAACTCAGTTCTCCCCAGTTAACTTCCGATAGTGAGTTGTTAAGAGTGAGCCCCACTCATGTTGATCTGTAGCTTTTTGTCTGACAATGTGACCTCTTTCTCCTGCCTGTGTTCTGGTCATTGTGATGTCATCAACCTGAGACCTCACCATGGCCAAGCAGATGCTGACACTGTGCCTTAGTTTATTGCAGGCTAAAAAATATCTTTTCTTTGTAAAGTTACCCTGGCACAATATGGCTAACAGTGATAAATTACTACTCACTTGGTTTCGATAATTAAAAACAGATTAATATAGTGGCATCAATGCATACACTATTTCATTGTATTATTATTTTTTTAATATGTGTACTCGGAGTCGAACTCAGGACCTCACGCTTGCCAGGCAGGCGCTTATGCCACTGAGCCATCTCACCAGCCCCACTAATTTATTTTTAAAAGTTCTAATTTGACAGTGAATCACTGAAAACATCTCCCTTTGCTGTCTTGTCCCCTCACTGCTGTTTCATTCCTCAAAACCCAGGGTACATTCCAGCCTTTCTTCTCTCTCCAGTTCATGAAATGCCCTCTCCTTTGAGATAAAGACAAGTCACGTTTTGCGTGGTTAGAAGACATTTTACAGATGAGCAATAGGAACTGGATTCATCTCAACAAGCACACAACAGTTCTCTGTGGAACCCAAACTCTAGTGAGTCTTGAACAGTCCCCTGGCTGTGTCAGAATCTCATGGGGATCTTTGAAAAAAATGCAGATTTCTAGGAAATAACTCCCTGAAGAATTGTATCCCTGAGTATGAGGTGGTTTTTTTTTTTTTTTTTTGTGGGTACCGGGGGGTCGACCTCAGGACCTCGCGTGCCAACAGGCACCCGTGCCACTGAGCGATATCACCGGCCCCTTTTTCGTATGTAGGATCCGGGAGTCAAACTCAGGCCCTCGCGCTTGCAAGGCAGGCGCTTACGCTGCTGAGCCATCTCACCGGCCCTATGAGGTGGAATCTTAGAAATGACTTTGAAAATACACAAATCCAAACAGCTCTCCAGGTGATTCTAATAGTCTTCAGGAGGTAAGCCACTTGCTCAAGGAAGCATAGCTAATTACAGTAAAACCCTGGATTGTGAGTAACTTGTTCTTAAATGTTGCATAAGAGGAGCAAGCATTTCTGTTATACAGTGATACTTCAGTTGTCAAACCCGATTTGTTCCAAATTTGTGTTCGAACATGGGAAAGTTTGAGAACTGAATATATTTTTCCCATAAGAAATAATGGAAAACCAAATATTTGGTTCTGAAGTTCAAAAACTGCACTTATAAATTCATTTTCCAGGACTTCAACAAATTTTGTAGTGATTTCTTTCTTTAACTCTATGCTGGTTCTCACAGTTTTCCTCTTAGCTTTACTGCTTATATCTGTTGGGGGCCAACATCACAGTTAGGCCTCGGGCGCGGCCTGTATTTCTGACTCAAAGCCTGCGCTAAATTACCCCTCCCATCGACCTGGGCAAGATGGCGCCTGGTTCCTGCTTCCTGGTTGTGGTCATTGCTGCTCGCGCCCTGTAAACGTGTGAGTCTGCCTAGAGACTGATGAGTATAGCCTATGAGCTTTCATTTCCTGCTGTATTGCTATTGGCGCCCCTATCCTTATAAAAACATGCAAAGCTGCCCTTTAGGAGCAGAGCACGGACGGAGCCGCCACAGGGTGGACGCTTGTAGAGGCTCTGGAGCTGTGAACGATTAAAGCAAGCTTTCACCGACCCGTGTTGTGTGATTCTTCTTGCTGGACGAGCAGAAGCACGCGACATTTGGTGGCCCGTACGGGGAACTGATCACCCTTCGTGCGGGGTCTGGTGGAGCTGCATCGAGTCACAGGACGGTACGTACCTTCAGGTAAGCGGGAGGCTTAACCTGGCCCTGGGTGGATGCACTTTCAGGGAAATTCCGCTCTCAATTGCTGAGGCGGGGGTTGCCCATATATCGGGCGTGCTCACGGCGGGGACGGTGTCGCTGGAGCAGTTTCGTTTTCACAATGGGGAACTCCGACAGTGCCCCGATGCACAAGCCGATGCGAGACTTATTGAAAGCGCGAAGCATTAAGGTGAGTTCTAAAACTGTTCAAAAATTTTTTAAAAATATACATGAGATCGCCCCGTGGTTTTGGCCCACTGGGCACCTTACTTTACCCTGCTGGGAAAAGTTAGGACATGATATCAGCTTTGCTGAGGAAGAGGGAGTCATTGACCCCTCCATGTGCCCCCTCTGGGAGATGGTTAGATATTGCCTTAAGGTAGAGGACAGCCCAGGCGGGTCTGTACCGCTTTCAGAGGTGCACAAGGCTTTTGAGAGGGCTCGCTCAGAGAGCTCGAGGGCTAATTCTAGGGCGGGGTCGGATTCTTCCTCTTCAGATTCAGAGGCGGAAGGGACAGAAGGGTTAGAGCGGGGGCCTCAGGCTGCTGTCAATAAAGACTCGGCGCCAACGAAGAGCCTCCCCTCCCCGAGACGTGGCGCTACGGCTGCTACGTGGCAGACTTCCAATCCTTTCCGGGATTTGTGTGGTGACTTTAAAGAGCTAAATATAGGCCGGCCCCCGTCAGGGGGGGGCGGCGGGGGGGGACCTATGCCCAATGCCCCGCCCTGGGAGCCGCCTCCCCCATTCCAAGATGGCCCTTTGCCCTCCACTTGCCGTACGTTCCACGGCCCCACGTGGGAGGTCATAAAGAAAACAGGGACCAGAGATGTCCCCGGCATTGACTGGGGCCCGTACGGGATCTATCCGGTCCTCGCTGGCCAGGGAGGGCAACCATACTATCAACCCCTTGACCTTAAGCTTATTAAGCAACTAAAGGAAGCAGTCTCTTCCTATGGCCCTAATGCCCCTTTCACACTCGCTGTATTGGAGACTATAGCGACTGCTCCTATGACCCCTGGGGACTGGACACAGCTTGCAAGGGCGTGTCTTTCCCCTGGGCAGTTTATTGATTGGAAAGCATGGAATACCGACCTTTGCATGGACCGAGCTGATCGCAACAACAGGGAAGGTAATAGGCGGTGGAATGCAGACATGTTGCTTGGCAAAGGCCCTTATGCACAAAACCAATTACAGTATCCTAATCCTGTCAGAGATTATAAAAGAGCAATTACAGGTGGGGCATCTCCGCCCATCTACATCCCCCTGGAATACTCCCATCTTTGTCATAAGAAAGGGGGCCACAAAATGGCGCCTGCTCCAAGATTTACGCGCAGTCAATGCGCAAGTTCAGGCATTAGGAATGGTACAAAGGGGTTATCCAATGATGATTTAAAACCTTTGTATGACATTCTTAAGGGGGACCCGGGGCTTAACTCCCCCCGGACCCTTAATAGAGAGGCTACTGAGGCTTTGCAAAAGGTAGAACGAGCGTTGGGCAGCGCGGCTATCGGTCGCTTCGACCCAGACAAGCCTCTTGAGGTATGTATTCTAAAAACAAATAGACAGCCTACCGCTGTCATCTGGCAAGAAAAGCCACTGCTGTGGATACACCCCAAGGTGTCCCCTGCTAAAAGCATTGAACATTACCCAGATTCGGTGGCCACCTTGGCCACTGAGGCTATATTAAAAACGACACAGCACTTCGGGGTACACCCCGGGGCTGTGCGGGTGCCCTATACTGCCCAACAAATTTTAGTGTTGGCAGCCTGCCTGGATGCGTGGGCCATTCTCAAGTGTGTTTTCCAGGGCACGATCGACAATCAATACCCCAAGGATCCTATTTTACAATTTGTCACATCACATCCAATCATTTTTCCAAAATCCACTGTTCAAGAGCCCATCATAGGGGCTCCCACAGTCTTTACAGATGGGTCAAAGACAGGAATTGGAGCATATATGATATCAGGCTCTAAACCTGTGTTGGTGCAGTTCCAACCAGACCAGCCCCAACTAGTGGAATTACAAATTGTATCAGTGGTGCTTACAAGATTCCCCACGGATATTAATATCCTCTCAGATTCCAAATATGTAGTCAATGCTTTACAGATTCTGGAAACCGCGGGCCCGATAAATTCCACCTCTTCGGTGTTCACTATACTCCAAACTATCCAGACACAATTACAAAATAGAACCCACAAAATTTATGTGGCTCATATCAGAGCACATACCCAGCTCCCAGGCCCGCTCTCGGAGGGCAATGCAATGGTAGATGCAGCCACGTGCCCAATATGGATATGTACGCTCTCATCCCTGGCTGAGAGAGCCCAACAGTTTCACAAAAAATTTCATGTCAATGCTCAGACCTTGGCAGCTCACTTTAAGATCCCCAGGGCCCAGGCTCGAGACATTGTCTGGCATTGCGGTACCTGCGACGTGATGCGCCCCCAGCGGTCCGATGGGATTAACCCGCGAGGACTCAGACCGGGTCATATCTGGCAAATGGATGTAACACACATCCCAGAATTTGGGTCTGTCAAATATGTCCATGTCTCAGTAGATACTTGTTCTCAAGTTGTTTTTGCCACGGCAGAAACGGGAGAAAAGACATCTAATGTTATCAATCACTGCCTTGCGGCTTGGGTTGCATGGGGAAAGCCTAAAATACTAAAAACAGATAATGGGCCCGCGTATACAGGTGCGGCCTTCAAAAGCTTCTGTGCAACCATGGAAATAGTCCTTAAACATGGCATTCCATACAACCCAATGGGCCAGGCTGTTATTGAAAGAACACACCGAACGCTTAAAGATACTCTAAATAAACAAAAGGAGGGGATAGGCCGTGGCCTCTCATCAAAAAGGAAGCTCTCCCTTGCTCTATTTACCATCAATTTTTTGAGCTTAAATTCGGACAACCGCTCCCCTGCGATGGAACATTGCAATCCTTCCCCCCAAAATAAGGGGATGGTCACTTGGAAGGATGTCATCACGGGGCAGTGGATGGGCCCGGACCCGGTGGTCAGCTGGGTCCGAGGTGCGGTTTGTGTCTTCCCACAGGATCCTGGACGGGAGCCGGTGTGGGTCCCCGAAAGACTGATGAGGACCGCAAATATACCAAAAACCCACCAAGACCAGACCACCAAGGAAGATGGGTATTCCACCGCCGCCGATGGTGATTGTCTGGCTCCTGCTCGGCACCTCGTCATCTCTGACCCTCCAGAGTTGGAGTGAGGGCACAGATGAGTACCTGTGGGCTTTGTGGCACCATCCACCCAGTTTAGCCCCTTTCCATTGACTTTAATACCAGCTTCCCAGTTACTCCAGATACCTTAGTGTTTTCTTATGCTAACGTTACTGCACAGTGTCAGCCTAACAACTCTTCTCTGCCTTTCTTAGAATTTGTTAATCAAACCGACACTCGTGCTATGGCACCGCTAGGATAAACTCTCCTTCGGGGTGGGGGGTATGGACAACCGGGCCCGTAAGGCCACCCAATGTCACCAAGATAAAAAACTGCAGTTCATCGGGGGACGTATGGGGGCATTTTATGGTATGTAGAGAGATCCAGCTCCATTACCTTAATTGGGGGGTCCAGGTTTTCAGCCAATATCAAGCTTGCAACCCCCTAGGAGGATGTGTAGACCTCCAACCCTTTAAGACTAATAGGTCACGGACCTTGTCCAAGATGTCTGACTGGCTCAAAAATACATACTTGCCCTCATTCAAAAATCTCTCAGAGCAGGTCTCTATTGGCTTAGATAATGTAAAAAAGATACAACTACAGCCTGTTACTTTTGACCTGTCCAGTTTGGGAACTGTCATCACAAAATTGTGGGAAAAGGTCACCTCCTGGTTTAGCTGGCCCAGTCTGGCAACTTGGGTTGCAATCGGAGTCGGTATGCTTGTTGTCTTGGTTGTTATCAAGTGCCTGCTGGATAGATTAATGCAGACTCAACAACAGGTGTGCTTGACAGCAATGGCTGCCATGCAGTTGGCGGATGGAGGCCCTACAGCCAGGCCAGCGGCTGCCTACCTGCTCAGGGTCACAGAACATCGCTTTTAGCTGGGTGGGTGAGCCAAAGACGGGTAAGAGCAAGGATCCCCAGCCTTGACTCAACCTAAGACAGGCCCCATCCCATTGTGTGGCGACCGCTGTCGAGTGTGTGACTAGGAAAGTCACGAGGTGCTCTGCAGGGGGGTTCATGGCGGAACACCTAATGCATGCCTGCATGCATCTAGGTTCCATCCAGTTACTTTCTAGCCCCACAAAAAAGGATGAGGCCCAGGATGGTCGATGCTGGACTGCAGCCGGCGCAAACGACCACCGGGCTAATAGTGGGGTGCAGGCCAATACATTCACTCGAGACAGGCTACGTCTGCCTTATTATGTGATTTTTAAGGGGGAAATGTTGGGGGCCAACATCACAGTTAGGCCTCGGGCGCGGCCTGTATTTCTGACTCAAAGCCTGCGCTAAATTACCCCTCCCATCGACCTGGGCAAGATGGCGCCTGGTTCCTGCTTCCTGGTTGCGGTCATTGCTGCTCGCGCCCTGTAAATGTGTGAGTCTGCCTAGAGACTGATGAGTATAGCCTATGAGCTTTCATTTCCTGCTGTATTGCTATTGGCGCCCCTATCCTTATAAAAACATGCAAAGCTGCCCTTTAGGAGCAGAGCACGGACGGAGCCGCCACAGGGCGGATGCTTGTAGAGGCTCTGGAGCTGTGAACGATTAAAGCAAGCTTTCACCGACCCGTGTTGTGTGATTCTTCTCGCTGGACGAGCAGAAGCGCGCGACATATATCACTACCTTCCTTTGGAGTCACAGTTACAATTTATGCAGATGAAGCACACACACACGTGAAAAGCACGCCTACGAATGTTTTAACACACTCACACAGCTCTGTGTGTTGTCTGGGCAGTAGCAGTGCGCAGACAGAAGCAGACTTTTGTTTCTGCGGCGAGACGCATCGTGTGACTCACTGTTGGCGCATACAGGTGTTTGCAAGTCAGATTTTCCGTTTGGCTGTCCAGCAGACTTACAAACACCGACCGTTTTTTTTTTTTCAAATTTTGCTATTCAAGTAACGGAAAGGTTGAGCTTGAAGCCCTTTGACAACTGAGGTGTCCCTGTAAATTTTAACTTGATAATCAAACCATGTCTTGTAATTGAGTAGCACTTTGATATACAAGTGCTTTGGATTACAAGCATGTTTCTGCAGTGGATTATGTCACAAACAAAGGTTTTACTGTATTTCAAAATAATGGCTAGGATCCATATTTCTCTTGCTCTGGAGTCCTTCTGTGCAGAGGGCAGGCAAAATACTTTTCCAGGAGAGGAAATCCAGTGGCAAGTGACACTTTGAATTAAAGTTAGGAGCCCAGATTCAAGGAACCTAGATGCATAAGTAGGGACCACCTACGACTATGTAACAGCTAAATGCTTAAACATTTGTGCCTCAGTTTCTTCATTTGTGATGCAGGGATGATATAGTCTCTAGATTTATTTAAATATTATGACAACTTAAATTTTAGTAAACACATCATTTATAAGCATATAGAAAGCATTACAGGAATATTTGTTCAATTTAATCTTCCTGGTGTTTTCCTTTATGCCTAAACCATCATAATACAATGGCTTTCTATCTCTTCTAATTTTAAAAACATTTCTCTGTGTCTGACACCAAGAATTTGTAGTAGCTAAGAACATTAGATTTTCTCAAAAGAAATAGGAAATTTTCTTCCAAAAGATCTATAGATATTGGCCCACATAGGCTCGTAGTTAGGACTGTCTTCTTTTCATTAAACCAAAGGGGCACAGAGGCCCATCAAATATCCATGTTATCCTAGAGCATTAGTGTCGATGTCAGTGAAGCTGAAGACCATACTAAAACCTGTATGTCCCCAGTCAAAAGTTGGAGCCATTGTGCTGTCTTGTTTATGTTATCTTGGAGGCTTAATCAACCAAATATAACCACATCCAGAGTTTTATGAAGGCCTTAGGTTTTGAACACAGGAGCCCATATTTCCTGTGTCCTAATTAATGAGACACTAATGCTAAAGAGAGGATTTGGCTGCATTTTTAAGGACCCCCCAATAGTTTATCATTCTCTACTAGTGACACTCACAAATCCTCTTAAATGTGAGCAGGTGGGCTGAGCCCACCCATGGGCACATCATGTTGTACTTCATTGCGCTGTGAGGGATGTTTAAGTGCAATCCATTCATTTAGATTCAATGAAAAGAAATTAAGACTCAAAAATAAAATCAGTACTTATCTCTTTGTGCCTACTCAGTGACTGTAGAGTCTGGCTTTCATGGGTAATACATTCAAGCACCACTGCCACTGAATACTGAAATTTATGGAGTTCTCCATAGTCATTAATTCATAGTGTGCACACACAGAAAAATAACCAGGCGGAACACTTAGAAATGAAATTATTGCTGAAGCACTGACTACTAGTTTCAAGTGGTCAGTCAGGTGAATAAAATGAATAATTGAATATGTTTCACAGGCAGTCAGTACGGACCAGCATCCCAACAGGTTTTTAATTTTCTAGGAAGAACGTGCATCTTATAGGCATAAGGATATGCATTGATTTTATTCTTATCTATTCGCTAAGGCACTTTTTGCAGTTGTGTTTTCTCTGCGAGGGTTTCGAAGAGTCGCTGTACCATAGTGTATGATCTCATAAAGGCTGCTTTAGGGAGCCCTTGCATTATGTAGCTGAGGACTTCATTTCAGGCTGGAAACCTGCAGAGAAGTAACAAAGAATATGAGTTTAGCTATGATAAAAATTATGCCATATCTTAGCCCTCTTTACACTTGTTGCAACATAATTTCTACGGGTAACTTTTCATAGAGTATACGTGTCTTGTTGGGAATATCTGTGATCAATTGGAGCTATGCTGATTTCTTAACATAAATTCTTTTTTTTTTTTTTTTTTTTTTTGTGGGTACCGGGGTCGACCTTAGGACCTCGCACGCCAGCAGGCACCTGTGCTCCTGAGCGATATCACTGGCCCCTTTGTCGTATGTGAGTTCCAGGAGTCGAACTCAGGACCTCGCGCTTGCCAGGCAGGCGCTTACGCTGCTGAGCCATCTCACCGGCTCTTAGTATAAATTCTTGAGAGAATTTTGCTTCACATTTGATGAGATAAGGAAATAAAACCATCCTTCTGAGAAGAATAGGATCTGAAATTATATTTCCATTTTGAAGCCAGGTTTATTTTTTATTTCCTTTTGTCCTTACTATTTCCTCTATTGGACATTTTGTTTTAAAGTTCAGATAGTAAATATTTCAGTCTCCACAGACCGCGTGGCCTCTGTTTAAAGTACTCAGTGTTGCCATTGCTGTATGAAAGCAGCCATAGACAATCCATAATGAAGTAAGTGTGGATATCTTCCAATGAAAATTCATCTTTACCAATAAGTGATGGGCTGGGTTTGGCCAGTGAACTATAGTTTGCTGAGTCCTGATCTTCCTGTTTCCCACTCTCAGTGACGAACATGCCAAAGTGTGGGGGTGGAAGTGCAGGTGTGATGAGCAGTAGAGAGAGTGGTCAGCATTCTGTAGCTCTCCCTTCTCTCCCACGGCAGGTTGTTTCTTTTAATTTTTAGGAGTTCTTCCGCTTGGCAGGCCTCGTGCTGACCGGTTGGAGAGCTAATTTACTCAGTGTGTTGTGTGAATTGGGAAGTGTGTTTCCCATTCAAGGTCTAGAGAGAAACTCCCACTGGAAAGAATTGCAGTCAGAACTCGTATACCCTGAGGTTTTCATGGTGTCATTTCTCTTTTGCTTCCCTTACAGGTTAGACTCATCAACCTGAAGGTCCTGCACTTGGGACAAAAATATTTAGCAGACTGACAGATTTTTGTTAGAACTCAAAGGAAAGATCAGGAGGAGAAAGAAAAACGCTGATATTCCCCAGGCAGAGTTTGACAAGAACAGAAGGAAACGTCCTCTTCAGATGATGATCCGAGATGTGGCGAGCTCAGATATGAGGCATGTGGTTGAGAATGCAGGCCACAGCCTCTGCTGAATGCTTTCGGATTGCACAGCCTTCCCAGATCCCAAAGCTAATTAGGACCAGACAGAGAGAAGCTCAGCATTTCATAGCCTGGCTAGTCCCTTTAAGGTAATCCACTTTTGAAGCCTGAGAATTTCCCATTGTTTATTTAAGCATCGGCTCTTACCTTTTTCTAAAAATATTTGGAGGCATTTGAACATTAATGAAACTATAAACTAAGATATCAGTAATGAGACAAAGCCAAGTCTATCCAAATAAAAACAAATGGAATAAATGTTGCTAGATGTGGAAGATAAGCTGATCGCTTAATTGAGTAATGGATTTGGTATGAGCATGAAACTATTATCTGGGTTGTCTCTAGGGAAAACAGAATCCAGGAACGTATCTAACACTTTGTCAAGTTACAAGGTTGGCCAGTTTATTGGATTAAGTCACAAATACCCCCTCCCCTGTATGCTGGGATTAATTTCATTTTAGATAGAATTTGATTTAGATAAGCATCCATTTCAGGGGCTGCTGGTGGTGGGAAACTCATACATGACTCCTGAGAGTATATATAGAAGGGAAAAAGCAATCCTTCAAAAAATTTTTGTTAGTACATGTTTGTAGGATATGATGACTACACTTCTTGTGGGGGATTGGTACATGTGCATAACACACCTGCAGATTACCAACCAGATTAATAGATCAAAAGCATACAAAACACGTGAGATAATTATACTGAGTGAAGGAACACTTTCAGATAACTTTTTCATGCTGGATTACAGTAAATTTTCTCTCTCTCTTTTCCTATTACCTTTTTTTTTATATTGTATTTTTTTTTTTTTTTTTTTTTTTGTGGGTACCGGGGGGACGACCTCAGGACCTCGCGCACCAACAGGCACCCGTGCCGCTGAGCGATATCACCAGCCCCTTTTTCGTATGTGGGTTCCGGGAGTCGAACTCGGGCCTTCGCGCTTGCAAGGCAGGCGCTTAAGCCGCTGAGCCGTCTCACCGGCCCTATATTGTATTTTAATTATATATTGAGCCTTCTCATATGAGAGAAACAATGCAATATTTAAGCTTGTGTGTTTGACTTACTTAACATTGTGGTCTTAAAGTGCACCTGTTTTCCTACAAATAATTCAAGTTTATCCTTCTTTATCACAAACTAGGACTCTATTGTGTATAAATACTACAGTTTCTTTTATCCATTTATCTGTTGATAGACATATAGGCTGCCTCCAAGGTTTAGCTATTGTGAATTGTGCACATGGGTATGCATACATTACTGTGGTATGATGCCTTTAACTATTTTGGGAAGATAACTAAGTAGAAGTAGAATAGCTGGATCAAATTAGGAAAGATTTATATGGAACTAAATGTGCCTCAGCTTCTTTTTCTCCTAGAAGCAACAAAGTAGGAAAGACATCTTTCTTACCTGGAGGGGCTGGCTGCTTCTGTCAGTAGATGACTGCTTAAACAGCTGTCTTACTGATTCTACTCTGTCCTGACCTTGCCCCACTGTATTATTTCACTTTATGTTGCTATAGCAAAATACCTCAGGCTGGTTACTTGATAAAGAGAAGAGGCTTATTTATTTCAATTTTAGAGGCTGAAAATCTAAGATCAGATAGCCGCATTATTTTAGGCTTTCGTCATGATGGATCAGATCACAGCAGCAGGAGCCTGAGTAGAAGAAATCACATGGTGAGACAGGAAGTGGGACAGATGCAGGGGCCAGGCTTGTTCTCTTATATACACTCTCTCACACAAGGCCTAATTCACCCCACAAGAGCAACATTAATCTCTCCCAAGGACAATGGCTCCCAGTGACCTAAGTCACTTCACTACATCCTAGTTCTTAAAGTTTCCACCAACTCTTGCTGCTGCCATGTTAGAGACCAAACTCCCAACACGTGTACTTTAAGGAACAAACCACAGCCAAACTATGGCACCTATATTTAGTATAGGGGACATTGAACATTCTCTACTCAATTCCAGGGGGAAAGTAAGCATATCGTACAGCAGTGTTACACAAAACTCAAGAAAAATTGCACTAAAGTGCATGTGTGTGCGTATGAGTGTTAAATATTAGTGATTAGACAAAATAAAATCAGAGACGATGGCAGAATCCTTCAGAAATTTCTAGGCTTTAGAGTAAGGGGCCTGAGCATTCGTGTCACTATTCTCACTGTTGTAGCCTTCAGTAGAAATTTGGTAGTTCTTTGGAAAACGCATTCAAGAATACTTAGAAGGAAACAACTAAAAATTCACAGGTCCAGACCAGTTTACAAATGCTGATCCAGCTTTTCAGATTGTTAAAAATTATAACTAGTGTTTATTTATTATCAAATCATAAAATATTAGTCATAATATCAAAGTGAGGGGTTGGCTCTGAAATGTACCAGGGAGGCTGTATGTAACTATAATGCTGAATAGCCACACCTCACCCCCACTCTACAACTCAATTTCTGAAACAACAAAATTAGATTCTTGCTCCTGCATCTCTGGGCCTTCTGAAGTTTGGCTGTTCTAATCTATGTTCTACTGAATTGGGCTTCAGGCTCCAGATTAAGGTCAGGTTTTCATGTTTGTCTTTGTAATTAGTAGGTGACTTAGGAACCTTCTCCATAGCAATAGTAAAATTGCAAAAAAACAAGCAATAGTAAGATTTCATATTAATCTCTACTTAAATCCTACTGATATTCCATTATCTAAGAGAAGTGACATGGAGGTAGAAGTTTTGCAGATGGGAAGGGGATCTAGGAATGGAGGGAGAGGAGAGTTTGAAAGGGGGAAGAGGAAGTAAAATGGATTAAGTTGTGGTACATACCTGGCAAGTCCCCACAATGAAGGTGTTCATTATGTATCACAAACATGTACTAATAAAAAAAATTAAAACAAAGAAGTATGAAAAATAAAATGAGTGGCTTGGCTAAGTAACAAGTCAGCAGTCAAGAAAGTACATTCTGTCTAGTTTGAGATCATGGCAAGGATGTGGATGCATAATACCACGAAGTAGTGGAAAATTGGGATCACAAATTCTATCTGCTACCTACCTTCATAAGTAGGTTGTATGATACAACTGGAAAGAGCAAAGTGCCTGGCCAGAGTAGCTTTCTGTAATATTTTAGGACAGTGAATTGTGTGTGGTGGAGGGAAACAGATCAATACTTACAGATTCACCTTTGTCATATAAAGGTGTTTTTACTATAGGGCTTTAATGTCCTCTCATTGTCTATTTTTGATTGAGCCATCAGGACTACTTGAAGTTTCAGTATGACAGGGCAGGCTAGGGCCTTCCACATGCTATATGTAAACATAGTTAGCATCTTTATTACTTCCTTGCATCTTCAATACTTTTTTTTTTTTTTTGCTCCACTAATCTAGGGGCTGGGAAACAGATTCCTTCCATTAATTAAACTAATATACTTCATTTATAGGTAATTTTTCTCTGTAAATACATTATTTTCTTTTTTGCTGAGATTTTCAGGTTGCTCATGGATGCATTTGGCTTTTAATTGCTATAGCCTGTCTCAGTCATGAGTTTTTTGTTTTTTGTTTTTACTTTCTTGAGACAAGTTCAGGCTGGCCCTAAACTGGCTATGTATCCCAGGCCGGCCTCCAACTCACAGCAATCTTTCTGCCTCAACTGTACAAGTACTAAGATTACAGGCATGTGCCACCATGCTTGGCAGTCACGATTATTTTAATGAAATATCTCTTTTCCATCTTTATGACTTTTGTTTTCAATTAGGTAGTTTTTAGTTTTAGTGACTGTGATTGGATTGCAATCTGTTTCGATTCACTCTTGAAACAGACAAAGAATGAAGAAGCTAATGAAAGGAAAAAAAGAAAAGGAAAGAAGGAAAGAAAAGAACAAGGACCCAAGGCAATATAATTTTTGTCCTTATGTTGAACAATATTGAGATTGGGCTTATTTTTTTTTTTTTTTG
Source organism: Erethizon dorsatum (assembly GCA_028451465.1). Lineage (NCBI taxonomy): Eukaryota > Metazoa > Chordata > Mammalia > Rodentia > Erethizontidae > Erethizon > Erethizon dorsatum. The sequence continues at coordinate 117,861,553 of CM051828.1, read as the reverse complement.
TGGGTACCAGGGGGTCAACCTCAGGACCTCGCGTGCCAGGAGGTGCCCGTGCCGCTGAGTGATATCACCGGCCCCTTTTTCGTATGTGGGTTCCGGGAGTCGAACTCGGGCCCTCGCGCTTGCCGGGCAGGCGCTTAAGCTGCTGAGCCATCTCACCTGCCCCAGATTGGGCTTATTTTTGATCCCTGCAAAAATTTGTAGCTTTCCTGTCACTGGGACAAAATGCCTGATTTCAGCACCTTAGAGGAGGAGAGGTTCATTTTAGCTGTTGTGTTCAGAGGTTTCAGTCTATATTTAGCTGGTCCCAAAGCAGGATCATGGTGGAAGGACATGGTGGAGCACAGCTGCTCAGTTCATGGCAGCTGGGAAGCAGACCACGGGGGAAGAATGCTAGCAAGAACTGTACCATCCAAACATTTGCCCCTAGTGACCCACCTCAGACTGTGCTCCATCTCCTAACAGGAAATTCAGCTTTGAACATCAGAGGGTTAATCAGCTCATGAGTATTGCACCCCATGATCCATTCATCTTTCTAGGAGTCCCTTAAAACTCAGTCAAGTTGACAAATTAACTATCTCAGTCCCTAATACTGAATAATAATGAGATCAACAATAACTTAATTCCTGGAAGATACTTTCTTTCAAATGATTATAGTAATAGCTAAATGAAACAGCTTTCTTGTCAACACAAATAGCTTCTTCATCAAAACTCACTCCCAGGCCTTCACATTCCTGTTTCCACCAATCCAAAACTCTTGTGTCATAATCCCTGGCTTGCAAACCCCAGTTGAAATTATTCAATCTGGGCCCTTCTCTAAACATCCTCTCTCACTTGTTCCTTGTCCCTGAGGAAGTAGTCTCCATTCCTGCTACAAATCTAATAAACTTAGCCTTGACTGATTAAAAGATTTGCCGTCCACGGAGCAGTCATTACTCAACAAAAATTTTATTTTTAGAAATCATTGACTTGTTTTATATTTCTAAACATTTTCAAGCAACAGAACACACTAACAAAAGCTTAAAATTCTGCTGATTCTAACTTTGCAAAGTTCTTTACTTGTCTCATATTTAATAGGAAAAGACAAATAACAACTGAAAAAAGAAATTAATCAAAATTTCTAATTATTAAGAAAGTTTATTGTTATATTTGTGTAACTAGTCAGTTTGAAATAGGGTTGTACCTCCATGTATGAATGTAATTTGTAACTTAATTTGGCTGTGTCTGTGTGGGGAAGATGGCCATAGTGGTATTTGTCACCAAATGTGTTTGCAAACAGAAGCAAACTTTTGTCAAAAGCTTTTGTTCGTGATAAGTTGTTTGTAAACAGAAGCATTCACGAACCAAGCCATTACTGTATTTTGACTTAAAAATGAGTTAAGATATCTTAAGCAAAGTTTTCTTCTTTAGTTTTAGTCAGAGGCCAAGGCAACCACCTGTACATGAGATTGACTTCCTCCCTCCCAGAGAGATGTTCACTGAGCTGTGCTCTTACCAAACACCTGTTTCCCTTCCTCTGCCTCCATGCATTAAACAAGCGACAGAGCCTGTGGTAGATGTACAATTAATTCCTGAAGTGCACACTCCATTTGGGCTGGGAAGATTCAACATGTGAATGTATGTACACTTGTCTTTATATCGGGGAAGATAGTTGGTACAGAAGGCAATCATCAGATGATGCAGTTAACGGTTGTCTTAGTTTCTTCTATCCTGCTATGACAGAATTCCTGTGAGACAAAGTAATTTATAAAGAA